>CM024753.1:65735510-66935510 GCA_014218235.1 Colocasia esculenta | reverse complement strand
CTAAGTGAGTCTCGTTACCCTAGTCTACATGGTGGTTGTAGCCTAGCCGTGTCTAGTTTCTGCAGACTGGGTTGGTTTGGCCTTGTGGGCCGTGTTTAGTTGCTTCCGCTCTGTGGGTTCTCTCGGGGTGCCTGGTGTAGGCACCCGACTGCTAGTTCAGTAACCCGTTCCTTGGTGCCATCCGTGGTGGCACCGGAATGTGTAGTTTCCCTGACCTTATAGAGTATCCGAGGTATAGGATGGTTCTGCTTGTGGGCCCTTGACCATGTGGAGGTCTGAGATGGCCATGCTTGTGGTGAGATGGTGTTTCTCACGTGGTTGCTCGGTGTCTCTCGTGGTGACACCTGGTTGTTCCTTCCCGACCTCGTGGAGGTCCGGGATATTGCTTCTTGTGTCGTGAGACTCTGGTCTCAGGTGGTTGCTCCAGTGTTCCGTGAGCTTCGTTGTCTCAGCAGGTGTGCCGAGGTGTTGCTTCCGCATTTGTTTGACTCCGCTAGTTCTGCGGGAGTCGTGTTGGGCCCGACTCTGGTTTTGGGTCGTGGCATTTCTCTGTTCCGCTGCTTTGTAGCTCTCTGCAGTAGGTGTTTCCCGCTTTACTACTTTGTAGAGTAGTTTTGCTTCCGCTTTGTTGGAGTTCCTGCTGCTATGGCTGGTAAGGGACTGGTTATCCCTACTGAGCCTTGTTCGCGAGGCTCACCCCCCTACTCTCTTCAAGTAGAGACTCACTGTCGCAGGAGTTCATTGCCAGACGGTTGTGGTGGCAGTTTGTACGCCGTGCGTTGCCAGTAGTGTGAGTTGTGAGCGTGAGCGCTTGTACCGTAAGTTGAGAGTGGCCTTTTTGCAAGTCCTCGGGGTATGCCCCTTAAGGACTGCACCTTTCTTTCTATACCTGTACTTTTATTTGGGACATGTTGTACATAATTTCTTTTTTAATGTATGAAGTTTCTTGTTATAGTTATTTGAATTCATTGCTTATCTCACTGGACTAAATTCTAACCCTTCCGGGTCTTCGGATCCGTGGGTGGCGGCACGACCTTCGGGGGTCTCTAGCGGGGGTCCGGGAGATCGGGTCGTTACAGTGGTATCAGAGCTTAGGGGTCCAACGAGATTTGTAATGAGTTGATAATTATGGCTGTCCCAAAGAAAGGT
Source organism: Colocasia esculenta (assembly GCA_014218235.1). NCBI lineage: Eukaryota > Viridiplantae > Streptophyta > Magnoliopsida > Alismatales > Araceae > Colocasia > Colocasia esculenta. The sequence continues at coordinate 66,934,361 of CM024753.1, read as the reverse complement.
ACTAGTACGTTGCTGGCCCATCCGTGTAGAGTGCTGTTAAGTGAGCTTTTGGCTCTTTGTTACAGGTGGCTAGCTTTCCAACAGGGTTCGAGTGTGAGCTGTAGGAGAGTGTTTGCTGCTGCTGCTGGGTGCGCGTGCTGCTAGCGTGGTTGCTGTTTTCGCTCGTGCTGCGGTTGGGTTTGTCCTCGGACTGCGCATCCGTGTATGTACGTCGCGAAGGCTGATAGAGCCTGTGTGTGGTGTGGCCTTCACCGGTGCAGGGCTGTTGCCTGTGGATCTAGTAGAAGGTAGTTGCCTTGTTGGATGTCCCCTTGTTGTTGGGGTGTGTCCTTGTTGGATGTCCCCTTGTTGTTGGGGTGAGTCCTTGTTGGATGTCCCCTTGTGCAGGGGTGTGTGTTGTGTTAGTTGTGTGTTTGGCCTTCTGTGCCTGTGCGCCGCTGTGCGCTGTGCTCTACTCAGTCGGCATCTTTGCTCGAGCTAAGCAGATGCTTGTGTGTCATGTTGCTCCACTGGTTGAGCGCTGGGACACCTGGATGTGGTTGTTGTCGGCCTGGTGCTGACTAGTTGTGAACTCTGGTGAGGTGCTCTTGGAGTTCTTCTCTGTTGGTTCTGGTGGAGGTGAGGTTTCCCCAGAACTATGCTGTGCTCGTTTCTGGTTGTTGCGGCGTTGCCCTCTGGGTTGAGGTGCATTGCTTGGCTGCTGTGTTCTTGTGGTGTTTTCCCAGAACTGTTTGTTGTTATGCTAGTGAAGGTTCCTCTCCCTCTGGACTGCTTCTGTGCTCGTTAAAGTCTTCTGCTGTGTTACCTCCTTGGTTGAGGTCTCTGTTGTCTGGTTGGTTGCCGTTGCATTGCCCTCGAGGTCGAGGTGCATCGCTTGGTTGCCCTATGTTCTGGTGGGGTTTCCCAGAACTGTTGGTTGTTGTCCTGGTGAGGTTCACTCTCAAGACTGTTCTGGGCTTGTTTCGGCCGGTTGTTGTGCTACCTCAGGGTTGAGGTATGCTGCTATTGTGTTGGCTGTTGCATTCTGGTGGGTTTTCCCAAAACGGCACCTTAGTGGTTCTGGTGGAGGTTCTCCCAGAACGGCTCTTGGCGGTTTTGGTGGAGGTTCTCCACAAAGTTGCCTTGTGTTGTTTTGGCTGTCGCTGCTCTCTCTCTGTGGAGATGAGCTGTCGATGTTGCCAGTGGGACTGTCCGTGTTACAGTCTGCCTGGGTGTTGTCGGTCAAGGCGTGGTGCCTTTGACCGTGTGTCTGGCCGTGGTGCTGGCTAGATTGTCTTCTTGATCATTTTTCGGGTTTCCGACTGCGCTGGTGGGACTTCATTTGTCCAGGGTCGGAGGTTGGATTCGTTTCTTGCGCCTGTGGGCTCTTCCAGTGGTAGTCTGGTGAGTGCCATGGGTGTCTGTCTTGGCTGCTTCTGCTTTATGGAAGTGCCAGTCTCGTTTAGTGGTTTCCCTTGCGTGTGGAAGAGACTCGTTGTGAGAGTTCTCCTCCCTTGCTTTCCGTTGGTTGCTCGGGGTGTGATGATGCTCCACTGTGGTGTGTGACGCCAGGGTACACATTGTTGCGACCTTCTGGTGGAGGCTTCTTCCCTTGGGTTGGACTGTTGCGTGTAGTCTACTCGTCTGCTTTTGGTCAAGTGTGGTGGACCTTGACCCTGTGTGTGGCCCTATGTTTGGCCAGTTCATCGTGGTTGTTCGGCTGGCTGTGCCTCCTATGGGAGTGCTAACCTTGCATTGTTGTTTTCTCTTTAGTGTGAGGAGGAGGCCTGTTGTGTGCCTTCTTCCTCTGCTTTCCGTGGGTTGCTTGGGGTGGTGGTGCTTTCACATGGCATTTGGTGCCATGTCGCGAACTGTGGAGACCTTTGTGGCGAAGGTCCCTCCCCTTGTGCTCTCTTGAGGTTGAGCTAGTTGCTCCCCTCGTGCGTGTGGTTTCCTTGTGGTGACCTATTGTCCCGTCTCTTGCTGTGCTGGTTTCTTATCGCCTGACTGGACGATCTAGGGCAGCGTGCCCTGTGTTCAGTGTGAGGTGGCACCAGGTGTTCTTCTATTTGGCTTGCTTGTGCAGGCATCGTCCCGGTGTGTGTTTTTGTTTGTGCCTGAGCTGTGCTTGGAGGCACTTGTCGCCGTTTGGTGTGTGGCCCTCTTCGTCTGCGTGTTGGGAGCGGTGCCTTGTGTTGTGGGCTTCTCAGTAGGGCTGTAAACGGAGCAGATACGGAGCGGACATGAGTTTTCGTGTCCGCTCCGAACATAATCGGATAATTCGTATCCGCTCCGATAAAATTCAGATACGAAGTGGATATTTTAATCGGATAATATTCGAATTCGGAGCGGATACGGATATTATCCGTTTCGAAAATATAAAATCTGATAAGAGATATAAGTGACCTAAAATCAGAAAATTTTTTTAAAAAACTATAAACTTCTAAAACCTATAAATACCACAAATAATCTCTAAATATCATACAAATGATATAGAATGAAAGTTCAACTATTACATAACAATTAAGGAACTACTAAAATTTCTAATGTAGTACATAACCATGCATAATTACATGTCTCACACTACTAAATTCTACAAAAAAAAAAGATTGTAAAGCATTAGTAGTATTATGAAATAGAACTTAATGATAATTAAGGTGTAACATTTGTATGAATATTTTGAAACCAACATATCCACGGAATTCAAAACCCCCCTCCCATTTTGAAACCCCGCCTTGCCTCCTCCGCCACCGCCACGCTCTCCTCTTTCTCCGTCGCGGCCATGGTCGCCGACCTCCCCTGCGACCCCGATGGCGTCTGCATGGTCTGCAAGACGAAGCCTCTCCTGGAGGAATGCATCCCATGCAGCACTTGCGTCACCCCCTGGCATCCCCCCTGCCTCTCCCGTCCCCCCAAATCCCTCGCTTCGATCACCTCCTGGGAGTGCCCCGAGGCCCCGACTGCGCCGCGCCCGCGCCCGGCACCCCCGGCAAGGCCCCCGCTGCAGGTGCGGAATCGGGTCTAGTCGCCACCATCTGGGCGATCGAGGCGGACACGGGGATGATGGAGCGCCAGAAGGCGAGGAACAGGCAGGAGCTGCTGAGCGGCAGGGCTCCTGAGCTGAGGGGCGACGATGAGGGAGACAGAGACAGAGGGAGGGAGGGCTGGAGGGGGAGCGCAGCTGCGCAGGTGGAGGGGGGGATGAGAGGAGATAGAGATAGAGGGAGGGAGGGCCAGAGGGGGGATGAGAGGAAGACAGAGACAGAGAGAGGGAGGGCCGGAGGGGGGAGCGCAGGTGGGGATGACCGGATAAGAGGGAGAGGCAGAGGGAGGGAGGGCCGGAGGGGGATGACCAGACGAGAGGGAGGGCCGGAAGGGGGGAGCACAGGTGGGGGTTGAGAGGGAGGGAGGGAGGGCCAAGCCCGAGCTACCGGGAGGGCGCTGTGGCCGGCCGAGCTGAGATGACGACGGAAGGAGGCAGGAGGGTTTTGACGGCAGAGGCGATGCGATTTGGGGGGAGACGGGTCACGGGGGAGAGGGAGGTCTCGGGTAGGGTTTTGAAGATGTATATTTATAAGTTAGGTATGGATCATTAGATGTAAGATCTAGTGGCTAGAATTAACCCAGTTTCAGATCGGATCTTAAACGGAGCGGATCTCTTATTTCCGCGTCCGCTCCGTTTAATATTCAGATAATATCCGTATCCGAATCCGTTCCGTCGGATATCTGTTAAACGAATATGGATATACTTAATCGGATACGGATTCGGATCGGATCTGGATATTATCCGGATCCGTTTACAGCCCTACTTCTCAGAGCAAATGTAGTTGTTGCGCTCTTGAAGCTGTTGGATTTCTGTGTGTTTTCTCTTGTGGGTCTCTGGTGGAGAGTCCCTTCCAAATGGCCATGAGTCGTTTCAGGCCGTTGGTGCAGTTGTGTACTACACCTTTAGCATGTTTTTTTTTTTTTTTTCGATGCTCCGTGTCTTTGTGCCTTAAGGGTTTGAGGCCGGTGTGGCCTGTCCTATCCTTTCTAGTTTGCAGCTTCTTACGTGTGGCATTTGGAAGGTCTCTTGTGGAGAGTCCTTCCTGTTAGCCTGTGTTGTTTCGGCCTGTGGTGCAACTATGTTGCATCTTGCTTGGTTTTGGTGCTTCTGGTTTTGGTGCTAGTGGTAGCACCCTGTGCTCGTGATCGAGTGGTTTGTTTTGTTCCGTTTGGAGCCTGGGTGCATTGTATTGTGCCTTGGGTGGCTCCTGGTGCTTGTGTTGGCATCGTGTGTCGTGGCATGTGTCCTGATCATAAGCTTTGTGTGTCGTTTCGCGAGTTGCTCAGTGTTCAAGGCGTTGAGCTTTTCGTCTCTGGGACACTTTGTGTTGGCCGTGCCTTGTGGCTGTACCGTTACCGCTGTGGGGTGGCCGCTTTGCCTTGTCTAGGTAGCCCTATCGGTGGTACGCCAGGCTTTGGTCGTGGCCTGTGTTCGGGTTTCCCCTCTCGCTTTGGGGAGCGAGTGTGTTCGGTTGGGGTACCCTGTTTTGGTTTGGATTTCTTTGAGGTCGACGTGCTGCCCTTGACCTCTGCAGTTGTTTCATTTTTCGTGTGGTTGCCGATGTCTTGAGTTTCTTGGCCTTGCTAACATCAGACATCTTCTTTGGTTTTGCCGCTGTGCTTGTGCCTGTGGAGCGGGTGGTTTAACTTTCTATGCTTCCACAGTCGTTGTGTGTCCTTTTCGGACCACGAGGACGATCTGGGTGAGATCTAGTTGTGCCGGCGGACACTGTCTTGCTCGCCGTGGGTTTTCCACGTGCGTGTTTTCCGCTTGGTTTTGGGTCATCATTAAGAAACTCTCGTTTGGCCTTTCCGTAGGTTCTAGCTATTGCTAGACATGCGGAGCCATTCAGCAGAGTCTTGTGGATGACCTCTTGGAATTTTCCTCAGTTGCCGCCAGTAGCTGGGGCCTCTGTCTAGCCGATGTTGATAGAGTGAGTTACTGACCGGTTGGTCTCAACAGTGTGGACTGTTGAGGGCTCAGTCGCATGGTTTTCGACTGGCGGTTTCAGTGTTTCTGGTCGGCTTGGAGCGCGCTGTGCCTGTGGAGTTGTCGACATCTACTTTTGTGCTCAGCACTATTGTTGTGCGCTCTGTGACCTGTCGGATGTCCGATTAGGCACTCCCTTTGTGGCAGGGTCGTGGTGGTGACCACCGGGAAGTTGTGGTATGAATTAGTGGTCCCTTAGCACCTTTGTTTTTCTCCGACCGAGTTTCGCCCTTAATTTCGAGGACGAAATTATTTTTTTTGTTGGATGTATTGTAACATCTCAGGCCTTTCGGATTTCCGTTTGTGTGTGGATGACTGGCCAGTAACACGTTCGGCCTTCGCGATGCGTTAGTGTCGCGACGATGCTGCCCGTCGCGATAGTCATCTAGGTCGCGACCAGTGGTTACGTCGCGTTCTTGTCGCGCCCAGTCAACGGGTCACGACAGGGTTCCGCTTTTGATCTTCTGACAGGCGTCTGCCGCCTATCAGGGTGGCAGGTAGGTCAAAGTGACCTGTCAGGCTGTCGTGGCACCCCGGAAGGGCGCGTTCTGGACGCAGTGGGGGTGGCCGTCGCGTTAAGTTTGTTAACGCGACGCCCCGCCCCTCGCGTTCTGGGGGCCGAAGGCTAAAAGCCTTGGCCAGTTTCCCCCTTTTCCTCTTTCTCTCCTTTCTCCCTTCCTCACTTCTCTGAGGTGGAGAGGTCTCCCTCTCGTCCTTCTCCAGCATTGAGCTTGGTGGAGCGGCTGGCGGCTCGTGTGCGGAGCGGCGAGGAGAGTTCTGGGGGCCGAAGGCTAAAAGCCTTGGCCAGTTTCCCCCTTTTCCTCTTTCCTCTCCTTTCTCCCTTTCCTCACTTCTCTGAGGTGGAGAGGTCTCCCTCTCGTCCTTCTCCAGCATTGGAGCTTGGTGGAGCGGCTGGCGGCTCGTGTGCGGAGCGGCGAGGAGAGAGGAGGAGGTGTTCTTGCCTTCGTAAAGGCCCTCTTTAGGGGTTTGGTTCTTAAAATCTGTAGGGATGCTTGTGCCCTTTCTTGTTGGTGGGGATTGGAAGTCTATGTGTTTTGTTTGCATGCTTTACATCTTTCTCCATGATCCCCTCCCCGTGTCTGTGTGATTGTAGTTATGTAGGGGACCCCGGGATGTAGCATCCTGGCGGTTTGCCTTCCAGCTGATGTCGTGACCGCCGAGCACGTCGCGGCATCAGAGAAGGCATCGCCCCGGTCGGGCGCGACCTTATCGCGATGCAGGTGGTCGTCGAGATAAGGGTCGTGTCGCGACCCGGTTCCCTATCTCGACAAGGTTCTTGTCGCGGCCTACTTTCCTGTCGCGACGTGGTGCTTATCGCGGTTGCCCTTCCCGTTGCGATGGGATCGCGATGGGCTAGGAGGGTGCGAGAGCATTTGGTCTGCCTCAGGTGCTTCCGTGGCCCGTTTGGCGTACAAGTCAGTTGTGCCCTTTTCTGTGGTGGTTGCTCCGCCAGTTCTCTATTCGCTCGGTGCTATGCACTTCAGGGCTTGTCCGCAAGTTAGGTTGTTACCATTACCTGGGGCCCCCAGCCCCACGCATCTGTGTCAGAGGGAGTTTCTCCGGGCGGCGGGCGTGCTCAAGTCTCGGACTTGGAGCAGAAGGGGAAAACGGTGGGGACAACGGCGTGAGTCGTTTCTAGAGCATTCTTAGCTGGGTCTGGGTTGCCGAGGTGGTTTAGGTGCTCTTCAGGTGCAGACCAGCTAGTCCTTCTCACTGCCTCGCTCTACGGTGGTTCCGGAGCCACATAGGGAGGTTAGGCGTGGGGCCGCAGCTCGGTCGAGCTGCAGTGGTTGTGTTGTTCTTGCTGTGACTCGCTAGCCTCACTCTACCGAGGAGGTTGTTGGCAGGAGTCAGCGGCTGGCGAGCGAGAGGGGTGGACTGTGTGTTCCTCTCTTAGCTACCTGTGGCAGTGGTTTGGTTGCTCTTGTTGTGGCGAAGTTTCTCAAGTTGTTTCTAAGTGAGTCTCATTGCCCTAGCCTACACGGTGGTTGTAGCCTAGCCGTGTCTAGTTTCTGCGGACTGGGTTGCTTTGTCCTTGTGGGCCGTGTTTAGTGGCTTTCGCTCTACGAGTTCTCTCGGGGTGCCTGGTGTAGGCACCCGACCGCTGGTTCAGCAACCCGTTCCTTGGTGTCGTCTGTGGTGGCACCGGAGTGTGTAGTTTCCCTGACCTCATAGAGTGTCTGAGGTGCAGGATGGTTCTACTTGTGGGCCCTCGACCTTGTGGAGGTCTTAGGTGGCCGTGCCTATGGTGAGACAGTGTTTCTCACATGGTTGCTCGGTGTCACTAGTGGGCACACCTGGTTGTTCCTTCCCGACCTCGTGGAGGTCCGGGATGTTGCTGCTTTTGTCGTGAGACTCTGGTCTCACAAGGTTGCTCCGATGTTCCGTGAGCTTCGTTGTCTCGGCAGGTGTGTGCCGAGATGTTGCTTCTGCATTCTGTTTGACTCCGCTGGTTCTGCGAGAGTCGTGTTGGGCCCGACCATGGTTTTGGGTCGTGGCATTTCTCTGTTTCGTTGCTTTGTGGCTCTCTGCAGTAGGTGTTTCCCGCTTTACTACTTCGTAGAGTAGTTTTACTTCTCCTTTGTTGGAGTTCCTACTGCTCTGGCTGGTAAGGGATTGGTTATCCCTACTAAGCCTTGTTCGCAAGGCTCACCCCTCTACTCTCTTCAGGTAGAGACTCGCTGTCGCAGGAGTTCATTGTCGGACGGTCGTGGTGGCAGTTTGTACGCCGTGCATTGCCAGCAGTGTGAGTTGTGAGAGTGAGCGCTTGTACCGTGAGTTGAGAGTGACCTTTTTGCAAGTCCTCGGGGTATGCACCTTAAGGACAGCACCTTTCTTTCTGTACTGTACTTTTATTTGGGACATGTTGTACATAATTCTTTATTAATGTACGAAATTCTTGTTATAGTTATTTGAATTCATTTCTTATCTCACGGACTAAATTCTAACCCTTCCGGGTCTCGGATCTTCTGTGGGTGGCGATGTGACCTTCGGGGGTCCCTGGCAGGGGTCAGGGAGGTCGGGTCGTTACAAAATTTGCCAAGCAAAATCTGTAAGTTATCCTCACACACTGTTATTTACAGTTCAAAGCTCATTCTAAGTACACATCGATTTCCTTTGATAGAACATCAGTTTATAAGTGAAATAACAATTCGGTCGCTTTATCGATTTCACAAGTCACTTAAAACAACGATTTGATAAGTTTGATCGCTATAATGATTCGATAAGTTAAACAACGATTTTATCGCTGTAACGATTCGATAAGTTAAAACAACAATTTGATCATTGTCACGATTCGATAAGTTAAACAACGATTTGATTGTTGTAATGATTTGATAAGTTAAAACAACGATTTGATCGCTGTAACGATTCGATATGTTAAATATGATTGATCGTTGTAACGATTCAATAAGTTAAACAATGATTTGATCGCTATAACGATTCGGTAAGTTACACAACAATTTGATCGCTTGTAACGATTCACTATCACTTCAACAACGATTTGATAGCAAACACCAATTTGCTTTTACTTGAACAATGATTTGCTTTACTTGAACAACGATTTACCTTCACTCAAACAACGATTTATCAGACAACGATTTACTTTTAGTCAAGAAACGATTTGCTCAAACAATGATTTGCTTTTGGTTAAAGAATGATTTGCTGAAACAATGATTTGCTTCTACTTAAATAACAATTTGCTTGGACAACGATTTGTTCACACATTGATTTCATTATTCACATCAACATAAAATTTTATTTATACATGGATTATGATTATGAAATCGATTTCATGTATACAACAAACACTCTTCACAACGATTATGGTTTGAATAGTTAAAACAACGATTTGATCGCTGTAACGATTCGATATGTTAAAAAATGATTTGATCGTTGTAACGATTCAATAAGTTAAACAATGATTTGATCGCTATAACGATTCGGTAAGTTACACAACAATTTGATCGCTGTAACGATTCACTATCACTTCAACAACGATTTGATAGCAAACACCAATTTGCTTTTACTTGAACAATGATTTGCTTTACTTGAACAACGATTTACCTTCACTCAAACAACGATTTATCAGACAACGATTACTTTTAGTCAAGAAACGATTTGCTCAAACAATGATTTGCTTTTGGTTAAAGAACGATTTGCTGAAACAATGATTTGCTTCTACTTAAATAACAATTTGCTTGGACAACGATTTGTTCACACACATGATTTCATTATTCACATCAACATAAAATTTTATTTATACATGGATTATGATTATGAAATCGATTTCATGTATACAACAACACTCTTCACAACGATTATGGTTTGAATGAATTGTCATGCATTTCATTATTATCTTCTCAGATAAGCTTGATAATAACCATTCTATTCAAACATATTTTCAAAACTCTGTGGAGTTCAAGTCTTCCCACGTGCATCTTTGTATATTGCACCACGTAACATTTATTGTGATTGTACACATCTCTGCATGTTACATATCTGTGTGCATTCTACACCTGTGTTTCTATAGCAAATGCTTTTCAGGGTGACAGAATGACATTTCTATTTTGGTGTACATTCTTATAGCATGACTTCTAACGTTGACTGACAGCATAGAGGTAGTCTAGCTGTCTGCGTTTTTGGTATTATTACGTGCAGGTCTTTTGCCAGTACCATATCTTACAATGAGATGAGAAGGCCAGCTGCCGCTGGATGTGTAAGAGTCCTTAAGGAGGACAGTACCCTGGTTAGTGAAATCCCAATTTGTTGCTTGGGGACTGGACGTAGGACTCCTGGGATAGGAGGTCCGAACCAGGATAAAAATCTCATGTTGTTTGTGTTTGCTTGTTTGTCTTCACTCTCACTAACACTAACTATCGATCTTAGTGTTTCTTGTTAAGCATTTTATTGACAAATTTTAATTTAATAAGAGCATTTAGCAATCCATTCACCCCCCTGGGCTTGCTATCTGGGCAACAGTCCCTTGTTCGTAGGCCATCAGATCATCCTGTGATTGGCACCAAATGGGTGTTTAGGAACAAGTTGGATGCAGCTAGTGTTATCACTACAAATAAGGCTAGACTAGTTGCTCAAGGCTATTCCCAAGAGAAAGGCATAGATCTCGATGAAACCTATGCATCAGTTGCTATACTAGAGGCTATTCAAACTTTTCTTGCTTATGCATCTACATTAGATCTAAAACTTTTTCAAATGGATGTAAAATCAGCTTTTTTGAATGGTGTTATAAAGGAGAAAGTCTATGTAGAACAGCCTCCTGGTTTTGATGATTTAGATTATCATAATTATGTTTTTAAATTACATAAAGCTTTATATGGTTAAAATAAGCACCAGGGGATGGTATGAAAGACTTAGTGCATTTTTATTAAATTCCTCGTTTATTAGGAGAAAAGTAGATAGCACACTTTTATTAAAATCGAATGCCAAAATATATTAATTGTACAACTCTATGTAGATGACATTATCTTCGGATCCACTGATGAATCTCTGTGCAAGTATTTGAAAAGCTAATGTAGGGAGATTTGAAATGAGCATGATGGGAGAACTCTACTACTTCCTGGATTTCAAATCAAAGAAAAGTAATGAAGGAACTCACATAACAAGTAAAATACACCAAGGAACTGTTGAAGAAGTTTGGGTTTGAGAATGCCAAACCATTATCTACTCCTATGAGCACATCAACTAGGTTAGATAGTGATCCAGAAGGTAAGAAAGTTGATTAAAAACTTTATAGAAGTATGATTGGCTCATTACTCTATTTAACTGCAAGTAGACCTGATATTTTATTTTGTGTATGCATGTGTGCAAGATATCAATCTGATCCTAAGGAATCTCATCTAATCTCAGTAAAAAGAATCTTTAGATAACTAGCTCATACTCGTAACTTAGGTCTACGGTATCCTAAAGCCTGTGACACTAGTTTAATTGGATATTCAGATGCCGACTACGCTGGATGCAAAGTGGATAGAAAAAGCACCAGTGATTGTTGTCAATTTCTTGCAGAATGTTTGATTTCATGGTCTTCAAAGAAACAAAACTCAGTAGCTCTATCAACAGCTGAAGCTGAATATGTAGCCACTGGGAGCTGTTGCACTCAACTCCTTTGGATCAAACAACAGGTTGAAGATTATGGACTACACATCAAGACTATTCCATTGCTATGTGACAACACCAGTGCTATAAATCTCACTGAAAATTTGGTGCAGTACTCAAGGACGAAGCATATTGAGGTTAGATATCATTTTATTCGAGATCATGTAGCAAACAGTAATATTAATATTTCATTTGTAGATACACAAAATTAGTTAGCAGATATCTTTAAACCTTACTTGAAGAGTGATTTACCTCTCTAAGACGGGAACTAGGCATGTGCAATTTGTAATAGATTTATCTACATATAACTGGAATAAAATAATCTGTTTCAGAATAAGTCTTATCTCTGTCCTCTCTATTTAAGTAAATCTGTTTGCTTTTGTGCTACCATCATCACCTATTTTGTCATTTTATGCATTTATTGCACAGCTTTTTCGAAAGTCACTCTATATCTCTCTGTTGCGAAGGGAACTCATCCCTCACCGATTCTCTCTCTCTCTCTCTCTCTCTCGCATCCTTTCAACTCCAAGGTCTGCAAAACCCTCCATCGACTCCAGACTCCTTCTTCCCGTTCTCGAAGAATTTGATTCTTCCTGCTCAAATTTCTTGAGGGGTCTTGTTCCTCTTCCTTCCACGATCTCTTAGAACCCTCTCTTGATAATTTCCATGGCCGCATCTGGGAGCTCCAACAGTTTGGGTGGCTACAGCGCCGCCTTCCTCACGGTAGATCAACTCGAGCGATTCCAGAATGTAAAGATCAAGATTTGTGGAAACAAGGCAGTGGATTTGGATGATTTGGAGAAGCAAGGGATGAGCAGTGTGATTGAAGCCCTTTAGAGGTTGAAGTGGACAAGGGTATGCACAGTTTTTGAACCAAGTGACTCACATCTGGCCAAGGCGTTATATACCTGTCTGAAATCTGGAGATGATGGGTCTCTTACCACCCTTCTCAAAGGTAAATACATTTACATTACTCTTGACTTATTGGAAAGGCTATTTGGTGTTTCTAAAGTAGGGCACAGCTTAGTCAACACAGTAGACATACATGCTAAGGGCCTCGGAATCATAGGAATAGAGTACAAGCTAAGGGATGGCAAAATAGATATCAATCAGTTCAATGCATTCAACAGGGTACTGCATTTTAATGTTTGTCAAATCTTAGTACCTCGCAGTGCTACCTCCTCTTCCTATACAAAAGGAGATGTAGATGTTATGGTTTGGGCTATACAGAAACAGGATGTCAATATGGCACAGATTATAGTTGAGAAGATGAAGTCTGCTACTGAGGTCATTTGGGATAAGAAGAACAAGTTGGCAGTACCTCTTCCCTATGCTCACTTGCTTACCGGGATCTTCAGACACTTTGAAATTGATTTGGAAGGTGAACTGATGGATAAAATGGGTCAGCCTATTCGCACTAGAAACTTGAAGAAAAGTGGTTTTTCATTGGTAGGAAATGTTTGGACTAAGATTTCTATGGCTGAAGGAGAAGCCATTATAGGAGAGGCCTCTACAACTGATGCTTCATCTATTCAAGAGCCTGAAGCTGTAGGAAGGATTGATGAACCTGCTGCATCCACTTTACCTGAAAGGAGGATTGAAGATATTGCACCTGATCTTATTGAACCTTTTAGGCAATCTTCTGGAAGTGTGATTTCTCCTCTAGTACTTGTACCTTCTGTTGTCCAAGAACCAGTTGCTGATCCTATGGAGAGTGTTGCACACACTGAGGGGGAGCATGTAGATACTCATATTGAAGAAACTCCTAGGGCTCCAGTTGAAGAAACTATTGTTGGAAGCAATCATGAAGAAGTCATTCCAAATGTTGTGGCACCAGGCCAATCTGAAGAAATTCCTATGATAGATGCTCCTACTTAGGGGGAGCCTGCTGCTCAAGGGGAGCATTCTACTTAGGAGGAGCCTACTACTATCCATGAAGACAAATTTCAAGAAGGCTTAGTGGAAGATGCCACTGATGAGGATGATGATGATTGTGCTCACTAGCACACTGATTTTACAACAATGCATGATGTGCCAGTTGCTGGGTCTGTTGGGAAAGGAAAAGGAGTAACCATAAATATCCCAATGCTTTCTAGTAGAGCTCACAATAAATCTAGGAAGAAGAAGATCTATGTTCACCTGGACCCAGTGGTTGCTCGGTTAATTGCTCAAGGAGAGCTTCTGTGCTCTATCCAGTCTGAGGTAACATCAATTTTTCTCAGCAGAGCACTCAAGCAAAAGATATTAGTGCAGTTAGATCTGAGCTCCATGATATACGTAGTGAGTTGGGCAGCTTAAAGAGCTTAGTAACTGATCTTGCAAAGTTTGTGAAGGAGCACTTACCTTTTTCTACAGCTCCTTCCTTAGCTCAAACCCCTCCTGTTCCATCCATACCTGTACCTGAAGCTGTTGCAGGACCATCAAGGCCTTCTCAACCAGAACAACCAGACCAGTCAGTGCCAGTTGAATCAGTTGCAGGGCCATCAGGGCCATCTATTCCTACAGAAGAGGAAACTGGGCCATCAGTGCCATCTGGGCTAGAAGAAGATATAGCTGGGCCATCTGAGCAAGAAGAAGAAGCAGTGGTTGGGTCATCCAAGCCTTAAGAACCTGAAGAGGAAGCTACTGTGCCACCAGGGCCTTCTGATCCTTCAGTTCTTCAGACTCCAACTCCTTCCTCCCAAATTGCCTCTTTCACTGCCCCACTTGCTCTTGAACCTTCAAAGAAACCCGTGCCCAAACATATCTCTTCTCCTACTCCTTTCCCTGCTGAATCCTCTTCCTCACCTACTTCTTCATCCTCCATTCCTCCTTCGTTTTCTGAGGCACCTCCTGCCTCTTCCTCTGGTCCCTCATCTTTTGGTCCCTCCTCTGCTAGACCATCTACTCAACCTTCTCAGACTTCATCTTTCTCCTCTCTTCATCCTCCTGCTCCACCCTCCTTCATCACTCTCATTCCTGAGGGTGCTAGCATCATTGGCCACACTGTGAAACATATCAAAGATGAATTTGAAGAGGCCATCCTCCGAACAGTCCTATTTGTCTCTTCTCACATCCACAAAACTGATTCTCAGCCTTCTCCCAGTCCTGCCTCCAAGAAAAGAAAAATCTCAAAAGATCTTGTCTCCCAATCCTCTCAAGCTCTCTTTCCTCCTCTATGGTTGTAGCATCTCTGGCTATTGGATTTCATTTAGTGTCGCGAGTGAGCAAGTCGTCGCGACAGTCATCCATGTTGCGACCAGTGCCTGCGGCATTCTTGTTGCGCCTTGTTTCTCTGCAGCATCTTGGTGTTGCGCCCCGGTCAACGGGTCGTGACTGCTTTCCGCTTTTTGGTCGTCTGACACCTGTTAGAGTGGCAGTGTAAGGCCCTCGAATTTTGACCTATTTGGTTAGATTTTTGTCATATGAGGTGTGTATACCTTATGTATATAATTGAGTACGTGTGTATATATGTATAAATAGTTATAATTGTACATATATATATATATATAATATATATTGCATACATGATGTTTTATTAATAATTAAATTATGTATATTGTACAGTGCATGTATATACCTAGTGTAAGCAGAATTACTACAATTCTGTGTCTGGACGAAAACCCTTTTGGCGTCAACATGAGTTGACGTTAAGGGGAGGTCAGTGTCCACATCGATGGACGATAACCCCAGGCAGGTGGCCAAGGATCTGGACCTCTACTTCCCCAGATTTGTTGCGCTTCAGATTCAAAAACACCCGTGATTTCTTCGCTCTCTATTTTAGAAACCGTCCACCAACGGTAACCTGGGCTTCTAAACGCGTTCCTAAACCCCCAACCCTATAAAAGACACGACTTAGGGCGATGTTAGGTCCTTTTGGTATTTTGTCAGAAACCCTATTTTCTGTACACAAAACCTGACTTTTGGACCGTGGATTTGGCGATTTGGTGACTCCTTCCGTCGATCATTCACGACTGGAGGGGAGTCTAAGCATAGGGGAAGGCTTCTCCGACACCGGGTTGCGTTCATCATCGGCATAGAACCCGGATAGAGGAGGATTTGAGGACTCTTTGGCTCGGGCCGAGGAGGGCTTCTCCGGATGAATTTGTTGCTTGTGGATTTTCCAAGAGACAAGAACCCTTCACATCACCCATACATGTGTCTAGTAAGTCCCAGGAATTTTTACGAATTTTTATTCGAGTCCTGGATCCCTCAATTCACTAAGTTCTTGCATTCTGTCTGTATTTTGCACATACAAGATTTGTTGCGCTTCAGATTCAAAAACACCCGTGATTTCTTCGCTCTATATTTTAGAAACCGTCCACCAACGGTAACCTGGGCTTCTAACGCGTTCCTAAACCCCCAAACCCTATAAAAGACACGACTTAGGGCAATGTTAGGTCCTTTTGGTATTTGTCAGAAACCCTATTTTCTGTACACAAACCTGACTTTTGGACCGTGGATTTGGCGATTTGGTGACTCCTTCCGTCGATCATTCACGACTGGAGGGGAGTCTAAGCATAGGGGAAGGCTTCTCCGACACCGGGTTGCGTTCATCATCGGCATAGAACCCGGATAGAGGAGGATTTGAGGACTCTTTGGCTCGGGTCGAGGAGGGCTTCTCCGGATGAATTGTTGCTTGTGGATTTTCCAAGAGACAAGTAACCCTTCACATCACCCATACATGTGTCTAGTAAGTCCCAAGAATTTTTACGGTTTTTATTCGAGTCCTGGATCCCTCAAATTCACTAAGTTCTTGCATTCTGTCTGTATTGCACAGACAAGAACTTAACGGCGGATCCCTTGCCATTAAGATCTTGAGTTGACGGCGACCTTTGTTGCCGTTAACTTGATAGACGGCCACCTTTATGCCGTCAAGTTCGCCAGATTGCAACAGTGTGCATGTCTGACCTATATGACCTAATTTCGAGATTTTGCGCATGAGGGTATATGGTAAAAATTTATGTGATATGTAAATACCTTAGGGGAGTATGTTGTGGAATTTTATGAATTTTTGTGGAATGCTTATTTATTAAAATTTTCTGAATATCTGGCCACTAGGTTTTTAATCTTGCAAAATTTCGTTTATACAATATGTGGGATTTAATTGTCATGAAATTTATGTGTAGTGGTTGTGTGTTCAAATTCATGCTACAGAAATTTGAGATTTTCTGATATCTGTGCAAATAATTACATTTCTGAACTGTAGAATAGTAAGCATGTTTTATTAGTGTCAAAAATTCAAATAAATGGTATAAGAATAGTTAAATTCCTAGAAATTTGCATATGTTTAGGACTGTCAGAGTACATGTGTAGAATGAGCTGTGGGTCTGAACAATGAAAATCCATGCCAGTTTGACTATTTTTACTTTGTATAATGCACTGTTATAATTTCTTAATTAGTAGATATTTCAAAAAAAATGAAATTTTGCATATGTGATGCATGATCCATGAATAGTCTGTAGTTAAACTTTTAGAGGAATTATAATATAGTTACTATTTTGTAAATTCATCGTGTAATGACCAATTAGAGCATGATAATTTAATGTTACAACATGTTAGCGTGATTTAATAATTGTAAACCCGTAAACAGTAGTATCATGTTAGGTAAATCTGAAGTATGTGTTTATGTGTGAATGTGAAATGTGGGGGTAAAATAGTACACTAAGTGTGTGATGAAACTTAGAATATGAGTAAATGTGCCAATGGTGACACTGCTACCTTAGAGGGCTGTAGAACTGTACTGTGGTAAAGTCCCCACGGGAAGGTTCATAGTGTGTGATATCCCATGGGCATTGGGATTAAATCTTGGAGGCGGACAAGTACCGATGGTTAGGGTGGAGAGTGCTTCTCCCGGTTCTGCGCAGTAACTAAGATTTATCATGTAATGCCTAGGTGATAGATGTGTGTGATGTGATTAGTGTGTGTCCTTCTAGAGGTGGTTTGGGCTTAGTGTCACAACATATAATAAAAATGTGAACTTGTGTTTATGTGAAAAGTGAATGTGCAAATTGTGTAATTGTGTAAATGATCATGTGGAAATATGAATCAACAGGACAACATGTAAAAATGTTAATTCATTATATGAATGTGTCATATCCATATCAAAACAGCAAACTATTCATGTGTATAGATGTGATATCAATGTGAAAATGACCATAGAATTCATGCGAGGAATATCTTTTGTATTATGTATAAACTCCATGTTTAAATTGAATATTGGCTTTAAGTATGAATATGATTAAATAAGACTTAATTTAGCATGTTGGAGAATATGTGGAAAGCATGTGATAGGTTCAAATCCTTATAAGAAAATTTTAAGCCATGTACCATGTGATGTAAGTTGTAGGAATCATATTTTAGGTGTACTTTTAAAAGTTTATCAAATCCATGCTTATGTGATATGTGTGTGATATGTAAATGTGATTAGTCCATGTGATGTATGTATGAGTAATGTGAGTGGATGTTACTTGTTGAGTTCTTTTGGACTCATTCTTGCTTCGGTGTACAGGTGCAGACATTTCCACTTCTTCCGAGGAGATCGTTAGAAGCGACTCAGCGAGATTCGACATTGTACTTTTCTTTTTTTCATAGTATGTAGCGAAAGACTTTAACTCAGTGTGGACAATGTAATAACTGTAGTTTCACAGTTATAAAGTATTTGATTTCCTTTGTTCTATATAGACTGTGTATAAATGTTGATGATGGAATAAGACTTATATTTCCAGTTCGTTCTATTCCGCTGTCATGTGATATATATTTGTGTATGATTCAGCCTAATGTACATTTGTTGGGTAAATGTCCCACTGTAGCGGCGCTCATTATACCAATGTGGGTTGGAGTAACCGTACCGATATAAGGAGGGTTGTTACAGGCAGGCTGACCTATCTGGTTGTCGCGGTGTCCCTTGGGGGTGCATTCTGGTCGCGGTGTGGGTGGCCGTCGCGTTAAGGTTGGTAACGTGACGCCTCGCCCCGTCGCGCTCTGGGGGCCAGAGGCTAAAAGCCTTGGCCCGTTTCCCCCTTTTCCTATTTCTCTCCTTTCTCCCTTTCCTCTCTTCTCTGAGGTGGAGAGGTCTCCCTTTCTTCCTTCTCCGGCATTGGAGCTCAGTGGTAGTGCCAACAGTTGGGGGTTCGGTTTGTCAAAATGAGTAGGGATCTCTTGCACTACAAGAAAATGCGGATTTTCCGACGGAAATCCGTCGGAATATGATCCTTCCGACAGATTTCCGTATGAAGCTCGTTGGAAATGGTCCGTCGAAAATTGTTGGTCAGAAATTACCGACGGAAGAGAATACTGTCGGAAATCAGTCGAAAAACTCCGACGGACAAATCCGTCGGAAATACCGTCAGACATACAGTCAGTATTTATCGACAGACAGTCCGTCGGTAAATCAGTAAACCCGTCGGAAAAGGCCGTCAGAACTATAGACGGAATTACCGACCGATGTTTTCCGTCGGTAATTTAGAATTTCGACGGATATTTATCCGTAGTATCCGTAGGAAAATCCGTCAGAATGTGCAGTATATTTTTTTAAAAAAATTGACAAATAAAAAGATTTTTCAAACCTGCTACAATATTCATAAATTTCACAAATACTCACGATCAAATAAATCATAAAATACATAAATAAATATAAAACCATACAAAATAATAAATAAAAAATCAAGACAGATCTACTGGATCGTTGCTGTCCCTGCCTCGTCATCGTCAGGTGCCGGAGGTGGATCCTACATTAAAAAAAAATAATATGAGGAATATAATAATAATTAAAAGACATATATTATTTTCAAAAATTAAAATTAAAATATGTGATTATTTCTCAAGTTTAATTAGATACTATTTTAGATCCATCGTTTCTTGGGTTTTTTTAGATCCGTCATTTTAATGCCCAACCCAATTCGAAAATCCAAATTAGATTCCGTCAGTTCCCACACGTCACTTTAACCCACCCAGTCGTGTCGGAGAAAACGGCACGCCGATCCGATCCCTATTTGGGATTTTGGACCCCGGGTTGTAGGTTTTAGCCCTTTATATATACTTGACTGTTTTTAGATCCGTCATTTCAATGTCCAACCCAATCTGGAGATCCAAATTGGATTCCGTCAGTTCCCACACGTCACTTTAACCCACAAGGTCATGTCGGAGAAAACAACACGCCGATCGGATCCCTATTTGGGATTTTGGACCCCCGGGTTGTGTGTTTTGACCCTTTATATATACTTGGCTGTTTTTTAGATTCGTCATTTCAATGCCCAACCCAATCGGAGATCCAAATTGGATTCCGTCAGTTCTCACACGTCACTTTAACCCACCCGGTCGTGTCGGAGAAAATGGCACGCCGATCCGATCCCTATTTGGGATTTTGGACCCTCGGATTGTGTGTTTTGACCCTTTATATATACTTGGCTGTTTTTTAGATCCGTCATTTCAATGCCCAACCCAATTCGAAGATCCAAATTGGATTCTGTCAGTTCCCACACGTCACTTTAACCCACCCGATCGTGTCGGAGAAAACGACACACCGACCCGATCCCTATTTGGGATTTTGGACCCCCGAGTTGTAGGTTTTAGCCCTTTATATATACTTGACTATTTTTTAGATCCGTCATTTCAATGCCCAACCCAATCCGGAGATCCAAATTGGATTCCGTCAGTTCCCACACGTCACTTTAACCCACCAAGTCGTGTCGGAGAAAACGACACGCCTATCCGATCCCTATTTGGGATTTTGGACCCCCGGGTTGTGTGTTTTCACCCTTTATATATACTTGGCTGTTTTTTAGATCCGTCATTTCAATGCCCAACCCAATCCGGAGATCCAAATTGGATTCCGTCAGTTCCCACACGTCACTTTAACCAACCCGATCGTGTTGGAGATAACGGCACGCCGATCCGATCCCTATTTGGGATTTTGGACCCCTGAGTTGTAGGTTTTAGCCCTTTATATATACTTGACTATTTTCTAGATCCGTCATTTCAATACCCAACCCAATCCGGAGATCCAAATTGGATTCCATCAATTCCCACACGTCACTTTAACCGACTCGGTCGTGTCAGAGAAAACGGCACGTTGATCCGATCCCTATTTGGGATTTTGGACCCCGGGTTGTGTGTTTTGACCCTTTATATATACTTGGCTGTTTTTTTAGATCCGTCATTTCAATGCCCAACCCAATCCGGAGATCCAAATTGGATTCCGTCAGTTCCCACACGTCACTTTCACCCACCCGGTCATGTTGTAGAAAACGGCACGCCGATCCGACCCCTATTTGGGATTTTGGACCCCCGGGTTGTAGGTTTTAGCCCTTTATATATACTTGACTGTTTTTTAGATCCATCATTGCCCAACCCAATTCGGAGATCCAAATTGGATTCCGTCAGTTCTCACACGTCACTTTAACCCACCCAGTCGTGTCGGAGAAAACGGCACGCCGATCCGATCCCTATTTGGGATTTTGGACCCTCGGGTTGTGTGTTTTCACCCTTTATATATACTTGGCTATTTTTCAGATCCGTCATTTCAATGCCCAACCCAATCCGGAGATCCAAATTGGATTCGGTCAGTTCCCACACGTCACTTTAACCCAACCCGGTCGTGTGGGAGAAACGGCACGCCGATCTGATCCCTATTTTGGATTTTGGACCCACGGGTTGTAGGTTTTAGCCCTTTATATATACTTGACTGTTTTTTAGATCTGTCATTTCAATGCCCAACCCAATCCGGAGATCCAAATTGGATTCCGTCAGTTCCCACACATCACTTTAACCGACTCGGTCGTGTCAGAGAAAACGGCACGTTGATCCGATCCCTATTTGGGATTTTGGACCCCCGGGTTGTGTGTTTTGACCCTTTATATATACTTGGTTGTTTTTTTAGATCCGTCATTTCAATGCCCAACCCAATCCGGAGATCCAAATTGGATTCCGTCAGTTCCCACACGTCACTTTAACCCACCCGGTCGTGTCGGAGAGAAACGGCACGCCGATCCGATCCCTATTTGGAATTTTGGACCCCCGGGTTGTAGGTTTTAGCCCTTTATATAATTGACTGTTTTTAGATCCGTCATTTCAATGCCCAACCCAATCCGGAGATCCAAATTGGATTCCGTCAGTTCCCACACGTCACTTTAACCCACCCAGTCGTGTCGGAGAAAACGGCACGCCGATCCGATCCCTATTTGGGATTTTGGACCCCGGGTTGTGTGTTTGACCCTTTATATATACTTGGATATTTTTTAGATCCGTCATTTCAATGCCCAACCCAATCCGGAGATCCAAATTGGATTCCGTCAGTTCCCACACGTCACTTTAACCCACCCGGTCGTGTCGGAGAAAATGGCACGCCGATCCGATCCCTATTTGGGATTTTGGACCCCCGGGTTGTAGGTTTTAGCCCTTTATATATACTTGACTGTTTTTTAGATCCGTCATTTCAATGCCCAACCCAATCCGGAGATCCAAATTGGATTCCGTCAGTTCCCACACATCACTTTAACCCACCCGATCGTGTTAGAGATAACGGCACGCCGATTCGATCCCTATTTGGGATTTTGGACCCCCGGGTGTGTGTTTTGACCCTTTATATATACATGGATGTTTTTTAGATCTGTCATTTCAATGCCCAACCCAATCCGGAGATCCAAATTGGATTTCGTCAGTTCCCACACGTCACTTTAACCCACCCGGTCGTGTCGGAGAAAACAGCACGCCGATCCGATCCCTATTTGGGATTTTGGACCCCCGAGTTGTAGGTTTTAGCCCTTTATATATACTTGACTATTTTTTAGATCCGTCATTTCAATGCCCAACCCAATCCGGAGATCCAAATTGGATTCCGTCAGTTCCCACATCTCACTTTAACCCACCCGGTTGTGTCGGAGAATACGGCACGCCGATCCGATCCCTATTTGGGATTTTGGACCCCCGGGTTGTGTGTTTTGACCCTTTATATATACTTGGCTGTTTTTTAGATCCGTCATTTCAATGCCCAACCCAATCCGGAGATCCAAATTGGATTCCGTCAGTTCCACTCGTCACTTTAACCCACCCGGCCGTGTCGGAGAAAACGACACGCCGATCCGATCCCTATTTGGGATTTTGGACCCCGGGTTGTAGGTTTTAGCCCTTTATATATACTTGACTATTTTTTAGATCCGTCATTTCATTGCCCAACCCAATCCGGAGATCCAAATTGGATTCCTTCAGTTCCCACACGTCACTTTAACCCACCCGGTTGTGTCGGAGAAAATGGCACGTCGATCCGATCCCTATTTTAGATTTTGGACCCCCGGGTTGTGTGTTTTGACCCTTTATATATACTTGGCTATTTTTTAGATCCGTAATTTCAATGCCCAATCCAATCCGGAGATCCAAATTGGATTCTGTCAGTTCCCACACGTCACTTTAACCCACCCGGTCGTGTCGGAGAAAATGGCACGCCGATCCGATCCCTATTTGAGATTTTGGACCCCTGGGTTGTAGGTTTTAGCCCTTTATATATACTTGACTATTTTTTAGATCCGTCATTTCAATGCCCATACTTGTTGGTGTAGATTGGAGCCCTCGGGGTTCTTTGCATGTCTTTACTGCTTTCCCCAAGCTCCCCTCCCCGTTGTGTGCTTGATTGTAGTGTGTGGGTGACCCCGGAATGCAGCATTCCGGCGGTCAGCCTTCCGTCTGATGTCGCGACCGCAGTGTGCATCACGACATCAGAGGAGGCGTCGCCCCGGTCAGACGCGTCCTTATCGCAGTGCGGTTGGCCGTCGCGATAATGGTCGTGTCGCGACCCAGTTTCCGGTCACGACAAGGCTGTTGTCGCGACCCGCTTCCCTGTCGCGACCCTGTGCTTGTCGCGGTTTCCCTTCCCATCGTGATGGGATCGCGATGGGCTAGGAGGGCGCGACAGCACCTAGCTTGCCTCGAGTGTTTCTGTGGCCTCGGTTGTGTGTCGGTGTGTGCCCCAAGGTAGGTGTGCCCTTAGGACCCTCTGGTGGGAACGCGACAGGTTGCCTCTCTACGTTTAGTGACTGAAGGTGACACCTTCGTGGTCGTGTCCTAGCAGTGGTGCTAGGAGGCTCACGTCTGTCTAATAATCGATTGTCTGACTGTCAATCTATTATTAGAAGAGCGATAGTTTCTATTCTGTCTAGTGGTGTTCTGGTTTCTCGGGCTGTGCCGTGTGTGCTGGCGTTGGCCGACGGCCCTTCTGGGGGTTTTCGGAAGGGGTACCGTGCGTGCCTGTGCCGGTTTCTGTGGTGGTTGCCCCGCCAGTTCTCTTTTCGCCCGGTGCTAGGCACTTGAGAGCTTGTCCGCGAGACAGGTTGTTACCATTACCGGGCACCCCTAGCCCTGCGCATATGTTAGAGGGAGTTCTCTGTGCGGCGGGCGTGCTCAAGTCACGGACTTGGAGCAGAAGGGGAAAACGGTGGGGACAGTGGTGTTGAGTCATTTGTAGAGTTCTCTTAGCTGGGTCTGGGTCGCCGAGGTGGTTGAAGCGCTCTTTCGGTGCGCACCAGCTAGTCCTTCTCAATGCCTCGCTCTGAGTTGGTTCCGGAGCCGCGTAGGGAGGTTAGGCATGGGGCCGCAGCTCGGCCGGGCTGCGGTGGTTGTGGTTGTTCTTGCTGTGACTCCCTAGCCTCACTCTACTGGGGAGGTTGTAGGCAGAAGTCAGCGGCTGGCGAGCGAGAGGGGTGGACTGTGTGTCCCTCTCTTAGCTGCCTGTGGCGGTGGCTTGGTTCTTCTTGTTGTGATGGCGGTTCACGTTGTTTCTATGTGAGTCTTGTCGCCCTAGCCTGCACAGTGGTTGTAGCCTAGCCGTGTCTAGCTTTCGTGGGCTCTGTTGGTTTGGCCTTGTGGGCCGTGTTTAGTGGCTTCCGCTCTGTGGGTTCTCTCGGGGTGCCTGGACACGTGTACGAGCTATCCCTTGCGAGACTTCGGTCCTATCGCGGGAGGTAGACTTGGATATGGAGCCTTAATGGGCATAAATATGAAGGGCTGTTACAATCCTCATTTGGCCTCAATGCTCATTGGACCACATACATCAAAATGTATCAATTCTAATAAGTCATTAGCTCTCTTCGCATGCCAAGAATGAGGTGAGGAGGTCATCTTACCCATGAGGCAGGATTCACAAGTTGCATATGATTCAAAATGAAATGTGTAGCAACCCGCTATTTTAAATAAATTAAATAAAAAGGAATATTAAAGAAAAAATGATTTTATTAAAACCCAATAAGTGAAAATAAGTAATGGGCTTTATTAAATGGTTCATACAAAAGCTATTGGGCCAAAAAAGGAGTTTTAAACAGTAGAATACAAGAAAATACCCTAAAATTCGTAACTCTATTATTGTCTAATTTAAAAAGGGCAAGTAAGTCATTAATATGACTCATATACATCTAAATTGGACTCCTAACCCTACCCTAACTAGCTAGACATGAAATTAGAGTCCCATCCTAACCCAATTAGGAGGATCAAAGCTAGGAAGGATAGATAAACATGGAAATTTGTAGTTAAAAGAGAAGTTAGAGTTGTGTTAGGAATAAACAATTCTAGACGCATAAATACACCCCCATACCCTTCATGGCCGACACTATTGCGTTGCTGAGACTTCTTAGATGTTAAGGAGAGGCCATAGGAGGAGGGAATCGAAGGGAGAAGGTTGCTAGAAGATCTAGAATCATGCTCTTCGTCTCCAGAATCATAGGAGTTTACATTGATCAAAGGTAGTTGGTTTCAGGCTAAAAAATAACAAATCATATACCATGTTAAAGCTCTGCATGTCTAGTTTCATATGCACTAGTTTTGCCTAAATTCTATCGAGCATGCCATGAGTATTGTCACGCCCCAATGCGGAATATCGGAAGGTGAGGCAGTTGCAAATAAACGGGTACAGAGTGAGTACTAGACATCAAACCATTGAACAAAAATAAATACTAAAGCAAATTCACCTCATTAAAAATTTCCAATGTCTAGTTACAACCACTAATATCAGAGCCATTCTATAGGGCCCAATTACATTGAATAAGGCAAAAGACTAAACTTCAAATCCAACATAATACTAAGATGCTAGGGTACTCTTGACTTCACTCTTGGTCGTTCCCTTCCTCTTGAGTGTAAGCATCTTCCTCGGTCTCACCTGAGAACACATAACCAATAACGCATGGTGAGCGATAACACCCAGTAGGACTTAAATCTCAGGATCAAACAGGCTTTAAATGATTAGTGTATTAAAAGGGTAGAGTAACTAATGACAGAGCGAGAGTGTCAAGTAGTGTAAGAGATAGCACGATAGCATGTAATAGCACAAGTTTCAAATATAACACAAGCGTCGAGTATAGCACAAATAGCAAGATGGCCATAGCACAAATAGTACAAAGTATAGCAATAGCACAACGTGTATAGTATAGCACTTTGTTGTCAATAGACAACGAGAGAATATATCACTTTTGATTGTCATTTAGATAGTCGAGATAGATAGCACTCGAGTGTAATGCCAAACACTCTAGTCATTTAACTACCATGGGCAAATAGCACTTTCGGCGCACATCCCAGGACCAGACCGAGCTGTTTATATATTGCGAGGCATTGGTTATATTGTTTATCTTTAGACAATCCATCAATGGCCAATAGAGAGTACCAAGAAATTGATGAGAGTATTAGATGAATAGACGAGATAGTAGAGAGAGTGTGAATAGATGAGTGAGTCGAGTATAGATGAGAACTACAGGTCATTGCACATAAAACGTCGAGTAACGGGCGATGGTAACAGTTGCGCAACACGCGTGATTGGTGTTGGCAGTCAGGTGGAATTCACTACCTTTCCACTGGCCATGTTATACACAGGTCCAGAGGTATGGCGTGATTCAAGATAATAGCAAACTTCTAATAGTTGTTTGGATCATATTGATCCCTAAAGGGTATCATAGGTGTTAGGGTACAACCAGCTCGTCGACCATGTGGGAATCCATAGATAGAGGAGACTTACGGAGGCCTTGAACAAGCATTCACTAGTTCGGCAGAAGGAATATCCGATAGAGAGTTCGTCTAAGTCAAGAGAAATTGTATATATAGAAACAAGTACTCAACGTTCTAAAGGAATTCTGGAACAGTGGAGCATCGGTAACGGTATTTCCAAACCTCACAAGAAAAACAACGACAAGTTCATTTAAAAATATGGTAATTTGAATTAAATTACCAGATGTACTATGAGATATTTTCATACCAAGTTAAGCCATATTGGATGGTTCAAAGTGTGTGCATGTGTCATGTAAAATCATGGACATGAAAGGTCAGGTGAAAGATTTTAATTAATTAAAATATATCCAAGATTAACAGGTTTATTTTTTCTGTTTAAAAAGTTAATAGGGCATGATATTACTGTAGAAAATCAAGACTTGTAGAAAGAGGGGGTTTCATGCAAAAACCTCAGAACGCGACGTACCCTTGTAAGGGTCGCGATAGGGTCAGATCAGAACGTGACAGGGTCATGCATAGGTCGCAATAGGTCGGCCAGAGCAGGCTGCCAGAACGCGATAGGGTGGCCTGTCGCGTTCAGAACGTAACAGGGTGGCCTGTCGCGTTCAGAACGTGACAGGTACTATGACGTGATGGCCCTATGAATGCGGCCTATCGGGCCGTCGCGTTCTTAGGTCCTGCGCCTGAGTCCGAGTGGGAAAAGTGCGGCACCTTGGATTTCGGTCCAGGTTGCCCTATTTTGACACAAGTTCGTTTAGAAATTCATAACTAATTGCGCAGTGGATGAAAAATCATGAAATCACTTGAAAACTGATCTAGACATAGGAGGGTACTTACAGTAAATAGGAATTTGAAAACAGTCATGGTTTCAGCATGCTTCAAATAGGTTTATTCACGAAGAACATGGACCAGTGTACAGTTGACATGCAAGAATTAATTTGAGCTGTAGAAGGATGAAATTTAGGGCTTTCAGAGGCAAACGATGCCTAGCATCCATCAATATCTCTCGTTAAAATTTCATAGCATGGGGTCAAGTATTCATGAAGTTCTAGATTTTAGATGAAAGGTCGGGGTCATGACGAGTGTAGAACTTAAAAAATCAAGAAGAAAATATTGGCTCTATAGAAAATTATGAAACCAGAGGGCTTTTGTTCCTGATGTTGGAAAAATCTACAGATGAAATTTTATAATTTTTGCTTATGAGAATGCATAACTTTGACTCGTTTGATCTTCTAGGGTTAGAACTTGAAGAACACAGGTTGAAGCTTGGTCCAGCCTTCTCCCCACGAGTTCCTTTGCTCCTTGGCCGCCTCTCCTCGTCCAGCAAGCCCCAGCAACGTGTTAGCGCCGGCCATGGAGAGTTTAGAGAGTATTTAAGCTACTTGAGTTTCTATTTCCTAATAGAACTCTAATTCCTATTTAATTCTGAGATTTCCTATTTCTATCCCCCTTCCAAGCTTTCCAACTCCCAATTGGGTTAGGTTGGGATGCAATTTCGTGGCAAACCAATTAGGGTAGGCTTAGGAATCCAATTCCAACACAAATAGCTATTTTAATGATTTATTAACCCCTTTTCTATTTAGGCAATATTTAATATACAAATTTTGGATATTATTCTATTATTCCTCTTTTAAAAATCCCTATTTTGGCCCAATAATTTTCTAGAGGGTCCATTTAACAAAGCCCATTACTTCTTTTCATTTAATGAGTTTTAATTAATTCCTTTCCCTTTGCATTTTCCCGTTTATTTTATTATTAATATTTTTTTATATTATTAAATTTTATTTTTTCAAAAAATCCAGGTTTCTAGATCGGGGTAGTTCCGTCTGATGATTCCTTCAGGTTCCCATGTGGTTTCTTCCATTCCACGATTATTCCATAGGACTTTAACCACGTAGATGGGACAATTCCTTGTTGCACCTTCCGTTCCAGTATCTTGACTGGCTTCTCTTCATATGTCATGTCCTTGTTTAACACCAACTTCTCATGACGGATGAAATGCTTAGGATCATATACATATTTCCTAAGCATGGAGACATGGAACACATTATGCACACATGCCAAGTTCGGTGGCAACATCAGACGGTATGCAACCTCACCAACCCTTTCGAGCACTTCAAAAGGATCGATAAATCTAGGACTGAGCTTCCCTTTTACACCAAATCTTTGGATGCCACGAGTAGGCAACACGTTTAAGAGTACATGATCACCAACTTGAAATTTTAAATCTCGCCATCTCCTATCAGCATAACTCTTCTGTCTGGACTGAGCAATCTTGAGTCAGTCTCTAATCACCTGAATGCCCTTTGTTGTATTTTGCACCATGTCTGGGCCTAGTCATTACTATTCTCCAACCTCATTCCAGCATGCAGGAGATCTATAGTTTCTGCCATATATTGCTTCGAACGGTGCCATCTTAATACTCGCCTGATAACTGTTGTTATAGGCGAACTCAATTAGGGATAGGTGCTCATTCCAATAACCTTGGAAGTCTATGGTGCAGGCTCTCAACATGTCTTCAACAATTTGGTTGGTTCTCTCGGTCTGCCCATCAGTTTGTGGATGAAAAGCGGTGCTAAAATTGAGTTTAGTACCAAGTGCACTTTGCAGTCCTTTCTAAAAGTGGGACGTAAATCTTGGATCCCGATCCGAGACAATAGATGATGGAACTCCGTGCAGCCTCACTATCTCCTTGACGTATAAGGCAACTAGTACCTCTACCGACCACTTACTCTTTATAGGGAGAAAGTGCGCAGATTTGGTTAATCGATCGACAGTGACCCATATGGCGTCGAGTCCACCACGAGTCCTGGGTAAACCCATGATGAAGTCCATGCCAATGCTTTCCCATTTCCGCTCCGGGATATCTAGTGGTCTAAGCACGCTAGCAGGGCGCATATGTTCCGCCTTTACTTGTTGACAAGTAAGGCAATGAGCGGCATGTTCGGCTACCTCTCTCTTCATGTTTGGCCACCAAAACGTTCTTTTCATGTCTTGATATATTTTGGTATCTCCAGGATGAATAGTGTACTTCGTCTTGTGAGCTTCATCTATTAATTTCCTCTTCAATTCTTCATTGTCGGGGATGCATGTCCTCCCTTGGAATACAAGCCTTCCGTCCTCGGTCATAGCAAAGTCAGGTCTTTCGGCTAATGTCTCCTTGATCCGAACCAAGAATGGATCGCTTTCTTGTTGGGCTTTAATCTCTTCCAGCATGTCGGATTGAATCGTGATATTGGCAATCAAGACTCGATCATCCCTATGTTCAATATTCAAGTCTAACCCCGCGAATTGTTCTAGTAGTTGCATCTCGCCAAGGACTAGACTCAAAACAGATGCCATCAGCTTCCTACTAAGAGCATCGGCTACGACATTACCCTTGCCTGGATGGTATTGGATGTTGAAATCAAAATCTTTTAAGTATTCAAGCCATCTTCTCTGCCTCATGTTAAGTTCCTTCTGAGAAAATAAATACTTCAAACTCTTGTGGTCTGAGTAGACAGTGACTTTCTCTCCATATAGATAATGTCTCCAGATTTTTAAGGTGAAGACCACGGCTCTAGCAACCCAAAAAATTTAATACTTAAAAATTCAAAATAATAATTTCTTTAAATCGAAATAATAGAAACATACATACCATTATCGTGTGTGCAAGAACACATCTAAAAATTCCATAAAAAATATAAATGAACCCCAAATATTATCCCTAAGTGTTCCACGAAGAAATTCATGCAACGAAAAATCCGATTGGCTAAGCGTATGTCACAAAGTGACTAATTATCCAAATTAGGGAACTAAGTCAGAAAACCGTTAACACAAAAAAATAACACGCCCATAAATGAAACGAACATGTCGGAGAGACTTCCAACATCATGAAATGATTACCCATTATCAGAATTGGACCAATGGACCTCTCATGGCCCATGAATAAATTCAAGTAATCAAAATATAATAAATTCTAAAATTCTGTTATTTCCCTATTTAAAATGGAGAATTCTCCTAAGTTAAATTTCATTGAGAATGGGCTTTGTTAAATGGACCATATAAAATTTATTGGGCCAAAATAAAAAATTTTAAAACAAGAATAATAGGAAAATATCCTAAATTCGTAACTTAAATATTACATAAATAGAAAATGGGTATTAAAGTATTAAAATAAGTAGTTTGAGATGGAATTGGATTCCTAAACCTACCCTAATAGGTTGGCCACGAATTTAACTCCCATCCTAACCCAAATAGGAAGTGGAAAGCTTGGAAGGAGGTTAAGAAATAGGAAATTTAGAATTTAATGGGGGTTAGAGTCCTATTAGTAAATAACAACCCAACAAGCATAAATACTCTCCTAAATACCCCATGGCCGGCCCTAGCTCGTTGCCAAGGGTTGCTGGACCAGGAGGAGAGGCCAAGGAGGAGGAGATCTCGTGGGGAGAAGACTCTCTCATGCTCTCTCTCTCGGTCTCCAAGTTCTAGCCCTAGAAGAGAAAATCAAGTCAAGGTAGGCATTCTCACGAGCAAAATCTAATTAAATTTGTCTGTAGATTGTTCTATGCATCAGGAACAAAACCACTTTCGTTTCATCTTTACTTATTGATTTATGAAGTTATGTAAACTCCATGACCCCGAACTCTCTTGTCAAATTTATATCTCCATGTATACTCGTTCTCATGCCACAAACATTTTACTAGAGATACTGATGATTGTTAGGCTTCTTTTGCCCCCGAAAGCCCTAATTTTCATCCACCCTATCTTGCGAATAAATTATTGCATCCCAACTGTACACAGTCTTCTATTCTCCATGTTTGACTTGATTAAAGCTAGTCAAAACCATGACTGCTTTCAAATTCTGATTTACTGGAAGTACTCTTACATGTCTAGAGCAGTTTAGAACTAGTTTCATGATTTTTCATACATTGTACAATTTATTCTAAATTTTTGAAGCACCCTAAGTCAAAATAAGGCAATTTGGCCCACAAACCCATGCTCTGTCCTTTTCCCTCTCGGACTCAGGTACAGGACATAAGAACGCAACGACCCGATAGGTCGCGTTCTCAGGGACATCACGACAACACCTTGCATCGCGATCTGATCACGATAGTGTCGATCGTCGCGATGTGCCTGCCTGGACTGACAAGCAGTCGCGATCTGTATAAGGCCATGTCGCATTCTCAGTTGACCCTGTTGCGACCCTTACTAGGGTACGTCACGATCTAGGACTTTTGCATGAAAACCCAAAATTTGTGATGCTTTGACCCTCTACAGTGCTTGTACCTTCTTTTAACAGTCATACGCGTAGTAAATATGCTTGTCATAAATTGAACATTTATGTGTGTTTAAAATACATACACATGACCACTTTCTATCTACAAATTTCTCTTACACTTGCACTCACTTTTGAACCATCCATGATGGCTTAACTTGGCATGAAATTATCTTATAATACATCTGGTAATTTATGTCAATTATATATTTAGGTTGCCCTATTTTAAATGAACTTGTCTATGATTCTTGCGATGATTTGGAACACCGTTATCGATGCTCCACTGTTCTAGAATTCCTCTAGAACATCGGGCACTTGTTTGTATATACACATTCTCTCTTGACTTGGACGAACTCTCCGTCGGATACTCCTTCTGCCGTACTAGTGAGTCTTTATTCAAGGCCTCCGTAAGTCTCCTCTGTCCATGGGTTCCCACATGGTCGACGAGTTGGTTGTACCCTAATACCTATGATACCCTTTAGGGATCAGCAAGATCCAAATGGCCTTAGTTGCTCTCGCTCTTATCTTGAATCATGTCGGACCTCTGGACCTGTGTGTAACAAGGCCAGCGGAAGGGTTGTGTATTCCACCTGACTGCAACATCAAACGCATGTATTGTGCCACTGTTACTATCGCTTGTTTACTCGACATGTTACGTGCAATGTTCCTTAGTTCTCAACTATACTCTACTCGCTCATCTATTCATGTTCACTCTACTATCTCGTCTATTCTTCTAGTACTCTCTTGGTATCCTTTGAGCTGTTGTGGCTCCTACTGTTTTGTACTGCTTATGACTGTCTAGCACTAAAATGGGTCTTGTGACTCTACTGACTTGAATGCATACTGTTGAGGGCACGGAGAGTGTTCGAGGGGCTCCAATCTAGTCCTGGGGGCAGAGAGCCACCCAAAAATACCTGTAGGGGCTATTGATGGTGTCTGCATTTGCACCGGTCCTGACTGACTGTTCTGAATTAGCTAGACATCTGACTGTTATATTGTTACTGTTAGTTTGTTAAATTAGACGTACTACACTGTTACTGTACTACCATTGACTGTTACTGAACTGCTACTATCCTGTTATTGAGCGACTACTGTCGTACTCTCTTCATGCTTTACTTGATACTTGCTATCTTGAGTTATTGCGTTCTATCCTGACTTAATCGCATTCAAAGTGCTATATTCTCTCATTTGTCTATTGACATCAAAAGTGCTATACTATCTCGATTGATGAAAATCAATCAAAGTGCAATTTACTCTTTACATGACCATCTAATATCTATTTCCTTGCTATACATGTCGCTTGCTATTTCTTGACAATGATGTTACTTGCTATTGTTGTTATCGTTTCTACCGTGACTTGACTTTAATCATCGTGTTATACTTGATTCATCTACTATTTGAACCATGTACTTGTTCTATTACTTTCTCGACTTTACATGACTCTCTCTATCATTAGTTACTCTGCCATTTAAAACATTAATCATTTAAAGCCTCTTGACTACTGAGATTTAAGTCCTACTGGACGTTATCGCTCACCCATCGTTATTTGTTATTGTGTCTCAGGTAAGTCGGACAATGATGTTACACACACCTATGGGATAGGACCAGAGTAATGAGTGGCCTAGAGTCCGATGATGAAGTTACCCTAGTGCCATGGAGTCTAATAGTTATTGCTTTAGATTTCTTTTCAATGTAATGATGTCATTGAGCCTTATGTATTGGCTCCGAATTAGTGGTCGTAATAGTCTTAGTGATT
Source organism: Colocasia esculenta (assembly GCA_014218235.1). Classification (NCBI taxonomy): domain Eukaryota; kingdom Viridiplantae; phylum Streptophyta; class Magnoliopsida; order Alismatales; family Araceae; genus Colocasia; species Colocasia esculenta. The sequence continues at coordinate 66,901,244 of CM024753.1, read as the reverse complement.
TTATAATGAAATTAAGAGTTTATTTCAATTATTGTTCATTAGATGCTCTGCTGTTTGCGTCGGTATGCGCAATTTACGTTACCATACTCGTTGCTCACGTTTCCCTCTGATTTATTCCATTGCTAAATTAGAGGGGCGTGACAGTTGGTATCAGAGCCTACGATGTCCTTATTAGGATATTTTAAGTCTAGGGATGTTCTAGGTGAACTACCATGACCGTGTCTAAGTCAACCACCATACCTATGTGAGAGATTGGGTAAAGCTTGGGGTTATGCTAGGAGCTTAACTATATTTATAAGCACCCTAAGTTTAAAAATAAATTAATAAGTATTATTGCTTGTAGGAACTAGAGGAAATGGCTGGCGAGCATGCACAAATGCACGAATTACAACAGACTGTACAGGGGTTAACTCAAGCTCTTAACAACGTGATTCAAGCAGGAGCAAGAAATGGGGCAGGAGACTTATATGGGAACTTTCAACGAATAAATCTCCCTAGGTTTAATGGAATTCTGGATCCCGATGAAGCTGAAAATTGGGTGAAGGCGATGGAACGAATCTTTAGAGTTATGCAATGTTCAGAGCAAGAGAAAGTCCTTCTAGCAACCTTCCAGTTGGATCGCAATGCTAGAGCTTGGTGGGAAGCTTCCAGTCGACAATTACCCAACATCGACATAGAGTGGGATAAATTTTTAGAACTCTTCAACACCAAATATTTTTCCGATAGGATTCGTGAGAAGAAGGCAAATGAATTCGCCAATCTAAAACAATGAATGATGTCTGTAGCAGAATATGAGGCACAATTTGAAAGACTAGCACAGTATGCACCACATTTGGTGAGTACGGAAAAGATGAAGGCAAAGAGATTTTTAGAAGGGTTGAGACTTGTGTACTGGGAAAAGTTGGCTCCACTAGACATTGAAGTATATTCAGTCATGATATTGAGAGCTCATTTAGTAGAGGACACCATGGAACTTCTTGAAAAGATCCATAAGAAGAAGGCGTTGAAAAGGGAACGTGCTACACATTCCAATGGTAATAAAGGGAGAAATACAGTAGATAGCAAGAGAATGAAAGGGGAAGTGAAGCGGAAGGAAGTTTGTGAATTTTATAAAAAGCCAGAGCATCAGGTTGATAACTGTTGGAAGAGATTGGGCAGATGCTTGCGATGTGAAAGTCAACAACATCGAGTCATCGATTGTCCAACAAAGAAGAACCAAACTCCATGCCAAGGACGATTACAAGCCCTTGTGGATAAAATCCTGCCAATGAGGGTGGACAAGGTACCATCACTAAACCCTTAGTTAAATTTCATATTATTTTCATGATAGCAAAGCCCTAAGTGGGGGAGGTGATGGAATGAAATATCCATAATAAATTGGTAGTCGTATCATATCATATGAATTTTTGGACCAAATTCTTTTTAAGTGGGGGAGGATGTAGCAACCCGGAAAATTTAATACTTAAAAATTTGAAATAATAATTTCTTTAAATCAAAATAATAGAAACATACATACCATTATCGTGTGTGCAAGAACACATTTAAAAATTTCGTAAAAAATATAAATCAACCCCAAATATTATCCCTAAGTGTTCCACGAAGAAATTCGTGCAACGAAAAATCCGATTGGCCAAGCGTATGTCACAACGTGACTAATTATTCAAATTAGGGAACTAAGTCGGAAAACCGTTAACACGGAAAAATAACGTGTCCATAAATTAAACGAACATGTCGAAGAGACTTCCAACATCATGAAATGATTACCCATTATCGGAATTGGACCAATGGACCTCTCATGGCCCATGAATAAATTCAAGTAAGGAAAATATAATAAATTCTGAAATTATATTATTTCCCTATTTAAAATAGAGAATTCTCCTAAGTTAAATTCCCTTGAGAATGGGCTTTGTTAAATGGACCATATAAAATTTATTGGGAAAAAAATATGGATTTTTAAAAGAGGAATAATAGGAAAATATCCTAAATTCGTAAATTAAATATTACCTAAATAGAAAAGGGGTATTAAAGCATTAAAATAAGTAGTTTGAGATGGAATTGGATTCCTAAACCTACCCTAATAGGTTGGCCACGAATTTAACTTACATCCTAACCCAAATAGGAAGTGGAAAGCTCGGAAGGTGGTTAAGAAATAGGAAATTCATAATTTAATGGGGGTTAGAGTCCTATTAGGAAATAATAACCCAACAAGCATAAATACTCTCATAAATCCCTCATGGCCGGCCCTAGCTCGTTGCCAAGGGTTGCTAGACCAGGAGGAGAGGCCAAGGAGGAGGAGATCTTGTAGGGAGAAGACTCTCTTAAGCTCTCTCTCTCGTTGTTCAAGTTCTAGCCCTAGAAGAGGAAATTGAGTCAAGGTAGGCATTCTCACGAGCAAAATCTAATTAAATTTGTTTGTAGATTGTTCCATGCATCAAGAACAAAACCCCTTTTGTTTCATAATTTTACATGCACCCAATCTTTACTTATTGATTTATGATGTTCTGTAAACTCCATGACCCCGAACCCTCTTGTCAAATTCATATCCCCATATATACTCATTCTCATGCCACAAAAAGTTTACTGGAGATACTGATGATTGTTAGGCTTCTTTTGCCTCTGAAAGCCCTAATTTTCATCCACCCTATCTTGCGAATAAATTCTTGCATCTCAACTGTACACAGTCTTCTATTCTCCATGCTGGACTTGATTAAAGCTTGTCGAAACCATGACTGATTTCAAATTCTGATTTACTGGAAGTACTCTAACATGTCTAGATCGGTTTAGAACTGATTTTGCAATTTTTCATACACTGTACAATTTGTTCTAAATTTTTGAAGCACCCTGTGTCAAAACAAGGCAATTTGGCCCGCAAACCCATGCTCTGTCCTTTACCCGCTCCAACTCAGGTACATGACCTGAGAACGCGATGGCCCGATAGGTCACGTTCTCAGGGACGTCGCGACAGCACCTTCCATCGCGATCTGATCGCGACAGTGTCGGTCGTTGCGATCTGCCTGCCTGGACTGACAAGCCGTCGCGATCTATACATGGCCATGTCGCGTTCTCAGTTGACCCCGTCGCGACCCTTACTAGGGTACGTTGCGATATGGGACTTTTGCATGAAAACCCATAATTTGTGATGTTTTGACCCTCTACAGTGCTTGTACCTTCTATTAATAGTCATACACGAAGTAAATATACTTGTCGTAAATTGAACATTTATGTGTGTTTAAAATACATACACATGACCACTTTCTATCTTCAAATTTCTCTTACACATACACTCACTTTTGAACCATCCATAATGCCTTGACTTGGCATGAAATTATCTCATAATACATTTGGTAATTTACGTCAATTATATATTTAAATGAACTTGTCTACGATTCTTGCGATGATTTGGAACACCGTTATCGACGCTCCACTGTTCTAGAATTCCTCTAGAACGTTGGGCACTTGTTTCTATATACACATTCTCTCTTGACTTGGACAAACTCTCCGTTAGATACTCATTCTGTCGGACTAGTGAGTCTTTGTTCAAGGCCTCCGTAAGTCTCCTCTGTCCATGGGTTCCCACATGGTCGACGAGCTGGTTGTACCCTAATACCTATGATACCCTTTAGGGATCAGCAAGATCCAAACGGCCTTAGTTGCTCTCGCTCTTATCTTGAATCACGCCGGACCTCTGGACCTGTGCATAAGAAGGCCAGCGGAAGGGTTGTGGATTCCACCTGACTGCCAACACCAAACGCGTGTGTTGTGCCACTTTTACTATCGCCTGTTTACTCGACATGTTACGTGCAATGTTCCTTAGTTCTCATCTATACTCTACTCGCTCATCTATTCATGTTCACTCTACTATCTCGTCTATTCTTCTAGTACTCTCTTGGTACCCTTTGAGCTGTGTGGCTCCTACTGTTTTGTACTGCCATGACTGTCTAGCCCTAAAATGGGTCTTGTGACTCTACTTACTTGAATGCATACTGCTGAGGGCACGGAGAGTGTTCGAGGGGCTCCAATCTAGTCCTGGGGGCAGAGAGCCACCCAAAAATACCTACAGGGGCTATTGACGGTGTCTGCATTTACACCGGTCCTGACTGACTGTTCTGAATTAGCTAGACATCTGACTGTTATACTGTTATAGTTAGTCTATTAGATCAGACGTACTACATTGTTACTGTACTACCACTGACTGTACTGAACTGCTACTGTCCTGTTATTGAGCGACTACTGTCATACTCTCTTCATGCTCTACTTGATACTTGCTATCTTGAGTTATTGCGTTCTATCCTGACTTAATCGCATTCAAAGTACTATATTCTCTCGTTTGTCTATTGACATCAAAAGTGCTATACTATCTCGATTAATGAAAATCAATCAAAGTGCAATTTACTCTTTACATGACCATCTAATATCTCTTTCCTTGCTATACATGTCGCTTGCTATTTATTGACAATGATGTTACTTGCTATTGTTGTTATCGTTTCTACCGTGACTTGACTTTAATCATTGTGCTATACTTGATTCATCTGCTATTTGAACCATGTATTTGTGCTATTACTTTCTCGACTTTACATGACTCTCTCTATCATTAGTTACTCTGCCATTTAAAGCATTAATCATTTAAAGCCTGCTTGACTATTGTGATTTAAGTCCTACTAGGCGTTATCGCTCACCCTTCGTTATTTGTTATTGTGTCTCAGGTAAGTCGGACAATGATGTTACACACACCTATGGGATAGGACCAGAGTGATGAGTGACCTAGAGTCCGTTGATGAAGTTACCCTAGCGCCATGGAGTCTAATAGTTATTGCTTTAGATTTCTTTTCAATGTAATGATGTCATTGAGCCCTATGTATTGGCTCCGAATTAGTGGTTGTAATAGTCTTAGTGATTTTATAATGAAATTAAGAGTTTATTTCAATTATTGTTCATTAGATGCTTTGATGTTTGCGTCGGTATGCGCAATTTACGTTACCATACTCGTTGCTCACGTTTCCCTCTAATTTATTCCGTTTCTAAATTGGAGGGGCGTGACAGTTGGTATCAGAGACTAGGATGTCCTTATTAGGATATTTTAAGTCTAGGGATGTTCTAGGTGAACTGCCATGACCGTGTCTAAGTCAACCACCATACCTATGTGAGAGATTGGGTAAAGCTTGTGGTTATACTAGGAGCTTAACTATATGTATAAAAACACTAAGTTTAAAAAGAAATTAAAATAGGTGAACTGCCATGACCGTGTCTAAGTCAACCACCATACCTATTGCTCGCAGGAACTAGAGGAGATGGTTGGCGAGCATGCATAAATGCACGAATTACAACAGACTGTACAGGGGTTAACTCAAGCCCTTAACAATGTGATTCAAGCAGGAGCAAGAAATGGGGCAGGAGACTTATATGGGAACTTTCAACGAATAAATCCCCCTAGGTTTAATGAAATTCCGGATCCCGATGAAGCTGAAAATTGGGTGAAGGCGACAGAACGAATCTTTGGAGTTATGCAATGTTCAGAGCAGGATAAAGTCCTTCTAGCAACCTTCCAGTTGGACCGCGATGCTAGAGCTTGGTGGGAAGCTGCCAATCGACAATTACCCAACTTTTACATAGAGTGGGATAAATTTTTAGAACTCTTCAACACCAAATATTTTTTTGAGAGGATTTGTGAGAAGAAGGCAAATGAATTCGCCAATCTAAAACAACGAATGATGTCTGTAGCAGAATATGAAGCACAATTTGAAAGACTATCACAGTATGCACCATATTTGGTGAGTACAAAAAAGATGAAGGCTGCAGGAGCATTGGATAGACCAAAAGGCATAACGACGAATTCATGGTGTCCATACCTGCTCCTGAAAGCCGTTTTGAAGATATCGTCATCCTTGATCCTCATTTGATGATAGCCAGATCGAAGATCGATCTTGGAGAAATATTGAGCTCCAGATATTTGGTCGAACAATTCATCGACCTGAGGCAATGGATACGAATTCTTGATGGTTAGCTAATTGAGTTGACGATAGTCGATGCATAGTCTCATCGATCCATCTTTCTTCTTGTCGAATAGCACAGGTTCTCCCCATGGGGAAGTACTTGGTCTGATGAACCCCTTCTCTAATAGCTCCATCATTTGTGCCTTCAATTCCTGTAACTCGACAGGTGACATCCGGTATGGTTGACGTGATACCGGGGCAGCTCCAGGGATCAACTCAATGGCGAAATTGACATCACATTCCGGGGGAATCCCTGGAAGATCTTCGGGAAATACATCTGGGTAATCTGGACCTTGTGGATGTCTTCTATCATAGAAACCTTCTTTTCAACTATTACGGCCACAAGGAAAGCAAAGCAACCTTTCCGTATCATGTTGTGGGCCTTTCTGGCAGAGATTAGAGACATCTATCTCTTATGTCTAATCCAAGTGAAGAACAACTTAGGGAAATCACTAAAGGTAACTTTCCCTTTCTTACAATCGACACTTGCCCCATAAGTGGACAACCAGTCGGCTCCCAAAATGACATCATAGCCTTCCATGGGCATACACACCAGGTCGGCCTTTAAGGTATGGTGTCCGATCATTACATCGGCATATGGGAAGTATTTGTTCAATTTCTCCTTTTCTCCTAGTGGTGTTGTGATAGAGAACTCACATCCCATAGATATAGGTTTAGCATTCAGAGTATCAGCAAAGTTTTGAGATATGAATGAATGAGTTTCTCCAGTATCAAATAAAACAAATGCTGATAAGGAGAAAACTTGTAGGGTACCTTCTACCATGCCACCTTCCTCAGTGGGCTCTTCATCATGCAGGGCTTGCAGTCTGCCCTGTTTCTTAGGCACATTAGGGCGCCTTTTATTTTCCTTCAGTAGCGGGCACTTAGGGATGCGATGCTCGTGGCTTCCACAATGCAGACATGCACTGACTTTCCTCCAGCAATCATCTACTGTGTGACCTGGCTTGTCACTGTGCTTGCAGTTGCTTTTCACTGGAGTGTTGGGGACAATAGCTTTGGATTTCCTTTCTTGGCTGGGTCCCTCCATGATGTTGAAGTGACGCTTCTTGACATTGATCGGCTTAGCAGATGATGGACCAGATGTCATTTCCTTTTTTACGAACTTTCCTTTGATACGGTCAGTGAAGTCCGTAGCATCTTCTAGCAGCTGAGCTTTCTTTACCATCTCGGCATAGGTCTATATGTCGAGAGGGGCTAGTTGAGTAATGTACTGAGGCTTAAGGCCATTGGGGAAGCACCTAGCCTTCATCTTTTTAGTATTTACCAGATGTGTAGCATAACGTGCCAGTCTTGAAAACTGGGCTTTATACTCGGCCATAGTCAAACTTCTCTGTTTAAGAGCAGCAAATTCCGCGGCCTTCTTCTCTTGGACACACTCCGAGAAATACTTGGAATTGAATGCTTCTTTGAATTCAGCCCAAGTAAATTGACCATTAGCTCTGGTCGCTTCTACCGATTCCCACCAAGCGCGGGTTCCTTCTCTAACTGGAAAGTAGCCAGTAACAGGTTATCCCCTGCTACACATTGCATAACACGGAAAATTATTTCCGTCTCCTTTAGCCAATGCTCGGCCTCATCTGGATCTGTGGATCGACTGAACTTAGGTGGGTTCAGACTCCTAAAGTTACGATGCAGCTCGCCTGCACCGCCACGGTTTCCACCACCTTGGGTTGCTTGCATGATTGCACGTGTGAGTTCTTGGATGGCTTGTTGCATGCCCCTCATTTGAGCACGTTCAGTAGTCATCTTGTTTTCTTAGTTCTTACAAAAGTAACTTGTTATTAGGATATTGATGTGAAGTTTAATTTGTGCGTGTGTGAGTTCATTTTAGCTAGTTACCCATGGTCCTAACCACATCTCACATAGGTAGGGTAATTGACTCTAGTCGAGGCTGGTCAACCTAGATCATCCTATACTTAAGAATAACTTAGGCTCTGATACCACAAAACTGTCACACCCCGACACGGAATATCGGAACGCGAGGCAGTTGCAAATAAACGGGTACAGAGTGAGTACTAGACATCAAACCATTGAACAAGAATAAATACTAAAGCAAATTCACCTCATTAAAAATTTCCAATGTCTAGTTACAACCACTAATATCAGAGCCATTCTATAGGGCCCAATTACATTGAATAAGGCAAAAGACTAAACTTCAACTCCAACATAATACAAAGACGCTAGGGTACTCTTGACTTCACTCTTGGTCATTCCCGTCCTCTTGAGTGTAAGCATCTTCCTTGGTCTCACCTGAGAACACATAACCAATAACGCAGGGTGAGCGATAATGTCCAGTAGGACTTAAATCTCTGGATCAAGCAGGCTTTAAATGATTAGTGTATTAAAAAGGTAGAGTAACTAATGATAGAGCGAGAGTGTCAAGTAGTGTAAGAGATAGCACGATAGCATGTAATAGCACAAGTTTCAAATATAACACAAGCGTCGAGTATAGCACAAATAGCAAGATGACCATAGCACAAATAGTACAAAGTATAGCAATAGCACAACGTGTGTAGTATAGCACCTTGTTGTCAATAGACAACGAGAGAATATAGCACTTTTGATTGTCATTTAGATAGTCGAGATAGATAGCACTTGAGTGTAATGCCAAACACTCTAGCCATTTAACTCCCATGGGAAAATAGCACTTTTGGGGGCACATCCCAGGACCAGACCGGGCCCTTTATATATTGCCAAGCATTGGTTATGTTGTTTATCTTTAGACAATCAATCAATGACCAATAGAGAGTACCAAGAAATAGATGAGAGTACTAGATGAATAGACAAGATAGTAGAGGGAGTGTGAATAGATGAGCGAGTCGAGTATAGATGAGAACTACAGGTCATTGCACATAAAACGTCGAGTAACGAGCGATGGTAACAGTTGCACAACACGCATGATTGGTGTTGGCAGTCAGGTGGAATTCACTACCCTTCTACTGGCCATGTTATACACAGGTCCAGAGGTCCGGCGTGATTCAAGAAAAGAGCAAACTTCTAATAGTTGTTTGGATCATATTGATCCCTAAACGGTATCATAGGTGTTAGGGTACAACCAGCTCTTCGACCATGTGGGAATCCATAGACAGAGGAGACTTACGGAGGCCTTGAATAAGGATTCACTAGTCTGGCAGAAGGAATATCCGACGGAGAGTTCGTCCAAGTCAAGAGAAAGTGTATATATAGAAACAAGTGCTCGACGTTCTAAAGGAATTCTAGAAAAGTGGAGCGTTAGTAACGGTATTCCCAAACCTCGCAAGAAAAACAACGACAAGTTCATTTAAAAATAAGGTAATTTGAATTAAATTACCAGATGTACTATGAGATATTTTCATACCAAGTTAAGCCATATTGGATGGTTCAAAGTGTGTGCATGTGTCATGTAAAATCTTGGACATGAAAGGTCAGGCGAAAGATTTTAATTAATTAAAATATATCCAAGATTAACAGCTTTATTTTCTATGTTTAAAAAGTTAACAAGGCATGATATTACTGTAGAAAATCAAGACTTGTAGATAGTGGGGGTTTCATGCAAAAACCTCAGATCGCGATGTACCCCTGTAAGGGTCGCGACAGGGTCAGATCAGAATGCGACAGGGTCATTCACAGGTCGCGAAAGGTCAGCCAGAGCAGGCTGCCAGAATGCGACAGGGTGGCCTGTCGCGTTCAGAACGCGACAGGTACTTTGTCGTGATGGCCCTGAGAATGCGGCCTATCGGGCCTTCGTGTTCTTAGGTCATGTGCCTGAGTCCGAGTGGGGAAAGTGCAGCACCTTAGATTGCGGTCCAGGTTGCCTTATTTTTACATAGGTTCGTTCAGAAATTCATAACTAATTGCACAACAGACGAAAAATCACAAAATCACATGCAAACTGATCTAGACATGTGAGGGTACATACAGTAAATAGTAATTTGAAAACAGACATGGTTTTGGCATGCTTCAAATAGGTTTATTCACGAAGAACATGGAACAGTGTACAATTGAGATGCAAGAATTAATTCGAGCAGTAGGATCAATGAAATTTAGGGCTTTTAGGGGCGAATGATGCCTAACATCCATCAGTATCTCTAGTTAAAATTTCATAGCATGGGGTCGAGTATTCATGAAGTTCTAGATTTTAGATGAAAGGTCGGGGTCATGACGAGTGCAGAACTTCAAAAATCAAGAAGAAAATATTGGCTCGATAGAAAATTATGAAACTAGAGGACTTTTGTTCCTGATGGTTGGAACAATCTACAGACAAATTTTATAATTTTTGCATGTGAGAATGCCTACCTTTGACTCGTTTGATCTTCTAGGGTTAGAACTTGAAGAACACGGGTTGAAGCTTGGTCCAACCTTCTCCCCACGAGTTCCTTTGCTCCTTGGCCTCCTCTCCTCGTCCAGCGAGCCCCAGCAACGTGTTAGGGCTGGCCATGGAGAGTTTAGAGAGTATTTAAGCTATATGGATTTCTATTTCCTAATAGAACTCTAATTCCTATTTAATTACGAGATTTCTTATTTCTATCCCCCTTTTAAGCTTTCCAACTCCCAATTGGGTTAGGTTGGGATGCAATTTCGTGGCAAACCAATTAGGGTAGGGTTAAGAATCCAATTCCAACGTAAATAACTATTTTAATATTTATTAAGCCCTTTTCTATTTAGGCAATATTTAATATACAAATTTTAGGTATTATTCTATTATTCCTCTTTTAAAAATCCCTATTTTGGCCCAATAATTTTCTAGAGGGTCCATTTAACAAAGCCCATTACTTCTTTTCATTTAATGAGTTTTAATTAATTCCTTTCCCTTTGCATTTTCTAGTTTATTTTATTATTAATATTTTTTGATATTATTAAATTTTATTTTTTTTCGAAAAATCCAGGTTGCTTCAAGTATTAAGCGTTTTCCAAACATCATGCATGATTAGGGCTATTAGTGTTCATAACATGTTTTATGCATATCGAGGTGCAATTGAGTCAATCCAAAACCACATTTCTCTTCTATTCATCACCCTCTACAACTTTCATGTTCATACTTTTGCCTAAAGATCCCTAGATCCCAAGTTATAGGCCTTGCATGCATCGATTGTGTCGTTTTCACTGTTCTCGGTTTGAAGTCTGAACTGCGACCACTCCAGACATCGCGATTCATAGACTGGTATCGCGACAGACCTGACCGTCGTGATTACTGATAACGACACAATTTTTAGTGTTAAATTTCATACATTTAGTTAAATTTAGACTTCAGTTGTCTGTAAATAATGTACATTTGGATTTTAAATTTGCATTCTATTCATGTATAGTTTTTTAACATTTTAGTTAAATTTTTAGGTAGAACACATAACTAGATTCGCATTTTATAAAAGCAATGTCTTTTTGAATAAATTTACTAATAAAAGTGTTTTATCTTTTTCAGATATTGTACATAAATAATATTTGCTCTTGCATTCTTTTAAAAACATCTTTTACATGTTAGTTTGTAATTAAAATAGATTTCAAATAAAATTTAATCACCACCACCAAATCTCATAATGCCACATACCCCACCACATCTTCTGGCCACTTACCCCATTTAACTCCATTTAAAAAAACCTTGTTCTCTTCTTCTCCACCAGATCGACGGAAACAGTTGGTGTGGAACCTGCTGGAAGCGCCTGGACAGGGCACCTGCTGGGCAGAGGTGCGCGGCAGGAGGGCGATGGCGGTGTACGGCTGATGCTGGGCTCCCGTGTGAGGCGGCCAGGACCAGGTGTGCTTCTGGCGGTGCGGAGCTTGGTGCGGGCCAGGTGACGCTGGGGAGCACCCAGATCTGGCGATGGCGGTGCGCTGGCAGCTGGACGCAGGAGGGCAGATGAGGCGGCTGGGCTGGGTGCACTGCGGTGGTGTTAATCCGGAGCTGGAGCGCCCGTGCGAAGTGGCCAGTTGGGTGCGCTGGTGCCAAGGGGGCTGGCGCGATGGGCTTGGCGGTGCGCGGCAGATCTACACAACAAAGCAGATCTGTGCGGGCTGTCGTGTGAAGTGGCTGGCGATGTAGGGAAGTGCAACGGCTGTGGCGATCGTGCGGAGGCGTGTGAGATGGAGCTGAGGTGGCCGGAAGTGTGAGCTGGCGATCCTGGTGCGCTGAGCAGGTGTGCTGAAGCTGGCAATCTTGGTGCAGACTGGAGAGGAAGCAAGAGGCCCGGAGGCCTATATAAAGACCCGAGGTCCTCTTCTCCGGGGGCTCTCTGGTTAGAATTTGGTAGGAATTTTTTTTAGTTTTCTTTCTTGTATTTTTCCTTTTTCGCAGAGCAGTGAGATGTTTAGGGAGTTTTATTTTTTTTTCCTATTCTTCCACAGTTCTTGGGCTTTGCCAGTAGATATGTTTTAGGAGTTTTTCTTCCAGCATTTTTCTTCTGTAATTCTTCTTTTAGCAGAGCATGGGAGTGTTGGTTAGTTCGCCATTTTGGATTTCTTAAGCTTCTTTATGTTCTTCGGAGTTCTTGGGATTCCTTTTGTTTCTGCCAGTTTATTCCTGTAGTTTCCTTTCAGCATAGCAGGGGAGGGTGACGGCTTCTGCTATTTCTGGGGGAATTTGTTGCTTCTCTGTTGTGGCTTCCGGAGAGCAAATGAAATTTTTGTTCCATTTCTCTGCTAGTTTGATTCAGTGGCATTTCTGTTTCAGTTCTTATAATTTCATTTCATCGGTGTTTAGGAGAAATAGATCCAGTATTATTTGATTACTTCTGTTCATCCGGAGAGAAATTGAGGGCTGTTTTGGAGGATCCAGTAGCGTTTCTATCATTTCTTTTAAGTTTTAGTTCGATCTAGTGTTCTCTTGTTCTGTGTTCTATTTGGCATCCGGGAAGTTCTCAGCATTTGAAGGATTTCGGCTGCTATTAGAGGCAATCTATTTCCATTTCTGTTAGTTTAGTTAGATCAATCTGTTGGAATTTGCTTCTTACATTTCTTCTGCGCATTACAAGCATCTGGGAGGGATTTCCATTTTCCCTGTGTGATTTGTTCATTTCTTCTATGTTTACATGGTTCGATCCAATACATTTGTTCATCTTTTCTCTTCTTGGTTAATAGTTGAGCTGTGAGAGATTTGAGGGGTTGCTGCATATTTTTTTTGTGTGGATTTTCCATCTCTTCGGTTGTTCTTGTTGTTAAGAGGAGCTTAGCTATTTCACTTTCTAGGATTTTCTCTTTGCTGAGCGGAGATCATGAGTTGAACTGTTGAAGTTGCAATTTACATTTCTTTCTGTCTATCGGTTTGATCCCTCAATTGAGAGGGTATAGTGATACCAATTTCCTTTTTAATTTCAATCCCACTCGTTCCTTCGTTATCTTTGATCTGTCAAGATTGTGAGTGATTTGGTTGGTTTGGTTTACATATTCACTTTTAATGCATTGTCGATAGAGATTTCAAGTTAAAGTAGTTTAATTCAAGCTTTATTCAGCCTCTCCGTGGAAATGACATGTTCTCACCACTTTGCTAGTTCATTTGTGCTATTTTATGTTTGTGAGACAGTTTAGAGGAAGTGCGCATATTGACTTGTGTGAGGAACTCTAGACAACGAAAATGCACAGTCAACAATATCACGCGTTCAATTACATTAAAGGTGACCATATGGGCTATTGCATTTTAGATCTGTTCTGACAGGATCTGATTGCATCCAACTGTGTGTTGCATAGGTTTCAGTGTCTGTCTGATACGTGACCATTGATGCCGTCGCAATTTAGTTTATTTCCCGCCTTTGGTATTTGTGTCTATTTCATATTTTGAAAAGTCATATGAACGTGTTGGACTATCCTGTCGCCATTCTATCTTTTTCCCTTGAATGCGACCATCAAGACCGTGGCCTTTTAGTTGTCACTAATCGATTCATTCCATACCGATTGTCATGAACGCGTCAGACCTTGCCGTCGCATTCTGGTAAGTAATCAATTATTTTAAACACAACCATGTACCCCATCACCATTTGACTGTGTTTTCCAGCAAACTTTATATTCAATTAAATCTTGTCTTAGATGTTATATAATCATGATTTAATCATTGTAAAGCTCTATAACGAACTATACCATCATGTTAACCAATGTTTAATAATATTCACATGAATTTCTTATTTAAAAGATGTGTGCATGATTTTCATATGCTCTCTTGATTTCTCTCACATGCACACACTGAATATTGAATTTTTGCCATGCAACCATACTGAACATACATCAATAATACATCTGGTAATTTACTTCAATAATTGTATATCATTACCCTATGATAATTATGAACTTGTCTTCGTTTCTAATGTTGTTTTGGATACCGCTACCGACGCTTCACTATTCTAGAATTCTTCTAGGACGTCGAGCAACTTGTTTCCTTACACACTACTCTTTTGACAGGTTGGAAGCTCTCTGTTGGACATTCTGTTCTGGTAGACTAGGAACCTTATGTTAAGACCCCCATAAGAATCTGTACTCTGTGGATTCCCTCTTGGAGACCGAGCTAGTTGTACCCTCAATACCAGAACACCATTAGGGATCAGCAAGATCCAAATGGCCTTAGATTTCTCTCTTACCTTGAGATCATACTGGACCTTTGGACTATGTTCGTAGCATGGTCAATGGTTGGTTAGTGAATTCTACCTGACTTCCAGCACCTTCCATACGTGTTGTGCAACTGTTACTATTGCCTATTTTAACTTTGTGTTATGTGCATTGACCTTTAGTTATCATCTACACTATATTCGATCATATATTCAAGTTCTTTCTACACTCTCGTGTATTCTTCAATTACTCTCATCTATTCTTGGTACTCTCTATGACCATTTGACTAATTGTCTATAGATGAACAACATGACTAATGCTTGGCAATATAAGGGCTCCGTCTGGTCCTGGGAGGTGCGCCCAAAAGTGCTATTTGCCTGTGGAAGTTAAATGACCAGAGTGTTTGGCATTACACTCGAGTCCTAACTATCTCGACTATCTAATGACAATCAAAGTGCTCTACTATACTCGACTCGTTGTGCTATCATGAACTATATTGTGCTATTTGTGCTCTGTCCATCCCGATCTTCGTGCTATACTTGACACTTGTGCTATTTGAATCCTGCAATTGTGCTATCACTCGCTCGACATTACTTGACTCTCTCTCTCCTTTTATCATTAGTTACTTTGCTCTTTATTATATTAATCATGTAAAGCTTGCTTGTTCATGAGATATAAATGCTACTGGGTGTTATTGCTCACCTTGCTTTATTTGACATGTGTTCTATGTGAGACCGAGGAAGATGTCAACACTCATGAGGATGGGGATGACCAGGAGTGATCCAAGAGTACCTTGGCGTACTAGTGTATTATTAGAGTCTTAGTTTAGTTCTATACTTTCATTTAATGTAGTGATGTCATTGGGCCCTAAGTAACGCCTCTGATTAGTGGTTGTAATATATATTAGTTGAATTATCAATGAAATACATTTGATTTTGTGTTATTCAAGTGCAATGGTTTGATGTCTATTATGCGCTCTATACTCATTTCCTAGAAACTGCCTCACGTTCCGATAATCCGCGTCGGGGCATGACAATTTTATGGTATCAAAGCCTAGGACATCTTAATTGGATCTGTTAGGTCTAGGATGTTCTAGGATGGACTGCTTTGACTACTAGTTGACTATCATACCTATGTGAGAACTGGGTAGAACCAACGTTAATATTTAAAAAGATACTCACACACGCACAAATTTAATTCCACATTAAATCCCTTAATGTTAAGTTTTTTTGTAGGAACTTAAGCAATTAAGATGGATGTTGAACATGCTCAAATGAGGGGCATGAAACAAACCATCTAAGAGCTCACTCGTGCGCTTCTGTAAGCCACACAGGGTGGTGGTGGAAATCGTGGGGTAGGTGAACTGCATCGCAACTTTAGAAGCTTGAACCCACCTAAGTTTAGCAGTACTACCGATCTGGATGAAGCTGAGCACTGTCTTAAGGAGACGGAAAGAATTTTCCATGTTATGCAATGTGCGGCAGGAGACAAGCTACTGCTAGCCACTTTTCGACTTGAAAGAGATGCTCGTGCTTGGTGAGAGTCTGTCAAAGCAACAAAAGTTAATGGTTAGTTCACTTGGAATGAATTCAAAGAAGAATTCAACTCCAAGTACTTCTCTGAACACGTCTAGGAAAGGAAGGCCGCTGAATGTGCTACTCTTAAACAGAGGAGCCTATTTGTGGTTGAGTACAAGGCACAATTCTCTAGGCTGACATGCTATGCCGAGCATCTGATTAACACTGAGAGGATGAAGGCTAAGCGCTTCCTCAATGGCCTTAAGCCTCAATATATCACACAACTGGCCCTCATCGACATCCAAACTTATGCCGAGTTGGTCATGAAAGCCCAACTTCTGGAAGATGCTACAGACTTCACTAATCGCATAAAAGGGAAGTTTTTAAAGAAGGAGCTGACACATGGCTCTTCCAGTGCTAAGCCGATCAACGGAAAGAAGTGACCTTTCAACACCCTTGAAGGGTCAAATCAAGAAAAGAAGCCTAAGGTAACTGTCCCGACTATTCCAGCCAGAGGCAACTACAAGCACTGTGACAAGCCAGGTCACACTGCTGATGAGTGCTAGAGAAAGGTTGATGCATGTCTAAGCTGTGAGAGTCACAAGCACTGCATTCTCGAATGCCCGCTACTAAAAGAACATGAGAAGTGCACTAATGTGCCCAAGAAATAGGGTAGGCTGCAAGCCCTATGATACGAAGAAACCACTGAGGAAGGTGGCGTGGTGGAAGGTACATTACAAGTTTTCTCTCAATCAGCATTTGTTTTGTTTGATGCTGGCACTACACATTCGTTCATATCTCAAATCTTTGCTGATACTCTAAATGTTAAACCTGCATCTATGGGTTCTATATTCTCTATCACAACACCATTGGGAGAAAAAGCCAAACTTAACAAATACTACCCATAAACTGATGTCATGATAGGAGACCATAATTTGAAAGTTGATCTAGTATGCATGCCTATGGACTGCTATGATGTGATTTTAGGAGCCGATTGGATAACCACCTATGGAGCTTGTGTTGACTGTAGAAAAGGGAAAGTTACTTTTAGTGAACTCCCTAAGGTATCATTCATGTGGATTAGACAAGAGACGAATGTCTCTAGCCTCTGTCATACAAGCCCACAACATGATAAGGAAAGGTTGTACTGCTTTCCTTGCGGCTATGGTGATTGAAAAGGAAGGATCCAAGATGGAAGACATACATATAGTCCAAGATTACTCTAATGTTTTCTCTGAGGAGCTGCCAGAAATTCCCCCTGAACGAGAAGTGAATTTCTCTATTAACTTAACCCCTACAGCTGCTCCAGTGTCACGTCAACCCTATAGGATGTCACCTACCGAGTTGAAAGAATTAAAGACACAACTGATGGAGCTATTAGAGAAAGGTTTTATTAGACCAAGTACTTCCCCATGGAGAGCACTTGTTCTATTCATGAAGAAGAAGGATGGATCTATGAGATTATGCATTGACTACAGACAATTGAATCAATTAACAATTAAGAACAAATATCCATTGCCTTGAGTCGATGAACTCTTTGATCAAATATCTGGAGCTCAATACTTCTCCAAGATTGATCTCCGATCTGGCTATCATCAAATGAGAATCAAAGATGACGACATCTACAAAACGGCTTTCAGGAGCAGGTATGGACATTATGAGTTCATTGTTATATCTTTTGGTCTAACCAAAGCTCCTGCAGCTTTCATGCAACTCATGAACATCATATAATGGCCATACATTGATAAGTTCATGGTCGTCTTCATTGATGATATTCTTATATACTTTATGTCCAAAAAAAAACATGAAGAACATTTGAGGATAGCTCTGCAAGTCCTCCGCAACAACCAACTGTATGCAAAACTGAGCAAGTGCGAGTTCTGGCTCGAAGAAGTGTCCTTCTTGGGCCATGTCATCTCCAAAGAGGGTATATCTATTTATTCGTCCAAAGTTAAAGTTGTGCTTAATTGGGAGAGACCAACCGACATCACTGAGATCAGAAGCTTTTTGGGATTGGTTGGCAATTATAGGCGGTTCATAAAAGACTTCTCCAAAATTGTTGTGCCTCTCACTCGCCTTACTCAAAAGGAGAACCCCTACATCTGAAGCATGGAATGTGAGAAAAGCTTCCAAACATTAGAGGAGTGTTTAACCTCTGCTCCTGTTCTCGCTCTCCCTACAGAGGGGAATGTTTCTCAGTCTATACCGATGCTTCGAGAATTGGTTTAGGCTGTGTGCTGATGCAGAAAGGGAAAGTCATTGCCTATTATTCAAGACAACTAAAGACTCATGTAGTCAACTATCCCGTACATGATCTAGAGTTGGCTACTGTTGTCTTTGCATTAAAGATCTAGAGACATTATCTATATGGTGAGCAATTCACTGTCTATTCAGATCACAAAAGTCTGAAGTACTTATTCTCTCAAAAAGAACTCAACATGAGGCAAATGAGATGGCTAGAATATCTAAAAGACTTTGACCTCAACATCCAATATCATCTAGGCAAAGGTAACGTTGCGGCTGACACTCTTAGTCGAAAGCCTGTGGCATCCCTATATTGTCTAATTCTTGGCGAGATGCAACTTCTAGAACAATTCGCAAGGTTAGACTTAAATATTGAATATAGAGATGATCGAGTCTTGGTTGCCAATATCAAGATTCAATTTGACCTACTTGTGGAGATTAAGGCTCAACAGAACAACAATCGATTCCTGGTTTGTGTCAAGGAGACCTTAGCAAAAAAACCAGACTTCACTATGACCGAAGATGGAAGGTTAGTATTCCAAGGAAGAACATGTGCACCTGATAATGAGGATCTCAAGAAGAAGCTAATGGATGAAGCTCATAAAACCAAGTACACTATTCATCCTGGCACGACCAATATGTATCAAGACATGAAAACAAGATTTTGGTGGCCAAACATGAAAAGGGAAGTTGTTGAGCATGTTGCTCATTGTTTTACTTGTCAGCAAGTAAAGGCAGAACACCGGCACCCTGCAGGTGTACTTAGACCTCTACAAATCCCCGAGTGGAAGTGGGAAACTATTGGCATGGACTTCATCATGGGTTTACCTAGGACTCATGGTGGACTTAACGCCATATGGATTATTGTTGATCGACTAACTAAGTCTGCACACTTTTTGCCAATTAAAAGTAAGTGGACTGTGGACGTGTTAGCCGCTTTGTATGCGAAGGAGATAGTGAGACTACATGGAGTTCCATTGTCACGTCCCAAGAACTACGCAGCGGATATTAGTTCGAAGAATTCGAGTCGATATCTCGAGACGTGAACAGTCGGCAAATAAGCCTCTAGCTAGCACGCACTAAATGTATAACAACATACATCATCATAGGGCCCAATTTGAACTTAATGGAAATTGTATTCAAATCCCATATTTGTCTCAGATAAACTAATACAGGACTAAGACTCAATAAAAGCAAAAGTACATAATACCTCACTTCCTACTACATTGTTCTAACACTCAAAATATCCTAGCTATAGATAGACTCATAATTGGAATGCTCTTCACTCGGACGCATTCCCATCCTCGTCTTGCTCTTCCTCTTGAACTTCATAGTCACCTAGATTGGGTAAAAGTAGGGGATGAGCAAACTAGCCCAGTAGGATTTATATCTCAATGTGCGGGCAATGATATAAGTGATTAACAATTTAGAACTAGGTAAGCACGATGAATGTCATGATATGCATGTGCGAATAAAACTCATTAAAACACGATACATGAAACAAGCTAGATAGAGTGATCGTGATAGAAAAAGATCTAAAAGGATATAACGAGATAGAACGAGCAATAGATCACTTTATACAAGCAGACAAGATTTCACTTGATGTCAAGAACGCAAGATATCACTAATTACATTAAATGCAGGATGGCCATATCACGCAAGCAAGCAAGCACGCACGAGCACGATTATGTAACACTAATCAGGCACGTAGACACTAATGTACACCAAGAAAAGATCCATCAAGAATGTACACCAGGACACGTGTATGTGGTTATTGTATCTATCATTCAACACGACACGCACGACTCCCAGCGCAGATGCAACGCCATTAATCATTATACCCCATGGTTAACAGTATATTTATGACTCTCCATCATTGGGGCTAGACTGGAGCCCTTGGACACTCGCCATGCCCGGTCAGCATCTCACTTAAATTTTAAATGTAGATACCCACAGTCATTCATAATGGCCAATGAGAGTTTCAATAAGTAAGCATGTGTAATGTCATGTTCATGATGATGATGAGAACTAGTAATACGTAATTGAACATGATTTCATGATAACAATGGTCAAGAGATAAATTCGGTAGCATAACGGTACGATTTATGATTTAGTTCAATCTTTACATTAACGTCTTTAGTCTAGATTGTAATTCACACACGCGAGAACAAGACAAGAGAGGAAGTGCACGCTATCTCCAGGGAACTTCAATGGTACAACCAACTCGTCGGCCATATGGGAATCCATGGTCAGAGGAGATTTACGGAGGCCTTGGAGAAAAGGTCACTAGTCTACCGATTCGGAATGACCGGTAGAGAGTTTCCAATTTCCCAAGAAAGGGCTGCCTAACAGTGCAAGTGTGTAGTGATGTACGCATCTCAACCACAACCATCGATTTTAAACTTGCGGAAAACACTTAACATGATGGCACAAATGAATAATGCATTTAACTACACATGGGTTTGCAAGATTTTAAGAATAATAATATCATTTAAAACATGGTAGAATAATGGAAAGATTGAATCACAAGTTGCATGAATGGATCATAACATTTAAAGAGCAATTAGAATAACCTTCATGTAATTAAAACTTTTAAATGGGTTAACCACTTTTAAGCCATTAAATAACCATTATGCAATGATCAGACCTAAGATATGTGAATTACACACTAAATATCATATTTAAATAGACCTCAGGTATAGCGGTAAGATTTGCAAGAAAATAAGGGGTTTCATGTAAAAATCCTGAGATCGCGACGCACCCCAGTAAGGGTCGTGACGGGGTCGGGACAGAACGCGAGAAGGGGATGTGAAGAACGCGACAAGGCAGTCAGAATAGGTAGAGAGATAGCGACGGAGTGTTCGTCGCGTTCAGAACGCGATGGGTTTGCTGTTGCGACAACACCTCAGAACGCGGCCTATCGGTCCGTCGCATTCATTGGGTTTGCGCCTGAATCCGACAGAGAAAGGACAATGCTTTGGATTGCAGACCAGACTTTCCCTGTTTTGACATAGGGTTGTTATAAAATTAAGAACAAACTGTATGGTGCATGAAAAAACACGAAACCAGTTTTAAACCAACCTAGACATGCAAGGGTGCTTCCAGTAAATTGGAATTAGAAAACAAGGATGGTTTCGACAGGCTTTAATCAAGTCAAACACAAATGTAAAACCTAGTGCAACCTGAAAACGTAGTATCATGCAATGACTCTCTTACCATGCTTATAACTCTCTACCTATTGACCTTTAGACAAAATGTTCAGCACAAGACATGACGAGCACAACTAGCAGAAAAACATTCATGTTGTGAGTTTGCTCTAATTCGGTCTTGAATCACATGCAACATATAAAGAATGGGAAAAACCCTAACAGTGCGCGACTTGGGAAAAACGCTTATAACTCAAAATCTACTTGATGGAATTCGATGAAACCAGTGGGAAATGAAAGTTAACTTGATGATTTATACATTGGTATAGGATATGTTAAGGTTTGGCCCGAGAAAACCTACCTTCTGGGTTGAAGAAGTCCCATTTTTTCAGAAAGCCTGTGTTCAGACCACTTGGAAGAGAACGCTTAATACTCCGTGTATACTGCATGGAATTTGGGCATTCCACTTGGGTTAGAACGTAGACTTGACCCTCTTTCCAGGGGTATAAGCCTTGCAAGGTTTAGGTTAGGTTTGACCTACCTTTGGTCGATTTCAAGATGACTATCTGTGCAGGTCGCAGCAGACGCAATAGGGAAGAAGATGAGCTTCTTGTGGTCGTTCCACAGCTCCTCAGCCACCATGAGCTCCTCCATACTACCCCAGAAAGTTGTAAGCTTGTCCCTAGGGTTTGGGTGAAGAGTATTTAAGCAACCAAGGTATTTAGGAGTCCTATTGTAACTAGGAAAGAAGGGTTGCGGGATTGGCTTGTGTCTTTCCATAATTTGAAGATCTCTCCCTCCATTAGAGAGTCTTGGCCATCAACCAACCTCTATGGATGGGTAGGCACGAATTTGGGTTGCCAAGATTGCAAGTTCTCTTCCCAATTCAACTCTAATTGCCTCTTTTTAAATTCAGCTTATTTATGGTTACGAATTTCTATGCATTTTCTTGCTTCATTTGATTTTTGGGCCTTATGTGGTCCATTAGCCCAATTATGATATTGGGTCATTAATATATAGTGTTGAAAGTCTCTCCCACATTTTTATTTAATTTTTGGTTGCGTTGTATTTTCGTGTTAACGGTTTTCCGACTTGTTTCTTATTTGGATAGTCGGTCACGATAACTCTTAGACCTAGCCCAAATGATTTTTCTTGGCACAAATTTCTTTGTGGAACATTTAGTAATAATGTTTGGGGTTGATTTATAATTTTTAAAAAATTTCTTATATATTTTAGCACATACGATAATGATACGTAAGTTTAAATACTCTGGTATTATGGAAATTATTTATTTCCATTTATTTTGAATTTTTATGTGTTTAAAATTTCCGGGGTGCTACGCCCTCCCCCACTTAAGAGAATTTGGTCCCCAAATTCATGTATAGAAAGTTATTGTACAAGTGAGGTGTACTTAATTGTGAATAGCTCCGGGTATCTTTTGCGCATTGCTTCCTCGGTTTCCCACGCGTCATCTTCATCCATGCGTTGATTCCATCTAACCCTTACCAGTGGGATGATCTTGTTCCTTAATTGGTGCAGTTCCCAGTCCATGATCTTAATTGGCTTCTCTTGATACGTTCCGTCTTTGTTGAATTCCAGGAGCTCATATTCTATGACATGCCACGGATCCGGTACAAACTTTTTCAACATGGATATGTGGAACACATCGTGTATTCCATCCATTTGTGGTGGTAAAGCGAGACAATATGCCACCTCACCGATTCTTTCAAGGATTTCGAAAGGCCCGACAAACCTTTGTGATAACTTGTCTTTAATGCCAAAACGCCTGATTCCACGGCCTGGAGACACTTTTAAGAATACATGTTCCCCAACCTGAAACTCCAGGTCTCTTCTTCTATTATCTGCATATGCCTTTTGCCTTTGCTGCGCCACTGTCATTCTTTCTTTTATAAGCTTTACCTTCTCTGTGGTTTCCCTTATCATCTCTAGTCCTAGTATTTGTTTCTCGCCAACTTCATACCAGCATATTGGAGATCGGCAACTCCTGCCATAGAGTGCTTCAAATGGTGCCATTTGAATGCTGGCTTGATAGCTATTGTTGTAGGCGAACTCCACAAGAGGTAAGTGCTCATGCCAGCTACCTCCAAAATCTAGGACACATGCTCTAAGCATATCTTCAATCACGTGGTTGGTTCTCTCCGTCTGACCATCTGTCTGTGGATGGAAAGCCGTGCTAAAGTTTAGTTTAGACCCCAAGGAGTAGTGTAGTCCTTTCCAAAAGTGGGATGTAAACCTAGGGTCTCTATCAGGCACGATAGACACCGGTACTCCATGTAATCTGACTATTTCTTTCACATACAATGCAGCCTGAACATCTACTGACCACTTATTCTTCACTGGCAAGAAGTGAGCTGACTTAGTTAAGCGGTCGACTATAACCCAGATACCATCGAATCCACCTCTAGATTTGGGTAGTCCGAAAATAAAGTCCATCCCTATACCTTCCCATTTCCATGCCGGGATTTCTAGGGGTTTGAGTTTACCCATGGGTCGCAAGTGTTCTGCCTTAACCTTTTGACACGTTAAGCATCGAGCGACATATTCTGCCACCTCTCTCTTCATATTAGGCCACCAAAAGCTTCTTTTCAAATCTTTATACATTTTGGTAGTTCCAGGATGAATGGTATACCTGGTCTTGTGAGTCTCATCCATGATCATTTTCTTTGTCTCCGCATGGTCGGGTACACAGACTCGATCCCGGAACAATAGTCTTCCATCTTCAGTTAATGAGAAATACGGCCTCTGGTCTAGATTAGCCTTAATCTCCACAAGTACAGGGTCATTATCTTGGAGTGTTGTGATGTCCTCCAATAATGTAGGTTGTGCTCTAACACTAGCAACCAGGCATCCCTTCTCTTTGATGTCAGCATCAATATTTAACTTGGCGAAGTCCTCTAATAACTTCCATTCATCGACCATTAAACTTGACAATGTGATCATTGGCTTTCTACTTAGAGCATCTGCCACAGCATTTGCTTTTCCTGGATGGTATTGGATCGTGAAGTCGAAGTCTTTGAGATACTCCAACCACCTCTGCTGTCTCATATTCAAGTCTTGCTGAGAAAACAGATACTTCAAGCTTTTATGGTCAGAAAACACAATGAACTTCTCACCATATAGATAATGACGCCATATCTTCAAGGCGAAGACTACAACAGCTAGCTCCAGATCATGTACAGGATAATTGTCCTCGTGCTTCTTCAATTGTCTAGATGTGTAGCATATAACTTTCCCATTTTGCATCAGCACACAGCCTAGGCCGATCCCGGATGCATCGGTGTATACTTCAAAACTACCCCCAGCAATTGGCAGTGTCAGTACGGGTGCCGAGGTAAGGTGCCCTTTCAATGCCTTGAAACTTTCTTCACATTCATCAGTCCATGCAAATGGATTCTCCTTCCTGGTTAGCCTGGTCAATGGTACAGCTATCTTTCAGAAATCTTTAATGAAGCGACGATAATAACCGGCTAAACCCAGAAAGCTCCTAATCTCCAACACAGTTGTCGGCCTTTCCCAGTTCTTTACCGCCTCCACCTTAGATGGATCCACAGAGATTCCCTCCTTGGATATGATGTGACCAAGGAAGGACACTTCATCCATCCAGAATTCACACTTACTAAGTTTAGTATAGAGTTGATTATCTCTGAGCACTTGCAGAGCAACCTTCAAGTGTTCCTCATGTTCTTCTTTAGATTTGGAGTAAATAAGGATGTCATCAATGAACACCACTATAAACTGGTCCAAGTATGGCCTATAAATATTGTTTATAAGTTGCATGAAAGCCGCTGGAGCATTTGTTAAACCAAACGGCATGACCACGAACTCATAGTGACCATATCTACTCCGGAATGCAGACTTGTGAATATACTCCTCCTTTATTCTTAGTTGATGGTAGCATGATCTTAGATCTATCTTGGAGACATATTGTGCACCGGAGATCTGGTCAAACAGCTCATCGATGCGGGGCAATGGATACTTATTCTTTATTGTCAACTGATTTAACTGACTGTAATCTATGCATATTCTCATTGTCCCGTCCTTCTTTCTGACAAATAGCACTGGCGCTCCCCACGGGGATGTGCTAGGCCTGATAAACCCTGATCTAGCAATTCTTGGATCTGTCTTTTCAGCTCCTGTAATTCAACAGGGGACATGCGATATGGAGCTTTTGAAATAGGGGCTGCTCCAGGGAGTAACTCAATGGTGAAGTTTACCTCCCGCTCAGGTGGTATACCAGGTAATTCCTCTGGAAATACATCAAGATAGTCCCTGGCTATTGGAATGTCTTCTAGGGATGGTTTCTTCTTTTCAGTTGCCAAGACTGAAACTAGGAAAGCATCACAACCCTGGTTGATCAGCTTAGAAGCCTTTAAGGAGGATATCAAGATAGGGTGTTTGTGATAACGGGTGCCAAGTAGTGATAGAGTTGGGAGGTTTGGTCTTTTGAAAGTGACCCTCCTATGGCGACAGTTTACATCGGCATCATATTTGATTAGCCAATCGACACCCAAAATGGCATCATAACCCTTCATATCCAAATAGATAAGGTCTGTAGGGAGATTGTGTCCTCCAATTATAGTTTCACATTTTGGCAAGTAGTGGGTAAGTTTAGATTCTGAGCCAAGTGGAGAAGCTACAGTGATCTTGGATTTCAAGGGTACAAGTTTGACAGGTAGAGTTGCAGCAAATGTGGTGGAAATAAATGAATATGCAGCTCCAGTATCAATGAGCACAAACACAGGTTGCGAGTGTATGAAAATGGTACCTTCCACCATACCCCCTTCCTCGGGTAGGTCAGCTTCTATGACAGCATTAAGGCGTCCCTGACGCCGTGGCACATTTTGAGCTCTACCTGGCTGGTCCTTCAGCATAGGACAATTAGGAAGACGGTGGTCACGACCTCCGCATTTGAACCACGCCCCGAGCTTCTTCCAGCATTCTTCAGCTCTGTTTCCCGGTTTATCACAGAATTTGTAGTTTTTAGCGAACAGCCTACCTTCCACTTTGACTCTCTTGTCTCTAGTAACATCCCTTCTGACATTCGGCCTCTTGTTGTTGTTGTTGACATTGTTGTTA
The DNA here is from genome assembly GCA_014218235.1 of Colocasia esculenta. Lineage (NCBI taxonomy): Eukaryota > Viridiplantae > Streptophyta > Magnoliopsida > Alismatales > Araceae > Colocasia > Colocasia esculenta. The sequence goes on along the minus strand of CM024753.1, from coordinate 66,874,724 downwards.
CGAAAAGTTGGAGCACTATTAGGTGCTCCCTTCTTGACGAAGACCGGCTTGGAGTTGTCCTTGCCCCTCATGCCCTCTACTTTGGCCATGGTGTCTTCTACCAGCTGAGCTCTTTGGACCATCTCAGTGTAAGTTTGAATGTTGTGTGGTCCGAGCCTTTCAATGAACATGGACCTGAGCCCATCCATGAACCGATTTTCCTTAAGTCTTTCAGTTCCCACCAAGTGTGGGCATACACAGCAAGACGCGCGAACTGACCCTCATACTCAGACACAGACATTCCTTTCTGTTTTAGTGTGGCAAACTCCGATGCCTTCTTCTCCTTGACTCTCTCAGAGAAATATTTTCCCCGGAATATCTCCAGGAATCCGGCCCACTCCAGTTCGCCAACATTAGGTAGGTGGGCCGACGTGGCCTTCCACCATGCTCGGGCATCCTTAGTGCATTGCATGACTTTGAAGATCCTTTCTATCTCCTCCTACTAGTTCTCTGCTTCGTCCAGATCAGGGGATCCAGAGAAACGAGGAGGGTTCAAACTCCTAAAATTGCGGTGCAGATCACCGGCTCCATTCCTAACTATAGCAGCCTGATTTCCAGCCTGAACCACATTTTGTAAAGCCTGAGTCAATCCAGCCATGGTTTCTTGCATAGCTTGCCACTGATTGCGAGCCATTGCAGTGAAGTGAGAGAGTTATGAGGGTTCCTCAGAAAAAGATGGAAACCAATTAATGTCTCTAGATACATTATAAGAGTCAATGGGTAGGAGTGTTTATTTATTCTATCATATTCCCAGTCTCTACCCATTCTCACCAGGCACTGTATTTAATTTCCATGACCTAGGTTCCATAGGTATCTCCTATTCCTGAGACATACATCCTATTTAGTGTTCCTAGTCTCTGATACCATTAAACGGTCACGTCCCGAGAACTACGTAGTGGATATTAGTTTGAAGAATTCGAGTCGATATCCTGAGACGTGAACAGTCGGAAAATAAGCCTCTAGCTAGCACGAGCTAAATGTATAACAACATACATCATCATAGGGCCCAGTTTGAACTTAATGGAAATTGTATTCAAATCTCATATTTGTCTCAGATAAACTAATACAGGACTAAGACTCAATAAAAGCAAAAGTACATAATACCTTACTTCCTACAACATTGTTCTAACACTCAAAATATCCTAGCTATAGATAGACTCATAATTGAACACTCTTCACTCGGATGCATTCCCATCCTCGTCTTGCTCTTCCTCTTGAACTTCATAGTCACCTAGATTGGTAAAAGTAGGGGATGAGTAAACTAGCCCAGTAGGATTTATATCTCAATGTCCGGGCAATGATATAAGTGATTAACAATTTAGAACTAGGTAAGCACGATGAATGTCATGATATGCATGTGCGAATAAAACTCATTAAAACACGATACATGAAACAAGCTAGATAGAGTGATCGTGATAGAACAAGATCTAAAAGGATATAACGAGATAGAACGAGCAATAGATCACTTTGTATAAGCACGCAAGATTTCACTTGATGTCAAGAACACAAGATATCACTAATTGCATTAAATGCAGGATGGCCATATCACACAAGCAAGCAAGCACGCACGAGCACGATCATGTAACACTAATCAGGCACGTAGACACTAATGTGCACCAAGAAAAGATCCATCAAGAATGTACACTAGGATACGTGTATGTGGTTATTGTATCTATCATTCAACATGACACGCACGACTCCCAGCACAGATGCAACACCAGTAATCATTATACCCCATGGTTAACAGTATATTTATGACTCTCCGTCATTGGGGCTAGACTGGAGCCCTTGGACACTCGCCGTGCCCGGTCAGCATCTCACTTAAATTTTAAATGTAGATACCCACAGTCATTCATAATGGCCAATGAGAGTTTCAATAAGTAAGCATGTGTAATGTCATGTTCATGATGATGATGAGAACTAGTAATACGTAATTGAACATGATTTCATGATAAAATAGTTAAGAGATAAATTAGGCAGCATAACGATACGATTTATAGTTTAGTTCAATATTTACATTAACGTCTTTAGTCTAGATTGTAATTTACACTCGCGAGAACAAGACGAGAGAGGAAGTGCACGCTATCTCCAGGGAACTTCAATGGTACAACCAACTCGTCGGCCATGTGGGAATCCATGGTCAGAGGAGATTTACGGAGGCCTTGGAGAAAAGGTCACTAGTCTACTGATTCGGAATGACCGGTAGAGAGTTTCCAATTTCCCAAGAAAGGGCTGCCTAACAGTGCAAGTGTGTAGTGATGTACGCATCTCAACCACAACCATCGGTTTTAAACTTGTGGAAAACACTTAACATGATGGCACGAATTGAATAATGCATTTAACTACACATGGGTTTGCAAGATTTTAAGAATAATAATTATCATTTAAAACATATTAGAATAATGGAAAGATTGAATCACAAGTTGCATGAATGGATCATAACATTTAAAGAGCAATTAGAATAACCTTCATGTAATTAAAACTTTTAAATGGGTTAACCACTTTTAAGCCATTAAATAACCATTATGCAATGATCAGACCTAAGACATGTGAATTACACACTAAATATCATATTTAAATAGACCTCAGGTATAGCGGTAAGATTTGCAAGAAAATAAGGGGTTTCATGTAAAAATTCTGAGATCGCGACGCACCCCAGTAAGGGTCGTCACGGGGTCGGGACAGAACGCGACAAGGGGATGTGAAGAACGCAACAAGGCAGTCAGAATAGGTAGAGAGATAGTGACGGAGTGTTCGTCGCGTTCAGAACGCGATGGGTTTGCTGTCGCGACAACACCTCAGAACGCGGCCTATCGGTTCGTCGCATTCACTGGGTTTGCGCCTGAATCCGACAAAGAAAGGATAGTGCTTTGGATTATGGACCAGACTTTCCCTATTTTGACATAGGGTTGTTCTAAAATTAAGAACAAATTGTATGGTGCATGAAAAATCACGAAACCAGTTTTAAACCAACCTAGACATGCAAGGGTGCTTCCAGTAAATTGAATTAGTTTTGGGGTTGATTTATAATTTTTACGGAATTTTCTGATATATTTTAGCACATACGATAATGATACGTAAGTTTAAATACTCTGGTATTATGGAAATTATTTATTTCTATTTATTTTGAATTTTTATGTAATTAAAATTTCCGGGGTGCTACATCCATCATCCATAGTCTCAGATCGTGACCTAAGGTTTACCTCTTATCTGGAAAGGACTACAATTTGCACTTGGTTCTAAACTCAACTTTAGTACTATTTTTCATCCACAAATAGATGGACAGACTGAGAGGACAAATGGACAAAGACTGAGGGACAAATCAAATTGTAGAAAACATGTTAAGAGCCTGCACTATAGACTTTGAAGGCTACTGGAATGAACAATTGTCTTTAATTGAGTTTGCCTATAACAATAGTTATCAGGCGAGTATTAAGATGGCTCCATTCAAAGCATTATATGGTAGAAGTTGTAGATCCCTAGTGTGTTGGAACGAAGTTGGAGAACAACAATGGTTAGTTCCTAACATGGTACAAGCTACAACTAGGTACATACAGGTGATTCAAGATCGACTCAAGATCGCTCAATCCCGACAAAAGAGCTATGCCGACAAAAGGAGGAGAGACTTGGAATTTCAAGTGGGAGATCATGTACTCTTGAAGGTATCCCCTGCCTGTGGAATTCAATGGTTCGGAGTCAAAGGGAAGCTAAGTCCAAGATTCATTGGCCCTTTCGAAGTGCTCGTAAGGGTTCGTGAAGGCGCATACCGTCTAGCGTTGCCTCCACACCTAGCGTTCGTACACAATGTATTCCATGTTTCTATGCTCAAGAAGTATGTGTACGATCCTACCCATATCATAAGCCATAAAGGCTTAGTGTTGCATAAGGATATGACTTATGAAGAGAGGCTAATCAAGATATTGGATCGGAAATTACAACAACTCAAGAACCAATCTATTCCTGTGGTAAAGGTTATATGGAATCACCATGGAATAGAAGAGGCCACATGGGAACCCGAATCAACAATGAGGCGGAACTACCTCGACATTTTCGATAAGACATTCTCCTTATTATAATCATATGAATTTGGGGACCAAATTTTTTTTAAGAGGGGGAGAAAGTAGCAACTCGCTATTTTAAATAAATAGAAATATTAAAGAAAAAATGATTTAATTAAAACCCAATAAGCAAAAATAGGTAATGAGCTTTATTAAATGGTTCATATAAAGCTATTGGGCCAAATAGGAGTTTTAAATGATAGAATACAAAAATGCCTTAAAACTCGTAACTCTATTATTGCCTAATTTAAAAAGGGCAAGTAAGTCATTAATATGACTCATATACATCTAAATTGGACTCCTAACTCTACCCTAACTAGCTAGCCATGAAATTAGAGTCCCATCCTAACCCAATTAGGAGGATCAAGCTAGGAAGGTTAGATAAACATGGAAATTTGTAGTTAAAAGAGAAGTTAGAGTTGTGTTATGAATAAACAATGCTAGATGCATAAATACACCCCCAAACCCTTCATGGCCGACCCTATTGTGTTGTTGAGACTTCTTGGACATCGAGGAGAGGTCATAGGAGGAGGGAAACGAAGGGAGAAGGCTGCTAGAAGATCTACAAGCCTGCTCTTCGTGTCCAGAATCATAGGAGTTTACATTGATCAAAGGTAGGTGTTCTCGAGCTAAACAAGAACAATCATATACCATGTTAAAGCTCTGCATGTCTAGTTTCATATGCACTAGTTTTGCCTAAATTCTATCGAGCATGCCATGAGTATTAAGCGTTTTCCAAACATCATGCATGATTAGGGCTATTAGTGTTTATAACATGTTTCATGCATATTGAGGTTAAATTGAGTCAATCCAAAATCATAGTTCTCTTCTATTCATCGCCCTCTACAACTTTAATGTTCATACTTTTGCCAAAAGGGCCCTAGATCCCAAGTTATAGGCCTTGCATGCATCGACTGTGTCAGTTCCACTTTTCTCAGTTTGAAGTCTAAACTGCGACCACTCCAGACATCGCGATTCATAGACTAGTATCTCGACAGACCTAACCGTCGTGATTACCTTAAAGGCAACCATATAGGTCGTCGTGTTTAAGATCCGTTCTGACAGGATCCGATTGCATCCAACTATGTGTTAGGTTTCAGTGTCTGTCTGATACGCGACCATAGATGCCGTCACGATTTCGTTTATTTGCCACCCTTGGTATTTGTGTCTATTTCATATTTTGAAAAGTCATATGAACGTGTTGGACTATCCCGTCACCATTCTATCTTTTCCCCTTGAACGCGACCATCAAGACCGTGGCCTTTTAGTTTTCACTAATCGATTCATCCATTACCGATTGTCATGAACGCGTCAGACCTTGCCGTCTCATTCTGGTAAGTAATCAATTATTTTAAACGCAACCATGTACCCCGTCGCCATTTGACTGTGTTTTCCAGCAAGCTTTATATTCAATTAAATCTTGTCTTAGATGTTATATAATCATGATTTAATCATTGTAAAGCTCTATAACCAACTATACCATCATGTTAACCAATGTTTAATAATATTCACATGAATTTCTTATTTAAAAGATGTGTGCACGATTCTCATATGCTCTCTTGATTTCTCTCACATGCACACACCAAATATTGAATTTTTGCCATGCAACCATACTGAACATACATCAATAATACATCTGGTAGTTTACTTCAATAATTGTATATCATTACCCTATGATAATTATGAACTTGTCTTCATTTTTAATGTTGTTTTGGATATCGTTACCGACACTCCACTATTCTAGAATTCCTCTAGGACGTCGAGCAACTTGTTTCCTTGCACACTACTCTCTTGACAAGTTGGAACCTCTCTATTGGACATTATGTTCTAGCAGACTAGGAACCTTTTTTTAATACCTCCGTGAGTCTCCGTACTCTGTGGATTCCCTCATGGAGACCGAGCTGGTTGCACCCTCAATACCTATAACACCATTAGGGATCAACATGATCCAAACGGCCTTAGATTTCTCTCTTACATTGAGATCACGCCGGACCTCTAGACTATGTTCGTAGCATGGCCAGTGGTTGGTTAGTAAATTCTACCTGACTGCGAGCACCTTCTATACGTGTTGTGCAACTGTTACTATCGCCTATTTTAACATTGTGTTATGTGCATTGACCTTTAGTTCTCATCTACACTCTATTCACTCATCTATTCAAGTTCTCTCTGCACTCTCATGTATGCTTCAATTACTCTCATCTATTCTTGGTAGTCTCTATGGCCATTTGACTGATTGTCTAAAGATAAACAACATGACTAATGCTTGGCAATATAAGGGCTCGGTCTGGTCCTTGGAGGTGTGCCCAAAAGTGCTATTTTCCCGCGGAAGTTAAATGACTAGTGTTTGGCATTACACTCGAGTGCTATCTATTTCGACTATCTAATGACAATCAAAGTGCTATACTATACTTGACTCATTGTGCTATCATCAACTATATTGTGCTACTTGTGCTATGTCCATCCTACTCTACGTACTATACTTGACACTTGTGTTATTTGAATCATGCTATTGTGCTATCACTCGCTTGACATTACTTGACTCTCTCTCTCTCTCTCTCTTTATCATTAGTTACTCTGCTCTTTAATACATTAATCATGTAAAGCATGTCTGTTCATGAGATATAAATCCTACTGGGCGTTATCGCTCACCCTGCGTTATTTAACATGTGTTCTAGGTGAGACCGAGGAAGATGTTGACACTCATGAGGATGGGGATGACCAGGAGTGATCCAAGAGTACCCTAGCGTACTAGTGTCTTATTAGAGTCTTAGTTTAGTTTTTTACTTTCATTCAATGTAATGATGTCGTTGGGCCCTAAGTAATGGTTCTAATTCGTGGTTGTAATAGACATTAGTTGAATTATCAATGAAATACATTCAATTTTGTGTTATTCAATTGTCCAATGGTTCGATATCTATTATGCACTCTATACTCGTTTACTTGCAACTTCCTCACGTTTCGATATTCTGCGTCGCAGCGTGACAAAATGGATCCAAATATCCTTCTTATGCAAATTGTTTATCCTCTCCTCACTAATATGACCTAATCTGCAATGCCAAAGATATGTAGCATTTAACTCTTCTCTTCCTCGTTTCACATGAATTTGTATATTAATTATATTGCTTTTAGTATCCAAAAGATGCAAACTATTACATAAATACCCATGTGCAACCATTGCATGATTCATCATTACAGGACATCCTATAAGTCTGAAAATAACAACATAACCAGTCCTTATCAAATAAGGCACAATGATAATGTTTCTAATGATGGGAGGGGAAAAATAATATTGATTTAATATGATGGTTGTGTCATTTGAGATGAGAAGATGAGCCGCTCCCACTGCAGCAGTTGCAGCCCTTGCCTCATTGCCAAGTGTGAACTCAACTTCTTTCCTCAATCTTCTAGTACTTGTCAACACCTGCACATTGTTACAAATATGAACATCACAACCGGTGTCTAAAACCCAAGTTGAAGTTCTATTTTGCAACACATTGAGGTTTATCACGTGACTAGTTGAAGTTTGCCTAGCCTTGTCTTGCTTCTTCTCGGCAAGGTATGTCTTATAGTTTCTCTTCTAGAGCCTACTTTGCTGGCAGTGATAACACTTATCCTTTACTTGGTGATGGCTAGTGTCCTTCTTGATCCTGCCCTTGGGTTCAAACAATTTCTTCCTTTTGCCTCTACCCTTGTCTTTGCAATTTTCTTGCCTTTTTGATTAACCTTCTTAATCATGTAGATATGGGGTTTATCCTTTTTCATAGATATCTCAAATACGGGTGTAAACGAGCCAATACATTGACAAATAGCTCATAGCTCGGCTGGATAAAAAACTCAATTCGGCTCATTTATTAGGTTAACGAGCTGAGTTTGAACAAAAAAATAAGCTTGGTTTATAAATGAGCCGAGCTTGAACAGAGGTCTGCTCAACTCGAATATGTTCGCTAACAACTCGTTCAGATACTCGACAACATACTCGCTAAGATACTTGATAAATTATTTGTTAATATATTCGAAATGATATCTATTAATATATTTGAATTTCTTATAACAAAAATGAGGGTAAAATTATATTTAAATATTTTTTATAGTTATTATTATTGTATAAACTGATTATAAAGACTTAGTTGTAAAAGGTTAAATACTAAGGTGTATATTACAAAGATGTAAGTGAGAGTATATACACAAAATTTGGTTTTAAATAAATTATGCAAATAAGAGTATGAACAGAAATATCAAAATTTGAAGGTCTTCAGGCACCCGCATTCATCTTCTTCCTTCCGACTTCTACAGGAGTGCCATGCTAGACGACCGTGGGGCACAGGCACCCGCATTCATCTTCTTCCTCCCGACTTCTACAGGAGTGCCATGCTAGAAGACCATTGCCCCACCCGGCGCAGCCAAGGGGGGCCACGATTGGTCACTGGAGTGTCCGGCGATCGCCGCGGAGCACTGTCCGATCGTCGTGGAGCACTGTCCGTGTCGGAGTTGTAGCGGCGGGTTGATGCCTACAGCGGTGTTGGAACCGATGCACTAGTTTTGGCTTTTTCGGACGCCGTCTGTAGGTCCTCCGATGGCATCCTTCGACTGTGCCATCACCCCCTCTGTGACTTCCGGCAGCTTGCAACTCTACCCCTTTGCCCCTGGTGCTCGGAGGCCCGTGTGGCAGTTCTGGTAGTACCGGATGTCAACCGCATTGCACACTGTGGGATTCTCTTGCTACCCCACCCCTACACGGTGCTGCGCACCCCGCTCCCATCCCCTGCACCCTCTACCCTACGACCTGGTATCCCATGGGCCATAGTTCCATATCGGACACAACATTTATGTAGTGCCTCAATGTTCAATAAAATAGACCCCCAACTCCTCCCCCATTGTGTGTTTCCCAGGGTTCGCTTGGGTTTCAATTGACTCAAATTTGAGCTCAATTTCAAGCTCATTTATCTAAACGAGCAGTAAAACAAGCGCTTAGCGAATCGAGTTCGAACGACAAAAATATTCCACGAGCCGAGTTCGAACATTGGTTGTAGATACTCAGCGAGTTTCGAGCCGAATTCGAGCTGGGTAAAAAATGAGCGAGTCAAGTTCAAGCATGATACTACTCGGCTCGACTCGAGTCAGATCATTTACACCCCTAATCTCAAACATTTTGGGCATACTATGAAGCTCTTAATTACTTACTTCAATCTTATTCATGTTGTAGTTCATCACGAAACAAGAGTATGAAGGTGGCAGAGACTGGAGGATGAGGTCAATGTATAGATCATTATCCAACACAAATCCCAATTCTCCCAGGCGTTCGATCCAATCAATTATCTGAAGTACACGAGAAGAGATTGACCCTCCTTCTGCCATCTTGGCACCAAAGAACTTATGTGATATCTCATATCTAGTAGCTCTAGTGTTCTCACCAAAAAACTATTGTAGGTGAAGCATTGTGGCCTTATCATCCATATGCTCATGTTGCCTTTGCAATTCATCACTCATAGAGGATAGAATTATGCGTTGCGTCGAGATCAAATGTAAGACCCTCGAATTTCCGTCGTATTTCTCGTATTTATGTGTGTATGATTGTGCTTGTGTATGTATGTACATAATTACGTAGGCATTAATTAGTATAATTACGTGTGCATGTGTTTACATTAAACATAAATAATGTATGTATTGCGTGATGATAGTATGGATACTATACCATGTACATATGGCATGTATAGAAGCTTGGTATGCATGGTTTTCTGCGTAAATTAGGGTTCTGGCCGAAGGCCCTATTGGCGTCAACCCCTGGACGTTGAGCCAGTGTCAGCGTCCAGCCCTGGACGCCAACACTCACTCCGGCGTCCAGCGATCTGGACGTCAAATTCTCTGACCTGCATGCACAGCAGAGCTGCAAACTTCTGAAACAAGGCATGGCAACCATTGGGGGGATGTCCCCCAACGGCTCTAAGGCTGTCTAATCGGTATGGTGAGTGGGTGAGGGGCTCTCCTACATCCTGAACCCGAATTGGCCTCTCCCCACTTCTCATTTCACCCTTGCAAGAGGAGAGAAGAAGAGAGAAAAACCCTAGAGCATCTGTGAGAAAACCCCATTTTAGAACCCTCAAATCCGACCCCTTGGAGCTGGATTTGGAGATCTTCTGCAACAAGGAGGAAGCTGAAGCAAAGGGGAAGGCTTCCCCATCATCCCCTCGGCGTGGAGATCACCCAGGAGCCCGGAGGAAGGCAATCTTGGAGGCACTTCTGCAACTTCTTGGAACTGCCCAAGGAGGTCTTCTTCGAGCCATAAATCTCTTGGGGAATTTTAGAGAGGCAAGTGACCTATCTATGGTGTCCCGTATGAGTCTAGGTGGGTTTTGATATTTTTATGGAATTTTCCTCGAGTCCTAGACCCTCCAATTCACCCAAGATTTAGAGCTCGGGTCTGTGTTCCTGCACAGACCTGAGTAGACGGCAAGGTCCCTGGATGCCCAGTTCATCCTTGGCGTCCATCGATCATGCCGTTGACTCTGAGTCAGCGGCCAGAGACCGCCGTCTAGTTCTTCTGGACAGAACAGTGAGCTATTCTGTCCCTCTTATACATTAATTTCGGTATGTTTTATGCGATGAGGATATATTGTACACCTTATACTCTATGTATATTGTGCATTGTGGTTGTGGATGAATGTGGTGTGATGGTGAATGTGGGGTAATGACATCTTGTAAACTTGTGAGCATAACTTGTAGATAATTTTTGCAAATCAATGTTCCATGATTAGGATTAGTTGAATGTCTTGTTTTCAGTCTATTCATGAAGAATTGTGGGGCATGTATGTATGTTCTGAAATTTTGGTAATTCATGCATGCTTGTGGAATTGCTAATAAGTTCGGTTCGGTAAAATGAAAGCATGAAAAAAAAATGGTTTGTGGTAACGGATTTATAGATGTATGAATTAGGATGATGTTGTATTCAAAAATCATGTATATTAGTGGTCTCTGTGCAAAACAGTAAGTGGATAAATTGCAAAATGTGTTAGACCCATGTTAGCTTAAGTTGTGAATAAATGCTAATTAGGTGTTTGATTTTCTGTAAATCCTATTTAGCTCAGAAAAATCTGAAAAATTGAGGGTATGATTTTGAACCCGAAAAACATGTGGTTAAAATTTCAGGTCAATTGGAACAGTAAATAAAAAGTTATGTGTTTTCATGTGAAATGTGATAATTCATGCATATGATCGTAATGTGGTTTGTTTTGTTAAAACCAGCATGATTAATGTGTTTACTGTGTGTTAAACCTTGAAATTCTGTAGTATCATGTTAGGAAAAACAGAGATATTAATGTGAGTGAGAAGTGAATGAGATGAAGAGTGTCAAGTGTAAAACCATGTGTAAAATGGTAAATTGTAAAAGTGTAAACTGTGCCAATGTGATACTGCTTCCGAGAAGGCAGTGGAGCCGTATCAGGGAAAAGTCCCCCTGAGAAAGTTCATTGTGTTAAGTGACCCTAAGGGCATTAGGGGGAAATCCTGGAGGTGGACAAGTACCACTGGTTAGGGTGGAGACTTGTTCTCCCGGTCTGCGCAGTCCAAGAGTCGCCATTGTATTGCCTAGATGGCGTCTATGTGATGTGATGTGTTTGTGTCCTTCTTTGGTAGTTTGGACTATGTGTCACGGCACCTAAATATGTGTAAAGTGAAATGTGTAAAGTGTATGTGACCATGTGTAAATGTGTAAGTGATATGTGAATGTGTATGTGTAAAGTGAACCATGTGAAAGAGGAAACTAGTGTAAAGAAAAATGTGAAATCCTAGATATGTAAATGTGTTATAGAAACCATGTGAAGCTAAATTTGAAACCAAGTGAATTCAGAAAATGCGTGTTATTATTCTCATGTTTATGTGTGCAAAAGTGTTTAGAATCCATGTTAGGAACAACAAATGAGTATGTGAGCAAAATGGCATGATGGATTGTTCATATGCTATGTTTAAGCAACGTTGTAGCTTTCATGTGTAGGTTTATAGTCATTGAACCATGTGAAATCAGCAACCTAAAGCATGTGAAAAAGTTATGTATGTACTTAAGAACATGTGGAATCCATGCTAATTATGTTCCCCGTTCATGTATGTAAATTGTTCATGTCAATAGCTCTCACGTTTTGATTAAAGTCTCATGAGTGAATTGAATAGAGACCATGTGATAGGTGAATGTTATTTTTGAAATCTGAAAGCATGCGTTATGTATAAAATTGTAGAACTTTCATGATAGGTTGAAAACTTAAATGGACTAGCATGCATGTGTTGCTAATTGTAATGTGCGTGTAGAAACCACTAGGACTTGTACGTGTATATCATGCATAGTGTTACTTGCTGAGTCCCTGGACTCACTCCTTGCTTCGGCGTACAGGTATAGTTGGTGACACAGTACCCTCGGAGGAGGTAGCAGAGACGGACTCCGAGCGTGGAGACTAGCCAGTTTTTGAGTTATTTGTGATTGTGTGCTCCATAGTATGTACTTGAACATTGTATTAGAATTACCATTGAGAGAATGTAATATGTGGACATTTTGTATTTCTATTTCAGCAATTTAATTCATGTGAACTTTAGTTCCTTTTTGCAAATCGTAAACTACATGTATGTTTAATGTGGATGATGAATGAATGGAGATAGTTCTCTTTTACTTCCGCTACTCTATTATATATATTCGCGTGTATCTCAGCTGTTTGTATCGTTGGGTAAATGTCCCACTGTGGCTGGCAACACTCGCTATACCGATGTGAGTTGGTATAATCGTACCGGTATAATGAGGGCCGTCACAGAGATTGGTATCAGAGCCACCGGTTGAGATTACACATGAATATAACTAAGTCATCATCCCCATTGCATGCTAAGTATGTCCACATGTGTAGAAAACACTAATAAGAAGTGAAAAGTAGATAAGAAAATGGTTAGAGAACTTAGTAACCTAGCTTTAATGGTGGCTGAAATTTTATGACAGCCATGGCTTCCCGTGGACGACGTGGAGGTGCGCCAGCTCGCGATGACGAGCAGAGGCGTGATGATCAGGCGGAGCAACAGGCCCCAACACCGCGAGGCCCTGTGCTTCCCCCACCGCCGCCAGTGGATTATGGAGTGTTCATGCAAGGTCTGGTGCAGGCCATGCAGACCCAGGCACACACTCAGGCAGCACTCCAGGCCCAGTTGGAGGCCCAGGTAAAATAATAAAACAACTAAGTAGTCTGCTATTTGAATTGTATGATATTGTGTTTATTGTATATTGCTTGTGTTTAATGTAGCAGGCTCAGGCCCCAGCTCAGGACCATGGTGGACCTTCCATCATGGAGCGATTCAAGAGGATGACCCCACCCTCTTTTAAGGGGGAGAGTGATCCGCTATTAGCAGAAAGCTGGATGAGGGAGACCGAGAAAATCTTCCGAGCTATCAGGTGTCCTGACGAGGACAAGGTGACCTTAGCCACCTACATGCTACAGGTATGCTTTAGTTTATGCTTGTATGTTCATTGTTAAAGTTAGAATTTGTTAGTTAGAGCTTATGAAGGTGTGTTGGAGGAGAGAGCTGATGTATGGTGGTCCTCCCTACTGCGTACGCGCTTCGAGGACGGAGCAGTAGATGTGGCATGGGACGCGTTCGTGAGGCTCTTCCGAGCCAAGTTCGTCCCCGAGCACATCCAGGACAAGATGGAGCAAGAATTCCTTTCCCTGACGCAAGGATCAATGACCGTCCTGGAATACGAGGCAAGGTTTTCTGAACTCTCTAAATATGCACCGCACATAGTAGAGGATGAGCGCAGGAAGACCAAGAAATTCGTGATGGGTCTCAAACCATCACTGAGGACGAGGCTCGTGGCGTTCGACCACCGCATGCTAGACGAGGCCCTCAGCGCAGCCTGCAGACTGGAGGGAGAAATGGAGCAATACTTGGAGGAGAAGAAGGCTTCACAGAAGAGGCCGGCAGCATCTTTCCAGCGGCAAGATAAGAGGAAGACGGTGTACCAGACACCGCAGAAACCATCGACAGCCAGCAACTATCAGGTACCCTCTGTACGTTCCCCCAGTGTGAAGAAGGAGTGTCCCCATTGTGGGAAGACCCATGGAGGTTCAGAGTGTTGGTTAGTAGCGGGTAGATGCCTAAAGTGTGGGAGCAGCGACCACAAGATCAAGGACTGCCCGAGGCTTCAGCAGGGAGCTCAGCGAGGAGCGCCAGTGCCAGCAGTAGCGGCAGCCGCGCCAGCTACAGGACGACCCGGAAGGCCTCGAGCCCCAGCTCGAGTGTTTGCGTTAGCTCGTGAGGACGCCGAGCAGGCGGAGCATGTCACCGAAGGTACAGTTTTACTTTTCGGTGTGCACGCTCGGGTTTTGTTTGATACGGGTGCTACTCACTCGTTCATTTCCGAGCGATTCGCTAGGCAGTTAGCCCTAGAGTCAGGCATAGAGTCTGAGGAGTTAGAGGTCCCTTTGTCTGTGCACACCCTTGCGGGTACGGTATCGACTAGGAAGTGCATTCCGTCGTTACCTGTGTGCATTGAGGATAGATTCCTAGATGGGTGTTTCTTCTTGCTAAAGATGAAGGACTATGATTGTATTCTTGATCTGGATTGGCTAGAGGAGCACTATGTGTTAGTGGATTGTCGTAGGAAGAAGATTGTGTTCCGCATTCCTGGCGAGGACGAGTTCTCTCATCCCTTGCCAAAGAACTTAGCGGGAAAGTTAGTCATCTCTGCCATGAAGGCGATGCGCATGGTGAACAAGGGTTGTGACGCATTTCTTGCCAGCGTTATGCTAGTACCCGATGCTGGTTCGTCACTGACTCTTGCAGAGATCGATGTGGTGCAGGACTTTCCAGATGTCTTTCCCGATGACTTGTCTGGATTGCCACCGGATAGGGAGATAGAGTTCACTATAGAGTTGCTTCCAGGCACCTCTCCTATCTCGAAGGCCCCATATCGGATGGCCCCTGCAGAGTTAGCCGAGTTGAGGAAGCAATTGCAAGAATTGCTCGATAAGGGATTCATTCGCCCTAGCGTTTCCCCTTGGGGCGCACCTGTATTATTCGTCAAGAAGAAAGACGGGTCACTTCGGTTGTGCATTGATTATAGAAAGCTAAACCAGGTGACTGTGAAGAACAGGTATCCCTTACCTCGGATTGATGATCTGTTTGACCAGTTGCGAGAGGCATCAGTCTTTTCCAAGATTGACTTGCGATCTGGTTATCATCAGTTGAGGATTAGGAGTGAGGATGTGTCCAAGACGGCATTTAGAACCCGTTATGGACATTATGATTTTTTGGTTCTTCCTTTCGGATTGACCAACGCCCCTGCAACGTTCATGGATCTCATGAACCGGGTGTTTAGTCCGTATCTAGATAGCTTTGTTGTTGTGTTTATTGATGACTTGTTGGTCTATTCTCCGGATGAGGCCACACATCGTCAGCATTTGAGGATAGTCTTAGAGGTTCTCCGTGAGCACAAACTGTATGCAAAGTACAGCAAGTGCGAGTTCTGGTTGCGCGAGGTTCACTTTCTCGGGCATGTTATCTCCGGCGCTGGTGTAGCTGTTGATTCAGCAAAGATCCAGGCAGTTATGGATTGGGATGTTCCCAAGACTCCTTCGGAGATTCGTAGTTTCCTTGGGTTAGCTGGTTACTATCGGCGATTCATTGAGGGTTTCTCATCCATCGCCGCCCCTATGACAAAGCTAACCAGAAAGGGTGAGAAGTTCGTATGGTCTGAGGCATGTGAGCGCAGCTTTCAGCTATTGAAGGCTAAGCTTACTTCTGCTCCGGTATTGGTATTGCCCATGGTCTAGAAGGCTTTGCCATTTATACGGATGCATCTCAGATTGGTTTAGGCTGTGTGCTCATGCAGCAAGAGAGGGTAGTAGCTTATGCTTCTCGTCAGTTGAAGGAGCATGAGAGGAACTATCCGACTCATGATTTGGAGCTAGCAGCTGTGGTTCATGCACTAAAGATCTGGAGGCACTATCTTTATGGTGTCAGATTTGAGGTGTTTACCGACCACAAGAGCTTGAGGTATCTTTTCTCCCAAAAGGAATTAAACCTGAGGCAGAGAAGATGGATTGAGTTCTTGAAGGACTATGACTTCGACCTTCAGTATCATCCTGGAAAGGCGAACGTCGTAACAGATGCTCTTAGTAGAAAGAGGTCTTCGCTCCAGCAGGATTGGAAGATGTTGGAGGATGCAGCGTGCTCTATGACCGAGTTAGAGCCATCGTTGTGTCAGGCTTTTGTAGCTCAGCTATCCCTTAGATCCTCAGTCTTGGATGAGGTGATTGAGCAGCAGAAAGCCGATCCTAGATTGTTAGAGTTAGTGGGTAAGGCGGGCATTGCTCGTGATGAGGACGGTGTGATTAGATTTCAGCACCGCGTTTGTGTCCCCGATGTAGTAGATGTCCGTGAGCATGTGTTAGCGGAGGCTCATAGATCGCGATTCTCTATTCATCCGGGTAACACTAAGATGTATCAAGACCTGAAGAGATCATTTTGGTGGTCCGGCATGAAGAAGGATGTTGCGGATTATGTGTCTAGATGTCTAGTATGTCAGCAGGTGAAAGCCGAGCGGCAGCGACCATCCGGCCTTATGCAGAGGATGGATATCCCCGTATGGAAGTGGGAAGCTGTCACTATGGATTTCGTATCGGGTTTGCCTCGATCTAGAAGAGGCAATGACTCGATTTGGGTGGCTGTAGATAGATTCTCGAAGACTTCTCATTTCTTGCCTATGAAGAAGAAGCAGTCAGTAGAGAGCTTAGCTAGATTGTATGTTAGCGGTATCATCAGGTTGCATGGTGTGCCGAAGTCGATCATTTCGGATCGAGATCCGAGATTTACTTCGAGATTGTGGAAGGGTCTTCAGAATGCGTTAGGTTCGGAGCTTAAGCTCAGTTCGGCGTTTCATCCCCAGACCGACGGACAGTTCGAGAGGACTATCCAGACGCTCGAGGATATGTTGAGAGCGTGTGTTCTGGATTGGAAGGATGATTGGGAGCGTCATTTACCTCTTGTGGAGTTCGCATACAACAACAGCTTTCATGCTAGTATTGGAATGGCTCCATTCGAGGCGTTGTATGGTAGGCCCTGCAGATCTCCTTTATGTTGGGAGGAGACTGGTGATAGGCAGTTGATCGGACCGGAGTTGGTTCAGGAAACTTCGAATAAGATTCAGCTTATCAGGAAAAGGCTTGTTGCGGCACAGGATATGCAGAAGAGTTATGCCGACAACAGGAGAAAGGATTTGCAATTCAAGGTTGGCGATCATGTCTTCTTGAAGATATCGCCTACTCGAGGTGTTGTCAGATTTGGCAGGCATAGCAAGCTAAGCCCTAGATTCATTGGCCCATATGAGATTCTCAGACGTTTGGGCAACGTGGCGTACGAGCTAGCATTACCCCCAGCTTTGGCTAGCGTTCACCCGGTATTCCATGTATCTATGCTCAGGAAGTATGTCCGAGATCCGTCTCATGTGATTAGTCATGAGCCCGTGGAGATCCAGCCAGATCTTTCGTATGTCGAGCAACCAGTAGCCATTCTTGACCGGAAGGTTCAGCATCTCCGGAACAAGAGTATCGCGTCGGTGAAAGTTCTATGGCGGAACTTCTCACGTGAGGAGGCTACGTAGGAACTTGAGGATGCGATGAAGAAGAAGTATCCCCTTTTGTTTGAGTAGTGTCGTTCTAACTTCGAGGACGAAGTTTTCTTTAAGGGGGAGAGGGTGTAAGACCCTCGAATTTCCATCGTATTTCTCGTATTTATGTGTGTATGATTGTGCTTGTGTATGTATGTACATAATTACGTAGGCATTAATTAGTATAATTACGTGTGCATGTGTTTATATTAAACATAAATAATGTATGTATTGCGTGATGATAGTATGGATACTATACCATGTACATATGGCATGTATAGAAGCTTGGTATGCATGGTTTTCTGCATAAATTAGGGTTCTGGCCGAAGGCCCTATTGGCGACAACCCCTGGACGTTGAGCCAGTGTCAGCGTCCAGCCCTGGACGCCAACACTCACTCCGGCGTCGAGCGATCTTGACGTCAAATTCTCTGACCTGCATGCGCAGCAGAGCTGCAAACTTCTGAAACAAGGCATGGCAACCATTGGGGGGATGTCCCCCAACGGCTCTAAGGCTGTCTAATCGGTATGGTGAGTGGGTGAGGGGCTCTCCTACATCCTGAACCCGAATTGGCCTCTCCCCACTTCTCATTTTCACCCTTGCAAGAGGAGAGAAGACGAGAGAAAAACCCTAGAGCATTCGGTGAGGAAACCCCATTTTATAACCCTCAAATCTGACCCCTTGGAGCTGGATTTGGAGATCTTCTGCAACAAGGAGGAAGCTGAAGAAAAGGGGAAGGCTTCCCCATCATCCCCTCGGCGTGGAGATCACCCAGGAGCCCGGAGGAAGGCAATCTTGGAGGCACTTCTGCAACTTCTTGGAACTGCCCAAGGAGGTCTTCTTCGAGCCATAAATCTCTTGGGAGAATTTTAGAGAGGCAAGTGACCTATGTATGGTGTCCCTGTATGAGTCTAGGTGGGTTTTGATATTTTTATGGAATTTTCCTCGAGTCCTAGACCCTCCAATTCACCCAAGATTTAGAGCTCGGGTCTGTGTTTCTGCACAGACCTGAGTAGACGGCAAGGTCCCTGGACGCCCAGTTCATCCTTGGCGCCCATCGATCATGCCGCTGACTCTGAGTCAGCGGCCAGAGACCGCCGTCTAGTTCTTCTGGACAGAACAGTGAGCTATTTTGTCCCTCTTATACATTAATTTCGGTATGTTTTATGCGATGAGGATATATTGTACACCTTATACTCTATGTATATTGTGCATTGTGGTTGTGGATGAATGTGGTGTGATGGTGAATGTGGGGTAATGACATCTTGTAAACTTGTGAGCATAACTTGTAGATAATTTTTGCAAATCAATGTTCCATGATTAGGATTAGTTGAATGTCTTGTTTTCAGTCTATTCATGAAGAATTGTGGGGCATG
The DNA here is from genome assembly GCA_014218235.1 of Colocasia esculenta. Classification (NCBI taxonomy): domain Eukaryota; kingdom Viridiplantae; phylum Streptophyta; class Magnoliopsida; order Alismatales; family Araceae; genus Colocasia; species Colocasia esculenta. The sequence continues at coordinate 66,855,622 of CM024753.1, read as the reverse complement.
TATGTATGTTCTGAAATTTTGGTAATTCATGCATGCTTGTGGAATTGCTAATAAGTTCGGTTCGGTAAAATGAAAGCATGAAAAAAAAAATGGTTTGTGGTAACGGATTTATAGATGTATGAATTAGGATGATGTTGTATTCAAAAATCATGCATATATTAGTGGTCTCTGTGCAAAACAGTAAGTGGATAAATTGCAAAATGTGTTAGACCCATGTTAGCTTAAGTTGTGAATAAAATGCTAATTAGGTGTTTGATTTTCTGTAAATCTTATTTAGCTCAGAAAAATCTGAAAAATTGAGGGTATTATTTTGAACCCGAAAACAGAATGTGGTTAAAATTTCAGGTCAATTGGAACAGTAAATAAAAAGTTATGTGTTTTCATGTGAAATGTGATAATTCGTGCATATGATTGTAATGTGGTTTGTTATGGTCTAAAACCAGCATGATTAATGTGTTTAGTGTGTATTAAACCTTGAATATCTGTAGTATCATGTTAGGAAAAACAGAGATATTAATGTGAGTGAGAAGGTGAATGAGATGAAGAGTGTCAAGTGTAAAACGGTAAATGTGTAAAAGTGTAAACTGTGCCAATGTGATACTGCTTCCGAGAAGGCAGTGGAGCCGTATCAGGGAAAAGTCCCCCTGAGAAAGTTCATTGTGTTAAGTGACCCTAAGGGCATTAGAGGAAATCCTGGAGGTGGACAAGTACCACTGGTTAGGGTGGAGACTTGTTCTCCCGGTCTGCGCAGTCCAAGAGTCGCCATTGTATTGCCTAGATGGCGTCTATGTGATGTGATGTGTTTGTGTCCTTCTTTGGTGGTTTGGACTATGTGTCACGGCACCTAAATATGTGTAAAGTGAAATGTGTAAAGTGTATGTGACCATGTGTAAATGTGTAAGTGATATGTGAATGTGTATGTGTAAAGTGAACCATGTGAAAGAGGAAACTAGTGTAAAGAAAAATGTGAAATCCTAGATATGTAAATGTGTTATAGAAACCATGTGAAGCTAAATCTGAAACCAAGTGAATTCAGAAAATGCGTGTTATTATTCTCATGTTTATGTGTGCAAAAGTGTTTAGAATCCATGTTAGGAACAACAAATGAGTATGTGAGCAAAATGGCATGATGGATTGTTCATATGCTATATTTAAGCAACGTTGTAGCTTTCATGTGTAGGTTTATAGTCATTGAACCATGTGAAATCAGCAACCTAAAGCATATGAAAAAGTTATGTATGTACTTAAGAACATGTGGAATCCATGCTAATTATGTTCCCCGTTCATGTATGTAAATTGTTCATGTCAATAGCTCTCACGTTTTGATTAAAGTCTCATGAGTGAATTGAATAGAGACCATGTGATAGGTGAATGTTATTTTTGAAATCTGAAAGCATGCGTTATGTATAAAATTGTAAAACTTTCATGATAGGTTGAAAACTTAAATGGACTAGCATGCTATGTGTTGCTAATTGTAATGTGCATGTAGAAACCACTAGGACTTGTACGTGTATATCATGCATAGTGTTACTTGCTGAGTCCCTGGACTCATTCCTTGCTTCGGCGTACAGGTATAGTTGGTGACACAGTACCCTCGGAGGAGGTAGCAGAGACGGACTCCGAGCGTGGAGACTAGCCAGTTTTTGAGTTATTTGTGATTGTGTGCTCCATAGTATGTACTTGAACATTGTATTAGAATTACCATTGAGAGAATGTAATATGTGGACATTTTGTATTTCTATTTCAGCAATTTAATTCATGTGAACTTTAGTTCCTTTTTGCAAATCGTAAACTGCATGTATGTTTAATGTGGATGATGAATGAATGGAGATAGTTCTCTTTTACTTCTGCTACTCTGTTATATATATTCGCGTGTATCTCAGCTGTTTGTATCGTTGGGTAAATGTCCCACTGTGGCTGGCAGCACTCGCTATACCGATGTGGGCTGGTATAACCGTACCGGTATAATGAGGGCCGTCACATCAAATCACTTGATGCATCTCATAAGCAATGATTTGCTCTCTGGTGACATTTTTTGCAAGACTTGTGGCACGGGTTCACGAAGGACATAATCAATTTTCTCATACTCGAAGACAATCCTCAAATTCCTCAACCATGTCAACTAGTTGGGACCAGTAAGCTTTTCATTATATACCCTTAATTGAATTCCTTGACATTTTAATGATCTAGCATAAGGAATAAAATATATCACAATATTGCTGACGATAGATAAATGATAAAGTGTGAAAAATAATTTTCATTATAAGCTCCCACTAATTTTCAGCGAGCTATTTAACCCTCACTTGCAGAACGGAAAGCTCCGGTAATTTCTCAGTGGGTATTAGAATCCCATCAACTGTATATTGGTCTTATGGCAATATAAAAAACCAATCTACACTGAGTAGGTAAGAAACTCCTTGCCAATTACTAACTCTTTTGTAAAATCTTGATATTGTTTGACTCATTAATTATGCGATCTTATGGTAGCATAACAAATCACAAAAATTAACTTAAGTTTATATGTTATTACTGCATATGGCTAAGGGGTCGTAATGTAACCTTTATGGTAACATAATAAAGTCACACCAGTTGCCCAAACCATAGTTACAAGGCATCCAATGCCCTAGATAATTAGTTACTATATTCCTCTGTCAAATCGGCCTTGTGGTGGCATAACAAACCTACTTCTTTGGAAATGAGTTACTAATCTATCATAACGGTGGGCCATAGATATTGAACCACTCTCATATATTTATCCCTATGTTTTGGTGATAACTAAAAACTCATGAATATATTTAATAATATTTTCACTCTTAAATATCATGAATATATTTAATAGTATTTTTCAAGATAATTTATGATCAAATTAATGATAATTCATATCACTTTAAAGATATGTTAAGCTTAAGTGTCATACTGATTATAGAAGGTTTCTATCGATTAGCGAAGAAATCTCATATCGACTACTGAAGAAAGGTTTCTATTGATTAGAGAACAAGTCTTATACCATTTAGAAAAGAAAGATTTAGATCGATTACTGAAGAAGTCTCTATCGATTAGTGAAGACGTGGTATACTGATATTAAAGAAACTTTCCATTGATTGGAGAACAAAGTGTTCTTCCGATTGGGTCTTGGATAATGACATTCTCTCTCTGGATTTTAGAGAGAGAAGCTTTGCATTTTTTCTTGTTAGGGTTTGGCTTCCGCCGCCGCCCCACCTGGGGGCTGGCAGCTACTTGTTCACCCTCCATGGCGACACCTCCTTTGGATACTGCCCATGGCGTGCAGTCCTTAGCGCCAGGCGGTGGTGATCCTTCTGCTATGACTGCAGCTCGCATGAGTTATGCTCAGATGATATCTACTACGAAACCTCAACCGGCGATAAACATACTTTCTTTTCAAGGGAGGAGTTATTGTTGTCTACCAAGCCTTTGCAGCTAGCTATTATCGCTAGATGCTCCTATGGTCGATGTTCTATTCCGGAGATTAAATCTTGTCTTACTCAATGGTTGGACCTGAAAAGAGATTTTATTGTTAGCACCTTGCATCAACATCACCTCCTATTCAGATTTGAAGAACATGAAGATTCTCTGAAGGTCATATTGAGAAGGAGTCTATTTATCAAAGGCCTACTCTTTCGCTTCTTCAGATGGGAACCAAGTTTTGACTTTGAATCAGATCCTACCCTCATCCCGGTATGGGTTGGCTTTTCTTTACTTCCTGTTAATTTTTATTATGATCATTTCCTTAAATCCATTGCTGGAAACCTTGGACAAGTCCTTCACATACATGAATCGACCAGTGCTCTAACCCAGACCCAGGAAGCTCTTGTTTGTGTGGAACTTGACATTAAAAATCCTAGACTGGCTAGGAACTGGATTGGCTGTGCCAAGGCAGGATTTTGGCAACCTGTTAACTACCATCGCGTCCCTTCCCTCTGTTCGTTCTATCAGAAGCTAGGGCATGTGGATGATGATTGCACCAAGAAACAAAAGATGACCCAAGCCCATCCTGTAACACGTACAAAAACTATTGCCAAGACTGCTGAGCCTCTGCAAGCCAAGCCCATATGGTGCCAGAAAACTCATGCTCCTCTGAAGGTTTTGTTGTCTACGACAAATAGATTTGATGTCTTGGCTGTTGAGGTGGAAGATGAAATATGAGCCGAACAATAAGATTTGCCCAAAATATCTGCTGAAGTAGTGGTTCCTCCAATTCCTATCAGCGTCTGTGGCCGAGATCACGTCGATTCTTCCGACGTGCATGCTACTGTTCCTCAAATGCGCGATATTGCATGCAACGAGGGTGTTGTGCATGGTATATATCCTACTTCGGGCCCCAAGAATTTATTACCGCCCCTGGAGGAGCGGTTTCATCATTCTGATGTTTCGCTACCTTATAAGCAATTGGCCTCCAAACTAGGGATTGCTTCTTCTTCTGTGCAATGCTCACTGGTTATTGAAGAACAGGAAAATATGGAAATTTCTACGTCTGCTAGTAAGTTCGTTAACACCAGTAGAGAGCACCATATTATATCTGCTGTGTCTGAGTAGGCCAGCATTGATAATTTTCTGATGCCAGCGGTTTCTATTTCCAAAGATGGCAGGCTTGAACCTCCTGGGGGTGTTAGAACTAGATCCAAGGCCAAGGCCGTGGATACCTCTTCAGGTTATTGTTCTTCATGAATTGCTCCACTATCTTTTGGAATATTAGGGGTGTTGCTAACCACGCTTCTAGGTGGCACCTTCGTCAACGTTGTCGGAGACATCGCCCTATGATTGTTGCTATTTCAGAACCTATGATTCCTTTCTATCGTACTGACGTTCTTTGTAAGTCTCTCAAGATGCATGCAGTAGCTGGTAACGATGGTGATAGTTCTAAGATTTGGGTTTTCTGGCAGGAGGAGGCCAATCTGGAGGTCTCTAATACCTCTGATCAACACATCACGTTGGTTAGTAAAAGTGGGGATGATATCTACTGCTATATTACTGTTGTTTATGCTTCTTGGAACTATAGGCTACACAGGAACTTATTTGATGTTCTGTTGACCTTTGCGTCCCAAGTCTCTTGCCCTTGGCTTGTGGGTGGTGATTTCTATTGTATCTCCTAGCCCTCTGAGAAAGTTGGTGGGGCTTTTTCTAATTTATCCTCTATGATTGATCTTAATGCTTTTATTTCTGCATCTTCTTTGGTTGATGCTGGCTTCTCTGGCTCTCCTTTTACTTGGTCAAATAATAGAGTGGGTTCGGTAGCTGTGGAAGCTAGACTGGATCGTGTGATGTTCTCATCCAACTGGAATATTTCTCTCCCAAAATTTTGCACCTCTCTAGGGGACCGTCCGATCATGCTCCTCTACTTCTATCCTTGAAGAATTTCTCTAAGCCCCCTGCTAGATTTGTTTTCCAATCGATGTGGGCTACTCATGATACCTTTCTGGATGTGGTTGGTAATCATTGGAATGCTACTTCGTGGTGGCATCCTAATCCTCTAGTGAAGCTGCAAATCAAGCTGAAGAACTTGAAGTGAACTTTGATATGTTTGGTAATATCCATAATATTACCAAAGCTGCTGAGGAAGAAGTGATTACTGCTGAGAGTGCTTTTGATTTTTCTCCTTTACAGAGCAATAGAATGCGGCTAAACTTGGCTCAGGCGCATCTTAAAAAGCTCAGTGTTGTGAAGAGATCATTTTTTGGTGTCAAAGGCTAGGCTTCAGTGGCTAGATAATGGGGATAAAATTTTTGCCTTCTACCATGCTGTGGTCCAAGGTAATAGGCGCAGAATTTATATTACTAGACTGAAGATTGATGACAACAATAGTTGGTGTGAGGACCAGACTGTGTTGAGGGATGTTGCTGCTCGGTTTTACAAAAGTTTGTTAACTTCAGGTGACTTTGTGATTGACAATAACTTGCTGAACGTTATCCCTAATATGATTTCTAGTTCTCAGAATGAACAACTCTGTGCCTCTCCTTCTTTTGATGAAGTTAAGAGTGCGGTTTGGTCTATGAATGGCAATAGTGCCCCGAGTCCTGATGGTTATTCAGGTAGTTTCTACACATCTTGCAGAGATATTATTGGCTCTGATGTCTTTGAGGCGGTGAAGGGTTTTTTCAGCGGATTTCCTCTACCTCGTGGGATCACTTCCACTGTCATTGCTCTCATTCCTAAAGTTAACAATCTTGTTACCTTTGCTGACTATCGTCCCATAAGCCTGTGTAATTTCTGTCACAAGATTATTTCCAGGATTCTCTGTGATCGCCTCACGGATATTCTTCCTCAAATCATATCGGAGGAGCAAGGTGCTTTTGTTAAAGGTCGCTCTATAATTGACAATATCTCTCTTTCCTGGTGTTTTCTCAAGAATCTGGGCCACAAGATCAGGGGTCATAATGTCATTTTTAAACTTGACATGACCAAGTGGAATGGGAATTTCTGTTTACTGTGCTACATCATTTTGGATTCAGTCACAAATTCATCTCTTATATAGGTATGCTGATATCTAATTGTTGGTTTTCTATGCTTGTTAATGACCATCAAGCTGGGTATTTCAAATCTTCTAGGGGTCTCAGGCAAGGTGACCCCATTGCCCTAGCTCTCTTTATTATTATGGAGGAGGTTCTTAGAAGAGGTCTTCGTAAGCAGCTTCTCTCTGGTTCCCTCAAACCTTTTGCTAGTCCTAGAGTTTGTCCTCCCATATCTCACTTACTATATGCTGATGATACACTTGTCTTCACCAACGGGCATGCCACCAACATTTCTGGTCTTCTAAAATTCTTCAAAGCTTATGAACTATCTTCAGGACAACTCATCAACAAATGCAAAAGCCAATTCATTCTGTCGAAGAAAGCTCCTGTCGGCACTACTACTAGTATAAAGGCTATCACGGGTTTCAAGATGCTAAGGGGTTCCATGAACTATCTTGGGGTCGGCCTCAAAGAAGGCAAAGTCAAAATTTTGATTTTAAATTTTTAATTGATAAGATCAACAGGAAGCTCTCTACTTGGAAGTCTAAGTTTCTCTCTCAGGCTGGCCGGATCACTCTCATAAACTCTGTGCTTTCCTCCATTCCCATCTACACTGCTTCGGCTTGCATTCTCCCTAAAGGTGTTATTCGCTTGCTTGATAGAGCTTGTGCCTCCTTTTTCTGGAATGGTATTAATGGTGTGCACAGACGTCATTGGTTGCCTTGGAATGTTATTCAACGTCCCATTCAAGAAGGTGGACTTGGGGTCCACAGCTTATGGCATGTTCAGATTACCTTAGCTACTAAGCATCTATGGAACATCTATCATGGTACCTCCCTTTGGGCCCACAATGCTAGAATGCTCTCTCTTCCTTTGCAGGGCCTTCCGAAGAATATTTTTGCTGCTGCTCATGGTCTTATTATTGAAAATACAAGATGGTTACTGGGAAATGGTATGAATGTGGACTTCTTCTATGACTCTTGGGCTAGCAAAACACCTATGCGATTTACTTTGCATGACCCAAACAATGCTATCCACGCTATGGTTCATGAAGTTCTTCGGGATGTACACCATCATATTTGGCAGCTGATCCCAGGTATCTAGAGCTTACGTAGTATCCAATTATCTGATGAAGAGGATAAATGTGTTTGGTCTCCTACCAATGATGGCTCCTTCACCTCCAAATCTGCCTACAACTTGTTGAGACCTCGTGGTATTTACAGACCAGCCTTGGGGAAAATTTGGCATCATCTTTTTCTTAAAAAAGCCTCCCTTTTCTCTTGGAAGGTGATCAATAGGGCTGTTCCAGTTGACTATAGAATTTCAGATCAAGGGATTCAACTCGCTTCCAGATGTTCCTACTGTCGTAGTCCCCAATATGAAGACATTGACCACTTGTTTTGTAAGAGTGATCTTGTTGTTAGCCTTTGGAGCTGGTTCATGCCATTTATATCAGCTCCTAATTTCAGAAATGAACATTTTACATCCTCGTGTTGGCGGATTATTCAGAATTCCAAGATTTCATCCCCCTTTGGCTTTATCTCTTTATATGGCAGCATCCTCATCACTTGGGAAATTTGGAAAGAGTGGTGTAAACGGCGTTATGAGCAGCTATTTAAATCCAGCAAAAACATCATTGAACACATCAAAGTTCAGATTTCTCATGCTATTAATCAGTCCAACTTTACATCACAACCTTCTGAAAGTCAGCAAGCCGTTATTAACTCTTTTAGTTTCACCTTTATTGCTAGCAGAACTTGACTGAAATTAGTTCAATGGATTCCTCCTGTACCAGGTTTTTGCCTTAATGTGGATGGTGCTTCCAAAGGCAACCCGGGTTTTGGTGGTGGTGGCGGCTGTGTTAGAAACTCTCAAGGTGATATCATTCTAACTTTTGCTTTTCATTATGGATTTGGCACTAGTCTTCAGGCTGAGGTCAGAGCTCTTCATGATGGTTTAAAGTTGGCTGAGGAAAAGGGTGTTCAAATTCCCCTAATTTATTCGGATTCCGCTATTCTAGTTAGATCCTTCACTTCCAACTCATCACCTGGCTGGGAATGTCAAAGATGGTGGCGGTCTGCTCTGGAAGTCTTCCATAGACATGGTTCTTCTATTTCTCATGTATTTAGGGAAGCGAACCATGTTGCTGATGCTCTGGCGTCTTATGCTTGTTCTGAAACTGAAAATAAAGTCTTCACTTCCTTCTCTATGCTCCCCCTGGCTTGTAGGGGTTCAGCAATCTTGGATAAGACTGGCCTCCCTTTTGTTCGGCTAGTCTAGTCCTTGTTCTATAAGGGTATGCCCCGGTGTTTTGTTGTCCTCTTACTTTCCATTATTATAAAATTTATGGGGCATCCCCAACCCCTTTTTTGCTAAAAAAAAAAGGTTCTTCCCATTGTAGAACAAAAGCTTCTATCGATTGATGTTTAAGTGTTCTTCCGATTGGAGAACAAAAGTTTCTATCGATTAGAGAACAAGTGTTATACCGATTACTAAAGAAACTTTCTATCTATTAGAGAAGAAAAGTTTCATTCCGATTATGGAAGAAACACTTGTTCTGATTAGTGATAATTACATTAATTACAAAACATTCTTCTTTTGATTACTTGACTTCATTTCGATTACTGAACAAAGGTTCAACTCATTCCAATTAATGAACAAAAGTTTAGTAGTATTCCGAGTGGTGTTATAAGTATTCCGATTATGGAAGAAAGGTTTAGTAACATATCGATTGATGTTATGAATGTTCCGATTACTGAACAAAGATTCAACTTCCTTCCGATTGGTGAACAAATGTCTAGTTCTCATTCTGATTGGTTCATAAACATTTCGATTGGTGAACACTATATCGATTACTGTCGTTTTACATCGATTGGTGATCACTTGCCTTACATTTTCAATTGGTGTTATGATTGCAACGATTACTAACTGTAGCTTGTAAAACATATCGATTATTGACTATATCTTTCATGTTACATTGATTACAAAACGTGTCATGAGTGTTGCATTAGATTTAAAGGTTTCATGTTCCAATTACTAATATCTAGTCTATTGTCACACAATGAAATTTCAAATGTCTAACTTAAAGCTACCTTTTTGCAAGTCTCAAAGGTCTCCTTTCCTGCTAGACAGAAAGACAACTACCTAACATAGCAGGTGTCAATAGGAAATATGGACTAGGTATAGGTAAAAGAGGTATGGGCTTACTGACATGTTATATCATTCTTCCTCACCATCCTCTTCCTAGAATTAAATGCTCATAGGACAAAGGAAATCTGCGACATCCGTTAGACTCAAGAAGACAGTCATTTGACTCAAGAGAAGAAGAAGAAGAAGAAGAAGCGCTCCAATAGATCTCCTCAACGGTCGTCTTCAAAGAGCTATATAAGAAGATGGAGGCTTTGAAGCAGAAGTAATAATAAGAAAGTAAAAAGCACCCAAATAGAAATCTTCTGAAGCAGAAAAAGCATTCAAGCCTTCATTCTTTCTCTCTCTCTCTCTCTATGTGCGATATTGTAAATATGGGGGAGAGATTGTGAGCCTGAGAGATTGAGCTTCTCATTCCTTTTCTGTAGCTCTCAAGTTGCCGTCGAGATCAAGAAAGCGAAGTTCATCATTCCTGAACTTGATCTCGATAGCTCACTCTTCTTTTCTAAAGAAAGAAAGGTGTGTTCCTCTTCCGATGTGAAGAGAAGACTAGCTAGTTGCTGGGTGTTGTGTCCAGCAAAGGGATTGTTCTCTATGTTCCCCTTGTGTGGGAAGACTAGCTGGGGTCTATACCAATGAGAACTGTGCTGGGGGTTATATCAGTAGATTTACTTCTGAGCCTATAAAAGAAGTGGGCATCCTTCTTGCCCGAGAAATAGAAGAAGACCAGCTGGGAGCTGTGTGTTGTAAGTCCATTGGAGGGACTGTACTACGGGTTAGTGAAATCTCAAGTATTCTTGGAGATTGAACGTAGGACTTCTATCTGGGAAGGGCCGAATGAGGATAAATCATTGTGTCCCTTCGTGTGATTATCTTGTTTGATTGCTTCTGCGCCTTTAATCATCATTGCACACAATTTTATTCACTAACCAAAGTTTAAAGTGTTTAATTTGCATTAAGATTTTTATGTCATCCTATTCAGCCCCCCTCTAGGCGACTCCAACCTTGCTGCTTTGGGCCAATAATAGAATCATTTTAATGTTCTCTGTTAACAACTTAGAATTTCAATGGAGGGGTTTTTGATAATAATTGGTCTCATCATCTTATGTGTTTGAGAACTCTTATACATATATATATATATATATATATATATATATTTATTTATTTATTTATTTATTTATTTTACTTTCAAAAACATGTGTACCAACATGATTTAAAATATAGTAACAATTACATATATTAAATACATGCCTAAATTGATGATCAAGGACCATTAAATGAGACGATGACATTCATATCTTGTCAAATGTCTTCATCATCATCATCCGATTGATCTCAATCCGCATGCTCATCCATCTTTGTGTAAATTACATCACATATAATTATAGAAGACCTTGATGTTATCAAGAGGAAATTATACATAATGGAGGGAGAAAGAATTACAACCGAATAATGGAGGGAGAATGATAAAATGCATTTCATCAAATTAATTATAATAATTAACAAATTGAAACTTGTGTATCATTCGATCCACATCCATTCACTCACAACAAATCACATTCACCATAATGAATAAACGTCCCACAACAAGCACAAAGCGATTTTAGGGTCCATGACTATCACCGTTGGCTAGTACGAAATATTTTTATATCTAATATATAAACATGCATCCTTTTATTTACTATCCTATCGCAAATATAAGGAGCATTTTGCATAGCCTCGTGTTCAAGTCTTCGAACTGCCAATTTAAAATTGGGAAAATTAATTGGGGGTCCTTGTCAGAGCCTGGTACTTATTTCCTCGTCCCTGTCAGAATACCGGTTGATGTAAAGTCCCTGCTTTTCTCCAGGTTTAATTTCCAGTCCCTGCTTTTCAGATGTCACCATTTACGGCCCTCCACACACGATTTCCGTCTCCTTGGCCTCCGTCTCTTTTTCCCATTCCCGTCTTACCCTTCCCTCCTTTTTTCCATCGCCTGTTCCCCATGCGAAGTTACTCTTACATACCCTGCCAAGAACTTATACAGCAACCATTGACAGCACTTACAAACCGCCTTTCGAAGGTCCGTGAACCGTTCTTCACACTATAAAAGGAACCCAGGGCCCCATACTTATCCTTCATCACAAGCTTCTAACGCTCTTCTTCTTCCTATCTTTCTTGCTCGTCTTCTTCATCTTTATTTGCAGATGTCTTCATCTAACCGTGCTCCCCAGAGGGATGGCAAGGCACCTGCCTCACCGGTGCCACCGTCACCCCCGGCTCCCCCGTTGCGACAGTCCACCTTCAGCGCCGACTACTGGGATGGTTTTTACGTGGGCTGGAAGATGGCTTTACAGAAAGCCTCCCGGCAGTACGGCGACAGGGGCCTCAATAACATCCTCCCAGACATCGGCCCTAGGGTAGAACACATCCCTTCCTCTCCTTCCTCCCCGGACCGTTCCGGCACCTCCCCTTCCTCCCCTGACCGTTCCGGCACCTCCCCTTCCTCCCCTGACCGTTCCGGCACCTCCCCTTCCTCCCATCCCTCCCCTGACCGTTCTGCCTCCTCCCCTCCGTACTCTACCGAGTGGTCGGTAGAGTAGAGGTAGAGAGTTATTGTAACATGGCTTCTTTATGATAAGCATTTTCGTTTGATGCAGTCTTCTCTGTGCTTATGTATGTGCTCTGTATCATGCAAATTCAACATGTTACCAATAACACACTGTAACATCCCCTCATATATACTATAATCAACATGACCAACGACTGTAAGAGATTATAACATATAATGTAAAACTGTATGTTAGAATGTAGTGCTTGAACTGTAAGAGAGTAGTACTCAAACTGTAACAGGGCTGTTCTTTAGGTGTAACACTGTAGTGCTCGAACTGTAACAGCTTAGTACTTAAACTGTAACATTTTATTACGTATAATATAACAGAAATCGTAAGTGCTGGAACTGTAAGAGTGTAGTGCGCGAACTGTAAGAGTGTACTGCTGAAAATGTAAGAGTCTAGTGCTTAAACTGCAACATCTTATTACATATACTGTAACAGAAATTGTGAGGAGACAGTGCTCTTCTTCCTCTTATCTTTCTTGCTCGTCTTCTTCCTCTTTATTCTGAGATGTCTTCATCTAACATACGGTACACAGGTTAAACTGTAAGAGTATTAGAGTTAAACTGTAACACTTCGTTACGTACACTGTACAACAAAACGTAATTGTAAGTGCGCGAACTGTGCAAGTGTATTACTGAAACTGTAATAGCGTAGTAGTGGAGTTGTAACATCGTAGTGCGTAGACTGTAATAATGTATTACATACACTGTAATATTGGAATATAAGGACGACGTTCTGTTGTAACTAATATACAACATTTAAAATCCGTCAGGATTGTGGGGTGGGTTGCTACAAGTTCTTCGGTTGTGACCTGTTTGTTTGCACCGTGAACAAATATATGCATGATCTACTTCTCCTCTTGAATGTATTCTCCTCTTTCTCGGTCTTCCTGGCAACCTTTTTGTTGTCGGTGGCTTGATTAGAACTTCTGATGGTTGAGGCGGATCCGGCATGTCAAATGTTGGGATAGGTTGAATGTTTCTTTCATATGCAGCCCTATACACTTCTGTGCTGTAAAATGCCGAAACATATTGAGTAACGGCCTCCTTGTTACTGCCAATTGCTGCGCATGCATGCTTGCAAGGAATCTTGACAAGTTGCCAGTGTCCACAGGAACATGTTTGTAGATGGAGGTCTACGGCGTACGTCTTCATACTTTCAACAACCTCAAATTTGATTCCATCTGAATGACGGATTGCTAAGCTTCTCCTTTCTTGAAGGTTTTTTTCGATGATTTTTTGTACTTTAGGACAGTATGGTGTATCCCACAATGCAGCATCAATTTTCCTCTTTGCAGCCATTTCCATCATTTGCACTCTAATTTTGTCAACCATCTGTAGTATTGGTAGACTTCGCGCGTCATGTATCCAATTGTTGAATGACTCTGCCAAATTAGAGTATAATTCACCAAACCTGTATGGCCATGTGAAGGAAATTAGGATAACATCAAATATCTGTAACAAGTGTCCACTACATACTGTAACCTTATTTAACACGTTCTGTAATAGATTATCCCTACAACTGTAAGCACATAAATGGCAGAATGTAATAGAACATATCGCTTATGTATTTAAAGAGCCGAACCTTTGTCCCTGGAAAAGAGCATGGGACCAGTGTTCGACATCATTTCGGAGCACCCATTCTTTGGCCTCAGTAGAATTAAGCTCCATTGCAGTCATTGCGTCTTGGTACTCTTGTTCAGTAACAGCATAGGCAATGCGCTGGAGAATTTTTCTAAGTAATTTTTTGAAAGGGGCGGCATACTTCCCCGCACATTGGTCGTTGAAGTTCTGCATGATGTGCTGGAAACAGTAGCCGTGATGATCATTCGGAAATACGTCAGGGATCGCTTCCTTCAGACCTCTCCCTCTGTCTGATAGGAACGCGATCCTTCTATCTGATAGCAATGCCTTTTTCAAATTTTGTAGAAACCAGACCCAGTTGTCATATGTTTCCGAATCTGCGATGGAGTAGGCTACACTGAATAGCTCATTGTTACCGTTTAAGGCACTTGCAGCAAGTATAACCCCTTGCACTCTATGCTGTTTGATATGAGTTCCGTCCAAAAAGAGCATAGGTCGACAACCAACTTCGAACCCATATGCAGACGCCGCGAAGCATATGAAAAACCGTTTGAAACGTTGAGTCTCCGGGTCCACTTCTAGAGACAAGATCGATCCCGGGTTTGACTGTAATGCACGTTCGCTGTACCAGTTCAACATATGATAGCTTGTTCTGAAATCGCCGTATAGTGAACCGACAGCAACCTCTTTGCCCCACCATGCCTATTCAAATGATTATACATGTTCTGTAAGAGTGTTACAGTTCTTGTCCTCATACCTTACAGTATCCTTCTTAAGTTGTTACAGTATACGCTCAAATCATTACAGTTGTTACAATACAAACCCTTACAGTATATGATTACAGTTGTTACAATACAAGGGTCAGAGACTTACAGTATATGATTACAGTTGTTACAGTGGCATGCAGATATTGTTACAGTATACGTCGAAATGATTATAGTTATGACAATGATAGTCTTACAGTATATGAGGACAATTGTTACAATGCTAGGGTCAGAGAATTACAGTTATGGATCTATTGATTACAGTAGACGTCATGATGTGTTACAATTCAATTCATGGCATACCTGATGATAAGGGATGCAGATACCGTATTCCCGACGGATGTCACTCATCATTTCACTTGCTCTGTAGGTGGGTTTATCAACTAGTTTCCCCTTCACAGCATTTGCTACCCACTTCTTAGATGTCCGTGGATGTCCGTCGCTCATAATGTCACATCCACAGGTGTGTATGTTGTTGAGACTTTTGATTGCAAATTGTGGACCTCCACGAACGACAGACGCATGCAGGCGCCATGGGCAAACAGAGACATTGCAACGTACAGTTAATCGTACAGAGTCATTCTTCAAATATTTCCAATTAAATCCTCGTGCGATCGCGTAATTTGTCAGTTCCATCTGCAATAGCTCTTTGCTTATGAAGACTTGTCCTACTGAGTGTATTCTACCTACGGAATATTGCGTCAACACTGGTACTACACCTTCCGCTCCTTCTCCTCGCACATACAACTCGAAACTGCTTCCTGGTAATTGGAGGGGTTCTGGGGTTACCAAAGAACCGCCATGCGTGTTTGAAGTACTTCTGCAAATAATGTACATACATACATTCTTAAGACGAAGGCTTGTTAAGAATGCATGGGATAACATGAAGGGTGGTGAAGAATACATGGACCACGTACCTGTCAAGTGGTTGCGTTCCATCTGAATGACGACTAGCATGCGTACTAAGGCAACGAGTTTCCACCTGATGAATTTGTAGATTTATCAATGATTTTCCCTGACACTTGTGAAGATCAAACATAGCTAGGACATCCCCATCGTCAAGCAACACCTGTTCAACGTCGGTATCCATGGGAAGACGATACTTCAGCATGTTCTCCTGCATGTCTACACCCAACCTTTGGGAAACCCTGCTATGAATGGACGCCAAATCCGTGTCCCTCCCTATGAAAAGAACGAAACTTTGATCTCCAAATGAACATCTTGCAGGGAGCTGCTCCATTGGGTGGCAGAGGAAGACAAACGGTTCGTGGAAGACGTTTCGTGTATGAGTGGCTTGGACTGGGGGTCAAATTGGCGGGAGTGCGTATGTGGCTACCTAACATGGCGGGAAAGCTCTATACGAAGGGCTGTGATTTCCTTGACGTCCCGTCGTCTGTCGTACCGAGTATTTTCAGCCGCCCGATGGTCATCATTGCAGTGCACCGCCATCTTGTTGAGTCCAGTGTCCACCCGTCGGGTACACCGACTTCATATATCATGACTTTTCTCCTTCCCTTCTCCTACACCGCCATTCCTCCACCAGACCTCTTCTCTGTTACAGTTTCCCATCCTTCAGTTACATCTCCAGACGAAGCAATCCGTCTCTCCCCTCTAACGATGGCAAGCCGTCGATCTCCTACGAGCGCTGACATTCAGAGCATTGCGGCGGATGCGGTGCAAGAAGCGTTCGTGGAAGAACCCACACTCCAAGTCGTACGAAAAAGTAGTTTCTTCTTACCCTAATACGGATGTTTGTCGAATGAATGTTTTCATTTTTAAGATGCGATCTTTTCTTTGCAGAAAAGAATGAATATAATACGCGATGCTCGCTTCTGTTCTACCGTTCCGTTATGGCCGATTTGCAATTTAGGAGCGCGCATCTGAAGTTGATGAGGAATTCACCATTTCGCGCGTATATCAAATGCGAAATGGTGACCTACCCAATTTCACTCATTGTCGATCTTATGACACGTTTCGATGGAGAGCGTTTTAAGATTGGCTCATGCAGCATGACTTTTCGCCCTTCAGACATAGCCAAAGTTATGGGTATACCAAACGTTGGTTCCCCTATCGACCTGAACACGGATGGGACAAAAGCCAGTTTGCGCCGGATCCTTGGAACCAAAAGAACGATGGACAGGCACAATGTCCATTTGAAACTTAAGGAGTACGTTCCACAGGAGGGTCAGCTTGCTGTTGAGATTTCCGTGAAGCTTTGGGTTGCGCTTCTTTGTTCCTGTTTCTTCTTCCCCACAAGTGGGATGTCGGGGTCGCTGTCCATTCTGCCATACCTGGACGACCTCCATGACATGAACAACGCCAATTGGGCTGCCGCAATCCACGAGTACCTGATGTCGGGGGTGATGGCATTCAAAACAGCAGCTGGTTCCTGCAAAAACATCTTCCTAACCGGTTGTGTTCCCGCTCTCGGTGTGAGTATACTGTTACGGTACACTCTGTTACAGTTCCTGAATGTGTCTATTCCAGAAGACTCATAGAGTACATTTACAGAAGACATATGTATATGTTACATACGTTTTCATATGTCCTCTGTTACAGTTCAAGACGGTCTATATTACAGATGACATATGAACCTATTACAGTATCTGTTACATACATTTACAGAAGACATATGTATCTGTTACATACGTTTACGATACACTTCTCATACGCATTATCTATTTCATAATGATGTAGGCATGGTTTTTGATGCACCAATACAAATGGAAACCAGATCATCCGGAAAGGAATCCCCCATTTTTCCGTTGGGATTGCCGGAATAAGGGACCGGAGTTATCCGCCCTACTACGGGGGTTGCGACGATCTGATGTAAGTGTCACTTACCCCTGGAACTGTGTTATCTTGGTATATGACTTATACCTGTACCTGTACCTGTGTTAATTCAGGTGTATTTGGAGTATAATGAAAATGAGGAGCCACCTAGAGCTTCGCGACGATTGACGGCATCCACGTCAACCACTTCCCGAACCCCTCCATCAGATAACTCTCTGCATGGCATTCTTAGCCAGTTACAGCGGCAGAATGACCAGTTACTTCGGCAGAATGACCAGTTAAAGCGGCAGAATGACCAATTACACCGGCAGAACAATATCCTCCAGTCAATGGATGGAAGGCTACATAGACTGGAGGAACAATTTCAGCGGCAGCCTCGGTGGCAACATCCCCCCCAGAGACAGAATGTGCAATTTTAGCCCTACCGCCATTGGAGCTCCCAACAGCTTCAGTACGATCACATGCCGTGGCAAAGAAGAGTTACCAACGTCCAGGTAAACGTTTTGTGTCCTTACATTGTTTCATTTGCTTAGTTACAGAAGATGCTTTCCTCATTTACAGTTAGAGTCCTACTCTCTTACAGTCATTCCAATACTTAGTAATACGATTGTACTCTACCTTTACAGTTTCATTCCTTGTCTGTTACAGTCTTTCATATACGAAGTTACAGAAGTGTTCTCTATGTTTACAGCTCTCTTTCATAGACATTAACAGACTTTCGTGTTCTCAGTTACAGGAAGGAGATCCGTGCAAACAAGGTCGCGGCGGTCATTTAAGGAGTTGCACATTCCCGAGTTGAAGGAGGGGAAAAAGAGGGGGCGAAAGGAGGAGGAGGAGGACCAGAGGAAGAGGAAGAAGGAGGAGAAGGCGGAGGCGGAGGAGGAGGAGGCGGAGAGGAAGAGGGAGGAGGAGGAGCAGAGGAAGAAGGAGGCGGACAGGAAGAAGGAGGAGGAGGAGGAGGCGGAGAGGAGGCGGGAGGAGGAGGAGGAGGCGGAGAGGAGGCGGGAGGAGGAGGAGCAGAGGAAGAAGGAGGCGGAGAGGAGGCGGGAGGAGGAGGAGCAGAGGAAGAAGGAGGCGGAGAGGAGGCGGGAGGAGGAGGAGCAGAGGAAGAAGGAGGCGGAGAGGAAGAGGAGGAGGAGGAGCAGAGGAAGAAGGAGGCGGAGAGGAAGCAGAAGGAGGAGGAGCAGAGGAAGAAGGAGGCGGAGAGGAGGCGGGAGGAGGAGGAGCAGAGGAAGAAGGAGGCGGAGAGGAGGCGGGAGGAGGAGGAGCAGAGGGAAGGAGGCGGAGAGGAGGCGGGAGGAGGAGGCAGAGGAAGAAGGAGGCGGAGAGGAAGCAGAAGGAGGAGGAGCAGAGGAAGAAGGAGGCGGAGAGGAAGCAGAAGGAGGAGGAGCAGAGGAAGAAGGAGGCGGAGAGGAGGCGGGAGGAGGAGGAGCAGAGGAAGAAGGAGGCGGAGAGGAGGCGGAGGAGGAGGAGCAGAGGAAGAAGGAGGCGGAGAGGAAGAGGGAGGAGGAGGAGCAGACGAAGAAGGAGGCGGACAGGAAGCAGAAGGAGGGGGAAGAAGAAGGAAATAAAAGGAAGCGGCGTCAGATATCCCCATCATCATTGTCCCGACGTGTTACAGCTGGGACGAGGATAAGACGACAACCAGATATCTTTACGGTATGGTTTCCCCTTACAGAATTTACATAAGCTGAGCATTCGGTTACAGAACCCTTCATGAGACATAACAGTTTGTTCCGAGTCCGTTACAATTACATTATAATATTTTTACAGAACATTCCTTTTTTACTTACTCTATCGCAGCCAGACGATTTTCGGCACCACAAAGCCACGAAAGTGAATGTGTCCACTTGCGAACCGATCCTTGTTCAGTCTCAAGAGAGTGCAGACACACTTCCAACGGGCAAGAAAGAGGAGAGACGTGATTACGTCGCCCGGGACGCATTAGGAGTGGCCGAAAAGTCATTGATTGAACGATTTTTCAATGAGTGCTTCATTAATGAGTACGTGTTACATTATATGTCTACCATGTTTACAGTTTCGACCAAAGATGTTTACATTATATATCTACCATGTTTACAGTATATGTCTACCATGTTTACAATATATGTCTACCATGTTTACACTATATGTCCACCATGTTTACAGTTTCGCCAATTACTGATGACAGTCTTAATTCTTACCTGTAGAAATTTCATGTTCAACGGCCCTGTGGAGGGATACGACAATTTCCTCTCGTTTCATGACATCCGGGAGCTATTGTTCGCGAGGGAGAGCGAATCGGTCGTAATTGACTGCTACGTCAACGCTTACTTGTTTCGCCCCCGTGAAGAGAACCCGGACATTTTTTGGAATTTTGGATATCTGCATGCCGCTTTAAAGGGTTATGTCCAATCTTGCAGAGACGATAAGAGCAAGGAAGAACATTTCGAAAACGCTTTCAAGAGATTGGACCGCGCCCCAAATGAATTCGACGTCATCTTCTCCCCCATGCACGTTGGAACGAACCATTGGGCTCTTCTGGTCATCCGCATGAAGGAAAAAGAGTTCCACGTGTACGACTCATTACGAAACAAACATCGTGCTGACATTCCACAATATGTAAGTGACCAGTGTTCCATACGATGCTTACATTCATTACAGAGCGCGAGCACTTGTGTTACAGACGTAACAGTAACATGAAATCTACGTTAAGTTGCTCGAACTCTTTTGTTCATTCTCTTATGCAGGTGGAGGAACTGATAAGATACCTGAAGGGCAAGCAGATAGATGCAGCTACATGGCCGCTACGCTACCCCGACCCATGCCCACAACAAGGATCGGGAGACGACTGCGGAATTTTTACTTGCAAATACATGGAATGTCTAGCACGTACGGACATTCAAGATTTGCCCTTCAGTCAGAATGACATGCCTATTGTGCGAGCAAAAATCGCCCTCCACTTCATCAAAGCGTACTTCAATGGAGAAGGGCGTTCATAGCGTCTACAACTGAAGGAGAACTGCCGCACGTACTAACTCCTAACCATTGTAATGATACTTGTTGTATGGTCTTTACCTATTCTTGTTACAGTATAAATGATACTACGTTACAGTTGAAGAAGTACTGTCTTACAGCTTGAGCGCCCAGCTACGCCTACCTCATTACAGTGTGTGTAGAATCCTGTTACAGTCTTTACCTATTCCTGTTACAGTATAAATGATACTACGTTACAGTTGAAGAAGTACTGTCTTACAGCTTGAGCGCCCAGCTACGCCTACCTCATTACAGTGTGTGTAGAATCCTGTTACAGTCTTTACCTATTCCTGTTACAGTATAAATGATACTACGTTACAGTTGAAGAAGTACTGTCTTACAGCTTGAGCGCCCAGCTACGCCTACCTCATTACAGTGTGTGTAGAATCCTGTTACAGTCTTTACCTATTCCTGTTACAGTATAAATGATACTACGTTACAGTTGAAGAAGTACTGTCTTACAGCTTGAGCGCCCAGCTACGCCTACCTCATTACAGTGTGTGTAGAATCCTGTTACAGTCTTTACCTATTCCTGTTACAGTATAAATGATACTACGTTACAGTTGAAGAAGTACTGTCTTACAGCTTGAGCGCCCAGCTACGCCTACCTCATTACAGTGTGTGTAGAATCCTGTTACAGTCTTTACCTATTCCTGTTACAGTATAAATGATACTACGTTACAGTTGAAGAAGTACTGTCTTACAGCTTGAGCGCCCAGCTACGCCTACCTCATTACAGTGTGTGTAGAATCCTGTTACAGTCTTTACCTATTCCTGTTACAGTATAAATGATACTACGTTACAGTTGAAGAAGTACTGTCTTACAGCTTGAGCGCCCAGCTACGCCTACCTCATTACAGTGTGTGTAGAATCCTGTTACAGTCTTTACCTATTCCTGTTACAGTATAAATGATACTACGTTACAGTTGAAGAAGTACTGTCTTACAGCTTGAGCGCCCAGCTACGCCTACCTCATTACAGTGTGTGTAGAATCCTGTTACAGTCTTTACCTATTCCTGTTACAGTATAAATGATACTACGTTACAGTTGAAGAAGTACTGTCTTACAGCTTGAGCGCCCAGCTACGCCTACCTCATTACAGTGTGTGTAGAATCCTGTTACAGTCTTTACCTATTCCTGTTACAGTATAAATGATACTACGTTACAGTTGAAGAAGTACTGTCTTACAGCTTGAGCGCCCAGCTACGCCTACCTCATTACAGTGTGTGTAGAATCCTGTTACAGTCTTTACCTATTCCTGTTACAGTATAAATGATACTACGTTACAGTTGAAGAAGTACTGTCTTACAGCTTGAGCGCCCAGCTACGCCTACCTCATTACAGTGTGTGTAGAATCCTGTTACAGTCTTTACCTATTCCTGTTACAGTATAAATGATACTACGTTACAGTTGAAGAAGTACTGTCTTACAGCTTGAGCGCCCAGCTACGCCTACCTCATTACAGTGTGTGTAGAATCCTGTTACAGTCTTTACCTATTCCTGTTACAGTATAAATGATACTAGGTTACAGTTGAAGTACTGTCTTACAGCTTGAGCGCCCAGCTACGCCTACCTCATTACAATGTGTGTAGAATCCTCTTACAGTCTTTACCTATTCTTTTATAGTATACATAATAGGAGGTTACATTTCCAGAACACATTATTACAGTATCAGTTGAAATCTTTTACAGTACTTAGCTATTGTCATTATAGTATGCATGCTATGAGGTTACAGTTGGAATGCTGTTACAGTCGTAACCTTTATGTTTTATAGTTTGCATGATAGGAGGTTACAGTTCGAGAACTAAAGCTACAACTATTTATTACATTACCTGTTTCCCGTGTTACAGTATGTGCCCTTTTTCATTACAGTGTCCATGCTATGGGGTTACAGTTCCAGCAGTACAGCTTGACCGCTTCGGAGGAACCTGTTAGTATTACAGTACACGCATCATAGATAGCACATACAAGCCCACAGAAGACTGCATATAAGGAAAATATTTATATTCCATAAACAAGCACTGTTACAATCTTAACTCCGTAACCCAATAGCATGGACACTGGAATGAAACGGAGGGGAGGGGACAAATAAGGACAGCAGAGATAGGAGGGGAGGGGAGGAATAAGAAGGATTGCAGAGAAGGGAGGGAGGGGAGGGGAGGTGAGGTGTAGGAAGGGATGGGAGGGGAGGGGAGGAACTGGTCGGGGAGGGAGACATTCTAAACACCCTAACCCGATTACTCGGTGGACGAGGGAGGGGAGGAATAGGAGCGGGCCGGGGAGGGACGAGGGGAAGGTGAGGAAGATATGTGTTCTACCCTAGGGCCAATGTCAGGGAGGATGTTGGTGAGGCCCTTGTGGTGGTACAGCCGAGAGGCTTTCTGTAAAGCCATCGTCCACCCAACGTAAAATCCGTTCCAGTAGTCGGGGCTGTACGTCTCCGGGAAAGGTAGAGCCGGGGGAGCCGGGGGCGACGGTGGCACCGGTGAGGCAGGTGCCTTGCCATCCCTCCGGGGAGCACGGTTAGATGAAGACATCTGCAAATAAAGATGAAGAAGACGAGCAAGAAAGATAGGAAGAAGAAGAGCGAGGGAAGCTTGTGATGAAGGATAGGAATGACCCAGGGTTCCTTTTATAGTGTGAAGAACGGTTCACGGGCCTTCGAAAGGCGGTTTGTAAGTGCTGTCAATGGTTGCTGTATCAGTTCTTGGCAGGGTATGTAAGAGTAACTTCGCATGGGTCAGAGTTCACGGGCCACCGAAGCGTCAGCGTCGTTTGGGGAACAGGCGATGGAAAAAAGGAGGGAAGGGTAAGACGGGAATGGGAAAAAGAGACGGAGGCCAAGGAGACGGAAATCGTGTGTGGAGGGCCGTAAATGGTGACATCTGAAAAGCAGGGACTGGAAATTAAACCTGGAGAAAAGCAGGGACTTTACATCAACCGGTATTCTGACAGGGATGAGGAAATAAGTACCAGGCTCTGACAAGGACCCCCAATTAATTTTCCCTTTAAAATTTTAAATCCAAAATATGAATTATTCAGAATTAACAATCAGACTGTTAATGATTAATCAAATTAATCGTCACAAAATTTAAACCACTTACAAAATACACCATGTTTGTCTCATAATTAATTATTGTCATTAACTATTTTAATGATAAAAAATAGTGAAAAACACTTTTTTGTTCGTTAAATAATTTCAAACACCCTATCTTCTTTGAAAATTAATTATGAGACCATTTAAATTTTATAAATTCTATGGGATGTGTCAAAATTTATCTAAAATCGTAAGGATTCATAATCTTATTTTTTTAAGAATATTTTGACCCCCAAAATTCATAATTTTAATCAAAACATTTAATAGGGGTATATATAAAATTTCTGATATTCTAGAGTATGCAGGCACAGAGACACCTTCTTCATGTTACTGTAGATCTATAGTAATGTTGCTGTAGATCTATAGTAGCTTGGGAAAAAACTAGTCGTGACCAGGGAAAGCCGCGATTGGCCATCGGAGGCTCAGGCCACCACGGCGGACCCTTCGCCAGTGATGGACGGCGCTGCAGACAGAAATTCTGCTCTGCCCATGCGCATGGTTAGGTCACACCGCCTGCTGATGCTAGGCATGTGCGGGCGTTGCACAGCGCGTACATAGGTGCGGCCAGGTTACTGAGCGCGAAACCACTGCAGAAGCCCCACAACAGTGCTGAATGTCATCTGCGACACCCTTAGCGCCGATTTCCGGCTATCCCATCCCTCACACAAGTCACCTAGCAGCTGTGCATGGCACTGTAGCAAAGACTCTTCTTTGGTCAGGAGCAGTGTGGTTTGGCCATGACAGTCTCCTAGCGACCAAGGGTGCTGCCCCCGGCCCTGGACGGCCCCTCCCTGTCACACAGGGGGTTTGGGCTTAACTTTCTTGCAGGACTTCTTCAAATCAGTGCAAAGATGAGTTCCAGGCTAACAGTGCGATTACGTGAAAAAACTACAAAACATGATAGGAACATGAGTAGATCTCGAGTCATCAGAGTTATGCAACCATGTGCTATGATACCACTGTTAGGTTTTAGGTATCCTTCGAGATCCCAGTGTGTTGTGGAATAAATATATGATCGAGATCAAAATACTTATTACAATTTGGTGATTTGGGATCATACTTTTAGGAGATAACGACTCTTACACAGTCGATGCAGTATATAGATCCGTCCACATGTCTCTCCCACGGTCAATGCAGTAACTGCTTCATAAAAAGTCGTCCATACATCCGGCCTCTACCACAATCCACATGAGCCGACGGGGCAGGGGTTAACGATCTCCACCTGATGGAGCCTCCTCCTTCTCTTTTACTTCTCACACACATACCTTTTTCACTTGAGTGGATGTATGTACATTCGAATAGAGGACAGATTATAAGGATAGGAGCTTCTACATAAGTCTCCACTTAAGTGATCAATAAGATCAATCACCTTAATCTCATAAGTAGGTAGCATGTATACTAGTCTATCTGGAATCTCATGATGTCCATTCTCAATGGGTCCTTTGACTAGGAACATTTCGGACTTATATTTATATGATGACAATCTTATTAATCCTAACACTTTATAATTTTGTCATCAACTACATAAATCCATGGACTTCATCATGTGCTAAGAAGATAATAAATATAACATGATGAATATATAAACTTTCATTTATTATTATATCAAAAGTGTTACCTGTGAGCACATAAATTGATTAGCTTGTAGGGCACTCATATCTAACAACTCTAACTCTAGGGTACTTGATGGTATAGTCCACTCGGCATCCTTAAGGGAATCTAAGGCTCACAGTGTGATACCCCAAAATTTTCTTTCTTTTATATTGTGCATGTGTCTTTACATGTTGCGTGTATAGCATATGTATTCAATTGTGCATATTACCATTTCTATACTTCTCATGAACACATGCATGTATATACATGGAATTTTAGGTGAGAATAAGTAATTAGCTAAATTGATGTATATTGTGTATACTAAAATCCTAGGCATATAATACTTAAGTAATATTTTGCATGTTTAATCTAATTACCGATATGCATGTTATATTTATCTATTTCGTGCATAATGTATATAATTATATAGTATACTTGTGTGTATATTTATACATATGTCAATTCAAGTGTGTGCATGCAAGAATTATTTTGTTGTATAGATTATTCCTAGTTAACTAATTCCATATCGCATCTTAACGATATTATGTATGTACTATCTAAATCTTGAAGTGCATATTATACTACCTATTCCATGGATATTGTGTGTAAGTACATGAAAGTTATTTTCGTACAAGTATATATATATATATATAAATATATATATATATATATATATATATATATATATATATATATATATATAAATGTGCATGCATTATCTAGCTATCAAAGTATGTAGATCTCATGCATATTGTACGTGTTGAGCACATAGTAAGAAATCATTATCATATATTTTGTAAATAATTATGAGTTTATTTTCGAGCATGCAATATATATTTAAATGTTTATGAATTATTTAATTATTGATGTGCCTCTTGTATTTAATTATTTTATGCATGTTGTAAGTAACCATGGTGTGTATATGTATACATACATATGTTAATCTTGTTTAAATGAAATCTATCTACTTTAAGCACGTCAAATTATTTATGGTGTGTAAAGTACTTGAATGGTAATGTACATGTAGAATTTGATTAATGAGGAGCACATTTCATTATATGTTCATGCATGATGTATGTAATCATGTAATGTGTATGTATATGTGCATATATGTATGTTATTGATGTATATTATCCTTAATTATGATTAGTGTAAGTTGTATTTAATTAAATATTATGTAATGCATGTACTTTATGTGGTAAGGATATATGTAGTTATTTTTACATATACTAAATTGTTTTGGTGTATTTATGCATTTATTTTAGGGTTTGGCGGAGTTTTGACTACACTGTGCAGTGGGCGGCCAGGACCTGGACGCCAATTGCCAGGCCTGTGCTTGGCGTCCACATCCCTGGACGCCAAGGCTCTGTTGGCGGCCACCCCCTGGATGCCAACAACCTGTTGGCGGCCATACCCTGGACGTCAACTGTGCAGTTAACTACAACCGATGTTAACGTCAATATCCTTCTGCGTAACGGTTCTAAATTTGTTAACAACCGCGTTTAGGCCGGTTCCAAATTAGGAAACCCATCCTAATGCGTATGAAACCTACCCTATTGCCAACCCCAACCCCTAAACCTATAAAATACCCATCCTACGGTGAGGAAAAGTCTTTTTGGCATTGGTGAAACCCTAGCTCGCAATGGAGAAGAGTTGATCTTTGGAGGGCTGGATCTGAAGACTGGAGGTGTTCCCTGAGGAGCTACATCAACTGGGAGATAGCCTATACATAGGAGAAGAGATTCTAACTCCGAAGAACAACCTGCATTAACAGAAGAAGAAGATCTAAGGAGAGTTTGGGCACCTTCATGGCCAGGTCGAGGAGGGCTTCATCGGCATATTTTGATCTTCGTAATTTTTTTTGAGGCAAGTAAACCCTATATCTTAATCCTATACATGTCCCCTAAGTCCAAGGTATTTTTCTAGATTTTTCCTCAAGTCCTGGAACCCCAAATTCACCCTTGTATGGAGTGCTGTCTGTGTGTGCTGCCTGGAGCAGGTTGGCGGCAACATCTGTTACAGTCAAGTTCTTGAGTTGACGGCAAGGGATGCTGAAGTTGAAAGTAAACGGCCACATCCCTTAACGTCTACTTCTTCAATGTCCTGAAATTTTACTTTTTTATCTTTTTAAGCTATTTAAATGATTTCTGGACGTAGTTTCATGCTGTAAATTTTATGGGTGATTTTAAACAGTCATTAGGTCATATCATGAGGTTGCCCTAATTTTTTGTGAACTGTGTTAATTATTAAAATTCAATAATCGCATTATGAGCATCACATAAACATGATTAAATCTAGTAAAAATAGATTTTCTGCAAGTTAGAGTCTTATAATTTTTACAAGACAGCATGAGGTCTGCTATTTGAATTCTAAACTGTTAGCACCCAACCATGTTCATATGTACCATGTGATGACTTAACTTTCTCCATATAAAATAATTCATTTATTTATATATTAATTTTGATGATTAACAAAACATTACTAATGAATTACTTGAGTCTTGAGGACAGGAAATAAAAGCAAAAGAAAGTTCAAGACAATCAGGTAAGACTCTCAATTTATAAGTATTATGATCGATTTCCTTTCTGACCAAATTGCAAACAAATCGATATCATAACGATTTCTTTAGACTTCGTAACGATTTGTTTTCATAACGATTTCCCTAATGATTTCATAACAATTCCTTTAGGAACTTCACATCGATTTGCACATCGATTTCCTAATTGATTCATAAGGATTTGTGCATTGATTTCTTTATAAAATCATAATGATTTGCTAGCCGTAACGATTTCTTTAGTTCTCGTAACGATTTCTTTAGAACTCATAACGACCTGCTAGCCGTAACGATTTCTTTAGTTCTCGTAACGATTTCTTTGAAACTCGTAACGACTTGGTAGCGTAACGATTTCTTTAGTTCTCGTAACGATTTCTTTGAAACTCGTAACGACTTACTAGCCGTAACGATTTCTTTAGTTCTCATAATGATTTCTTTGAAACTCGTAACGACTTACTAGCCATAACGATTTCTTTAGTTCTCGTAACGATTTCTTTAGAACTCATAACGACTTGCTAGCCGTAACGATTTCTTTAGTTCTCGTAACGATTTCTTTGAAACTCATAACGACTTGGTAGCGTAACGATTTCTTTAGTTCTCGTAACGATTTCTTTGAAACTCGTAACGACTTACTAGCCGTAACGATTTCTTTAGTTCTCGTAACGATTTCTTTGAAACTCGTAACGACTTACTAGCCGTAACGATTTCTTTAGTTCTCGTAATGATTTCTTTAGAACTCATAACGACTTGCTAGCCGTAACGATTTCTTTAGTTCTCGTAACGATTTCTTTGAAACTCGTAACGACTTTGTAGCCGTAACGATTTCTTTAGTTCTCGTAACGATTTCTTTGAAACTCGTAACGACTTGGTAGCCGTAACGATTTCTTTAGTTCTCGTAACGACTTCATAAGTTATCAGAACAATTTCATTTGAACTCGCAACAACTTGCTTGTTGTAACGATTTGCTCTCTATAACGACTTGTTGCGCTCATAACGATTTGCTATGACTCATAACGATTTCATAAATCATACAGTCACCATTTTCATATATTGATATCGTATTCATCTTAAAGCATTGACCAGTCAAAGTCAACATAGACATCTCTCTGACGCTTTTGCATTTATGAGATCTGAACATATCTCTGCATGCATGCAGACCATATCATCCTGTATCGTGCCTACTCTGATAACGTCTTTTAGACTTAAGTCTTTTGGCATTACTATTTTCATGACTATTGCTACTGACGTTGACTGACATCAGAGACAGCTTATCTGTCTGCTATTTAAGATTGACATCTGTGTAGACCTCTGAACTAGCTTCATGGTACAACGTTAAACAAATAGAAGCCATCAGATATCTTTGAAGATCTCATCTCTTTGCGTGCTCAAGTAATCAAAAGACTGTTGACAAGAAGCTCCCAAGACTCCAGATGCCATTCAGTCTAACGACTACTCAAAAGAGAGACAACGGACTCTTTATCGTCTAAATTTCAAATTGAAGATATATATATACAAGTCAGAAGAACAGAAGAAAAGACAACGTTCAAGAAAAACATTCAAATTCTTCTGAAGAAAGTTTAGAGCAGAAAACTTCATTCCTCTTAGCTTTTGCTCTTTTGCTCTCTACTAGCTAGTGAAAGATCATTTGAAGAGAGCTTGTGTAGTTCTGAGAGTGAGCCTAGATTTAGATTCTTTGCTCTCAGTGCTAGGCCCTTCAGATCATTGTTTGTTGCAGTTTGATCTAGGGGCTTGTCTTACAAACCTCTCTTTGTGGTGTTCCCTTCGGGTGTGAAGGAAGACCTGGTGGTATCCAGGGTGTTGTTCCCTTCGGGTGTGAAGGAAGACCTGGTGGTATCCAGGGTGTTGTTCCCTACTTGTGTGAAGGAAGACCTGGTGGTATCCAGGGTGTTGTTCCCTTCGGGTGTGAAGGAAGACCAGCTGAGCTGGGTGTTGTTGTGTTGTAACGCCCCTCTTAGACCCAGTACAGTTACACCCACTCACATTGGATCTAATAGAGGTATTACAGTGGAACGAATCCAACAATTTCCAATACAGGTTGAAATATACACAAATAACTATTCAATTCCAATGATAAATGATCGAATATGGAATTAAACACTTGCAATCAGCATTTATTCAAATGAAAATCTAATGCACAAAAGGGTAGCAATAGTCCAAAGTTTATTACAATTCA
The DNA here is from genome assembly GCA_014218235.1 of Colocasia esculenta. Taxonomy (NCBI): domain Eukaryota; kingdom Viridiplantae; phylum Streptophyta; class Magnoliopsida; order Alismatales; family Araceae; genus Colocasia; species Colocasia esculenta. The sequence continues at coordinate 66,825,818 of CM024753.1, read as the reverse complement.
AAGATCAGCTTCATAAAAGAAATTACATAAGATCCTCACATACAAGATTCACTCTAAATCTCTCTATGCCAAGCTAAGTCGCCACGTCCTCACGCTCTGAGTCAGTTTGCACTAACTCCTCTATATCCTCTGGCTCTCCTGAAATGTTAGGCAAGTATGAGTCTACAAGACCCAGCAAATCACATGAAAGACAGTTCAAGATATTAACATTATATTAGTTTTAAAACATGGTAGTACATTAGCATTCCATTCATTGATATCATACACTTTTCTTACGATAGTTCTAAGTCCATTGGCAATCATTCATTTCATAGTGATTCTAACTATTATGGAAATAAAACATGTTTCACATATAGCATGGAATTACTTATTCATGGAATCTATTCGATGTTATGTGACCTACAACAATTCTCATGTATCAATTTCTCATTTATGCATGCACTATTCTTTTACACAACAATTTTCATGTAGTAATATTAAAACATTGACATGTAGCATGAAATCCTTTGAACAAGTTCACGTGTAGGAATGTAAGCATATAACATGTAGTGCGTAGTATGTAGAACAGGTAGACATGTAACTTGTAGCATGTAACATGTAGCATGTAGATATGTAACTTGTAGCATGTAGTCATTTCATATAGTTGCCAAGACATAGCCCACACTAAATTAGAGATCAGTAGTCATTTAACATTCACTTATCACCTAGGCAATGCGGTGATGAAGTCATAGTATTTGCGCAAAACCGGGGAAAGTCCTTCCCACCTTGACCAGTAGAACAAGTCTACCTCCAGGATTTCAATCCGTTGCCCACGGATTCATTTATTTACATGTAGGTGAACCATTACCATAGGGGCATCTATGGTGTAGTTCCTTGTAGGAATCTCTAAGATAGCAATGTCTTATTGGCATCATTGATATAATGCATACACTAACATGTATAATAGATAGTGACATTTCATTTCATACTATTTAACATGTGTTAATGCAATATTTCAAAGTACAACACTTTCAGTTCTGAAATCCTATTTACTGTACCACAGATCGCTATCATGATACTAATATTCATTCTTGCATTTTCATTCATATTTATTCAATTCTATGTGTAATATATTGTTTAGAAATTCATAATAGAACGTACACATGTCTGAAAATTCTGAAATTTTGATAGAAATTCGAAATCAGTAATTACAATACACATGCCAAATTTCATAATTTTCTGATTTCTGCAACTATTTTTCATGAATTTAACTCTATTAAATCAACTAACTAACATGGTTTAATATTGAGAAAAACTCACAATTTTCACATGGAACAGGGATTACTGATATATCATATCTATTGCAGTAATCTAAACATCAATCAACATGCTTTCTTTTACATCATTGTACTTATCTTATACAAATTAAACCTTGATCATTGTCATGTAATTATGCATGTTCATCAATTCATATATATATGTATAAATATATAGAATCTGCACATTAAAGCAATAGACAGTCCGTAACAATAACATACTCTAATATTACATGGCTGAAACGCATACATTCATAAATTACACATTTAAAACTAATTCACTCAGATTTTTGGAATATATGATTCTGTTAAACTTGACATCAATTAGTATGACGTTTACTATAGTCGACGTCCACATACGTTGTCGTTAAGTAATTATAGACGGCGGCACATAGCGCCGTTAACACAAACAGACGGCGGCACATAGCGTCGTTTACATATAGTAAGGACAGAAAATACATACATATTTCGGATGAACTAAACGGCAGTCGATATTGCCGTTTACATTATATAGACGGCAAAACCCCTGGACGTCTAGTTCTAAGACACAGAAACACAGAAAACCTGCATGAAATAACGGCGTTTCTAACCCTTCCCGTAGGTTGTTTTCATGCTTTAAAAATACAGAAAAATGTTAAATACGTAGTATAACATATCCTAAACTAATCCCCCATGCAACTTGCCTTAATCCCTCCTAATGGAGTGTCGAATCCGAGCTCGAAGAAGCCCATCTCGCCAGGGAGACAGTTCTTTCCTCCGTCTTCAAGCACTCCGAAACCTCCTCCGATGAAGTTCCTCCGACTGGATGAGCCTTTGGGCACGAAGTCCTATGTATCTCCTCGGTGTAGAAGCCCTCGAACTGCACGAACAAGCACCAGATCGCTCTGCAAATCCCTTCCTCGGCCCTCTTTCTCTCCTCCAGAACCAAAGCAAAACCCCCTTTTCTTCCTGCGAGATCTGGTCTTATAAAGACCTCTCAAGCAATGACCAAGCCTAATCCTGACCCTCGGATCTAAACGCATCGGATCAGCTCATTAAAACCTTCCCGAAATGGCCGATCTCCTTAATCTGGAACGGAAAGCTCAAAAACAGGCAAGTCAGTTTAACGTCAACATAGGTTGTCGTCTACCCCAAATATAAACGTCCATCGTTGATGTCGTTTATAGTCTTGCCCATAATTAAATAATTCAGAAAAATATTAAACGTCAATACCTATCGTCGTTAACATCCCATAAACGGCATGCGATGTTGCCGCTTACAAGCTGTAACGTCAAATGATCTTGACGCCTAGTTCTACACAGAACAACATTCAATTTATGCAGAAATAAACACACAATGAACAGAATACATTCAAGGAAATTCTAGGGTACTACATGTGTCCTTAAGGGGGACTGTACCCTTGATTAGTGAAATCCTGAGGTATTGCTCAGGGACTGGACGTAGGTCTCCTGTGGAAAGGAGTTCTGAACCATGATAAAAATCCTACTGTCTTGTGGTTGTATTTTGTGTGATTGCTATCTCATTCCCTCTAACTCTAACCTTCATTTAAGTTATTGTGTAATTTTTTTAGTAAACAGGTATCAAAGATCAGTTTCTTTAATAACCCATTCACCCCCCCCCCCCTCTGGGCTAGCTAGCTGGGCAACAAGTGGTATCAGAGCGAGTCTCTTCGACAAAGAAGAAGATCCAACGATCTGAAGAGCAAAGATCAATGGCAGCCCAAGGCAACTTCGAAGGTCAGTCAGTCAACAGACCCCCTTTGTTCGATGGTGAAGATTATCCGTATTGGAAGACCAGAATGGAATATTTTCTACAAGGCCACGACTATCAAATCTGGTCGATAGTAGAAGAAGGTGACCTGGTTGTCACAAATGAGAAAGCACAATGGACAGATGAAGACAGAAAGAAAATCTCCTTGAACTGTAAAGCCAAGAGCATTTTATGTTGTGCTCTAAGAAAGAAGGAGTTTAACAGAGTCTCAGCCTGCAAATCCTCCATGGAAATGTGGGAAAAGCTAAGGATTACATACGAAGGTACAGATAAAGTAAAGGAGACATGAATCGACATTCTTGTCACTCGGTATGAGAGATTTCAAATGCAGTCAGGTGAGTCAATCACCCAGATGTTCAGTCGATTCACTGACATCACCAATGGTTTAGCCAGTCTAGGAAAGTCCTATGAGATTGCAGATATGGTAAGAAAGATTCTCAGATCCTTGCCATCTTCATGGACACCAAAGGTCACAGCTATCGAAGAAGCTAATGACCTTAAGAGAATGTCAGTAGAAAAGCTCATCGGGTCCCTCATGGCCCATGAGATCAACATGGAAAGGCTGGGAGAATCATCTAGCAGAAAGAAGCACTCCAATGCTTTCAAAGCAGAAGAAGAGTCATCAGAAGCAAGCTCTAGCGGGAGTGAGGTAGACAGTGAAAATGAAGAAGTAATGCTCTCTAAGAGATTGCAGCGCATCCTGGCCAAGAAGAAAAAATTTCAATCCGGCAGAAGGTACTTTAAGAAAAATAAAGACTTCAAAAGATCAGATGGCAAAGAAATGAAGAAAGGAGAGACCATCTGTTATGAATGCAAGAAGCCTGGACATATCAAGGCAGATTGTCCAATGCTAAAGAAAAATGATCACAAGAAGAAGGATAGCTCCAAGAAGTTCAGAAGATACAAGAAAAAGGCAATGGCAGCTGCTTGGGAGAACAGCAGTGACTCAGACAGTGAGTCAAGCTCAAGCAGTGATGAAGAAGAAGCCAACCTGGCTCTCATGGCCAACATCGAAGAAAAGGTAACCTCTGACTCTTCTTTCGATTCTTGTAATAATTCTGATTCAGATTCTAACAATTTGGAAAGCACCTTTAATGAACTTTACGACAAATATAAAAAGGTGTCTAAATTACTTAAGATTAGTAAGAAGAATAATACATGCTTAGAAAACACTAACTCAGACTTAAAAACAGAAAATGAAGAACTAGAAAAGCAATTAATCGAACTAAAAAGAAGAAATGAATTGTTGTGTGAAGACTCAAAAGTTAAGAATAAACAAATAACAAAATTAGAAAAACAAGAAAGTGTAGATGAATTAAGAAAAGAGATTAAAAATCTAAATGAAGAGAATGAGAAATTAGCAAGCACATTAGAAAAATTTACAAATGGTAAGAATCCTTTAATATTAAAAGGAGCTAGACGCTCAGGTAAAAGAAAAGATGGTGTAGGCTACACACCACTGAAAATGCAGAAACTATAATTCCACCTAAGGTGTATCCAACTCCAAGATTTGTTCCTGAGGAAAATACAGCCTATAAATCTAATTTTAAGTATATTGAAAGTGTAACAAAAACATCATGTTGTAGTCACTGTAATAAGCTAGGTCATTTAAAATCCACTTGTCCAACAAGACATAAGAAGTGGATAATGAAAGTAAAAAATAATGATACTGACCCATCAGGACCTAAAAGAACTTGGGTACCTAAAGCTTGATGTCTTAATTTCAGGTTAATCCTCGAGCATCCAAATGGTATTTGGATAGTGGGTGTTCAAGGCACATGACAGGAAACCTGAAGCTGTTTTCCCATCTCCAAGCTGAAGAAGGAACAGTCACTTATGGAGATAATGGGAAAGGAACTGTAGTAGGCAGTGGATCAGTAAATAGCAAAGGAAAAACAGTCATAGAAGATGTGCTATTAGTCAAAGGATTAAAGCACAACCTCATCAGTATAAGTCAGCTGTGTGATAGAGGTCATCAAATCAAGTTTCAAGAATCAAAGTGCAGCATACTAAAGGATGGAGCAGTCATCTTTGAAGCAAATAGAGAGAAGAATCTGTACGTGCTCTACCTTGAAGAACTCAAAGAGCAAAATGTGTGTCTAGCAGCCAGCAAAGACAAATCAACTGAGCTGTGGCACAGAAGACTAGGCCACTGCAGCTTGGATGGATTGAACAAGTTCAGAAAGAGGAATCTTGTGGAAGGTCTACCAAAAGTCAATGGAAAATTGGAAAGTGTTTGTAGACCCTGTGCTAAGGGAAAGCACACAAAGAGTTCCTTCAAGTCAAAGAGAGTGGTGACTACCTCAAAACCCTTAGAGCTCCTACATATGGATCTATTTGGACCAATGAGGACTACCAGTCTTGGAGGAAAGAATTTTGGATTTGTCATAGTAGATGACTACTCAAGATTCACATGGGTATCATTCTTAGAGCATAAAGATGATAGTTTTGATAATTTTGTCAGTTTCAGTAAGAAGGTCCAGAAAGATCAGAAGTTCAGTATTGTGTCCATTCGATCAGACCATGGTGGTGAGTTCCAAAATGAAAAGTTTGCTAGATTCTGTGATGATCAAGGAATTCAGCACAATTTCTTAGCACCAAGAACACCACAACAAAATGGTATAGCTGAGAGGAAGAACAAACTCTCTTGGATATGGCAAGAACCATGCTCTCTGAATATGAGCTACCAAGATATTTTTGGGCTGAAGCAGTCAACACAGCCAGTTACATTGTCAACCGAGTAATGATCAGGCCAATACTGAAGAAGACTGCATATGAGTTGTTCAAAGGAAAGAAGCCAAAGATAAGTCATTTCAAATCTTTGGATGTCCTTACTTTATTCACAACAACGGAAAAAGGGACATTGGTAAGTTGGATGCCAAGTCAGATGAAGGCATCTTTATGGGGTATACTTCTAAACCCAGAGGCTATAGAGTTTTCAATAAACGCTCACTATTAATTGAACAAACTGTGCATGTTATTTTTGATGAAACTAACCCTTCCTTGAGAAAGGAAGTAGATAGTGATAATGATGATGCAGATGAACTGTCCAAAAAGCTTAAAGATACATCAATTGAGGACAAGGATGATCCACCTCTGGAAGAATTACAACAAGAAGAAATTACTCATGAAAATCTTCCAAAGGAATGGAGATACAAGAAAGATCACCCACTTGAGAATATCATTGGTGATCCATCCATACGGGTAAGAACAAGAGGTAACGTAATCCCTTGTGATTATTTAGCCTTTGTTTCTCAGATAGAGCCTAAGACAGTCAATGAAGCTTTAACTGATGAATCTTGGATAATAGCCATGCAAGATGAATTAAATCAATTCAAGAGAAACCAAGTATGGTCACTTGTTCTTAGACCATCAGATCATCCCGTTATTGGCACCAAATGGGTGTTCAGAAACAAATTGGATGAAACTGGTGTAATCCTAAGAAACAAGGCCAGATTGGTAGCTCAGGACTATTCTCAAGAGGAAGGCATAGATTTCGATGAAACCTATGCACCTGTAGCTAGACTTGAGGCTATTAGAATCTTACTTGCATATGTATCAGCTATAAACTTGACACTATTTCAAATGGATGTTAAATCAGCATTCTTAAATGGTTTTATAAAAGAGGAAGTGTATGTTGAACAACCTCCAGGTTTTGATGACACTGAATTTCCTAATCATGTTTTCAAACTCCATAAGGCATTATACGGTTTAAAACAAGCACCTAGAGCCTGGTATGAAAGGCTTAGCTCTTTTCTGTTAAATCATGGTTTCATTAGAGGCAAAGTAGATAGCACATTATTCATAAAGTCAAAGGTCAATCACATACTATTAGTTCAAATCTATGTAGATGATATCATTTTTGGTTCTACTGACAAATCTCTTTGCAAGTATTTTGAGAAGCTTATGCAGGGAGAATTTGAAATGAGTATGATGGGGGAGCTAAACTACTTCCTTGGATTGCAAGTCAGGCAAGGGAAGGAAGGCACCCACATCTATCAAGCCAAATACACCAAGGAACTCCTGAAGAAGTTTGGATTCGATAATGCCAAACCACTGTCAACTCCAATGAGCACATCAACCAGAATGGACAGTGATCAAAATGGTAAAAAGGTAGATCAAAAGAACTATAGAGGTATGATAGGGTCTTTACTTTATTTAACAGCAAGTAGACCAGACATCTTGTTTAGTGTATGCATGTGTGCTAGGTATCAAGCAGACCCTAGAGAATCACACCTAATTTCTGTAAAAAGAATATTTAGATATTTAGCTAGAACTCATGATTTAGGTCTTTGGTATCCAAAATCATGTGAAATAGACTTAGTAGGATATTCTGATGCTGACTATGCTGGATGCAAGATAGATAGAAAGAGCACCAGTGGTTGTTGTCAATTTCTTGCAGGATGTTTGATATCATGGTCTTCAAAGAAACAAAACTCAGTGGCACTATCAACAGCTGAAGCTGAATATGTAGCTGCTGGAAGTTGCTGTACACAACTCCTTTGGATAAAGCAACAACTTGAAGACTTTGGACTAAATATCAAATCAATTCCATTGCTATGTGACAACACCAGTGCCATTAATCTGACCAAGAATCCAGTTCAGCACTCAAGGACAAAACATATTGAGGTTAGATATCATTTTATTCGTGATCATGTTGCAAATGGAAATATAGAAATATCCTTTATTGATACAAATAGCCAACTAGCAGATATCTTCACAAAAGCCCTACCTGAAGAGAGATTTACATCTCTTAGAAGGGAATTAGGGATGTGCAATTTATGAAAAGATTCTTGTATTTAAAATGGCATATAAATTCTTCAGAATAAATGAAAATTTTTTATCTCTCTCTCTCACTTTAAGCAAAACTCAGTTTATTTACTCTTCCTTGACCGCTATTGTGTTAAAAGCAATTTGACTCGTCAAACCCTTTTGTCACCTTCTGCCGTTACCGCCTTTTGGCGCTTCCTGTTTTCGATAAAATAATTCTAATTAGTCAAATCGTTCTGGGAACGACTCATCTTCTACCTTTACCCTTTCTCCTTTATCTATTCACCCAAAGCCGATGCCCTAACGATTCTGGCATCGACTCTCTGCAAGATTTGAAGCTTTCCCCTCTTCCTGCGAAGAATCCCTCGAGGGCTTCCATCTCTTCCATCATCTCCCTTCTCCAGAACAGTTCTTCTTCTCTCTACCCATGGCCGCTCCGATGATCTCCCTACAGTGCTGAGTACCTGTCCGCAGAACAGCAAAGGTTCACCTTCGTGAAGACAAAGGTATGTGGAAACAAGGCAGTGGATGTTCCAAATCTCGAGAAGAATGGCATGGGAAGTATAGCAGAAACTCTGAGAAGGATGCAGTGGATGGAAATTGCCACTTTCACCGAGGTAAGCTATCCCGACCTGGTGAAAGCATTTTATGTGTACTTAAGGTCAGAGGCAGATGGGTCCCTTGTATCATCGGTAAAGGGAATCCAAATTAAAGTCGATCATGAGTTGTTGCACATGTTGTTTGGAGTGAAGACGTCTGGATTCAGTGGGGTTCACGTAGTGAACGATGAAGCAAAAGGCCTTGGCATTATAGGTCCAGGGTTTAGGCTAAGAGACGGAAAATTGGATATTAATCAGATGAATGCATACAACCGTCTTCTTCATTTCATTATCTGTCAAATTTTGGTTCCTCGTAGTGCCACCTTCTCAACGTGCACTAGGGCAGATTCTGATATGATGTTTTGGGCGATTCAACAAAAGGAGATTAATATGGCGCAAGTCATGTTGGAAAGGATGAAATTTGGCAGAGATCAAATATGGGATACAAAAAGTAAGTTAAATGTCTCATTGCCCTATGCTCATCTACTTACAAAGATTTTCAAACACTTTGGAATAGATTTATCTGGGGCAGTTGTGGAGAAGATGGGCCAGTGTATAAGGTCCAGAAATCTCAAGAAAAGTGGTTTCTCTGTAATTGAAGGTGTATGGTCTAAGACCACTGTGGCCGAGGGAGAGGCCATAATTGGTGATGTAGAAATTCCTGATGTTCAGGAAATGGCAGTAGTAACACCATCAGCAGATCAGCAATCAGTAGCACCAGCAGAGCAGCAGCAAGCAGAAGAGTCAGTAGCAGAGCAGCAAGCAGCTCAGTCACTAGCAGAGCAGCAGGCAGTAGCACCAGCAGAGTAGTAGCAAGCAGAAGAGTCAGTAGCAGAGCAGCAAGCAGCTCAGTCATCAGCAGAGCAGCAGGCAGTAGCACCAGCATTTCAGCCAGAATCTCTTACAGCTTCTGTAGTTGAGGAGGAAGTGGCAGATAAAGCCAGTGATACGCCTACCTCAATAATTGGCTCAATTCTTAGGAATTTAGTTGAATCAGCTCTCACCACACGAATCGACTCACAGTCTGGTGAAATTGAAATGGAAGAAGCTGTGGCAGAAGGCCACATTGAAGAATCAATTCTGTGGAGCAGTCCAGTGCTCCAGTAGATCCAGTTGAAGAGGAAGCTCCTGCTCAGGGGGAGCAAATGGAAGTTGAAGAGGAAGCTCCTGCTCAGGGGGAGCAGTCTATTGAAGAACCAGCACCTCAGAGGAAAGGCAAGAGGATAGTTCATAGAAAACTCAGAAAGAGCCACAGGAAAGTCAATCTGAAACCGGTTTTGGAATTGTTGAAGGCTCAGGGAGAGATTTTGTCAGTAGTGCAGTCTAGTGTCCAAGGAATAATTGCCAGCCAAGCTTCAACTACTTCTGAACTATCCTCAGTCAGAAATGCTATGAGATGGTTCAACAAGGAAATGGCAGACATGAAATCGATGTTATCTGTGCTTTCAAGGACAAGTGCTGGACTGTCTCCTTCTGCCACTCGGAGCAGACCTACAGCTGTTCCTCGGCCAACAGGGCCACCTGCTCAAGAGTCAGGGCCATCTGGGGCATCTGTGCCAGCATCAGGGCCATCTAGGCCATCTGCAGTTGTCATAGAGGGTCATGCAAAAGGGAAAGAGCCCATTGAAGCTACCAAGGCCCCTGACACTTCTACTCTTGCAACTCCAACCCTCTCTTCACCTTCATCTCCTTCTACAGCCCCTCCAGCACCACCAACTCTCAAACATCCTCTGTCTCGCACCCAACCTTCTTCCTCTCTCATTTCATCTCAACCTTCTTTCTCTCCCACTCCTTCTCACACCTCAGCTCCATCATCATTCTCACCTTCTTCACCTCTCACTCAAACCACTCTAGTTCACACGTCTACATCCTTCAATCCCAAACACCTCTTCTATCCTCCTACTCCTCCTTCCTCTGTCACTTTCATTTCGGAAAAACCTTCACTACTTGGTGTCTTTGACACAAATCTGCCGGATGATTTTGAGAGAAATATGCTTATCACCATTCTCTCCACTGCCACTCATATCCACAAGACTGATCCTCCCAGTCCTGCCAAGAAAAAGAGGAAACAAGCATCCTCTGTCAGCATCCCCTCCTCACCATTATTTCCTCCTCTTTGGTACTCTCTTACCCTCGAACCTCAAAAAGATCACTCTATAAGGAATATGTTCAAAAGTGCATCCTCTCCACCGTCTATGGTATTCCTTTCCTCAACCTCTCTGAGCATCTAAACATTGTTCTTCCACTTACCCAGCTGTCCCACCCTCAAAAATCCAAAATCTTTGAGGGCACTGAGTTCAAGACTGAAGATCAGTGGGCCAATGTCAAGGGCAACAAAGCTCAATACAACAAATATTTGACTGCCAGGGCAGAATCTCTTACCCATCGAGCTCACCCACTCACTCTTTCTGAGTGGTTCATTATTCAGCATAAGAACTCTTGGGGACCCTTTATTTTGAAAGAGATTCGTATTGCCAAGAATTTTCAGCTGTACAGTGATTTTTGCTATTTGAACAAGCTGCCTGAAGTACAGTTCTACCAATTTCATTCAGCCATAGTGATGCTGAGATCAGAACGTCCAGTAAATCTTCCCCTCACAGTGGACTTTGCCAATCTCAAAGTTGACTCTCCAGTCCTTCTGCCAAAGCTACACTCCCTAGTGTTTGACTCAGATGCAGGCTCCCATGCCTTTGACATGTTTGCTAAGCAGATGAGCAGAATGTCAGCTAAGCAGAATAGAATGCCTTCCTTTTTGCGGTTTATCTTCAGAGAATACCACTCTGGCCGCATTTCCTCTTAAGTTTTGGCTCCACTCATTTCTGAATGTGAAAGGCTTACTCCCACCATATGGGAAACACTCTACAAGGAACCCCATCTTCAGTTACAGGCCATCAACAATTCCTTGGTTCGTCAAGATAAGCCCACTCTCTCAGCCGAAGCCTTCATGGATCTCAACTCCATAAATCCAATTCAAGAGATCTATGTTCAGTGGGCAGCCAGATATACTGCCTTCTATGCTCTGAAGCAGGATCTGCTTGATCAGAAGATTTTCTATCCAATCTCTCTGGATAGATTTCTCCATCGTGCTAGCTTTGGAAAGAGCACCTACTTCAGATTCATCTTGGACCCAGATCAGTATGAAGAATTCCTGGAAGAGCAGCGGTAGCTTTCCACTCAGAGGATCTCTCCAGCCATGGGTTCTTCCTTCTCAGTTGCTCCTGGTGTTTTTCGCCAGTCTTTTGAAGATATGGAGATCATGGCATGGACTGTTATTTCCCAGCATGCCTCCCTTTTGTCTCCTATGTATTATCTTTCTCCTAATTAATACAAAGCTTTCTCTCTTCTTTGTCTCATAGACTATCTTTTTGCTTATTGACAAAAAGGTGGAGAAAACTAATGCAACTCTGAAAGACATATTATTTTCATTATGTTGTTTAGTATATTTTGTCATCATCAAAAAGGGGGAGATTGATGACTTAACTTTCTCCATATAAAATAATTTATTTATTTATATATTAATTTTGTTGATTAACAAAACATTACTAATGAATTACTTGAGTCTTGAGGACAGGAAATAAAAGCAAAAGAAAGTTCAAGACAATCAGGTAACACTCTCAATTTATAAGTATTATGATCGATTTCCTTTCTGACCTAATTGCAAACAAATCGATACCATAACGATTTCTTTAGACTTCGTAACGATTTGTTTTCAAAACGATTTCCCTAGTGATTTCATAACAATTCCTTTAGGAACTTCACATCGATTTGCACATCGATTTCCTAATTGATTCATAAGGATTTGTGCATTGATTTCTTTATAAAATCATAACGATTTGCTAGCCGTAACGATTTCTTTAGTTCTCGTAACGATTTCTTTAGAACTCATAACGACTTGCTAGCCGTAACGATTTCTTTAGTTCTCATAACGATTTCTTTGAAACTCGTAACGACTTGGTAGCGTAACGATTTCTTTAGTTCTCGTAACGATTTCTTTGAAACTCGTAACGACTTACTAGCCGTAACGATTTCTTTAGTTCTCGTAACGATTTCTTTGAAACTCGTAACGACTTACTAACCGTAACGATTTCTTTAGTTCTCGTAACGATTTCTTTAGAACTCATAACGACTTGCTAGCCGTAACGATTTTTTTAGTTCTCGTAACGATTTCTTTGAAACTCGTAACGACTTGGTAGCGTAACGATTTCTTTAGTTCTCGTAACGATTTCTTTGAAACTCGTAACGACTTACTAGCCGTAACGATTTCTTTAGTTCTCGTAACGATTTCTTTAGAACTCATAACGACTTGCTAGCCGTAACGATTTCTTTAGTTCTCGTAACGATTTCTTTGAAACTCGTAACGACTTGGTAGCCGTAACGATTTCTTTAGTTCTCGTAACGATTTCTTTGAAACTCGTAACGACTTGGTAGCCGTAACGATTTCTTTAGTTCTCGTAACGACTTCATAAGTTATCAGAACAATTTCATTAGAACTCGCAACAACTTGCTTGTTGAAACGATTTGCTCTCTATAACGACTTGTTGCGCTCATAACAGTTCGCTATGACTCATAACGATTTCATAAATCATACAGTCACCATTTTCATATATTGATATCGTATTCATCTTAAAGCATTGACCAGTCAAAGTCCACATAGACATCTCTCTGACGCTTTTGCATTTATGAGATCTGAACATATCTCTGCATGCATGCAGACCATATCATCCTGTATCGTGCCTACTCTGATAACGTCTTTTAGACTTAAGTCTTTTGGCATTACTATTTTCATGACTATTGCTACTGACGTTGACTGACATCAGAGACAGCTTATCTGTCTATTATTTACGATTGACATCTGTGCAGACCTCTGGACTAGCTTCATGGTACAACGTTAAACAAATAGAAGCCATCAGATATCTTTGAAGATCTCATCTCTTTGCGTGCTCAAGTAATCAAAAGACTGTTGACAAGAAGCTCCCAAGACTCCAGATGCCATTCAGTCTAACGACTACTCAAAAGAGAGACAACGGACTCTTTATCGTCTAAATTTCAAATTGAAGATATATATATACAAGTCAGAAGAACAGAAGAAAAGACAACGTTCAAGAAAAACATTCAAATTCTTCTGAAGAAAGTTTAGAGCATAAAACTTCATTCCTCTTAGATTTTGCTCTTTTGCTCTCTACTAGCTAGTGAAAGATCATTTGAAGAGAGCTTGTGTAGTTCTGAGAGTGAGCCTAGATTTAGATTCTTTGCTCTCAGTGCTAGGTCCTTCAGATCATTGCTTGTTGCAGTTTGATCTAGGGGCTTGTCTTACAAACCTCTCTTTGTGGTGTTCCCTTCGGGTGTGAAGGAAGACCTGGTGGTATCCAGGGTGTTGTTCCCTTCGGGTGTGAAGGAAGACCTGGTGGTATCCAGGGTGTTGTTCCCTACTGGTGTGAAGGAAGACCTGGTGGTATCCAGGGTGTTGTTCCCTTCGGGTGTGAAGGAAGACCAGCTGAGCTGGGTGTTGTTGTGTCCTTAAGGGGGACTGTACCCTTGATTAGTGAAATCTTGAGGTATTGCTCAGGGACTGGACGTAGGTCTCCTGTGGAAAGGAGTTCCGAACCAGGATAAAAATCCTACTATCTTGTGGTTGTATTTTGTGTGATTGCTATCTCATTTCCTCTAACTCTAACCTTCATTTAAGTTGTTGTGTAATTTTTTTTAGTAAACAGGTATCAAAGATCAGTTTCTTTAATAACCCATTCACCCCCCCCTCTGGGCTAGCTAGCTGGGCAACACCATGTATAAAGATATTTCAATGAATATGCCTGAAATATTGTTTAAATTGTAGAAATTATTTTTACTGTTTGAAAATTCTGGAAAAAATTGTATATGTGATATGTTTACTGCTATTAACCTGTGATAAAAAAATTTAGAACTAATCTGATGACAGTAATTGTAATTGTTAGTTAAATTATGGAAACTATTCACATTTGATATGGTAGAACTAATCTTGTGTAATTCAGAAATTAACAGCATGTTTAAGACTGAATTATGAGTTGTTTTATTCTGAAAACAGTAGTATCATGATTTGGCTAACTGAGACATGTGAAATTGATAAATAAGATATATAAAGTGATCAAATAGTGTATGTGAAAAATGTAAATAGAGTGTGAAAATGTGATAAAGTGAATGTATAACAATTGGGCCAAGAATGACACTGCTACCCTAGAGGCTTCGAGAGCTGTACATAGAAAAGTCCCTATGGAAGGCTCTATGTGTGAAAATTATGACCTACGAGCATTAGGAAAAACCTGGAGGTGGACAAGTACCATTGGATAGGGTGGAGAGGGCTTCTCACGGTCTGCGCAGTTACAAAGATTCACCACTACATTGCCTAGGTGGTGGGTATGTCATTATGAGTTGTGTTATGAGTTATGTGTTATGAGTTGTGATATGAGTTGTGCTTGTTATGAGTTATGAGATATTGGTTTGTGTCCTCTAATAGGTAGTTAGGACCATGTGTCATGGCATTTTAAGTAATGAAATATGAATAAAGTGTGATATGATATGCGAATGTGGCATGTGATGCAAATGATATGATATGTAATAAATGAAAATAAAAGAGTAAATAATATGAAGAATATGGGAAAAGATGTAAGGGAGAGTTAATGTGAATGAGAGTGTGCTTGCATGTGAAAACTAATGTGTTAATATAATATGTTTATGTTTTTCATGTATTAATACTTGAATTGCAATATCATGTTTAACATCATGTCATGTATGCATTAATCTTCTTGTAATAATGTATGTGAGTATATACATATATGTGTAAACATGCGAATTATGCAACACAAAAAAGGTGAACATGTGGAATTGCTAAATGAATGAGATAAAGTGTAAATAGATCTAATTCTATGTAATTGAGTTTGTTTCATGTCAAAACAGCAAGTAAAGTGTGGCATTGAATGTGATAAATACATGTAAGAATGTTAGTTCCATGCTAGATGTAATGTTCAATTAGTATAAAGTTCCATGCTTAAGTGCTTGTTGTTGCCAACCAATTTGACCATGTTTTAACTTTTCAATTCATGCTATAAAATATGAAACCATGTGTATGAGATTTAATTATATTAAAACAGCAAGCAAAAATGTACAATTAAATGTGAAAAGTGCATGTGAAAAGCGAATAGTCATCATGCTAGGTTGTTCATTTCTTTATACTTCAATCTATGTTCTAGTTTGCAGAAAATATATCATGAAATAGATAATGTTTAAGTGGAGGTATCATGCTACATGTTAGGTGTAGAAAACATGTACAAGTGTATGTTAATATCCATGATTTAGAATAAATATGTTGAAGCTTAAAGCATGTCTAGGTTGTTTAAACATGTTTTGATAGAAAGAGTATGTATCATGTAAATTGTTATAGTTTAATTGATAATATGAATTTCCTTATTGTTTGAAAGCTAATGTGTGAAATATGTTTAAAATTGAATCTTTGGTTGGCTTGCTGAGTCTTTCGACTCACTCTTGCTTCGGCGTATAGGTTGACAGGTATCTCATGCTAGAGAGAGGCTTAGCGTAGAACGCTATCTTGGAGGAGTAGCTTTTGAGGAGCTTAGTAGTTGTACTTTCCCTTTTTCATAGTACGAAGAAAGATATTCTATGGACAATATTTAGACAATGTAGTTCTTTTATCATGTAATAATGTGGACATTGTCATTTTATTTCGTTATATAGACTGTGGAATGTGTGATGTTGATGAATTAAAGTTGAGTGGTTTCTTTTATTTCCACTGTATTCAATTGCTATCCACGTACTATTCAACCTATCTGCTAGTATTGGGTTTTATCCCACTGTGACGACGCTCTTTATACCAATGGGGATTGGTATAATCGTACCGGTATGAGGAGCGTCGTTACAGAGATTGGTATCAGAGCCCAAGGTTGACATGGTACATGGATAGACCATCATCATCACAATATTTCAAAGTCTTTATAGGAAATTGTCCATATATGCAGAAATTACTAATAACAAATGGAAGATAGTTAGGATTAGTAATCTAGATTCTAACTAAGTTGATTATTTTGCAGACTATGGCTGGACGTGGTAGACGTAGTGCTCAGTCTAGGAGGTATGAGCAGAACCGCAAGATAAAAAAGTTTGTGAAAGGGCTCAAACCTTCGCTGAAAGCTAGGCTTCTGGAGCTTGATCCCCGTAGTTTGGAAGAAGTTCTTGGCATGGCAAATAGGCAAGAGAGTAGAGTGGGATCATATCAAGGAGGAAATGAAGCTCAAAAGGAGGGAGTCCCAAAACCATTCCAAAGGCAAGATAGGAAGAAGAAGAAACTCATGGAAGGTCAACAACCCACTGTGGCATCAGGCAGCGAGAAGCCGGAGTGCATTCATTGCGGGAAGTGTCATGGTGGGAACGCATGTTGGCGAAAGGAAGGAAGGTGTCTTAGATGTGGCAGCAAGGGTCATCGGCTTAAGCAGTGTCCGAACTTGAAGACGAAGTTCATTTCAAGAGATGTTTCGTCAACAGCCATAAAGGAGCAAGGATTAGCTGGAGATGACCTCAACGACGACACCACAGGTACTCGATTCGATCTTCGAGGGCGAAGATCTTTTTCAGGGGGGGGGGGGGGAGAGAGTGTGATACCCCGAAATTTTCTTTCTTTTATATTGTGCATGTGTCTTTGCTTGTTGCGTGTATAGTATATGTATTCAATTGTGCATATTACCATTTCTATACTTCTCATGAACACATGCATGTATATACATGATATTTTAGGTGAGAATAGGCAATTAGCTAAATTGATGTATATTGTGTATACTAAAATCCTAGGCATATAATGCTTAAGTAATATTATGCATGTTTAATCTAATTACCAATATGCATGTTATATTTATCTATTTCGTGAATAATGTATATAATTATGTTGTATACTTGTGTGTATATTTATACATATGTCAATTCAAGTGTGTTCATGCAAGAATTATTTTGTTGTGTAGATTATTCCTAGTTAACTTATTCCATATCGCATCTTAACGATATTATGCATGTACTATCTAAATCTTGAAGTGCATATTATACTACCTATTTCATGGATATTGTGTGTGAGTACATGAAAGTTATTTTCGTACAAGTATGTATATATATAAATGTGCATGCATTATCTAGCTATCAATGTATGTAGATCTCATGCATATTGTACGTGTTGTGCACATAGTAAGAAATCATTATCATATATTTTGTAAATAATTATGTGTTTATTTTCGAGCATGCAATATATATTTAAATGTATATGAATTATTTATTATTGATGTGCCTCTTGTATTTAATTATTTTATGCATGTTGTAAGTAACCATGGTATGTATATGTATACATATATATGTTATTCTTGTTTAAATGAAATCTATCTACTTTAAGCACGTCAAATTGTTTATGGTGTGTAAAGTACTTGAACGGTAATGTACATGTGAAATTTGACTAATGAGGAGCACATTTCATTATAAGTTCATGCATGATGTATGTAATCATGTAATGTGTATATATATGTGCATATATGTATGTTATTGATGTATATTATCCTTAATTATGATTAGTGTAAGTTGTATTTAATTAAATATTATGTAATGCATGTACTTTATGTGGTAAGGATATATGTAGTTATTTTTACATATACTAAATTGTTTTGGTGTATTTATGCATTTATTTTAGGGTTTGGCGGAGTTTTGACTGCACTGTGCAGTGGGCGGCCAGGACCTGGACGCCAACTGCCAGGCCTGTGCTTGGCGTCCACATCCCTGGATGCCAATGCCCTGTTGGCGGCCACCCCCTGGACGCCAACAGCCTGTTGGCGGCCATACCCTGGACGTCAACTGTGCAGTTAACTACAACCGATGTTGATGTCAATATCCTTCTGCATAACAGTTCCAGATTTGTTAACACCTGCATTTTGGCCGGTTCCAGATTAGGAAACCCATCCTAATGCATAGGAAACCTACCCTATTGCGTACCCCAACCCCCAAGCCTATAAAATACCCATCCTAGGGCGAGGGAAAGTCTTTTTGGCATTGGTGAAACCCTAGCTCGCAATGGAGAAGAGCTGATCTTTGGAGGGCCGGATCTGAAGACTGGAGGTGTTCCCTGAGGAGCTACATCAACTGGGAGATAGCCTATACATAGGAGAAGAGATTCCAACTCCGAAGAACCACCTGCATCAACAGAAGAAGAAGATCTAAGGAGAGTTTGGGCACCTTCTTGGCCAGGCCGAGGAGGGCTTCATCAGCATATTTTGATCTTCATAGATTTTTTTTGACGAAATTAAACCCTAGATCTTAATCCTATACTTGTCCCCTATGTCCAAGGTATTTTTCTATATTTTTCCTCGAGTCCTAGAACCCCAAATTCACCCTTGTATGTAGTGCTGTCTGTGTGTGCTGCCTGGAGCGGGTTGGCGGCAGCATCTGCTGCACTCTAGTTCTTTAGTTGACGGCAAGGGATGCTGCAGTTGAAAGTAAACGGCCACATCCCTTGACGTCTACTTCTTCAGTGTCCTGAAATTTTGCTTTTTGATCTTTTTAAGTTGTTTAAATGATTTCTGGACATAGTTTCATGCTGTAAATTTTATGGGTGATTTTAAACAGTCATTAGGTCATATCATGAGATTGCCCTAATTTTCTGTGAACTATGTTAATTATTAAAATTCAATAATCGTATTATGAGCATCACATAAACATGATTAAATCTAGTAAAAATAGATTTGCTGCAAGTTAGAGTCTTATAATTTTTACCATGTATAAAGATATTTCAATGAATATGCCTGAAACATTGTTTAAATTGTAGAAATTATGTTTACTGTTCGAAAAATCTGAAAAAAATTGTATATGTGATTTGTTTACTACTATTAACCTGTGATAAGAAAATTTAGAACTAATCTGATGACAGTAATTGTAATTGTTAGTTAAATTATGGGAACTATTAACATTTGATATGGTAGAACTAATCTTGTGTAATTCAGAAATTAACAGCATGTTTAAGACTGAATTATGAGTTGTTTAATTCTGAAAATAGTAGTACCATGATTTGGCTAACTGAGACATGTGAAATTGATAAATAAGATATGTAAAGTGATCAAATAGTGTATGTGAAAAATGTAAATAGAGTGTGAAAATGTGATAAAGTGAATGTATAATAATTGGGCCAAGAATGACACTGCTACCTTAGAGGCTTCGAGAGCTGTACATAGAAAAATCCCTATGGAAGGCTCTATGTGTGAAAAGTATAACCTAAGGGCATTAGGAAAGACCTGGAGGTGGACAAGTACCACTAGATAGGGTGGAGAGGGCTTCTCCCGGTCTCCGCAGTTACAAAGATTCACCACTACATTGCCTAGGTGGTGGGTATGTGATTATGAGTTGTGTTATGAGTTATGTGTTATGAGTTGTGATATGAGTTGTGCTATGAGATGAGTTATGAGTTATGAGATATTGATTTGTGTCTTCTAATAGGTAGTTAGGACTATGTGTCATGGCATTTTAAGTAATGAAATATGAATAAAGTGTGAGATGATATGCAAATATGGCACGTGATGAGTGCAAATGATATGATATGTGATAAATGAAATTAAAAGAGTAAATAATATGAAGAATATGTGAAAAGATATGTAAGGGAGAGTTAATGTGAATGAGAGTGTGCTTGCATGTGAAAACTAATGTGTTAATGCAATATGTTTATGTTTTTCATGTATTAATACTTGAATTGCAATATCATGTTCAACATCATGTCATGTATTCATTAATCTTCTTGTAATAATGTATGTGAGTATATACATATATGTGTAAACATGCGAATTATGCAACACAAAAAAGGTGAACATGTGGAATTGCTTAATGAATAGATAAAGTGTAACTAGATCTAATTCTATGTAATTGAGTTTGTTTCATGTCAAAACAGCAAGTAAAGTGTGGCTATGAATGTGATAAATATATGTAAGAATGTTAGTTCCATGCTAGATGTAATGTTCAATTAGTATAAAGTTCCATGCTTAAGTGCTTGTTCTTGCCAACCAATTTAACCATGTTTTAACTTTTCAATTCATGCTATAAAATATGAAACCATGTGTATGAGATTTAATTATATTAAAACAGCAAGCAAAAATGTACAATTAAATGTGAAAAGTGAATAGTCATCATGCTTGGTTGTTCATTTCTTTATGCTTCAATCTATGTTCTAGTTTGTAGAAAATATATCATGAAATAGATAATGTTTAAGTGGAGGTATCATGCTACATGTTAGGTGTAGAAAACATGTACAAGTGTATGTTAATATCCATGATTTAGAATAAATATGTTGAAGCCTAAAGCATGTCTAGGTGGTTTAAACATGTTTTGATAGCAAGAGTATATATCATGTAAATTGTTATAGTTTAATTGATAATATGAATTTCCTTATTGTTTGAAAGCTAATGTGTGAAATATGTTTAAAATTGAATATTTGGTTTGCTTGTTGAGTCTTTCGACTCACCCTTGCTTCGGCGTACAGATTGATAGGTATCTCGTGCTAGAGAGAGGCATAGCGTAGAACGCTATCTTTGAGGAGTAGCTTTTGAGGAGCTTAGTAGTTGTACTTTCCCTTTCTCATAGTACGAATAAAGATATTGTATGGACAATATTTGGACAATGTAGTTCTTTTATCATGTAATAATGTGGACATTGTCATTTTATTTCGTTATATAGACTGTGGAATGTGTGATGTTGATGAATTAAAGTTGAGTCGTTTATTTTATTTCCACTGTATTCAATTGCTATCCACGTACTATTCAACCTATTGACTAGTGTTGGGTTTTATCCCACTGTGACGGCGCTCTTTATACCGATGATGATTGGTATAATCGTACCGGTATGAGGAGGGTCGTTACACACAGAGACTTACGAAGGTCTTGGTAGAAAAATTCCTAATATGGCAGAAGAAATATCTGATGGAGGGGCTTTCGAATACTGAGATAGGAGTGTTCTATCATGTGTAGAAGTGTATGTGCTTGTAGAAAAATAGCATGATCGAAATTATTCAATGAACCACAATATCAATATTAAAGCATGTAGGGGAAATTAAATAAACTATATACATGATAATCCCTTGTTGAAAATAACATTCGAATAATATAAAACATGCAAGTCATGATGTTCATAGGTTATTATTTTTATATTAGGACTAGAAAAAGAGAAGAATAATTTAAAAATGTTATTCATGCAATAATTGTAACTAGAAGGCATGCAGAAATCAAGACAGGGAACAGAAAGTAGAACACGACAGACTTGAGCGTTGCCTCCAGACTGTGGCTAATACTAGGTCCATTGTGGTCATAACAAGACGCGGTTGTCGAAGGCACCTGCTGTTGAACGCGGTCCTCACTATGGTTGTATAGTCCCGTTCTCTTACAGTATTGCAGAAACTCATCATCCGAGGTCCAATCCAAGAGCCATAACTCTTGGATGGGTTCACATGATCTCACAAGGATACAAAAGGGAAAGTTGTAGTTGTTCTACAGACATCAAGGGATAGAAAGATTTATATTTTATAGATCAAGACTTCATATTAACGTGAAGTGAGTAGCTTTTAGAGACATGCGACACGAACACAGCACGTAAGAGCATGCGATAAGAACACATGATTTACCACAGTCAAATCTTGAGGAATAGATCAATAATCAGGGGGGATTTTAATCCTAGCTAATACATTGTTTAATCCGTACTTGAAATCACCTACTTGGAAATTGCATTAACACCCTAAATCCTCTCTTCCCAAAGTCCAACAACGTCTTTGATCCACAGACGTGAACAACCCTAGAACTCCTTCGATTTCTCCTTGGTTACTTGAGCTCCATGCGTAAGAATTGAAATCCTGATAGTTAGGATCCTAATGAACAAAAGCTCTAAATGGATTCGAACCAAAAGGAACTGGAAATAGGTCGAATCTTACCTAAAACTGCCATCCTCATACTAGGGTTTGGATGAAGGTTTAAGGCTCTATTTATAGAGCTAGGCCAAGGGTACGATAAAAAATTATGTATATGCAATAAAAAATTTATTATCACATGTAGAAAATTTTGCCATTATTAATTGAAAATTTATATGTACGAAACTAAATAATATATTATAATGATGGATAAAAAAACATGACAAATTTGTGTGCGTATGGTCTAATAAAATCATAAGAATAAAAAATTCTGCTAAAGTTAGAAATTTATTATCGCATATACATAACCCCTAAAACCATCATATCAAACATGATAATTAGACCCATAGAGATTTGTTAGGCCAAGTGTAAAGTTTAAATGGACCAACAATATAGAAATTAGTATTTTAACTCGTGTAACTCAATTAACTAGCTAATGTCGCAATTAATTCACAGAATTCAGGCAGTAACAGGATTCAAGCAGCAGAGTGGTAATTTCATATACCTTGGGGTTACAATCAAAGAGGGTCGTGTCAATAGTGCCGACTACAAAGCTTTGATTGACAAGGTTAATATGAAGCTTACTGGTTGGAAGTCCAAGCTTCTTTCGCAGGCTGGGCATCTCACCCTTATTAGTTCAGCGCTCTCCTCCATACCTATTTACCTGGCATCAACTTCCACACTTCTCAAGGCTGTTGTTCGCTTTCTAAACAGAGCTTGTGCTTTTTTCTTTTGGAATGGCTCTGATGGGTCCCAGAGGCACCACTGGGTGCCATGGAATGTCGTTCAGTGCCCAATTTAGGAGGGTGGCCTCGGAGTAAGAAGTTTATGGCATGTGCAGCTCTTTTTAGCCACCAAACAGCTGTGGAATATATCTTATGGCTCTTCCTTTTGGTCATGGTACGCCATGAGTCGCAAGCAACCTTTGAAGGGCTTTCCTAAAGAGGTCTATTCTCAGCCAATAACTTGATCAACATGAACACCAGATGGCTGCTTCAGAATGGTAAAACTGTCCACTTTCTTCATGACTTATGGGCTGGTAAAGAGCCCCTATGCCTATCTCTAGAGGATCTATCTAGTGCCCCTCGTGCCTCGGTTAGAGAGGTCTCTTCACTAATGTAAATCACTCCATCCTTGATCTACTGCCTTGCTCCTCGATTTTACAGAATATCCAACTCTCCTCTGAGGAGGATGTGCATGTTTGGTCACCAAATCCAAATGGCTCCTTCATAGTTAGATGTACAGATAATCTTCTAAGACGTCATGGTGTAACCAGGCCTGCCCTCCTCAAAATTTGGCATCGTTCATTTCATAGACGAGCATCTCTCTTTTTCTGGAAGATCCTGCACAGGGCTGTTCCAGTCGATTCCAGAATATTTTGGAGTTCAGATGGCTTCCAAATGCTCCTGTTGTACTAGACCGCAATGTGAAGATGTCAACCATTTGTTCATCAAGGGTGATTTAACTGTTAGCCAGCTGTGGAGCGGGTTTCGACCTTTTATTGATAATGTTTTAATTATGCAGGATCAGTTTACCTCTTCCTGGAGGATGTTGGATGACTCTAACATCCAATCACCTAATGGTTTCATCACATTGAATGGATACATTCTAATCACCTGGGAAATCTGGAAGGAGAGATGCCTCCATCGCTTTGAACATATCAGGATGCCTGTTAGAAAAATTTGTGAGAATTTATGGTTTCTGATCTCTCCCAAGCGCTGGAAAATAATTCCTTCAAGTAGTATCCTTCAGCTCTGCAGAATAATGCCCTCCTTTCATTTGGTTTCAAGCCCATGTTTAAGAAGACTAGGCTTAAACTGGTCAGGTGGATCCCCCCCATTGGCGGTCTCTGCCTTAATGTTGATGGTGCTAGCAAGGGAAACTGGGTCTTTGTGGAGGAGGTGGATGCATTAGAGATACATTTGGCTCCATTGTTTTGGGGTTTGCATTTTTCTATGGCATAGGTCACAATTTGCAGGCAGTGGTAAGAGCCCTCAGTGATGGTCTACAGCTGGTAGATGAAAGTGGCATTACTATCTCCCACATTTACCTTGATAACGCCATTCTGGTTTCTTCTATTAATACTAGTAACGATTTACCTTGGGACTGCAGGAAATGGTGGCAGGTTGCTATGGAAATTATACAAAGAAACGCATTTGTTTCTCATGTTTTCAGGGAAACAAACTATGTAGCTGATGTCTTGGCCTCCCATGCCTGCGATATTCAACATAATGAGGTTTTTCTAAGCTTTGGTTCCCAGCCCCTGGCCTGTCGGGGTCCAATGACTTTAGATAGAACTGGCTTGCCATTTATTAGGCAATGCTAGCTGCTCAAAAAAAAAGAAAGAAAGAAAGTGAGTTATTAAGTCAATTGGGTCAAGAGTTTGAACTAAAACCAAAGGAAACCCTACTCCATCATTGGGGGATGAATTTTTCGTCGTAAGGAAATTTGTGGTTGGAGACTCAAACAAAGGAAAGAAATTGAAGGAAACTTGTAATGTAATTTGAAAGTTAGAGTCTCATTAGGACTCCTAATAACCTACTCTTTAAATACAACCCAAAACCTTTCCATGGCTAACCTAACTCATTGTTGTGGAGCCTGAAGTGGGAGGAGGTTGAAGGTAGGAGGAGGATGTAAGGATGAGGAGCTTCTTCCTTAAGCAATAAAGGAGACAAAAAACGACCAAAGATAGGTATTCTCTCATGTTCAATCTAATTAAATGACCTTGTAGCTACTTCTTGATGTCAAAAATCTCATGAGCATGTTTTCCCCAAATTCTATCATTCCATTTGCTCGAATTTTGTGTTACAAATTTCCTATTCATGTTCATCCCAATCCTTCATGTTTCAACTAGGTCTTTTTACTCTCTCTTTTTTTATGATGAGAAATGCTACTGTAGATACATCATGATGTCTTAAACACGTTGGTACCATTTTTTATCATGTATCTTTTCCGAAATTTTGAATCCATGTGCATTATATCGTGAATCCTGATCTTCCATAAAGAGTCTCTATATCGCATGTTAAAACCATGATGAAACTCTAATTACATGCTATTGTTTGTTCTCTTACAAGTCTAGTTTCATTCTATCCAACTTTTATATTTTTTCCATCAAGTATATGTTGAGAATTTCATCGTTTACGCCTACTATGTCAAGTCCCCTTGGAGTGCTGATAATTACTTAATTATTGTTGATAATCATGTTATCTTATTGTCTAATGGTCTTTAGCTTTACACTGACCTATTATCATTTTGTTGCAAAAATGATAATTTAATTTGATTAAGTCCTTGTATGTGCTTTGTTTGCATGATAATGGGTCGAGTTACAAGGTTTTAAATGGGCCAATGAACCAAGGGAAAAAATTGTATGATTAAGAGAAGTGGAGACTCCAAGCAACCCTAGCTGCCACCTCTTCCCTTCCCTCTCTTTCTTCTTTCCACTTTTATATTATTTCTCTCTTTTCTCTCTTCTCTATTTTAAAATTCCCGCCTTCCCTCTCTTGCACATTCCCTCTCTCTCCCTCCTAGGTCTTCTTCTTCCTCCTCCATTGCTTCTTCTTCTTCTAACCAATTCCCCTCTTCTCCCTCTCTTCCTTCCCCTCTCTCTCTTTCTCCACTTATTCATCTCATTTGTCTCGCCCATCGCCATCTCTCTCTCTCTCTCTCTCTCTCTCTCTCTCTCTCTCTCTCTCTCTCTCTCTCTCTTGTAATCTATTGCGTGTGTGTAGTGCACGAAGGCCACCTGCGCAGCCCTATCGTGTGCACAGTCTTGCCGCATGTGTAGTTTTGTTGCGCTCGCAGTCCTGCATTGCTCGTGCCTGTCCAGCACTGCCCGCATGCATGCCCATGCTTGCGCACATGCCATTTGCCCCGTGCACTATTGGCATTGCCCGTGCACCGTAGTGCACCGCCCTCATGTGCACACTGCCTCACTTATAGCTCCCCCTGCCTTGTTGCCAACTACGCAACCCCTCTCTCCCCTCCTTCATGTTGCATGTCACATGCAACGTAGAGGAAAAGGTCCCCTCTCCCCTCTCTCCATTCTCAATTCTTTCTGTCGTCTTCCCTCTCATCTCTCTCTCCTCTCATATACTCTCTCTTTCCTCTATCTCCCTCTCACGGTTTTAAAACCCTCTCTCTCCTCTTTTCCCTCTGTCCTTTCTATCGTCTCTCTCTTCTATCTCTCTCTCATGGTTTTAAAACCCTCCTCCCTCTCACTCTCTTAATCTCTATCTATTATCTATTCCTTTCTCTCTAGTCTCTATTTTTCTCTGTCTCATCATCACCATAGAAAGTGCTTTGTTGGAGTTGACATCATCCAAGGTCGGGGATGAGCTGTAAGGACAGGCACCGCCATCAGGATCACTTCATTTTCCAAAGCTCTCTTAGTTATTTTTCTTCTTTATTGTTATTGATTACTTCTAGTGCACTATTATTATTAAATGCTCATTTTATTAGTGGATTTTAGTTTAAAGCTTTGTATCTCTCTCTAGTCCATCTTCATCTCTCTCTATCTCTACTATCTATATTAGATTTATTTCATGCATCTTAGTTTTATAGTTATCACCTTATTTTCCTAAATAAAAACTCAAGATTTTCAAAGATAATAATATTTTTCCCATAGATATGACTTGGTCGTCACTAAACTATTGTTAAAATATTCATTGTAAGATGATTAATTTGAGATTGGTAGCCTCGTATTTAGTGACATATCTGTTACATTTTTGTTTTGCTTATTTGGGGTTTTTTTGTATATATTCATTCTAACATTTTCTTTCCTTTTGTAGGTACCAAATAAAATTGAAAAAAATCAAAAAATCAAAAATCTAAAAAAGAAAGGGGCTTGCTCTCTGAGGTAAGTCTTCCTCTCTCTCTTTCACGCTTTCATTTATTTTCATTTCCAAAAGAACTAGGGACTGCATTGGAGGTAAGCACCCTTAAAACTCTCATGATTTAGTTTCCTCTTGTTATTTGCCATATTTAGATAACAAAAAAAAATTGTGGTAGGTAGATACACTAATTTAAAATAAGATTCCTTGAAGCCAATAAAAAATGTCATATGATGATTAGAAACTCTCCATCTTGAGGGCATGCATCATTTTTACCTCCTTATTTAGGTGTCTTTTTTGTGCATTGAGTTTCATTTTTTAGTGAAGATTGCGGGAGGTAGTGTGAGAATCTTTTAACTTTATAAAAAGCTTGATCATGCATTGCCATACTTTCATAGAACCCCTTGCTTGATTTTGTGTGCACATAATTTCTACAAATACTTTAAGGGCAATACTCCTAACAAGGTAAGTTGGGATTTGATTATCTTTCCTTAGCCCATAAACCATGATTTCCTTCATCTTTTGCATCCTCAAACCTTAATAAAAGGCAGTAAACATTGGCCTCAGGGTTCACAGTTGGTCCACTTGGTCTCACTAATAGTTTTGGGACTTAGTGTCTAAGGTTAGAGGTTAAATGACAATGCCTAAGTAGGAAAGTGGTTCTCTAATTAGGTCCCTACAAAAGTAGGGGGAGCTTCCCACTACACCACCTCTTACTTGGCCAATGGATAAACCTGATAGTGGACTTGGGTTGAGTCTTAGTCATTTTGTGAGAAAACCACTTTCAGATCTAAGATCCCTAGATCCGATAGGTTAATTATTTGCAACTTGTTTATCTTTGTATAAAAAATACATTAAAAAACTTTAAAAAAATTTCTCCTCTCTCTTCATCCTAGTACATGCAAGGTAGGAGATTGCAAAATCCTAAGTTGTTAGGACCATCCCCAGAAATTGAGAGAGTTCTCCATCAACGTCACAATCTTCTACAAGATCAAATGGTTGAAAATCAAAATCTATTGCAAAATCATAATGAGGAGAATTACGATCATTAAGAGCATCCCAAATAGATGAAGGACTATTTCATTCCCAATCAATATCAACCTTCATCTTGTATTTATCTCCCTCACAATGAAGCCCACTGATATGAGATCAAATCCAACACTATTCAACTACTTCCATCATTTTATGGAAACACCAATGAGGATCCTTACAAGCACATTGTTGAGTTTTTGGAAATTTGCTCCACTATTAAAATCCAAAACTTTTCTGATGATGCACTCAAATTGACCCTCTTTCCATTCTCTCTCAAAGACAAAACCAAATATTGGTTGAACATTGTAGGGAAACCATTTAGAACTTCGAAATGCAACTGAAAATTTTCTAAGGCCCTCAATTTCTGTGCATATTATACCTATTTTGATGTTTGTGTGTTCTGCCTGAAATCCCTGTTTAACGTCAACATCTCTTGACGTTACGAGCATGTTGACGGCAAATTTTATGTCGTTGACTGTGTGGCCAAAAGAAATAGACGTCCATATCGATTGACGTTTATTTCTGGTTGACGACAGCTATGTGACCGTTTACTTCTCCGGCTGTGTTTGGGATTTCAGATCTGAAACTACCCTGTTTTCTCCGGAGATCATTTAGGAAACGTATCCCCAATGGTCAGGACTCTTAAGACCTAGGTTTACCCCGACTCTATTGTCTATATAACCTAAACATCTCGGTTAGAAGAGAACTTTTCTCACCTAGGGCTATTTGGGTTTCGGGGTGAGAAAAAGAGAGAGTTGTGAGGACTTGATCCGGCGATTGGAAGGCTTCTCCGGAGATCTTCTACATTTGGGAGGTTCTACTAGAAGTGGAGGAGCTCTCCTAACTCCGGGGGATCAACTATGCGAGTGTGGAGGTCAGATCAAGACGAAGAACTTCACCTCTTTGGCTTGGCCGAGGAGGGCTTCATTACAAAAATCCAATCTTCATAGATTTTTTAAAGAGGTAAGTAACTTAGGGGATTCGTCCCTAGACCTATCACTTAGAGTTTAGGTACTTTTCGGGATTTTTAGATCGTGTCCTGGACCCCCAAATTCTGTGTTTTTCTGTGTTCGGTCTGCACTTTCTGCAGACAAGAGGTTGACGACAACCTTGTTGCCGCCAAGTTCTTCATTAACGACAATCGATTGTGCCGTTAACCCGCCTTCACGGCAAGCCCCTTGCCGTCAACTTCATCTGGTGTTTATAGAAATATGGATTTCATCAGTGTGATGTGATTTTTACAGAATTCTGGATGTTTGTGCATGTCATAAAATTTATGAATGTTCAGGTATGTTATTAGGTTAAACTGTGAATTTCTGTAAATTTTCTGATAACAATTGTGAATTATGAAATTTCTGTTAAGGGTAAATATGCATGTCTTGACAGAGTTAAATTTGAAATAAATAGATTTAACGCATGATATTGTTACAAAAAAATTTCATGAACATAGGGCTTCTAGTTATATGTTTTGGAACTATTGGACCCGATTGATTACTGTTTATCATGTCAGATTGAATTATCTTATTAAATTGCATGAGATCCCTGTTAAATGTTAAAAATATAGTTACTATAATGAAAATTCTGAAAAATTAGCCATATGATATGTTCCTTGTGTAGGGTTCATGGTTAACAGTTGGGACTATTTTGATATCTATAGATACTGTTTGCAATTATTAAGGTATTAAAAGCCATATTATGCATGATTATTCAAGAAACAGTAATTTCCAGTGATTAGTATCATGTTTAGGTACTGTTATGCATGATTTAATACTATTAGACAGTCATGATAGGTTCTGCAAACTGAAGCATATGTGTTTGAATGATATGCATGTGAATGGACCAAATAGTGCACGTAAAATGATGTAAATCATGTGATTAATTGAAATAATGTGATTAAGTGAAATGTGTGCCAAAATTGACACTGCTACCATAGAAGGCTGTGGAGCCGTACTATAGAAAAGTCCCTATGGGAAGGCTCAATGTGTATGTCATATCCTGTGGGCATGAGGATGAAAACCTGGAGGTGGACAAGTACCACTGGTTAGGGTGGAGAGGGCTTCTTCCGATTCTGCGCAGATACCATGATTCGTCACTATAATGCCTAGGTGATGGGTATATGTTATGTGATATGTGTGTCCTTCTTTATGGTGGTTCAGACTATGTGTCATGACAAAAGAAAGATAATGTGTGAACCTGTGAAATCTGTGTGGATGTGCAAAGTGTTCATGTGAAAGTGATGTGCTAATGTGTTACAATGAGAATCAATGTGAAACTATGTGATTATGTTTTATTTGTGTTAAAATAGCAAGAAAAAGGTGTGATTATGTAATATAAAAACATGTGAAAAATGATAGATATCATGCTAGGCTTGTTAGTAATTATGTACTTAATTCCATGATCAAGTTATGTAGAAAAATGTTGTGAATGAGTTGTATTTAATGTCATGTTTAAAGCTAAAGCCATGTGTAGATAGCATGTTATAGGTTATTCATGTGTACTTGTTTATTTGACATGAACCATGTGCAAAACTTCTCTTGTTGTTTAAAAGAATAGCATAAATGTGATATCTGTAAGGATGTGCCAATGGGTTACTTGCTAAGTCTTTGTGAAGACTCATACTTGCTTTAACATACAAGTGAGACAGGTGTCCCCGTGCTTGAGGAGGACATTGAGAGGAGCGACTCTGAGCGAGAGGAGTAGCGAGATTGTGGTGGACTATTGCATAGCTTGTACTTCCTTTACTAGTATGTGGACAATGATGTTATGTTATAGACTTGAATAATTATGGACTTCCTCCACCACCACCTGTGGACTATGGCGTGTTCATGCAAGGCCTGGTCCAGGCGATGCAGACTCAGGCTCAGACACAGGCCGCAATGCAGGCTCAACTGTAGGCACAGGTTAGAGTTGTTATATAGGGAGTAGCTTGTTTGTTGGTTGTATTTTTACTTATATGTTGCTTGTTGTCTCAGGCTCAGGCTCCATCTCTAGTTCCTCAGGAGCATGGCCATGGTGGTCCATCCATCATGGAGAGGTTTAAGAGGATGGCTCCGCCTTCTTTTAAGGGGGAGAGTCAGCCCCTTTTGGTAGAGAGTTGGATGAGAGAGGTGGAGAAGATTTTCCGGGCTATTAGGTGTGCAGAAGAGGATAAAGTTAGTGTGGCTACTTACATGCTATAGGTACGTAGAGTATATGTACTTGTGTAAGGTTAAGATTTTAGTTTGGATAGTGCTTATGGGTTGTATTTTGTAGGAGAGAGCTGATGTTTGGTGGGCCTCTATGCTACGTACGAGGTACGAGGATGGTGCTATAGAGGTGACATGGGCCAAGTTTACTAGACTCTTTCAGGCCAAGTTCATTCCCGAGCACATTCAGAACAAGATGGAGCAGGAGTTCCTATCTCTCACACAGGGCTCCATGACGGTTCTGGTGTACGAGGCCATGTTTACCGAGCTTTCCATGTATGCTCCCCATATTGTTGCAGATGAGCGCAGGAAGGCAAAGAAGTTTGTGATGGGGCTCAAACCATCACTCAAGTCGAGACTGGTTGCTTTTGACCATCGAACTTTGGACGAGGCTCTCAGCACAACATGCAGGCAGGAGAGCGAGATGGATTAGTACTTAGAAGAGATGAGGGCAGCTCAGAAGAGGTCAGCGCCACCTTTCCAGAGGCAAGACAGGAAGAAGGTAGTGGTGTACTAGTCGACACAGTGTCCAGTAGCAGCTCTGAGTCAGCAGGCAGTTGTACCTCAGACACCCAGCTTCAGGCCCAGCAAAAAGAAGGCGTGTCCCCATTACGGAAGGGCACATGTCGGCACAGAGTGTAGGAAGCTTGTAGGGAAGTGCCTGAAGTGTGGTAGCACCGAGCACTAGATTCGAGACTGCCCTAGACTTCAGAAGTTTGCTCAGAGAGAGCAGTAGCAGCGGCTCCAGTGACAGGGAAACCAGGAAGTCCTTAGGCCCAAGCCCGAGTGTATGCATTGGCTCGTGAGGACGCAGAGCAGATCGAGAACATCACGGAAGGTACAGTCTTAGTTATCGGTGTGTAGGCTCGAGTGTTGTTTGATACGGGTGCTACACACTAGTTTATTTTTGAGCGGTTCACTAAGCAGTTAGTGGTAGAGTCTGGAGTTGAGGTAGAGGAGTTAGAGGTTCCCTTGTCTGTGCGCACACCAGCAGGTACAGTAGCGACTAGGAAGTGCATTCCATCCTTACTTGTGTGCATTGAGGAGCGAGGCTTGTTCGGGTGCTTCCACTTGCTCAAGATGAAGGACTATGATGCTATACTTGGTCTGGATTGGCTTGAGGAGCACTATGCCTTGGTTGGTTGTAGGGGGAAGAAGATTACTTTATGTATTCTTGGAGAGGATGAGTTCTCACATCCGTTTCCAAGGAATCTAGCGAGAAGGTTTGTGATCTCCGCCATGAATGCTATGAAGATGGTGAACAAGGGTTGTGATGCTTTTCTTGCTAGTGTGTTCTTAGTTCCTAAGAGTGATTAGTCACCTACCCTAGAGGAGATCGAGGTTGCGCAGGAGTTTCCAGACGTGTTCCCTGATGATTTGTCTGGATTGCCACCAGCAAGGGGGATAGAGTTCACTATAGAGTTGCTTCCAGGCACCTCACCTATCTCTAAGGCTCCCTACCGAATGACACCCGCGGAGTTAGCTGAGCTGAGTAAGCAGTTGCAGGATTTGCTTGATAAGGGGTTCATTCGCCCTAGTGTGTCACCATGGGGCGCACCTATGCTATTCATGAAGAAGAAAGATGGTTCCCTTAGGCTGTGCATCGATTACAGGAAGCTCAATCAGGTGACAGTGAAGAACAAGTACCCCTTGCCGCACATAGATGATTTGTTTGATCAACTACAGAATGCATCTATGTTTTCCAAGATAGATCTACAGTCCGGCTACCACCAGTTGAGGATCAAGGGAGAAGATGTGTTGAAGACTGCATTCAGGACCCGCTATGGACATTATGAGTTTCTTGTGCTTCCATTTGGTGTGACTAACGCCCCTGCAACATTCATGGATCTCATGAACAGGGTGTTTAGGCTATATTTGGATAGCTTTATTGTGGTGTTCATAGACGATGTGTTAGTCTATTCCCCTAAAGAGGCTACACACCGTGAGCATCTGAAGATTGTTTTGAAAGTTCTCTAAGAGCACAAGCTGTATGCTAAATTCAGCAAGTGCGACTTCTGGATGCACGAGGTTCACTTCCTTGGGTGTGTTATCTCAGGCGCTGGAGTTGCTGTTGATCCGGCGAAGGTTCAGGCGGTGTTAGAGTGGGAGACTCTAAGGACGCAATTTGAGATCATGTGTTTTCTTGGGTTAGCAGGCTATTACATGTGATTCATTGAAGGCTTTGCCTCTATTGCTGCACCTTGGACTAAGCTAACCAGGAAAGGGGTTAAGTATGTGTGGTCTGATGATTGTGAGAGCAGTTTCCAGATGCTGAAGATAAGGCTGACATCTACACCCATGTTGATCTTATGCAGAGGGTTTTGCTATCTATTCTGATGCTTCCTAGATAGGCCTTGGTTGTGTGTTGATGTAGCATGGTAAGGTAGTTGCCTATGTTTCTCGCCAATTAAAGGAGTATGTGCGTAACTATCCAACCCATGATTTGGAGTTAGTAGTTGTGGTCCATGCACTGAAGATCTGGAGATACTATCTTTATGGTGTCAAGTTCAAGGTGTTTACTGACCACAAGAGTTTGAGGTACCTTTTCTCTCAGAAGGAGTTGAACCTGTGGCAGAGAAGGTGGATAGAGTTCCTTAAGGACTACAACTTCGAGCTTCAGTACCATTCAGGGAAGGCGAATGTCGTGGCAGCTGCGCTCAGGAGGAAGAGGTCTCTACTTCAGAAGAATTGGAAGATGCTAGAGGATGTGACATGTGCTATGATTGAGCTAGAGGCACAGTTGTGTCATGCTTTCGTGGCATAGTTGTCTATCCGATCCACTGTGCTGGACGAGGTGATCGAGCAGCAGAGGGCTGATCCTAGGCTTCAGGAGATGGTGGGCAAGCCAGACATTGCTCGAAATGAGAACGGTATCATCAGATTTTAGCACCGAGTATGTGTACCGGATGTAGTGGAAGTTGGTGAGCGAGTACTTGCAGAAGCTCACAGGTCGAGGTTCCCCATTCATCCAGGCAACACCAAGATGTATTAGGATTTGAAAAGATCTTTCTGGTGGTCAGGCATGAAGAAGGATGTGGCAGAGTTTGTATCTAGGTGTTTGGTGTGTCAGCAGGTTAAGGCCGAGCGTTAGAGACCATCAGGCCTTCTGCAGAAGATGGAGATACCTGTATGGAAGTGGGAAGCAATCACCATGGATTTTGTGACGGGTTTTCCCAGATCAGCAAAGAGCAATGACTCGATTTGGGTGGTTGTAGACCGTTTCTCCAAGACTGCTCACTTCTTGCCCATGAAGAAGAAACAGTTTTTGGAGAGCTTGGCTAGGCTATATGTTGGCAGTATTGTGAGACTGCATGGTGTGCCAAAGTCTATTATCTGTGATAGAGACCCGCGGTTTACATCAAGGCTATGGCAGGGACTTCAGGAGGCCCTCAGACAGACGGCCAATCCGAGAGGACGATTCAGATGCTCGAGGACATGTTGAAATCGTGCGTGCTTGATTGGAAGGTGATTGGGAACGTCATCTACCTCTTGTGGAGTTCGCTTACAACAACAGTTTTCATGCGAGTATCGGCATGGCTCATTCAAGGCTTTGTACGGTTGGCCCTGTAGATCTTCTTTATGCTGGGAGGAGACAGGTGATAGGCAATTGGTTGGTTCTGAGTTAGTGCAAGAAATTGGATAAGATTCAGCTCATCAGGCAAAGATTGGTTGCAGCGCATGATAGGCAGAAGAGCTATGCCGACAACAGAAGGAAGGACCTAGAGTTCGAGGTTGGCGAGCATGTATTCCTCAAGGTTTTACCTACGCGAGGCGTGGTCAGGTTTGGCTGGCATAGCAAGTTGAGTCTGAGATTTATTTGCCCATTTGAGATTCTCAGGCGGATGGGCAACGTGGCGTACGAGCTAGGTTTACCCCCAGTGCTAGCCAGTGTGCACCCGGTCTTCCACATGTCTATGCTCAGGAGATACATGTGAGATCCATCACATGTTATCAGTCACGAGCCTGTGGAGATTCAACTAGACTTGTCTTATGTAGAGCGACCAGTAGCTATCCTAGATCGGAAGGTTCAACACCTCAGGAACAAGGCGATTTCATCCGTGAAGGTGTTGTGTAGAAATTTCTCATGGGAGGAGGCTACATGGGAGCTTGAGGACGCCATGAATAAGCAATATACCCATCTGTTTGGTTAGTATTTCTGTTCTAACTTTGAGGACGAAGTTTTCTTTTAGGGGGAGAGGGTGTAAGGCCCTCAATTTCCGTGCATATTATACTTATTTTGATGTTTGTGTGCTCTACCCGAAATCCCTATTTAACGTCAACATCCCTTGATGTTAAGAGCATGTTGGAGACAACTTTTGTGTCGTTGACTGTGTGGCCAGAAGAAAAAGACATTCACATCGATTGACACGTATTTTTGGTTGACAGCAGCTATGTGGCCATTTACTTCTCCGGCTGCGTTTGGGATTTCAGATCTGAAATTGCCCCATTTTCTCCGGAGATCATTTAGGAAACGTATCCCCAACGGTCAGGACTCTTATGACCTAGGTTTACTCCGACTCTATTGTCTATATAACCTAAACATCTCGGTTAGAAGAGGACTTTTCTCACCTAGGGCTATTTGGGTTTCGGGGTGAGAAAAAGAGAGAGTTGTGAGGACTTGATCTGGCGATTGGAAGGCTTCTCCGGCGATCCTCTGCATTTGGGAGGTTCTACTAGAAGTGGAGGAGCTCTCCTAACTCCGGGGGATCAACTGTGTGAGCGTGGAGGTCAGATCATGTCACGCCTCGACGCAGAATATCGGAACACAAGGCAGCTGCAAGTAAATGGGTATAGAGCGAGTACTAGACATCAAACCATTGGACAAGAATAAATACTAAAGCAAATTCTTCTAATTAATAACTTTCAAATGTCTAGTTACAACCACTAATATTAGAGCCATTCTATAGGGCCCAATTACATTGAAATAAAGCAGAAGACTAAACTAAGACTCTATCATAGTAATAGGACACTAGGGTACTCTTGACATCACTCCTGGTCGTTCCCGTCCTCTTGAGTGTATAGTTCATCCTCGGTCTCAACTAAGAATACAACGACAAATAATGCAGGGTGAGCGATAACGCCCAGTAGGACTTAAATATCAATAGTTAATCAGGCTTTAAATGATTAATGTATTAAAAGGTAGAGTAACTAATGATAGAGCGAGAGAGTCAAGTAACATGAGAGATAGCATGATAGCACATGAACGAAATAGCACAAGTTTCCAAATATAGTACGAGAATCGAGTATAACACAAATAGCGAGATGACCATAGCACAAAGTATAGCAATAGCACAATGGGTATAGTATAGCACTTTTGTCAATAGACAATGAGAGAACATAGAACTTTTTTATTGTCATTTAGATAGTCGAGATAGATAGCACTCGAGTGTAATGCCAAACACTCTGATCATTTAACTCCCATGGGCACTAGCACTTTCGAGCGCACATCTCCGGACCAGATCGGGCCCTTTATGTATTGTCAGGCATTGGTTATATTGTTTATCTTTAGACAATCAGTCTATGGCCAATATAGAGTACCAATAAATAGATGAGAGTACTAGATGAATAGAGGAGATAGTAGAGTGAACGTGAATAGATGAGCGAGTAGAGTATAGATGAGAGCTAGTGGACATTGCACATGAAACGTCGAGTAATAAGCAATAGTAACAGTTGCACAACACACGCGTTCGGTGTTGGCAGTCAGGTGGAACTCACGACTCTTCCACTGACCAAGTTAAGCACAGGTCCAGAGGTCCGGTGTGATTCAAGATAAGAGCGAACTTCTAATAGCCGTTTGGATCATGATGATCCCTAAAGGGTGTAATAGATGTTAGGGTACAACTGGCTCGTCGACCATGTGAGAATCCATGGACAGAGGAGACTTACGGAGGCCTTGAACAAAGACTCGCTAGTCCGATAGAAGGAGTATCCGAAGGAGAGTTCGTCCAAGTCAAGAGAGAGTGTACATAGAAACAAGTGCTTAACATTCTAGAGAATTCTAGAACAGTGGAGCGTCAATAACGGTATTCCCTAAAACAACGCGAGTAACGATAGTAAGTATATTAAAATATGGTAATTTAATTACATAATTACCAGATACATTATGAAATAATTTCAAGCCAAATTAAGCCATATTTGGATGGTTCAAAGTGTGTGCATGTGACATGGAGAATCATGGAGTATGAAAGGGTCATGTGCATGGCTTTTTTTTATTAAAATAAGTTCAAGATTTACAGTTCCGTTTACTGTGTTCAAAACGGTTAGCAGAGTATGATATCACTATAGAAAAACAAGACTTTCAAAAATAGGGGGGTTTCATGAAAAAGTGCAGAACAGGACAGGTCCCTGTAAGGGTCACGACAGGCCTCCATAGAATGCGACAGGGTCATTAACGGGTCGCGACGGGTCAGTCAGTGCAAAAGAAGAGAACACGATGGGTTCATATGAAGAAGGCGACAGGTCTGTCAGACCAGAAGGTCAGGTCACGACGATGGTCCTATCGCGATCAGATCGCGATGGTGATTCTTGTCGCAATTTGCCAAAGAACGCGGCCTATCGGGCCGTTGCGTTCTCAGGTCCTTGGCCTGAGTCTGATAGAGATCTGACATGTTCTTGGTTCTTGGTCCAAACTTACCATATTTTGACACAGGGATGTTCAAAAATTCATAACTAATTGTACAAGCGATGGAAAATCATGAAACTAGTTGAAAAATGATCTAGACTCACATGGGTACTTACAGTAATTAGGAATTGGAAAACAAGCATGGTTTCGATAGGCTTTCATCAAATCAAACATGGAGAACAGAATACTAAGAACAGTTTAGATGCAAGAATTAATTCGCAAGATAGGATGCATGAAAATTAGGGCTTTCAGCAGCAAAAGATCCCTAATAGCCATCAACTTCTCCAGTAAAATTTTCGTGGCATGGGATAGAGGGTACATGGAGATCTAGATTTTTAAAATGGGTTCAGGGTCATGTAAGTTGCAGAACCAAAAAAATCAAGAACAAAATATATGCTCGATGGAAAATTATGAAACCAAAGGGCTTTTGTTCCTGATGAACGCAACATCCTACAAATGAATTTTCATGGTTTATGCTCGTGAGAATGCCTACCTTTGGACGATTTCCTCTTCTAGGGCTAGAACTTGAAGAACGAGAGAGAGATCTTGAGAAGTGCTTCTTCCCACAAAATCCCCTCCTCCTTGGCCTCTCCTCCTAGTCCAACAAGTCTTGGGTACGAGCTAGGGCCAGCCATGGGGGTTTAAAGAGAGTATTTATTTTTTTTTTTTTAATATTGCCGAACTAAAAGGAGAAGGTAGGGGCTTCCTCACGTGTGAGGGGGCCACTACCCGCACCAAGCGGCTATGATTTTCTATTATATGCAAGAACAAAGGAAAGGAAAGAGAGGGAGGGAGGAGGGAGGGGGGGGAGAGGTACATAAGGCAGTCTAGGTCGTAAGAGTAGGGTACCCCACCTTATCAAGTCGGTAGGGACCCTTTACAATGTGGGGTAGGACAACCTCAATTTCCCAGAAGTAGGTCTGGTCTGTGGAACATCCATAGCCAGCAAGGTGGTGGGCGGTTTGGTTGGCTTCACAAGGTATATGCTGAATTTGGGTTGTGAGCTTGTGATTTATCTCAGCCATCTCCTGAAAAATGCATGTAAGAACCCATGGGCGTTGTGATTGACCAGTGACAGATTGAGTAAGCATCAATGAATCGGTTTCCACCATGATGTCAAGAAACCCCTTACTGCAGCACATTGCAAGGCCATCCCAGAGGGCCCTGGCTTCTGCATCAAGAGCTGAGATAGTCCCTTGATAATTTTTAGCAAAGGCACATATGCATCTTCCATTACGGTCGCGCAATATGCCTCCCCTTCCTACACTTCCTGTGGCACTTTTGAAGGCACCATCCACATTTAGTTTGAGCCTTCCTATAGGTGGATGCATCCATTCGATAACCATTGGAGTTGTGATTTTCTTCTGTAGCCGGTTATCACCATTCTTCTTGAGTGATTTAGACCAAGCTTGGGGAAGCTGCTGGGTTTGAAATTTGAGCTCACTGCATGGACTGAGAGCATTGTCCTGTTCACTATGTGCTTTGCTGACATACCTTGTTCTTGAAATCTGGCCCAGTTTCGGCTGTACCAAATCTCCCATATGGCAGACATGAAGGTGAATTGCATGAGTTTTCCAACTGTAGTAGAAGATTCCTGATTCGAGAGGAAGGAGAACAATCCATCAGAAATGTTGGTGGCGACCTGATTGTGGAATTGTAGGAGGTGGAAGAAATCGGCCCACACTTTGCAAGCTGTTTCACTTCTGAAAAATAAATGGACGACAATCTCTTCTTGAGGATTGGAACAACAGGAGCACTTGGAGCATAAGGTAATCCCTTTGACTTTCACTGTCCCGTCCACTGGCACACAGTTTGATATCAACTTCTAAATATGCACAGACCACTTGATTGGTATATGGGACTTCCATATGTTGTTTCATTTCTGATCAGCAGTAGGTAGAAGGAGATGGCGCACAGATCTGGTAGAGAAGATGCCATTGGTGGTAGGACACCATATCCAGGTGTCTTTAGGTTGATTAGAATAC
Organism: Colocasia esculenta; assembly: GCA_014218235.1. Lineage (NCBI taxonomy): Eukaryota > Viridiplantae > Streptophyta > Magnoliopsida > Alismatales > Araceae > Colocasia > Colocasia esculenta. Next base: position 66,785,783 of record CM024753.1, on the reverse strand, counting down.
AAGTAGCTAGCCAGGATGTGGGGGGGCAGAACTGGTTAGCAATCTGCAGGTGTATATTAGTGGGTTCATTGAGGACTTGTTGGACTGTGCAATTTTTGTCATTTATGTTATGCCAAGTTTCCTCCGGGAGATAGGTCATAAGTGGAGCTGCTCCTGTCCAAATGTCAAACCAGAATGAAGCTTCTGAATGTTCCTTGGAGAGGATGACCCTATGATTGTTCTGAATGAGCTTGGCGGCCTCCTGCCATAGTTTCCTGTCCATGGCTGTCATAAATGGGAAGTGAGCTGTGGAGTAATGGCAATTAAATAAGTGCTTTCCCCTGAAGAATTTAGCCCAGATGGAGTGTGTGGACAGTGCTCTCCAAAGTAATTTGGTTCTGAGTGCAACTTGCATGTGTTGGAGGTTTGGAAGGCCCAAACCCCCACAGTTCTTCGGTCTGGAAATAGCAGCCCAGCTGTGCCAGTGCCTCTTTGGTGATCCTTCATAGGATCCCCAAAAGAAATTACCTAGGATTCTGTTGAAGGCCCTCATGACTGTGACAGGTATGGACAGCGCCACCATGGTGTACACTGGTAGGGCAGATAGTATGTGCTGAATTAGGATTATTCTACCTCCGTGGATAAGAACTCAGTCTTCCACCCTTGAAGCCTGTTAACAGTCTTTGATATGATCTTAGAAAAGTTGACTGGTTTCTGTCTCCCAGGATGGATAGAGACACCAAGATAGGTGAGGGGCAATTCGCTTCTGCTAAACCCAGTGATATCACTGATCTTCTTGTTGAGGTCTGCTGTGGCATCTCTTTGAATATAGTATGAACTTTTATGTCTATTGATAAGCTGCCCAGAAGCTTCTTCGTAGTTTTTAAGGAAAGCCATCAGCCTCCTCAGATGTCTAACTGAAGCATTCGAGAATATAAGGGTATCATCAGCAAAAAGTACATGTGAAACAGCTGGACATCGGGCGTTGGTTTGGTACCATGCCCCACTGCTATGATGGAAAAGGTGGGTGAGTCCACGGCTCAAAGCTTCTTCCGCAATAATGAATAAGGCTGGGGCAATTGAGTCTCCTTGTCTAAGACCTCTTGATGATTTGAAACAACCATGGACCATGCCATTTAAAAGAATGGAGAACCAGCAATTTGATATTAATGGCTCAATGTGAGAAATGGACTGCAAAGAGAACCCGAATTTGCTGAGAACTTGGTAGAGGAAGTCCCATTCCATGTGATCATACGCCTTTGCCATATCAAGTTTGAGGATTAGATTGCCACCTCTGCAGGGCCTTCCTAAATGTTGAACCATATCTTTGGTTGGAAGAATATTTTCTACTATGTTCCTCCCTTGAGTGAATGCACCTTGTTCTTCCGATATTAGAGAGGGCAGAAAACTACCAATTCCGTCGGATAGCACTCTGGAAATGATTTTGTATGTGAAGTTGGAAAGACTAATTGGTCTGAATTCAGAACACTGAGTGGGTTTATCCACCTTAGGGATCAGGGTGATGAGGGAAGAGGTGAAGCTAGTTGGCAAACTGTGCTCACAGAAGTAAGCTTGAACAATATGGGTAACATCCATCTTAATGAAATCCCAACAAGCATGGAAAAAGTGCCCTGAGAAACCATCCGGTCCTGGGGCGCTATCCGGGTTCATGCTGAAAACCACTTTTTTTATTTCTTTCTCATCCAGGATCGCACACAGCATGTCATTATCACTTTCATTTAGAATGGTGGGAATGTGGTTCAGAATTTCAGAGTTTACCTGATGGGGGGCAGAGGTGAAAGCAGCAGAAAAGTAGGTAATGAACATGGCCGCTATGTCCTCCTTCCTGTCAATACGGGTGCCATCCTCTCTGTACAACGCTAATATCACTGAATGCCTTCTTTGTGAGATAGCATAGGCATGAAAGAACTTAGTGTTTTTGTCTCCCTCTTGCAGCCATTTGATTCTGGATTTTTGTCTCCAGAAAACCTCTTCTTGCGATAGAATATGTTCCAGTTTTTCTTTGGCTTGACAGTAAACATTGTAGTTCTCTGTGGATGGGTCTTCATCATAGTGGTTCTGGGCAGTGGAGTAATCAGCCTCAGCTTCTTTGATGTTGGTGGAAAGATCACCAAAAACCTCCTTGTTCCATTTCTTGTAAAAGGACTTCAAGAATCTTAGCTTCATGGCCATGTTAATCAGAGGGAGGGAAGAGGTGGGTGCCATTCTCCAAGCAGCAGATGAGTCGGAAGTAAATTTTTCTTGAGTGCACCACATTTGTTGGAACGTGAATCTAGATGGAACTTTTTCGCTGTCCTTCTTGCTGGATATGAGAAGTGGACAATGATCACTACAAGATCTGCCCAAGTGTTGAACCTGAACCGTGGGATAGTTTATTGTCCAATTAGCATTAAAGAATACCCTGTCAAGTCGGATCCATATGCCATTTTGATGCTGCCCATTGAACCAAGTATAATTGCTCCCAGTGTAGCCGGCATCCTCAAGTCCGGCAGCTGATACACAAGCCTGAAAATCCATGGTGGACCTGGAGTAGTTTCTCTTCCCCCTTTCTTCTCATGAAGGGCCAAAAAACTATTAAAGTCACCTCCAATTAGCCAAGGTTCCTTGCAAGGTACAGAAAAGTCCATCATATAATCCCACAATGTCCTCCTTTCAATGACTGAACAGCTGGCATGCACAATGGTAAGGTGATAAGTCTTGCAAAATTCAGAAGAAACAGTAATAGTGAGAAATTGGTCGCTCGAATTAGTCTTCAAAATCTGAACGGTTTGATCCTAGAATAGCCATATTCGAGCATGCTCATCTATATTTGCTATATAGTTTGCCATATGCAACATATTCATATACCTTTCCATACAAGAAGTGGCCTTTTTTGGTTCTATGATAGCTATAATGGACAAATTATACCTGCGCTTCAGAAGCTTTAATCTACTGATGGATTGGGCATTCCCCAGCCCCTAATGTTCCATATGAGGAAGCTTTGGTTTTGTTGTGTTGACATCGGGATGTGAGTGGATGCGGCGCAAGTTCTGACGGGTGTGCACACCCTCATCCTTAGCAGGTTGTGGTTTTGGTTTTCCGACAAAAGCAACATGCAAGGTGTTGTGATTGCTGTCTTCTTCCAGTTCTATTCCGGGGACAGTTCCAACTTTGTATAAATCTGGGATAGATATGCTCACACCCTCTTCATTGGAAATCTGTCGGGAGTGTTTTTTGCCCCTTTTCTCCTATCTTTCTTCCTTGTGGATGTTACATGGTTCAGACAGTTTTTTGAATTAATCTTCCACAGTGAGGGCTGTATCTTCATTTCTTTCCATGGAGCTGGTTTCATCATTTGTTTTGCAGTCCTCTTGGGGTGTTTTGTAGCTTTCCTTCTGTGTTTGTGTTTTCTGCTGCTCATGAGGGTAGTTGTCCATGATTGCAATCCTGGGAGCCTGCTCAAAATGGATGTTGGTTGGGGTAGGCATTTAATCATACACCTTGTTTGGATTCTGACTGGTGCTAGCTGATATAGAGCCTGCCTGAATGGGTGTTTGTGTCACTTTTTTCTTTTGATGTGTAGTTTCTGAGCTCTCCACCACTTCTTCTGTGTGAGATAGGCCCTTACCTTTGTCATTTTCTTCTATGTTTTGTTGTGGTGAGACTTCCTCCGAAGGCTTCTCATATCCGCTGTGAGGATGGCATTGTGGAGCATTTATGACAGGTGTGGAGGTAGGTGGCCCATGCAGCTGGTCCCCTACGTGAACTTCTTGTTGTGTGGTTGCTGTTTCCTTTTGCTTGTTCCGCTCCATAGGTTGGGATCTGTTTCTATTCTTGATAGGCCTCCAGGTAGTAGTCTTGGTGCTGGCTGGGGGTTGGGGGTTGGCTTTCGCCATGAGCTCAGGTTGGTTGTTGCAGTTTTCCGGTGGGGGCTGTCCTTTATTCTCGTTTTTTTCCTTGGTGGTCTGCCTGCAGTTGGTATTGAGATGGCCAAGCCTTGAACAGGAGGTGCAAAAGGGTGGGAGAGCTGAATAGATCACCGGTTGCCAGTGTCCACCTGCTCCAACTCCTATCCACACACGATCAGGGAGTTTTTTGGATACATCAAGTTGGACACATACCACAGCAGCATCTACTCTTGTCATTCTGGTTGTGTTCTGATCAATCTGAAGGACCGACCCAATGCTACCCGCTATTGATCTGATCATAGGTTCACTGAAAAAATTAGCAGGAAGACCAGGTAGATGTAGCCAAATAGGGACAACCGGTGAGTCCTTGGTAGGGGAGAAGTCCATCGTCCACTTTGAGAATCTGAATAACCGTCCATGGACAAACATCGATTCCTTGAGCAGCACTTTGTAGTAGTCCTCCTCTTTCCTAAACCGGATGATGAGGTGCCTTCCATCATAAGCACTGATCAGGAAGTCCTCTTGAAGCTTGAATCTGTGTGAGATGGGTGCGGATGTCCCGGAATGGGGGTCGGCCATGAGGGGTTTTTGTAATGATCGCCCATTCTAGGGCTTTGCAGGACAGTTGCACCTCCTCAGCTGAGAAGAATGCAGTTGGTTCTCCTGCATCAGTGGTCGCAGGAGGGTGTACCTGGACTGGAACAGCCGGCGGTTGAATGGACTTCAGAAGAATCTGTGCAAAGCTTGGAGACGCACTGTTGGCAGCTCCCCAGGCTCCCTTGCTGGGGTGAGATGGCACATCTGAGGGGGACACTGGCGCAGCTGAGGGGGACACTAGCGTAGCTAGGAGGGCAGCTGGGCGCCCTGGGGGGGGGGACCCCCCCCCCCCCCACAGTCGCCATGGGGAACCAAGAGAGAGAAAGAGCGAGAACCAGGAGAATGCAGCGGGAGTGTGGGGAGCTAATAGTGTGGGGAGTGTGTGGAATGCAGCGGGAGTGTGGGGAGCTAAAGAGAGTATTTATGTCTCTCCCCTTTCTATTTCCTAATAGGACTCTAATTACTATTAATTTCGGGATTTTCTATTTCCTCTCCCCTTTCTAGTATGAGAACTCCTACTTGGGTTAGGATGGGAGCTAAATTCATGGCCAACCCATTAGGGTAGGTTTAGGAATCCCAATCCAACTCAAACTTCCATTTTAATGTATTAAATACCTCTTTTCTATTTAAGTAATAATTCAATTACGAATTTAAGGTATTTTCCTATTATTCTTCCTTTAAAAATCACTATTTTGGCCCACTAATTTCTAATGGGTCCATTTAACAAAGTCCATTACTTCTTTTCATTTAATGGGTTTATTTAATTCTCTTTTATTTAATTTTATAATTGTTTTTATTTTTATTAATTATAAATTATTGTTTTTTATATTTTTCTAAAAATCCAAGTTGCTACATCCTCCCCCTCTTAAAAAGAATCTGGTCCCCAAATTCATATGATCATAATGGAGGGAATGTCTTACCGAAAAGATCGGGGTTCCCATGTGGCTTCTTCCACTCCGTGGTTATTCCATAAGACTTTAACCACGTGAATGGGATGGTTCCTGAGATGTTGCACCTTCCGTTCCAGTATCTTGACTGGCTTCTCTTCGCATGTCACATCTTTGTTCAGCACCAACTTTTCGTGGCGAATGATATGGGTAGGATCATATACATATTTCCTAAGCATGGAGACATGGAACACATTGTGTACACATGCTAGATCCGGTGGCAATGCCAGTCGGTATGCAACCTCACCAATCCTTTCGAGTACTTCAAAAGGACCGATAAATCTAGGACTGAGCTTTCCTTTCACACCAAATCTTTGGATGCCACGAGTAGGTGACACCTTCAAGAACACATGGTCACTGACTTGGAATTCTAAGTCCCACCTTCTTTTGTCGGCCTATCTCTTTTGTCTGGACTGAGTAGTCTTAAGCCGATCTCTAATCACCTGAATGTCCTTTGTTGTTCGTTGTACCATATCCGAGCCTAGCCACTACTATTCTCCAACCTCATTCCAGCATGTAGGAGATCTACAATTTCTTCCGTAGAGTGCTTCGAATGGTGCCATCTTAATACTCGCCTGGTAACTGTTGTTATAGGCAAACTCAATAAGGGATAGGTGCTCATTCCAATATCCTTGAAAGTCTATAGTGCAAGCTCTCAACATGTCTTCCACTATTTGGTTGGTTCTTTCAGTTTGTCCATCAGTCTGTGGATGGAATGCGGTACTAAAGTTGAGATTAGTACCCAGTGCACCTTGCAGTCCTTTCCAAAATTGAGATGTGAATCTCGGATCTCGATCCGAGACTATAGATGATGGAACTCCGTGCAGTCTCACTATCTCCTTGACATATAGAGTAGCTAGTACCTCTACCGACCACTTACTCTTTATGGTTAGGAAGTGGGCAGATTTGGTTAGTCGGTCTACAATAACCCATATGGCGTCGAGTCCACCATGAGTCTTGGGTAAACCCATGATGAAGTCCATGCCAATACTTTCCCATTTCCATTCTGAAATATCTAGCTGTCTGAGTACACCAGCAGAGCGCAGGTGTTCCGCTTTTACTTGTTGGCAAGTAAGGCAGTGAGCAGCATGCTCGGCTACCTCTCTCTTCATATTCGGCCACCAAAACGTTCTTTTCATGTCTTGGTACATTTTGGTACCTCCAGGATGTATAGTGTACTTTGTCTTGTGAGCCTCATCCATTAATCTTCTCTTCAGTTCTTCATTGTCGGGAACGCATGTCCTTCCTTGAAAGATAAGCCTTCCATCTTCGGTCATTGCAAAGTCCGATCTTTCGGCTAAAGTTTCCTTGATGTGAACTAAAAATGGATCATCATCTTGTTGAGCTTTGATCTTCTCTAGCAGATCAGATTGAATCTTGATATTGGCAACCAAGACTCGATCATCCCTTTGTTCAATATTTAAGTCTAACCTTGCGAATTGCTCTAGTAGTTGCATCTCGCCAAGGACTAGACTTGAAACAGATGCCATCGGCTTTCTACTAAGAGCATCAGCCACGACGTTTCCCTTGCCTGGATGGTATTGGATGTTGAAGTCGAAATCTTTTAGGTATTCTAGCCATCTTCTCTGTCTCATGTTGAGTTCCTTCTGGGAGAATAAGTACTTCAGGCTTTTATGGTCTGAGTAGACAGTGAACTTCTCCCCATAGAGGTAATGTCTCCAGATTTTCAAGGCGAAGACCACGATAGCCAACTCCAGATCATGCACAGGGTAGTTGACTTCATGAGACTTCAGTTGTCGAGATGAGTAGATGATGACTTTCTCCTTTTCCATCAATACACACCCTAGCCCAATCCCTGAGGCATCGGTGTAGACAGAGAAACCTTCTCCCTCTATTGGCAGAGAGAGAACAGGTGCTGAGGTCAGGCAATCTTTAAGAGTTTGAAAACTTTTCTCACACTCTTTACTCTAGGAGTATGGGTTCTCCTTTCGTGTTAGTCGCATGAGAGGAACAACGATCTTGGAGAAATCCTTGATGAACCACCTGTAGTAGCCAGCCAGTCCTAGGAAGCTTCTGATCTCGGTGACGTTGGTTGGTCTCTCCCAATTGAGTACCGCTTCGACTTTGGAGGGATAAACTGAGATGCCGTCCTTTGAGATGACATGGCCCAAGAAGGACACTTCTTTGAGCCAGAATTCACACTTGCTAAGCTTTGCGTACAGTTTGTTGTCTCGCAAGACTTGCAATGCAATCTCCAGGTGTCCTTCATGCTCTTCTTTGGTCTTTGAATATATGAGGATATCGTCGATGAAGACAACCACGAACTTGTCAAGGTATGGTCGATATATGTTGTTCATGAGTTGCATAAAGGCTGCAGGAGCATTGGTTAGACCAAAAGGCATAACGACGAATTCATAATGTCCATACCTACTCCTGAAAGCCATTTTGAAGATATCATCATCCTTGATCCTCATTTGGTGATAGCCAGATCGAAGATCGATCGTGGAGAAATATTGAGCTTCGGATATTTGGTCGAATAGTTCATCGACCCTAGGCAGTGGGTACTTATTCTTGATGGTCAGCTGATTGAGTTGACGATAGTCGGTGCATAGCCTCATCGATCCATCCTTCTTCTTGACGAATAGCACAGGTGCTCCCCATGGGGAAGTACTTGGTCTAATGAACCCCTTCTCTAATAGCTCCATCAGCTGCATCTTCAACTCCTTTAGCTTGGCAGGTGACATCCGGTACGGTTGACGCGATACCTGGGCAGCTCCAGGAATCAACTCTATGGAGAAGTTGACATCTCGTTCTGGGGGAATCCCTGGCAGATCTTCAGGAAACACATCGGGGTAATCCTAGACTATGTGGATGTCTTCTATCTTTGAACCCTTATTTTCAACTACTACGGCTGCAAGAAAAGCAATGCAACATTTCCTTATCATGTTGTGGGCTTTTATGGCGGAGATTAGAGACATCTGTCTCTTATGTCTAATCCAAGAGAATGCTAATTTAGGAAAGTCACTAATGGTAACCATCCCTTTCTTACAGTCGACACTTGCCACATATGTGGACAACCAGTCGGCTCCCAAAATTACATCATAGCCTTCCATGGGCATACACACCAGGTCGGCTTTTAGGTTATGGTCTCCGATCATTACATCGGTAGATGGAAAGTATTTGTTCAATTTCTCCTTTTCCCCTAGTGGCGGTTTGACAGAGAACTCACAACCCATGGATATAGGTTTTGCAGTTAGGGTATCAGCAAAGTGTTGACATATAAATGAATGAGTTGATCCAGTATCAAATAAAACAAAAGCTGATAAGGAGAAGACTTGTAGAGTACCTTCTACCATGCCACCTTCTTTAGTGGGCTCTTCATTGTGCAGGGCTTGCAGCCTGCCCTGTTTCTTAGGCATATTAGGGTGCCTCTCATGTTCTTTCAGTAGCGGGCACTCAGGGATGCGGTTCTCGCGACTTCCACAGTGCAGACATGCGTCGACTTTCTCCAGCATTCATCAGCAGTATGACCTGGCTTGTCACAATGCTTGCAGTTGCTTTTGGCTAGGGTGTTGGGTACGAAGACCTTGGGTTTTCTTTCTTGGCTGGACCCCTCGGTGATGTTGAAGGGACACTTCTTGCCATTGTTCAGCTTAGAAGATGACTGACCCCAGGTCATTTCCTTTTTCACGAACTTCCCCTTGATACGGTCGGTGAAGTCCGTAGCATCTTCCAGCAGTTGAGCCTTTTTCACCATCTCGACATAGGTTTGGATGTCGAGAGGTGCCAGTTGGGTAATATACTGAGGCTTAAGGCCGTTGAGGAAGCGCTTAGCCTTCATTCTCTCCGTACTCACCACGTGTTCAGCATACCTTGCCAATCTAGAGAACTGGGCTTCATATTCGGCCACTGTCAGGCTCCGCTGCTTAAGAGCAGCAAATTCGGAAGCCTTCTTTTCTTGGACACGCTCCGACAAATATTTGGAATTAAAAGCTTCTTTGAACTCGGTCCAGGTGAACTGACCATTAGCTCTGGTCGCTTCAACAAACTCCAACCAAGTGCGGGCGTCCTTTTCAAGTTGGAATGTGGCCAACAGCAGCTTATCCCCCGTTGCGCATTGCATAACACGGAAGACTCTTTCTGTTTCTTTGACCCAGTGTTCTACTTCATCCGGATCCGTGGATCCACTGAACCTAGGTGGGTTCAGACTCTGGAAGTTACGATGCAGGTTGCCTGCACCACGATTGCCACCTCCTTGGGTAGCTTGCATAATCACGCGAGTAAGTTCTTGAATGGTCTATTGCATGCCCCTCATTTGAGCACGTTTAGCAGTCATCTTGATTGATTAGTTCCTACAAAAATAACTTATTATTATGATATTGATGTGAAATTTAATTCGTGCGTGTGTGAGTTTATTTTAGCCAGTTACCCTTGGCTCTATCCACAACTCACATAGGTAGGATAATTGACTCTAGTCGAGGCTAGTCAACCTAGATCATCCTATACTTAAGAATAACCTAGGCTCTGATACCACAAAACTGTCACGCCCCAATGCGGAATATCGGAACGCGAGGCAGTTGCAAGTAAACGGGTATAGAGTGAGTACTAGACATCAAACTATTGGACAAGAATAAATACTAAAGCAAATTCTTCTCATTAATAACTTTCAAATGTCTAGTTACAACCACTAATATCAGAGCCATTCTATAGGGTCCAATTACATTGAAATAAAGCAAAAAACTAAACTAAGACTGTATCATAGTACTAGGACACTAGGGTACTCTTGACATCACTCCTGGTCGTTCCCGTCCTCTTGAGTGTATAGTTCATGCTCGATCGCACCTGAGAACAGAACGACAAATAATGCAGGGTGAGCGATAACGCCCAGTAGGACTTAAATCTCAATAGTCAAGCAGACTTTAAATGATTAATGTATTAAAAGGCAGAGTAACTAATGATAGAGTGAGAGAGTCAAGTAACATGAGAGATAACATGATAGCACGTGAACGAAATAGCATAAGTTTCAAATATAGCACGAGAGTCGAGTATAGTACAAATAGCGGGATGGCCATAGCACAAAGTATAGCAATAGCACAACAGGTATAGTATAGCACTTTTGTCAATAGACAACGAGAGAACATAGAACTTTTTGATTGTCATTTAGATAGTCGAGATAGATAGCACTCGAGTGTAATGCCAAACACTCTGATCATTTAACTCCCATGGGCACTAGCGCTTTCGGGTGCACATCCCAGGACCAGATCGGGCCCTTTATATATTGCCAGGCATTGGTTATATTGTTTATCTTTAGACAATCAGTCAATGGCCAATATAGAGTACCAAGAAATAGATGAGAGCACTAGATGAATAGACGAGATAGTAGAGTGAACGTGAATAGATGAGCGAGTAGAGTATAGATGAGAGCTAGTTGACATTGCAGATGAAACATCAAGTAATGAGCAATAGTAACAGTTGCACAACACACGCGTTCGGTGTTGGCAGTCAGGTGGAACTCACGACTCTTCCACTGGCCAAGTTAAGCATAGGTCTAGAGGTCCGGTGTGATTCAAGATAAGAGCGAACTTCTAATAGCTGTTTGGATCATGATGATCCCTAAAGGGCGTAATAGGTGTTAGGGTACAACCGGCTCGTCGACCATGTGGGAATCCATAGATAGGGGAGACTTACGGAGGCCTTGAACAAAGACTCCCTAGTCCGGCAGAAGAAGCATCTGACGGAGAGTTTGTCCAAGTCAAGAGAGAGAGTGTATATAGAAACAAGTGCTCGACGTTCTAGAGGAATTCTAGAATAATGGAGCGTCGATAACGATATTCCCAAAACAACGCAAGAAATGATAGACAAGTATATTAAAATATGGCAATTTAATTACATAAATTACCAGATACATTATGAAATAATTTCATGCCTAATTAAGCCATATTTGGATGGTTCAAATTGTGTGCATGTGACATAGAGAATCATGGAGTATGAAAGGGTCATCTACATGGCTTTTATTTTATTAAAATAAGTTCAAGATTTACAGTTCCATTTACTGTGTTCAAAAGGGTTAGCATAGCATGATATCACTGTAGAAAAATAAGACTTGCAAAAATAGGGGGGTTTCATGAAAAAGTGCAGAACACAACAGGTCCCTGTAAGGGTCACGACAGGGCCTGCATAGAATGCGACAGGGTCGTTAACGGGTCGCCACGGGTCAGTCAGTGCAAAAGAAGAGAACGCGACGGGTTCATATGAAGTAGGCGACAGGTCTGTCAGACCAGAAGGTCAGGTCGCGGCGGTGGTCCTATCGCGATCAGATCACGACAGTGATTCTTGTCACGATCTGCCTGAGAACGCGGCCTATCGGGCCATCGCATTCTCAGGTCCTTGGCCTGAGTCCGACAGAGATCTGACATGTTCTTGGTTCTTGGTCCAAACTTACCATGTTTTGACATAGGGATGTTCAAAAATTCATAACCAATTGTACAAGCGATGGAAAATCATGAAACTAGTTGGAAATTGATCTAGACTCACATGGGTACTTACAGTAATTAGGAATTGGAAAACAAGCATGGTTTCGACAAGCTTTAATCAAATCAAACATGGAGAATAGAATATTGAGAACAGTTGAGATGCAAGAATTAATTCGCAAGATAGGATGCATGAAAATTAGGGCTTTCAGGGCCAAAGATCCCTAATAGCCATCAGCTTCTCTAGTAAAATTTTTGTGGCATGGGATAGAGGGTACATGGAGATCTATATTTTTGAAAAGGGTTCGGGGTCATGTAAGTTACAGAACATGAAAAATCAAGAATAAAAGATATGCTCGATGGAAAATTATGAAACTAAAGGGTTTTTGTTCCTGAAGGACGCAACATCCTACAGATGAATTTTCATGGTTTATGCTCGTGAGAATGCCTACCTTTGGACGATTTCCTCTTCTAGGGCTAGAACTTGGAGAACGAGAGAGAGATCTTGAAAAGTGCTTCTTCCCATGAAATCCCCTCCTCCATGGCCTCTCCTCCTGGTCCAACAAGTCTTGGGTACAAGCTAGGGCCAGCCATGGGGATTTAAAGAGAGTATTTATGTCTCTCCCCTTTCTATTTTCTAATAGGACTCTAATTACTATTAATTTCGGGATTTCATATTCTCTCCCCTTTCTAAGCATGAGAACTCCTAATTGGGTTAGGATGGGAGCTAAATTCGTGGCCAACCCATTAGGGAAGGTTTAGGAGTCTCAATCCAACTCAAACTTCCATTTTAATGCATTAATATCTCTTTTCTATTTAAGTAATAATTCAATTACGAATTTAAGGTATTTTCCTATTATTCTTCTTTAAAAATCCCTATTTTGGCCCACTAATTTCTAATGGGTCCATTTAACAAAGCACATTACTTCTTTTTATTTAATGGGTTTATTTAATTCTCTTTTATTTAATTTTCTAATTTCTTTTGTTTTTATTAATTATAATTTTTTTTTATATTTTTTCCAAAAATCCAAGTTGCTACAGATCAAGGCGAAGAACTTCACCTCTTTTGCTTGACCGAGGAGGGATTCATCCCCAAAATCTAATCTTCAGAGATTTTTTAAAGAGGCAAGTAACTTAGGAGTTTCGTCCCTAACCTATCACTTAGAGTTTAGGTATTTTTCGGGATTTTTAAATCGTGTCATGAACTCCTAAATTCTGTGTTTTTCTGTGTTCGGTTGCACTTTCTGGAGATAGGAGGTTGACGACAACCTTGTTTCCGCCAAGTTCTTGAGTTAACGGCAATCGATTGTGCCATTAACCCGCCTTACGGCAAGCCCCTTGCCGTCATGTTCATCTGGTGTTTACAGAAATATGGATTTAATATGTGTGATGTGATTTTTGGGGAATTCTGGATGTTTGTGCATGTCATATAATTTATGAATGTTCAGGTAGGTTATCAGGTTAAACCGTGAATTTCTGTAAATTTTTTGATAACAATTGCGAATTATGAAATTTCTGTTAAGGGTAAATATGCATGTCTTGATAGAGTTAAATTCGAAATAAATAGATTTGATGCATGATATTGTTACAGGAAATTTTCATGAACATAGGGCTACTGGTTACATGTTTTGAAACTATTAGACCTTATTGATTACTGTTTATCATGTTAGATTGAATTATCTTATTAAATTGCATGAGATCCCTATTAAATGTTAAAAATAGAGTTACTGTCATGAAAATTCTGAAAATTTAGCCATATGATAGGTTCCATGCGTAGGGTTTATGGTTAAAACTTGGGGCTATTTTGATATCGGTAGGTATTGTTTGCAATTATAAAGGTATTAAAAGCCATATTATGCATGATTATTCAAGAAATGGTAATTTCCCGTGATTAGTATCATGTTTAGGTACTTTTATGCATGATTTCATACTGTTAGACAGTCATGATAGGTTCTGTAAACTGGAGTATATGTGTTTGAATGATAGGCATGTGAATGAACCAAATAGTGCACGTAAAATGATGTAAATCATGTGATTAATTGAAATAATGTGATTAAGTGAAATGTGTGCCGAAATTGACACTGCTACCATAGAAGGCTGTGGAGCCGTACTATAAAAAAGTCCCTATGGGAAGGCTCAATGTGTATGTGATATCGTGTGGGCATTAGGATGAAATCCTGGAGGTGGACAAGTACTACTGGTTAGTGTGGAGAGGGCTTCTTCCAATTCTGCGCAGTTACCAAGATTCATCACTATATTGCCTAGGTGACGGGTATGTGTTATGTGATATGTATGTCCTTCTTTATGGTGGTTCGAACTTTGTGTCACGACAAAAGAAAGATAACGTGTAAAACTGTGAAATGTGTGTGGATGTGCAAAGTGTTCATGTGAAAGTGATGTGCTAATGTGTTACAATGTGAATCAATGTGAAACTATGTGATTATATTTTATTTGTGTTAAAACAGCAAGAAAAAGGTGTGATTATGTAATATAAAAGCATGTGAAAAATGATAGATATCATGGTAGGCTTGTTAGTAATTATGTGCTTAATTCCATGATCAAGTTATGTTGAAAAATGTTGTGAATGTGTTGTATTTGATGTCATGTTTAAAGCTAAAGCCATGTGTAGATAGCATGTTATAGGTTATTCATGTGTACTTGTTTATTTGACATGAACCCTGTGCAAAACTTCTCTTATTGTTTAAAAGAATAGCATAAATGTGATATGTGTAAAGATGTGCCAATGGATTACTTGCTGGGTCTTTGTGAAGACTGATACTTGCTTTAACATACAGGAGACACAGGTGTCCCCGTGCTTGAGGAGGACATTGAAAGGAGCGACTCCGAGCGAGAGGAGTAGCGAGATTGTGGAGGACTATTGCATAGCTTGTACTTCTTTTACTAGTATGTGGACAATGATGTTACGTTCTGGACTTGTATAATTATGGACTTTGTTTATTTTCATTGCTACTATATAGACTGTGGAATGTGTGAAGGAATAAGAATCTCTTTCAATTCCGTTGTACTTCTTTTGTTATTTATGTACATCTCTACCTACTGTGTTGTGTTGGGTACAAGTCCCACTGTGACATCACACTTTATATCAGTGTGGATTGGTATAAAGAGGGTCATTACAATTTTTGAAAGAGTTCTACCCTATAGGCCGACCTAATACAATGAGGAGGGCCATTATTGGATTTTCATAACTACTTGGGGAATTGATTCATGAATCGCGGGAGAGATTAAAAGAATTATCAAGGAAATGTCCCCATCATTGTCTTTCAAAGTGGCAAATTGTTCAATCTTTTTATGAGGGGTTAACTGAACAATATAGACAAATGGTGGATGCATCACGTGGAGGAGCATTTATGAGTAGAAGTGAGGATGAGGCATATGGTATTTTTTAAATGTTGAGTGAAAATTCCATAAATCATGTCTCTTTATCTTTGTATGAGAGATCTATTAGATCATCTAAGTGGGTACGAGGTGACAAATCGGGCTAAACTAGACTCTAGATTTGAGACTAATCTCATGGACCAAAAGTGAGAAAAAGTGGACACTATGGCACAAAGGGTAGATGTGCTGGCCTAAAAGATGGATCAAATATTTTCTAGGACCCATCGTGAGTCCACTGGCCCATCATCATCAAGCTCATATGAAGACCAAGAATATTATTCTCAAGAGACCTGTAGTTTATGTGCTAGTCCCACTCACCACATAAGTGAATGTCCAAGAGAAGCCCAACTTCCTCCTTTCATCCAAGAGCAAGTCCAAGTAGCCCAACAGTTCTCCAAGCCTACTCTAGACCCATTTTCTAATTCATACAATCTAGGCTGGAGAAATCACCCTAATTTTTCTTGGAAGAATCAACAATCTCCACCTCAAAGACTTAACCCCTCCATTTCTCAAGCGTAAAAAAAACCCTTCCAAAATCAATTTCAAGCCCAATCTAACTTCTTTGGTGCACTTTTGCTAGAGGACCCAAGGTCCAATTCTCTCAAGTAGTGTTCAATTTGGTCGATCTGATACTTAGTTAACTCATTCATCTTTATGTTCCCACTGATACCTAATCGATAACGAACCTGAATGGCTTTTTTAGGTCCAATTCCTTAAATTTTGGTTGAGGCAATTCTTACTTGTTCATCGGGAACTGATTTAGCTCCTGAGATATATGACATTCTTTATCCTTCCTTTTCCTGGTCTTCTCGGCTGGAATCAACAATGTCCCTCTAACTCGAGATCACCTATGCTGCTTCAAACGAAACAACTACTGATATTCACCCACCACTATTTTTATCCTCCTTCCCCACTCGTTTATCCAATACCCTCCTCCTCAACCCAAGCTAGCTCAACCCACTTATCAACAACCTCCTCAACCAAATTTTGAAGAATATATCAATCAACTCCAACAAATCATTCTGGCCCAACAACAACAACTTCTGGTCAAAAATCAACAAACTATAGCTATTTCAAGCATAAGAAGTAGGAAAGTGCTAGGAGATCCATATAAGTGCAAAGAGGTTGGTGACAATTTAAGACAAGAAACCCAAGATGATGAGAGTGGTAGTGAAGAGGAGCCCATTCAAACTAAGCTGAGGGGATAAAACCAAGGAAAAGGGAAGGCCCATGAAGACCCAAGCTCATACCAACCTGAAGTGCCATTCCCAGGTGCTCTAGAATCCAAAGCTACTAAGAAGAAGAAGCTAGTCCAAAATGAGGAGTTATTGGAGTTGTTCAAACAAGTCCACATAAATATTCCACTCCTTGATGCCATAAAATATGTCCTCGCTTATGCCAAATTCCTTAAGGAGCTTTGTATTCCATGAAGGGAGTCTATGACAGTGTAGACACACTATTTTTGATATTATATTAAGCAAATTTCATGTTGTACTGCAATGTCCCAAAGTGGCTCTCTTATTTTAATCACTTGAGTGTTTTTCCCATTTTTAAAAAAGTTTCTAGAATTTTTATGATGGCACTGGGAAGGAATGGTCAAGTCAACGCAATTCAAGTTTCCTTTAATCGATTTTTGGCAATTTCCTTTTTGATTTTTGGAAATAATCTTTATTGCCAAATTTATCTATGTCGAGCCAGCTAGACGCGATTTTGATGTGACTGATTTGCCCAAAAATAATCCATCCTTCTAAAGGGCGTCAGGTAGGTGGATGCATTTTGAGCCTTCCATCTTTGGATTTTTAGCAAGCGTCCAAATTGATTTTGGAAATTCAGAATTTACATCATATTTACAAGATGTGATTCAATTCTTTCTATTTTTTAGTGTTCCAATTGAAATTTGGAAATTCCTTAAATGCGTTGTCTTCTCCTGACGCGTTTTAAATCATGTCCACTGTGGCTGACGCGATTTAGCTATTTTACTCCTCTTTAGAGTTTGATCCTGAGACTCCTATAAATACCCCCTATGGCTTCGGATGCCCAACCATTGAGTAGTGTGCGTGAGAGTCCAGTAAACATGATGTGAGCATCGCTAGAGCAAGAGGAGGAGCTTCTTCAGCATCTTTAGCACCCTTTCCTCCCTCCTCTGAAGTGCCCCTCTCTCTCTCTCTCTCTCTCTCTCTCTCCCCCCCCCCATCTTTCTTTTTACTTATTCATTTATTTTAGTTGCATGTATCATAATTCTTTCAATTCCCTCTTGTGTTCTTATTGTTCATCATACATCCATCATTCACACACCCACCCTTTATACCTAGGGATTTGAAAACCATCGCAAGATGTGTCCACGCATATATCTTTCTTTCTCTTTTCATTCAAGAATTGATACTACACATCACTTGGCCTCTAATCTCTCTTTTATTCTCTTCTTGTTTCTTTTCTTTCTTACAAGGTAACCAAATTTAAAGCCTTCTTCATCGGTCGACCAAGAGAAAAAGTAAGAGTCATCCTACAAGTCCTGTTCTTCAAGTAAAAGGTAAGCGATCACCTTTTCATCTTTTTCGAAACCCACATATTTCTGGCGATCACACTCCATCTTGTATATGCATGCCATCTTTTTTGGTCATTATCCCCCTAAGGATGAGTTTAACTCTCCCCCCTCTTTAAAAGCCATCTCAACACCTCTAGCTCAAGAGGTTAGACATTAGATCCTCCCTTCCACATCTAGAAGCTGGTGTACCTCTAAGAGAACATCCACAAAGCCTGGGAGTCACCCTATTGAGGCCTTTCTTCTCTTTCTCTCTTTCTTTTTCGTGCATGCTAGATAGGCTTTTCTATCATTCCTTAGTCATTGCACATCCACACCCACTCTTCCTACACCCAAGGGGTTTCCCAAAACCTCCTAGAATGCACCCTCCATACTTTACTACACCCTCTCTTCTTGTATAGATGCTACACTTACTTGAAGTCTAATTGGTTTTTCTTTTGTCTTCTCGTGACTTAGAAAGTTTCAACATCGAAGAACATGAATGGAGGTCCTTCCTCTTGTAGAAGGGGGGGTTGAATAGATTTGCAGCGGAAACTAAAGTAATTAAAATTACTTCAAAATTAAGAGTTCTATTCAATTAAAAACCCCACAGATCTGATGTAAAGTGTGTGAAACATTAAATCAAACAGTGTGTGAGTCAAGAAAGTATGTAATGTGTGTGAGTAAATTGACAAGTAGTGTGCAAATGAAATCTTTATGCATGCATCTAGTGTAGCAAGATCAAACCACAGTGCACAGGGATTTTTAGGTGGTTTGGAAATCACCTCCAGTGACTCCTACATCCACCCCTCACACAGTGAGGCCACACTACTCAAAACCTTGAGTACAATGAGTATGACGGCTCACACACACACATCAGAGCACGACGGCTCCAACACACCTGGAGATAGGCACGACGACCTACTCCACAGACCACTTGTGAGCATGACCACTCACAAGCACCAATCAGAGATGAGCACGATGACTCACTCCACTAGGTAAGACCACGTCAACTCTTCCCAAAACCCCTAAGTATGACGACTTAGAAAAACTAAGCATGATGGCTCAAACACCTGAGCACACAATGCTCAACCTCTGGAACATGACGAATCTAGAAACCTGTTAGAACAAGTCCAATGAGGGAGTAGATCCTCTAGCACTATCTATCCCAGTACAATTGTGAAGATAAAATAGACACAATCAGGTGATCTGTGTAAAACGCTTACACAGATCACACACAATGAATTGTTCTGAAAATATAGAATAGAAAGAAGGAAGAATACGTCTCTTTAGCTCTAGATTTGATCTTCACGATCTCAGATCCAAATCTCCTTCTTTCTTGTTGCTGCCTCTACTTTGCCTTCTCCTTCTTCTTCTTCTTCCCTCTCTCTTCTCTTCGTGTTTGCGGCTCTTCTGCTGCTCTACTTCTCCTAGCAGTGCTACTCTTCTCCTCTCTTTGGTCGCACCTTGTGGATACCTTTTTCATAAAGGACAAGGGCATATTTATAGCCTTAATCATATGACCGAGGACTTGGGAATGCGTGAGTACCAAGTACCCCAAGTAAGACATATGCCAGTCACATGACATCTTGCACAAATAGCATCGTTAATTAGTCAGGAGAAAAAGGCAATGAATGTTTAAGTTAATTAAAGAAGAAATCGATGTTATACATGAGGTAATAAATTTTTGATCGATTGTCAGATCAATTGTCATAACATCAACTGTCAAAGAGTCGTCAAGAAGTCGACTGTTAGAACTTCGATTAGCAAAGATTATAATTAACATGAATATACGATGTCTTAGCACTTCGACTAGACAAGTGTAGATCATGACATCCGAAGTCAAGATGCTTTGGATGAAAGAGATACAATGTGAATATACGAAGTGCTATGCTTCGACTGACCAAGTGCAAATGTGAACAACTGAAGTGTTGGTCAAAATTAGTCTTGATCGGTCGAAGTGACTTTGTCATATCTAAAGCTTAGCTTCTTATATGATGAAGTTACACTTGTTTGACAAAGAGAAATTGAGTACATCCGAAGTCAGTATTGAATTTAGTCTTAATCGGTCGAAGTGACTCCATCATATCCGAAGCTTAGCTTCATATATGACGAAGTTCCACTTCATCATATCCCCGAAGTCTAGCTCCGTATATGACGAAGTACTGCTTCGATTGACAAAGAACAAAATAGAACATCCAAAGTTATAGTGTCAAATATATCATGATCAGCCGAAAGTGACTTCGTCATATCCGAAGCTTAGCTTCGTGCTTCGGTTGACTACGACCAAAGTGAACATCCGATGTTCATTTTAGCAAGATTTCAATGTGGCCAGTCAATCTATGAATTGTAAACATCAATCAAAGGATATGGAACATGAAAGCACTTAAGTTCATGAACATCAAAACAAATCAAAATAATAATTATCAAAACAATGATGATGGTTATTCACATAACCATAACTCAACATTCTCCCCCTTTTTGATGATGACAAAACATTCTCAACCAATCTCACACATTTGAAATTTCTCCCCATTTTTGACAACAACAAAAAGATAATTCCTACCCCTTAATCAAGGACAAGTGTAGTCACCCCCATGGCAAAACACTCTCCCCCTATGATGGTACCAATGGTGTAAGATGAAAATGAGTGCACACATATGTGATACCAAAGAACATGAAGGGGTGGAGATCAAAGTATGAGTGACATGAAAGTAAGGAGTTGAATTGGGAGATGGATATATCAAAAATTATATGAATTTATGAGATATTAGATATTAAAATATGAGATAGAAATTATTGTGTTCTGTGATTGTGCAACAAAGTTTAATAACAAAGACACACTCAATCACAGTATCTGTCAAAGTTTTAATAATTTGAATGCATTAAAAAAGATGACGCAAATTTGATTGAAGGTGGCCTATATGAGTTGACAAAAGTGTTTATCACATGAGTTTAGTAGCTAAATATTTAACACAATATAGAATAATAACTCTAAACCTTCTAGTCATGAACTTCATCTAGGTCAATGCATATGTTGTTCTTTTTATACTTTGAATTTTTCTTTCATTTTGTGAGAGAGAATACAAGAATAAATTGGTCAAATCACACCTTTTAGTGCAAGAGGTCACATTTACCCAATGCAAATAACTTGTTTGTCACCTTTTGGCGAAAGCCAAAACAGTTGATTAGGTAAAATGAACCTAGTTACTCAGTGATAAAATGAAGTTTTCATTGCTCCATCTATATCTCTGTATTTTTCCTTTTTTTTTAATTTCTTTTTCAAATTTTACAGGAACATATTTTTATTGATTAGAATAGGCATGATCATGAGTGTAGAAAGATTATTCTAAACATGTATTAAAGATAAAGCTTGAAAATATACACATACTAAACACTAAAGCTACTCATGTGCCTACAAGTGTTCTGCAACTCAGTTTAAATGAGTTCAATATAAAAAAATTGGCATAAACTTACTTTTAAATTGTATCTTAAGACTAAACTGAGTGCACAATTATTTTAGTCTTTATGTATGAGATCTTTCATATAAGAATATCATAAAGACTCATTTATCCTGATACATGACTAGATATGATGGATATGGCATGTCAAGGAGATTGAATCAGAAAATGAATGGAAACTGATTTTCAAGCATGAGTTTAAGTGGATGTTATCATGATGATTAAAAAAAAAATCAACTCCCCCTGAATATGTGCATTTCAAAAGCAAGATGTGTAGACATATGAGCAAATGTGTGTAGACCTGGTGATGATCAAGAGCAACTGGTGTCGACACATGTTGAACTATGTGTCCACCTACTTATGTGTCGACCTTCAAATGTTCACATTTGCACTTGGTTAGTCGAGGCATGGCACTTCATATATTCACATTGTATATCTGCCATCCGAAGCATCTTGACTTTGGATGTCACGATTTACACATGTCCAATCAAAGTGCTGAGACTTCGTTTATTCATGTTATAATCTTTACCAGTCGAAGTTCTGACAGTTGACTTCTTGACAATCAACTTCTTGAAAGTCGACTCTTTGAAAATTGATGTTGTAGCGACCCTGGATATTAATGCCCAAAAAGGCTCTATATCCAAGTCCACCTCTCGCGATCGGACCGAAGTCCCGCAAGGGATATCTCACACAAGTGTCCAGTAGGAATACAAAAGTCAATCACAAGAATATAAGATATAGGAAAGTACATATTCTCATATTCATTTACCACAAATTAAACTGTCCCAATATAATATTACATGTCCAAGTGAAAAGTACAACTATCTTAGGCATACCCCGAGGGAGCAAAGCTCACCCTGAACACAACTACAACTCAACTGCTGGTGGTACAAGTCTACCACAATGCCACAGCAAGCCAAATACATGGCAACCATGAAAAGAACTGTAAGGTAGTGAGCCTTAACAAGTCACAGGCTCAGTAGGGACCTCCTAAAAACACAACAAACCAGCAACTGAAAGAAGGAACCAAGTCCTCAACCCCCAAGGGTCTCACTGGAAACACTAACTGAAACACTACTGAAGTAAAAATGTGCTAACTATAAACATAGCTGCATTAAACATAAACACATTAACTGCCACGGTTTACAGGAAATAAAGGGATTAATAGGACTAGTGTAAGCACACCATCCCACTACCGCAACTGAAAGAACAACTCCACAAGCCACATATGCCAACCACTATCAGACGGTAACAAGACTGACAACAAGGAGTCAGTCCCCCACAAAAACAACAAGTAAAACGAAGGCCATACGGGCCAATCACCAATGAAGAGTCAACAGGACTGGTAGCCAAGAGCCAGTCCACCACACAACTCATGGTAATGAACACCTTGGAGAACTACCCAACAAGGGTACCAACACCACAAGTGGAAGGTCACACAATACGACCCCCCACAGAAAACGATCCACCTCAACACCTAAAAAGGTTAGCACACTGCGTGTCACAACAACCAACAACCCACACATGGTACAGGTACCTAAAACCACAAGGTACCACAACTAGACCACAAGTGCCACTGTGCCACCAGCACAACACACAATAAATGAACACAAACCACAATCGGTGAGTCACCACTTACAAGCCACAACCATTGGCAAAGCTCGAGTCGAAAGAAACGACGCCACCACGTAGGTAGAGACTACTGATTCATGACGTCAGTATCCAACCCGGACAACACAACACGAGAACTACCTCTCAATCTTGCAGTCAAGGACGAAAGGTCCAACTGCCGCTTCACAATCACACAGTAAAGCCAAAGAATAGTGGAGTCCAACCAACACCACACCTGCTGACCACACTGCTGCAGGCCCATGCCTAGCACTTTTAGAGACTCTGGCCTGAGCTCTCTAAAGTGAGGCATTAGAAAACAGGACTAGATGGGGCCCAATACAATTACTGGTGTCCTTACCCCAGACCACGAGTGTGCTACAAGTGACCGAGTACACCCACAACACACAAGCCATTGTCCCACTATCATCTATGCATCAGCCAGACGTACAACTCAAACACAGGAGTGAGGGTATCCAGGAAGATGACACAAACCTCGACAGTCCACACAGTACCGAGACAAACCCTGAGCACAACAAATCACAACGTGCCTAGCTCACACAGAACCTGGGGTACCCAATTGAAGAGGCATTCCGAAATAGGCACCGGACTACCACACTCGGTGAACACACAAGCCCCGTCAATCATTTACCACATGCATAAAACTTATACCATGGTACACATATCATAACTAGATTGTCACTGGTCACCACGTGACCTCCAAGCAACTACACACTATTATGCACATGAACCACATGACAACATTATGGCCTTGCCTGTCATTGGTCATCTCATGATCTCCATAGCAACACACCACCATGCACACAAACCACACATATGCATCACATAACCTTTATAACATAATTAGCATGATTAACATAATCATCATAACTAACACAACTCATTACTAATCATAAACCAAACCATTAACCTAAACATTCTTTACAAACATGAAAATAACTGAAACACCTTAATAGCACCCTAGAAAACCAGGGCTAGGTCAACACAAGACCCTCACTGCCCAACCACCATAGCACAACACAAACCTCGGAAGCTAAAATGCGACAGACATGGTCGTCGCCTTCAAAATCGCGACGACCCCACCAGTCGTGTTCATAAAGAGAATGTGACAGGGCCCAAGGCCGCGAGATAATCGCGACGGCCCGATACGTCGCCTTCAAGCCAAACAGTGTAATACTTAACAGCCGAAGTGTAAATCGCGACGAACCACATTGTCGCGTTTACACCAATCGGAACAACCAAAGAGAAATGTGACGGACTACCCCATCACGTTATCACTAAAATGTGATGGTTTTAACCATCACCTTCTCAGGCGAATGGCTCAACCCCCATCTCCTCCAAGAAAACCATTCCACAGACCAATTAAACTACCGTTTTATTCATTAATGTTGAGCAACTACCTCTAAGAAATCTAATGACTTTCTTAGATTTTATAAAACTATGTTTTTGCTATGACAAATCTTTAAATATATGTTTTATATCACAAAGATCTTTTTTCAGGAAAGAATATCCTAAAAATTTCTAAGGCCACAATTATCTCTCAACATACTAAATCCGACTGCCAAATTCAACTCCTTCAGAATAGCAGTCAGAAATCAAAGTCCGCATTGTTTACATAGTATTCAACTCATACAGTCGAATACCTTTGTTCTGCATTCGACTCATACAGTCAAATACCTTTGTTCTGCATTCGACTCATACAGTCGAATACCTTTGTTCTGCATTCGACTCATACAGTCGAATACATTTGTTCTGCATTCGACTCATACAGTCGAATACCTTTATTCTGCATTCGATTCATATAGTCGAATACCTTTATTCTGCATTCGACTCATGACTTCGACTCTTATAGTCGAACGTCTGCTCTGTATTCGACCAATACCTTCAAATGCCTAAAATACTTTAGAAACTGTATTCAACTGTAGTCGAATCATATTGATCTCTCGAGTCGAATCACTCTTTTCTTCAATCGACTCATCTGTTCACATTCGACTACACTGAAATCCTGTACTTTACTTTTCACACACAACCAGTTCTATATGAACATCATCAAATCTAGTTTGTGTATTTTTAACAACAAGATTGCTGTATAACTTCGAAAAGTTATTATTATATTTTTTACAGGATCTTGACATGAAAGCTCTCAAATTAATTATCCTATGCTAAACATGTTCTAAAAAGTGTCTCATTAAATTTCTCAGTACTGATGTCCTACCTTGCCTTATTGTTAGCTTCTCAAGACACACAGCATTTATGTAAAATTCAGACGCATGGCATCTGACCATCTCACCTACCACTGACAGACCCATACTTTAACTTTTTGTCTGTCTGTCTACTATCTGTAATACTGATGGGATACGAGGTTCCATACTTTGTACTGAACTTTTCTGACCCACCTACCATAAGGGTATGGAGATACGTTTTTTCATTTTGTCTTGTCCTTGCAACAGGCATTTATTGAGCATGCGTTCAGCATGCCTCTCCCTCAGCTATTTGCTACAAGAGCTTATCTTCTAGCTGTTAACAAAATAAAGACCTCGGGAAGAAGCTATTTTGAAGACCTGCTAGGCAATATCTTCAGGACACAAAGAAACTCAGAATTCCTCCTCAAACAGCTACATTGCAAACGACCACAAGCTTCAACGGTCATCTTCTCAAACAGTCATAATTTGAAGACTATAAAAGGAGCTCAAGAGGAAGAGAACAGATATACAACATATTGAGAGATACATACAGTGATACATAGAATCCACAAGTGTTTCAAATCTCATTCTCCTTCAAGAGCCATTCGTCTTCCTCAAGCTCTCTGAAGCCTTCATGCTTGATTTCCTTTGAGAGTTTCCTTGTGCTCAGATAGGAGAAGTTCTGTCTGTGGGTGGTAATTGTACTCAGTGTCAATTCTCTTTAGTCCACCCCCTTTCAGTTCAGATAGGATTTAGAATCAATTCTATATCTGTTGTATCTATCTGAAGTCTGTGTGTTTGTGCTCAATTTTAAGGCAAACACACCCCTGTCAATTCTTTTTATACTTGTGCAGAAGTCTGTCTCTGCACTTTGCCCCTCTTGTGAAGGGAAGGCCTTGGTGAAAAGGCATTTCTGTACCCCTGTATAGGGAAGGCTTGCTCGGGAGCAAGTGGGTATTCTAATTCCTCTCAAGGGTGAGAGAAGGCCAAATTCATTGGCAGATTAGTGAAATCTCAAGTGGTTGGCTTGAGGACTGGATGTAGGACTTCCATGTGGGAAGGGCCGAACCAGGATAAAATATGTGTCTAATTTCTTTGTGGGGTTGTTTCCGCCAAGTCTACACTTGAATCACATAGATCACTTTGAGTACTAACTTGTTTATTTAGTGCTGTGATTTTCAGAAGAAATTTTAAAAGGTCAAAAGTCTTATTCACCCCCCTCTAGGACTATTTCGCTTGCCATTTCGATCCAACAAATGGTATCAAAGCAAGGTCTTCTCAGAAGAATCCTAAAAAGATTTGAGAAGAAATGGCATCTGAAGCTCACAACTATGAAGGCCAATCGGTTACAAGACCACCATTCTTCGATGGTGAAGATTATCAATATTGGAAGATGAGGATGGAATGCTTCATCAGAGGTACTGACTTCGACCTCTGGCACGTAATAGAACAAGGTGATTTTCAAGTCCTTGCAGAATCCTCTTCTGGTGCTCTTTCTATTGCTGACAAAAGAAATATGTCTTTAAATTATAAAGCAAAAAATTATCTATGCTGTGCTTTATCTAAAAGAGAGTTTAATAAAGCCTGTAAAACAGTAAAAGAAATGTGGGATAAGCTACAAGTTACATATGAAGGTACAGATAGGGTTAAACAAACTAGAATAGACATACTTGTATCTCAGTATGAACAATTCAAAATGCTTCCAAATGAGAATATTACTCAAATGTACAATAGATTCTCAAATATAATTGTAGGTTTGAGTGCTTTGGGGAAAAATCTGACAAACGAAGAAACTGTTAGAAAAATATTAAGATCTCTAACAAATGTTTGGACACCTAAAGTCACAGCCATAGAAGAAGCACATGATTTAACACAATTAACTATTGATAAGTTAATAGAATCCCTCATGGCACATGAAATAAACATGGAAAGGTTCTCTGAAAATTCTTCAAAGAAGAAAATTTCAAATGCTTTAAAGATTGCAGATTCCTCTTCATCTGAGGATTCCAAAGAGAAATCAGAGACAGCGATGATGAGGCTATGCTCTCAAGGAAGCTGCAAGGAATCTTGGCTAAGAAGAAGAAATTTGGGTCAAGGAAATTCTTTAAGAAGGACAAGAAGAAAGGACCTACATGTTATGAATGCAATCAGCCAGGACATTACAAATCTGAATGTCCCAGACTCAAGAAAAAGGACCAAGTGGACAAATCAGATAAGAAGAAAGGAAAAGAAAAGAAGTTCAGAAGATTAAAAAAGAGGCTATGGCAGCAACATGGGATAATGAAGATGCTACCAGCTCAGAGTCTTCCAGCTCGGAATCTGAGGAAGAAGAAAAGGCAAATCTAGCCCTCATGGCAGGACTAGAACAGGTAAATTCTGAAACATCTTTTACTTCCTGCTCTGAATCTGATTATGATGATATTAAAGATGCATTTAACGAGCTCTATGAAAAATACAAATCCGTGGTAAAATAAATAAAAATAGTTAAGCTAAATTTAATCAACCAAGAAAAGAGCAATATCTTTCTTAAAAAGGAAACTAAAAGATTGAATCAAAATCTAAATGAGACTAAAAGAGCAAATGAATTACTCTGTGAAGATTTGAAGAATAAAAATAGCAAAATTTTAGAATTAGAATCAAATCTAAACTTGCTCAAAAATGAAGAAAAATTAGTAGAGGAAAATAACTATCTAAAAGCTACCATTGAAAAGATTTCTAATTGCAAAACCTCACTATTTGTTAGAATTAAAGGTTCTAGATCTGGTAGAAAGAAATATGGATTAGGATACACTCCTCCACATAATAAAGAAGAGATTATTTATCCAGAAGTGTATCCAACTCCTAAATTTGTGGCTGAAAAGAACATAAAAAATACTAAAAAGGTAAATCAGCATAACTATAAACAAAAACAAAAATTCAACAACAATGTGCACAGGAAAAATGCTTTCAATTTGTGTTGTACTCATTGCAATCAATTAGGTCACACTGTTAGCACATGCACCACTAGACATTTAAGATGGATTCCTAAAACTAACCATCATGGACCCAAAAAAATTTGGGTACCAAAAGTTACAACTTAGCCTATTTTGCAGGGTCAGCTGAGGGCATCCAAATGGTATTTGGATAGTAGATGCTCAAGGCATATGACAGGAGATAGGAAGCTTTTCACCAGTTTTAGAGAAGAATCTGGTCAAGTAACTTATGGAGATAATGGAAAAGGAAAAGTACTAGGATATGGAACCATTGGTACTAAAGAGAAGAATCTAATTGAAGATGTTATGTATGTAGAAGGTTTGAAGCACAACCTGATCAGTATTAGTCAACTATGTGATAAAGGGCATTTAGTAAGTTTTCAGAATGACAAGTGTACAATTCAGAAGGATAACAAGATTGTCTTTGAAGCACAAAGAGTGAATAATCTATACACATTGCAACTAGCAGAGTTAAAAGAAGTAAACTTGTGTCTAGCTACCACCAAAAGTGATGAATATGATCTTTGGCATAGAAGACTTGGTCATGCTAGCACTTCAGTGATCAAGAAGTTGATAAGGCATGATATGGTTGAAGGACTTCCCAAACTCAAGCTCAGAAAACATGGAATATGTTCAGCCTGTGCAAAGGGAAAGTAGACCAAGACCTCTTTTCAGTCTAAAACAATTGTTACAACTTCCAAGCCATTGGAACTAATGCACATGGATTTGTTTGGACCAATGAGGACAGTCAGTCTTGGTGGAAAATTGTATGGCTATGTGCTTGTTGATGATTATTCAAGGTATACTTGGGTATCATTTTTAGAAGCCAAATCTGAAGCTTTCCAAGCATTTCTGAAGTTCAGCAAAGTAGTTCAGAAAAATCAGAAATTTCAGATCACAAGTCTCAGGTCAGATCATGGTGGTGAATTCAAAATTGAAGATTTTCTGGAGTTCTGTTAGGAAAATGGAATTGAACACAACTTCTCAGCTCTAAGAACACCCCAACAAAATGGAGTGGCAGAAGGAAAGAACAGAACACTATTGGACATGGCCAGAACAATGCTAAATGAGTATAATCTACCAAAGTACTTCTGGGCAGAAGCAGTGAATACAGCTTGCTATATCATCAACAAATGCATGATTAGACCAATTCTGAAGAAAACACCATATGAGCTATACAAGGACAAGAAGCCAAATATCAGTCATCTCAGACCCTTTAGTTGTAAGTGTTTCTTTTTAAATAATGGTAAGGATAACCTAGGAAAATTAGATGCTAAAAGTGATGAAGGTTTTCTCTTAGGATATGTTTCAAAACCTAGAGGCTATAAGGTATTTAATAGAAAAACCTTAACAATAGAGCAATCAGTTCATGTATTATTTGATGAAACTAACCCCTCTATCAGAAAAATAGAAGAAGAAGAATGTGTTGATGATCTGTGCAGAGATCTAGAAAAGACATCTCTTGAAGAAGAAGAGAATGATAAAGAAGAAGAAGATCCTCCATTAGAAGATCTTCAACAACAAGAAGAATCACAAGAAGGACTACCTAAAGAATTGAGGTACCACTGGAACCATCCTAGAGAAAACATAATTGGTGATCCTCAATCCAAGGTAAGAACAAGAGGTATGCAAATTCCTTGTCACTTCTCTGCCTTAGTTTCACAAATTGAGCCTAAGACAATCAATGATGTACTGGGTGATGAATCTTGGATCCTTGCTATGCAAGAAGAGCTTAATCAGTTCAAACGTAGTGAAGTTTGGACCCTTGTGCCTAGACCTACTGATCATCCAGTTATTGGAACCAGATGGGATTTAAGGAATAAAATGGATGAGTCAGGGGTAATTACTAGGAACAAAGCTAGACTTGTAGCGCAAGGATATTCCCAAGAGGAAGGCATAGATTTTGATGAAACCTATGCTCCAGTTGCTAGATTGGAGGCAATCAGAATTTTATTAGCTTATGCTTGCTCTCTCAATATCAATTTATTTCAAATGGATGTTAAAAGTGCTTTTCTGAATGGTTTCATTAAAGAAGAAGTATATGTTGAGCAACCACCTGGTTTTGAAGATAATAAGTATCCTGATCATGTTTTTTGTTTAAAGAAAGCACTATATGGTCTGAAACAAGCACCAAGAGCTTGGTATGAAAGATTAAGTGCTTATCTTATATCACATGATTTTATAAGAGGAAAAGTAGATAGCACCCTATTTATAAAGAAATTTTCAGATGGAATCTTAATTGTACAAATCTATGTTGATGACATTATCTTTAGATCTACTAATGAATCACTCTGTAAATTCGTTGAAAATTTGATGCAAAGTGAATTTGAAATGAGCATGATGGGTCAACTTAATTATTTTCTTGGATTGCAAATTAAGCAAACCAAAGAAGGAACTCACATCTGTCAAACAAATACATTTCAGATTTACTGACTAAGTATGGCTTTGACAAATATAAGCCCTTAGGAACACCCATGAGCTCAGGCATTAAGTTAGATAGTGATCCTCTTGGCAAAAAGGTAGACCAAAAGACCTATGGAGGAATGATAGGATCACTGCTCTATCTCACTGCAAGTAGACCAGATATAATGTTTAGTGTCTGTCTCTGTGCAAGATTCCAAGCTGATCCTAAAGAATCTCATGTTCTTGCAGTAAAAAGAATTTTCAGATATCTCATTAATACAAATAACTTAGGTTTATGGTATCCTAGATGTTCTGATTTCAAGTTGATTGGTTATAGTGATGCTGACTATGCTGGATACAAATTAGATAGAAAAAGCACCAGTGGTACATGTCAAATTCTTGCAGGTTGTTTGATATCTTGGTCTTCTAGAAAGCAGAATTCAGTAGCTTTATCCACTATAGAAGCTGAATATATTTCAGCTGGAAGCTGTTGTACTCAACTCCTGTGGATCAAGCATCAGTTAGAAGACTATGGTCATCAACTTCAAGATATTCCAATGCTTTACGACAACACAAGTGTTATAAATTTAACAAAGAATCCAATTCAGCATTCAAGAACCAAGCATATTGAGGTTAGACATCATTTCATCAGGGACCATGTAAGTAATGGAAATATTTCTCTTGAATTTGTTTCTACAGAAAATCAATTAGCAGATATTTTTACAAAACCTCTCCCTGAAGATAGATTTACTTCAATAAGAAGAGAAATAGGTATGTGTAATCCTGATTAAACTAATAAAACAGTGTTTGAACTGCCTTGATAAAACCTTCCTTGAACTGTCTGTGAAAGTATCCTGAAAATCGGTCCTATATTCGACTCATGCATTCGATTCATGAGGAACCAATGCATTCGATTCATGTTATAATGATACATTCGACTAATGCAGCCGAATACCTAATTTGATTCATTAAGTTAATTTAAACCGACACCTTTCAGAATTCTTTAATTGAGGTAACTGACACCTCATTAAGGCGCGTCCATTCGTGATTAAACAGTCAAATCAATCATCACGTCCATTCTTAATTAAACGGTCAAATCAATCATCGCGTCCGTTCATCCTGAAATCAAGCGCCAGTTACTTTTTTCTTATGTAAGAAAACCTCTTCTCCTTTCAAAACACCCATTTGAAATCCCCTTTCGACTCACCTGTCTTCTTGCGTTCTTCGCGCCTTCACTGTGCTCCGACAAACGACTCTCCAGAAACCATCTGAAACCTCATTCCTCCAGAAGAGAGGTAGGATCTTTCATCTCTACTGGTCATTTCTTTCTCTCCTCTGAAGGTTTCCTAAGTCCCTTTCGTTTCTTTCATCTAGATGGCTTCCCTTAGGGCTTCTGAGTCTGTCCAGTTGACCCCTGACCAACTCCAGTGTCTTGCTAAGATTCCCATTTGGTCTGGGAAGGCTGTTGAGTTCTCTCATTTGTCTGGAAATTTGTCTTGGGTAGAAGAGACTCTGAATGCTATGGGTTGGACCAGAATGTGTCAGATTTCTGAACCCTTTGTTGCCGATGCAGTCAGATCCTTTTATGCTTCACTGCAAGTCTCTGATGGGAACTCAGTTGTAGGGTATGTTAAAGGCACCAAAATCATAATTTCTGAAGAGCTTTTGGTCGAGTTTCTGGATTGTCCCAACCCAGGGCACAGGCTTAGTGAGTTCATCCCTTTGGAAAAGCAAAAGCTAGGGATTATTGGTAGCCTGGGGACCCTCAGCAAACGAGGACTTCAAGTCAATGAGTTGTCTGCTGAGAAAAGACTGATTCACTCTATTATTACCAATATCATCACCCCTAGAGCAGGAACTCATTCTTCCATCACTACTAGGGATGGTAATTTGCTATTTTGGGCAATTCAAGGCACAGGGTGAATCTGCCAGCAGTTATTCTGGAGAAGATGATTGCTTCAAAAGACCTCCAAGAATCTCTTCCATATGGATCTCTACTGACTCTTATCTTCAAGAAATTCTCAGTGGATCTGTCTAGAGAAACGTTTGTTGGTAACAAGGAGAAGATTGGTATTTTCACTCTAAAAAGAAGCAAGTACTCCTTGGTTGGTAAGAAGCAGAATTTGTGGTACAAAAGTTCAGTCCCTAAATGTGAGCATGAAGTATATCCTGATGAATCTTTGGTTTCTCTGCTCACACATGAAGCCCCTACATCCAAAGTTCAGCATGAACATCCTTCCATCCAGATCAGATCTGAAGAGTCCATTCTTATACAAGAAGATGTTCCTCCAACCATTCCAGTTCCAGATGTTCTAGAGGACACCATCAATGATGTCCTAAGAGATCTCAGAGGCAAAAGAATCATTTCTGAAGATATTCCAGCCTCTTCCCCCCAGGATCACCTCTTTGAAGATAGAGAGCATGACAACTCTCCTTCTCAGTTTAAGACCCGGCCAAGGTCTCTGGGGGAGACCAGCAACAGCCTCAGTAATATTTTGGAAATGGTTAGAAGTCAAAACGAGAACATGTCAGTTCTCCATATGCAAGTTGTTCTGTTAGATACTAAGTTTGATAGCTTGTCTAAGGAAGTTAAGCAAATCAAGGATCTCCTATTGCAGTTGGTGTGCCAACCAGGCACCTCTAGGCCATCAGGGCCTTTCTCCTCCCAGCAGCAAGAAGAAACAGTGCCAGCTCAAGAAGAAGAACACCAAGCAGAACCTCAAGTACCTATACCTGAGGAACCAGAACTTGAGCAACATGTCAAAGAACCAGCAGTTCAGGCTGAAGAGCAGCCTATTGAATCTGAGCAGCAGCAAGTTGAGCAGACCACTGAGCAGCAGGCTCAGTTGGCAGTAGTTGTATTTAAACCAAGTGATCAGCAGCAGCAGCAGCAAGTGCAAGAATTAGAAAATCAGCCAGAAGAAGTGGCAACAGCTGTAGAGGACCCTATGCAAAAGGCAGCAGCCAAGAGACCTCTCGAGCCCTCTCAAGATTGTCAGACTTTTAAGAGAAAGGTGTAGAGGAGATTAGTCAAGGATGGTGTTCCTGTCAAACCAATCCTCCCTTCTCCTTCTTCCAGAGCCACATCACCCACTGCTACACCTGCAACTGAACCTGCTTCATCAGCACCACTATCTCCACACTCCTTCTTAGATCTACTTCTAGTAATCACTCCTGTAGATCACTTCAAACAAGATGTTAAGTTCTCCATCTACCCCTTGAAATATCAAGTTGAACCTCTTGAAGAGTTCACCAGTACTCTTTCAACTCAACCTCCTCATTTTTATTCCTCTCTTCCTACAGCCTCAAAATCTGACTCCAAGAAAACAATAATGCCTTTAATTGAGATACCTCCTAGCATCCAACTGTCAGCCTCCAAAGGACCCAAATTGGGACACAAACCTTCCTCTCTACTTCCTCCGTTTTGGTATGCCTTCAATCATCACTCTGAACAACACATGAATATGTTCAGAGAATATCTTGCCATTAGAGCCTTTTTGGAAGTTCATGAGTTGCCAGATTTCACATTTGAACACTGGCTTCCTATTTTGATTCAAACTTCCCAACATTCTATTTCTGATCTCCAACTCATATCTAGGAAGAGCCACTGCCTCACTCCCCAAGAATTTGTTGATCAATACCCCGAAGAGGCCGCCAGGTTCTTAGAAAATCAATCCAGAACCCATCACTTGACAACTGCTCATCATCTTTCTCTTAGATTTCATGCCCTTTTTGCAGAGCATCTCAGGGCCTTTCAGGCCAAGTACCTTGAAATGAGATCTTTCAACCATGAAAGGTTCAAACTGGGATTGCATGATGTTTCCAGAGGGCAGTATGAGAATTTGCTCAGAGGACAAAGAGAGATTACTCCTTCCATGTCAGTGGCTTTGTCGTCAGGACTTCACCCTCCTTTGGTAGGAGCAGTCTCCTACAGAAGAGAATTTGCTGAAATATTCTTCAATAGATTCCTCCAGATTTCTGCCATATTCAAAATCAAGTACCAATCTAAGCTCAGTTTCCAGAGGTTTATATTTATTCAGTTGTCAAAGAAATCCAAGCATCTCCTTGATATCCAGCTCAGTTTTGCTGAATCCGAAAGATTCACCCCTGAGCAATGGGAAGCAGCCTATCCATCCTACCACTCTCAGTGCCGAAAAATGAAACTCAACATCAATCAATTTCACTCAAAAGTCCTCATGGATTTCCATAAGAGTGTCACTCATCGTTGAGCTGAGAGGTACCTCATATACTATCAGGCTAAGGATGCAGCCATCTCTCATGGCCTCTATTGGAATCTAACCTTCAACGAATTCCTCCAACTGGCATCCACCAAAAAATTTGTGCCTCTCCAAGTCAAGATGGACATTGACAAGTTTCATTACAAGATTGGTTGGTACAGGAGGCGCCACGTTAAGTCTATCAAAAAATTACCCTCCACCAACCCAGCCTACAATGTTGATGATGCTCTCTTTAAAAATTCCTTCAACAAGAATGAAGAAAAACTCTAGGAGCTCATCTAACCATTCCTAAAATCAATTCCTGCTTCTCTCTTGTTGCCTCGTTCAGCTAGAGTCTGAACTTTTTAGTTGTAATTTCTTGTTTAAACCTGCTTGCTACTATGTACTGTTTGCCATTTTATAGATGCAATTTCTTCCTACTTGTGAAATTCTCAAATGTTTTATCCTTTGTGTTAATGTCACAAAGGGGGAGAAAAAGGTATAAACATAGCATATGATACATATCTATTTAAAGACTTTTGTCATTAACAAAAAGGGGGAGAATTGTTGAGCAACTACCTCTAAGAAATCTAATGACTTTCTTAGATTTTATAAAACTATGTTTTTGCTATGACAAATATTTAAATATATGTTTTATATCACAAAAATCTGTTTTTAGGAAAGATTATCCTAAAAATTTCTAAGGCCACAACTATCTCTCAACATACTGAATCTGACTGCCATATTCAACTCCTTCAGAGTAGCAGTCAGAAATCAAAGTCCACGTTGTTTACATAGTATTCGACTCATACAGTCGAATACCTTTGTTCTGCATTCGACTCATACAGTCGAATACCTTTGTTCTGCATTCGACTCATACAGTAGAATACCTTTGTTCTGCATTTGATTCATACAGTCAAATACCTTTATTCTGCATTTGACTCATGACTTCGACTCTTATAGTCGAACGTCTGTTCTGTATTCGACCAATACCTTCAAATGCCTAAAATACTTTAGAAACTGTATTCAACTGTAGTCGAATCATATTGATCTCTCGAGTCGAATCACTCTTTTCTTCAATCGACTCATCTGTTCACATTCGACTACACTGAAATCTTGTACTTTACTTTTCACACACCACCAGTTCTATATGAACATCATCAAATCTAGTTTGTGTATTTTTAACAACAAGATTGCTGTATAACTTCGAAAAGTTATTATTATATTTTTAACAGGATCTTGACATGAAAGCTCTCAAATTACTTATCCTATGCTAAACATGTTCTAAAAAGTGCCTCATTAAATTTCTCAGTACTGATGTCCTACCTTGCCTTATTGTTAGCTTCTCAAGACACATAGCGTTTATGTAAAATTCAAACGCATGGCATCTGACCATCTCACCTACCACTGACAGACCCATACTTTAACTTTTTGTCTGTCTGTCTACTATCTGTAATACTGATGGGATACGAGGTTCCATACTTTGTACTGAACTTTTCTGACCCACCTACCATAAGGGTATGGAGATACGTTTTTTCCTTTTGTCTTGTCCTTGCAATAGGCATTTATTGAGCATGTGTTCAACATGCCTCTCCCTCAGCTATTTGCTACAAGCGCTTATCTTCTAGCTATTAACAAAATAAAGACCTCGGGAAGAAGCTATTTTGAAGACCTGCTGGGCAATATCTTCAGGACACAATGAAACTCAGAATTCCTCCTCAAACGGCTACATTGCAAACGGCCACAAGCTTCAACGGTCTTCTTCTCAAATGGTCATAATTTGAAGACTACAAAAGGAGCTCAAGAGGAAGAGAATAGATATGCAACATACTGAGAGATACATACAGTGATACATAGAATCCACAAGTGCTTCAAGTCTCATTCTCCTTCAAGAGCCATTCGTCTTCCTCAAGCTCTCTGAAGCCTTCATGCTTGATTTCCTTTGAGAGTTTCCTTGTGCTCAGATAGGAGAAGTTCTATCTGTGGGTGGCAATTATACTCAGTGTCAATTCTCTTTAGTCCACCCCCTTTCACTTCAGATAGGATTTAGAATCAATTCTATATCTGTTGTATCTATCTGAAGTCTGTGGGTTTGTGCTCAATTTTGAGGCAAACACACCCCTGTCAATTCTTTTTATACTTGTGCAGAAGTCTGTCTCTGCACTTTACCCCTCTTGTGAAGGGAAGGCCTTGGTGAAAAGGCATTTCTGTACCCCTGTATAGGGAAGACTTGCTCGAGAGCGAGTGGGTATTGTAATTCCTCTCAAGGGTGAGAGAAGGCCAAATTCATTGGCAGATTAGTGAAATCTCAAGTGGTTGGCTTGAGGACTGGATGTAGGACTTCCATGTGGGAAGGCCCGAACCAGGATAAAATCTGTGTCTAATTTCTTTGTGTGATTGTTTCCGCCAAGTCTACACTTGAATCACACACATCACTTTGAGTACTAACTTGTTTATTTAGTGCTGTGATTTTCAGAAGAAATTTTAAAAGGTCAAAAGTCCTATTCACCCCCCTCTAGGACTATTTCGCTTGCCATTTCGATCCAACAATTAAAACATGGGAGACACTACCATACACTGCCATAGCATAGTATGCAAAGCTCTAAACCATTTAAACAATTAAAAGCAAAGAGGGTAGTCTGCCTACCAACTCGAGGAACCTGCAGAACGCAAGAAACGCTGCACCGCCGGCAAGTCCATGCTCCGAGCATTCTCCTCACGTGGAACCTGCACCGAGTGAGCCACCTGGAAGTTGAAAAAACCAAAAGAGCCACAAAACCTCCTCCCCTCCACCGAACAGAGCCACCTCTACTCTGTCTGGCCTGAAATAGAGCAATAAATGCCACAGTCAAAATCGCAACATAGGTAAATGTCGCGTTTAACATGCATTAAACGCGACGGACCAACCATCACCAAACATGTCGCCCATCGGAAAGGCGGTTTGGCGAATTGTGACGTAGGAAGCCGTCGCATTCAAAACGTGACGACATACCCCGTCGCCTTCTTCACTAGAAAACCTTCAAGCTCTATGGGCTAAAACATAAGTCCCACAACGCCTACACAAGACCTGGAAGCTACAACCAAGGCTCATTGACCCCACACTGGCCATGAGCATCATACTAGAACCATTAAACATTGATTCGAACAACCGCGATGTTACATTAGTATCAACTAAAAAG
This sequence comes from Colocasia esculenta, assembly GCA_014218235.1. NCBI lineage: Eukaryota > Viridiplantae > Streptophyta > Magnoliopsida > Alismatales > Araceae > Colocasia > Colocasia esculenta. Next base: position 66,747,960 of record CM024753.1, on the reverse strand, counting down.
GAATGTCGTCCTCAACATTCACAGTAAAACTACAATAAATCTGACTATCACTTAAGAAGAAACAAAGCCATACACAGAACAAATAGGGTACACTTGGCTTCCAATTGCTCTTCAGACTCTCTATTTGCCTACCACAATTTAATCAACTTTGTTCTATTTCTGTTCCAATTCCTTTTATAGCTCGAGGCATACTAACTTGCTGTAGGCACTTTATCTCTTTGAATTCAACCTGCTTCCACATTTTCTAGGATGTGTCTGCAATATCCATTTCTGTGTCATTTTTCTTGCTAGAAATCCTTTATCATAAACCACTGCCTCTGACTATTCTGCCATACTAAACCATCTTCTAATACATCTTTCAATACTAACTTGTCATTAATTGTAACTCAGCCTCAATTTCATTCATGTTTCTTACTACCAATCTGCTTTCTGCTTCAACAATTGCTTGCACATTTTCACTGTTCACTTTATATGTTGGTGCCATTGCTTCATGTTTGCACTCACTTACCATTTTGCTTTGCCAATTACCAATTACCTGTACATGAATATTTTCTGCTCTAACTTGTTGTCCATTATCTGATTCCATCTGCTTTACAGTACTCTGAACTTTTGTTCTTCCCATTATTCCATTTCTTTATGATACCTGTTACTTTTCTACTACACACACTAATTATATCGGATACTTGTCAAATACTCTACAAATTCTGCTCTCAGTAACACTTTCAATTCTTTTCATTTCTATTACCATTCTAACTTTAACTGTACCCAAATCTGACTTACTAAAGACCATCTTATCAACTACCGTCGAAAGGAAATATCTGAAGCTTCAAACTGTTCTCTTTGCCATACTATTACTATCATATTCTGCTCTTTTCTATTCACTAAAAATTACAATTTAACTGACTGATCAAATAACTCATGCGTGCTACTATGACACTCTACTTCCTCACCAGGTAAATATACAACTCATTCAACTATGAACATGCTCTGCCACTAACTTTATTCAATTCTTTCAATTAACTGCCAACCAACCCAAAAATCTTCTCTGTTTAACTGAAAGCCTTTCCATCTGCATTCCACACTCACTCACCTCAGAAATTTCAAACTGTACACATTACTTATTCTTCCTATTTTATTCTACCATAACCTCATCTATTCTTTATTCTTTAACCAATCTGTCTCTGCTAGCACATCAAATTCTGAAAATTACTCTAATGAAAGAATATCTCTGGTCAACTAAATTCCTTGCTCTGCACTATTCCATAACCTCTTACTATACATCACTTTAATCATCTCACTATAACCATCTGCTGACCTGCTATACTCATCTCTTCTTCTAATCAGTAATACTCAACTTTAAATTTACTACCACTGTATTAAACACATTACCATGATCTGTCCTTTCTAATTCCCCTTGTCCACACTGTTGCTTTATAATCTCTGCATCTGCTCTTACTGTACTCTACTGTTACATCTCTATTTCCATTCACTGGAACCATTACTGGCATAACTCTAATGCTGACACTAGTAATCCTGCAATTTAAATTTAAATCTTACCAAAAGCTTGATCCCATTACCATTAACACATTTGTTTCTTTGCAAACCTTTATTTGCTAACACTAATATTCTGCATTCCTCTCTTTCCTGAATCAATCTTTCTTTATCTCTTCCATTCCACTTTCTTTCTAACAATCTTAATCCCACTCAAAGTTGGAACATCTTTCCCAACACCTGATCTGTTCTTACTAACTCTTTGAATCTTATTCAAACTGACCCGATTTCAATTACCTGACCTTATATCGTTACCTTGCCTTAACTATCACAATATATTGAACATTTCTGTAGAACATCACAAAATATTATTACAACACTGCACATATAACAAACACTTCTGCTAATAATAATAATCTGTCATTCAGAACTATTATCTGTTTACCCATTAATGATCCTTAACTAGTCTAAAAAATATGTTTCAACTCAACAACCTATTCATTCCCTCTTTCTTTAATCAACCATTCTCATTTCTGTACTTTTCACAATCCTGAACAAATCCTTCTAGTACTAACAAACATCTCTGATTACAACACTCACTTAATTTCATTCCCACACATTGTTGTTCCTTTGTTTACTAATACCTCATCTAATGCTGATTTGATTCACTTAATTATCTAAAATCTTCCACTTCAATGATCGCATTACCATCTAAACAGTTTATCAATACCATTGTCACAAATCACAAACATAACACTTACTATTATCAGATTTCTCAATCTTTTACAGCTGACAATCTCTAATGCAACAATGTTCCATCCTGTCACACTATCTGCACTGTTACTTTATTACACCGCTATCCTCATAGCAAATTCTGTTTACACATATACACTTCTACTGCCGTGTACCTATCTCTGCTAATCCTCTACTTTACTAACAACACTTTCATCACACCCAACCATATCTTTCTCAGAAAACAACTCTACCAATTCCTTCTCAACTCCCACTGCTTACCAAACCAGTTCTCAGCAACCCATTATCAACTGCCAACCCCCACAAACATGTACACACAATTTTAAACACCAAAAACACAGGTGAGAACCATGTACAACCACAAACTTACTACCAGCAGTGGACATTTAACCATGTTTTGGGACACTGTAACCTTAATGTCTTTTCATATTCTAACTGGACCATGCTCTGATACCAACTACAGCGGCCTTGTATATTTATGCCTAATAAGGCTCCATATCCAAGTCCACCTCCCGCGATCGGACGAAGTCTCGCAAGGGATGTCTCACACGTGTCCAGTAGGAATATAAAAGACAATCATAAGAATATAAGATACTAGAAAGTACATGTTCTCATATTCATTTACTACAAATTATACAATCCCAATACAATATTACATGTCCATGAGAAAAGTACAACTATCTAGGGCATACCCCGAGGGAGCAAAGTTGACCCTAAACACAACTACAACTCAACTGCTAGTGGTACAAGTCTGCCACAATGCCGCAGCAAGCCAAACACACGGCAAACCCTGAAAAGAACTGTAAGGGAGTGAGCCACAACAAGTCACAGGCTAAGAAGAGACCTCCCAAAAACACAACAAACCGGCAACTGAAAGAAGGAACCAAGTCCTCAACCCCCAAGGGTCTCACTGGCATCACTAACTGAAACACAACTGAAGTAAAAACATGCTAACCATAAACATAGCTACATTAGACAAAAACACATTAACTGCCACGGTAACAAAACTGACAACAAGGAGTCAGTCCCACATAGAAACAATGAGTAAAACCAAGGCCACACTAGCCAATCACCAACGAAGAGTCAATCGAACTGGTAGCCAAGAGCCAGTCCACCACACAACTCATGGTAACAAACACCTCGGGGAACTACCCAACAAGGGTACCAACACCACAAGTGGAAGGTCACACAACACGACCCCCCATAGAAAACGATCCACCTCAACACCTAAAAAGGCTAGCACACTGCGTGCCACAACAACCAGCAACCCACACAAGGTACAAGTACCTGAAACCAAAAGGTACCACAACTGGACCACAAGTACCACTGTGCCACCAGCACAACACACAACAAAGGAACACAAACCACAATCGGTGTGTCACGCCCCTATATTTAGCAGTGGAATAAATACCGAGGTGCGTGAATGATACAAATAGATGTATCACAGTTGAATAGCACAGAGTCACAATTGAATATAACAACACAGTGGAAACTATAATATTGTCACAAAAGTACTCCTTATTCCATTCATTCAACTAATTAAAAACCTTACATCAATCGAGCCAATCGAAGGGCCCATTATTCAAATAAAAATGTTTCACTATTACATCGATTACTCAAATAACTATTCCTAGACTATCAACTCCTCATATGGCGGGTGCTCATCACTCTTGCCCTGCCTCATCTGACTCCTCTGGTTCCTCATCACTACCTGAAAAGGACAGGATGATAGGGGTGAGTGAACTAGCTCAGTAGGATTTACATCTCAATATTGTGCGAGCACTAATTTACATGATTAACATTTTAAATAGGCACATATGCACATGAACATGATGACAATGCATGCTTTTCTAACAAGTTGAATAGCGGAATAGAACGGATGTCATATCAAATCAAATATCGAGTTGCATATACAATGGACAGGTAATTCAAGAGTAGAATCATATCAAAAGGAATTGGCCATATTCAAATAGATATTATGTATTCACATGAACAGACGTATCATATCAAATTTTATCATATCATATCAAATGAAGGCACATTCACACAAATCTTGCATATTTATTGTGCTATGCCAAGCACTAGAAGTCCATACTCCCGCAGTTAATAAGTACGTTGGGGCGCTCCTCCCCATGACCAGACAGGGCCCCTATTGCATAGGCATTGGTCAAATGGGCTGAAGTCCCATATTGTGCCGAACAAACATATTCATATTATGGCCACAAAGTTTCAATAATAAGATCAATGTAATATGAACATGATCATCATAGAGACAAGGTGTGATAATAGCTCAAGAGAACAAATGGGCAGTATAACAACATATCTTCTGTCTCATAATTCGTTAATATCTTGACATGAGGATAAATAATGACAGATCGTATGCGGAACATGTGCTCTATATCTCCAGGGTACTTCATGGTACAACCAACTCCGTCTCTATGGGGAATCCATAGAGAACGAAGACTTACGGAGGTCTTAAGGAAAGGATCACTAGTATGCCAATTAGGAATGATCGGCAGAGAGCTCCCAATTCCCCAAGAAGGGTGTGCCTAATCGTGCAAAGGTGTAAGTGACGAGTCACGAATCATTCCTAACATGTATGTAATTGACAATTCATTAATTGAAACATCGGAAAGCATATAACTATCGAAACTCATATGCAAATCATGATAGAAATTGAACTAACAAGTCCATACTAACTTGTATTCATCCCCACATTCATATCATATTCTTACCATATCAATTTGACAATAAGTGAGATCACAAGATAATTAATCAAATGAACATAAGGTCTATCACAATTACACATTAGAATCATATTCATGTTCATTAGCGTTTTCACATGGGTTGATTACTTTTAGGCCAATGCACACTATGTACTATATGTAACATGTTTACAGACCAAGAAAAACTAACACGCTGACTGACTAGCTAATATGTACAATCTCGGGTCGGTTATGAATCGCGTCCAACACAATGGACATTTTTCAGAGCACGGTGTACAGGTAAACAGACCAAACATGAAGACAAGGAAATCGCGTCGGCCTCATAGGCCGCCTTTCAAAGTGAATCACGTCGGGTCATCTCGACGCATTCATGAACAACCATTAAATATAGATCGAGCGGGAAACGACCTGAATCGCGTCGGGGGATCCCGCCGCGGTTCAGACCGGGCACGGACTCCCATGCGGCGTGAAGTCTCACGCGGCCGTTGACCGGTCAGTGTGAGATTCACGTCGTGCCTCGTGGACGCATTTTCCTGAATTGCATTGGACCAGGCTAACATGATACCAGCCGCTGGAATCGCATCGCCTGGTCCGGACGCGATTCCTAGCTTAACCAGAAAATGTAGGAAAACCAACCGATCCTATTCCATGCTTATATCTCTCTATCTAATGATATTTAGACAAAATGTTTAACATTAAAGATGACCAGGACAACGGGTAGAAGAACTTTGATGTTGGGGGTTTGATCTAATTCAGTCTTGCATCTCATGAAAAACATGGAGAACGTAGAAGCCATGTGCAACCCGAAAACACAGTATCATGCAGCGGCTCTCTTACCACACTTATAACTCTCTAACTAATGCCTTTTAGACAAAATGTTCAACATAAAACATGACGAGAACTACTAGTAGCATAACTTTAATGATGGGGGTTTAGTCAAATTTGGTCTCGAATCATGTGCATAATAAGAAGAATGTAAAAAGCCCTAACTGTGCACGACTTAGGGAAAATGACTAATACTCAATGTATACTCCATGAAAATTAAGAAAATCAAGTGCAAATGAACCTGGACTCGAAGCTCTACAAGATGGTATTGGTTTTCTTTAATCTTAGCACTAGAACACCTACCTTTATGAAGATCTAAGACCAGTCGATGTTCTAGACGTAGTAGAGGATGAAGGGGGATGAAGCTCTGGTTCCCAGCCTTTCCTCTCCTCCTCTGGTGCCCTAGCTGGCCTCCAAACGACCCCAACTCATTGCCAAACCTTCCCCAAGAGTTTAGTGATGAGTTCTTAGAGATTTAGGGTGTAATTACATGTCCTAATGGGACTAGGAAAGGGGGATGTGAATTCTGCTTGACCATTCCTTGTTTTGGGATTCTCCCACCCAATTAGAGTGGCAAAGGGTTTAGGAAACCACCTCTTAGGGTTAGGTCCGGTTTTTCTTACCTTGCATGGCTAATTACCTTAATTTTTAACCCTAATTTGCCCTTCCTAATTATTGCATATTTACATGTGCGAATTTCTGAGTATTTTCATGTTCCAATTTTCTATCCTTGGGCCAAATGTGCTCCATTGGCCCAATCTTGTTAATGGGTCATTAATACATGATGTTAGAAGTCTCTCCAACATGTTTATTAAATTTATGGTCGGGTTATTTTTCCGCGTTAACAATTTTCCGACTTAGTTTCTAAATTCGGGTAATTAGTCACGTGTGACCTATATTATGCCAATCGGATTTTCCGTTGCACGAATTTCTTCGTGGAACACTTAAGGATAATATTTGGGGTTGATTTATAATTTTTACGGAATTTTATGATGTGTTTTCTTTCATACGATAATGGTACGTGAGTTTTATCGTTCCGATAATGCGAAATTTATTTATTTACTATTTTCATACTTGAATTTGTTCATGGGTCATAAGTTATCCATTGGTCTAATTTATTTTATTGACTATCCCCACATATTTTTTGGAGTCAACCATAAATTTTTAATTTAGTTATGATCTCATTTTATACACATGATAATGGATTTTCCAACTTATTTCCTAATTACGATAATAAGTCATAATAACTCTTAAATACCCTAAATGACTTTTATTGACCCAAATTTGTTGATGGATCATTATAGGATATTATTTGAAGTCCATCTATGATTTTTATTTAATCTTCTGGCTCCTCTAACTATGTGTGATAATGATTTCTCGACTTATTCTCTGATTACGATACTCAATCACAAAACGCCATAAACTTGGACTAACCAATTTTCCTTTGCACGAATTTCTCCGTGGGTCATTAGAGAGTATTATTTAGAGTTGAACTATGGTTTTTATGAAATTTGCTAATGGGTTTTTGTATGTATGATAATGGCACGTGCGTTTTTTTGCTATTTCACTAATATTGAATTTATCATTTTCAATTTATTTCTAATTTTCTAATTACCGAATTTCCGGGGTGTTACATCCTCCCCCACTTAAGAGAATTTGGTCTCCAAATTCACTTGTGTTTTATGAGCTGGACTTATAGAGAATTAAATTGTGAATTGCTCATAATATAATGATTTATTGGTGATGTAACTTCAGGGTCAAATAAAAGCGAGTTAGAAAGAATGCCTCTTTCATACCTCCTTTCTTGGTTTGTTCTGCCATTTATTCCTCAAGCTTGATTTCTCCTTTGGGAAATCATTAACCTTGTGGTCTTGGCTACCACAACGGAAACATTTGTTCTAAAATTTCCAGCACTCGTCAGACCGATGATTTATTTTGTTGCAATGCTGGCATCTTTCTGCAGGAGCGGGAACTAGTTTCTTATTGCACTTCTTTCTCTTGTGCGATTTGTTACTATTGTTGGGCCGTTTCTCTATGGCTATAGGTTTGGAGTTTCCTGTGGTTGTAATTTGCTCTCTTTTTTTTATTAGTTTCGCTAACTCCTTTGTCATCCATAGACCTTTCCTTTCCATTTGTATCTCCCTTAGCCATTATCAGACATCCTCTAATAGTTTAGCAGCTTGTTGTAGTGCTTTGGTTAATCTTTGGACCGATCTCTGTCCGTCCATAGATGGTGTAGGTATATCCTCCATTGATGTTTATTTAAGTTCCTTCAAAAATAAATTATCAACCGGTCAGTCTTCTTTACTCCTTGTTAATACCTTGTAATCTTACAATATTTAGTTACTAAAAAAGATTTTGGACTTAGCCCATGTTTCTACCCAATCTCACCAGGTAGGTATAGAATTCTTGACACAAGCTGAGGGTTCTAATGACACTTATCCTATCATTCCTAATCGCCTAGGACTTAGGGAAAGCCTAGGCTCTGATACCAACTGTCACGCCCCCGATATTTAGCAGCGGAATAAATATCGAGGTGCGTGAACGATACAAATAGACGTATCACAGTTGAATAGCGCAGAGTCACAATTGAATATAATAGCACAGTGGAAACTATAATATTGTCATAAAAGTACTCCTTATTCCATTCATTCAACTAATTAAAAACCTTACATCAATCGAGCCAATCAAAGGGCCCATTATTCAAATAAAAATGTTTCACTATTACATCGACTACTCAAATAACTATTCCTAGACTATCAACTCCTCATATGGCGGGTGCTCATCACTCTTGCCCTGCCCCATCTGACTCCTCTGGTTCCTCATCACTACCTGAAAAGGACAGGATGATAGGGGTGAGCGAACTAGCTCAGTAGGATTTACATCTCAATATTGTGCGGGCACTAATATATATGATTAACATTTTAAATAGGCAGATATGCACATGAACATGATGACAATGCATGCTTTTCTATCAAGTTGAATAGCGGAATAGAACGGATGTCATATCAAATCAAATATCGAGTTGCATATACAATGGATAGGTAATTCAAGAGTAGAATCATATCAAAAGGAATTGGACATATTCATACAAATATTATGTATTCACATGATCAGACGTATCATATCAAATCTTATCATATCATATCAAATGAAGGCACATCCACACAAATCTTGCGTATTCGTTGTGTTATGCCAAGCACCAGAAGTCCATACTCCCGCGGTTAATGAGTATGTTGGTGCACTCCTCCCCAGGACCAGACAGGGCCCCTATTGCACAGGCATTGGTCAAATGGACCGAAGCCCTATATTGTGCCGAACAAACATATTCATATTATGGCCACAAAGTTTCAATAATAAGCTCAATGTAATAAGAACATGATCATCATAGAGTCAAGGTGTGACAATAGCTCAAGAGAACAAATGGGCAGTATAACGACGTATCTTATGTTTCATAATTCGTTAATGTCTTGACATGAGGATAACTATTGACAGATCGTACGCGGAACATGTGCTTTTTATCTCCAGGGTACTTCATGGTACAACCAGCTCCATCTCTATGTGGGAATCAATAGAGAACAGAGACTTACGAAGGTCTTAAGGAAAGGATCACTAGTCTGTCAATTCGGAATGACCGGCAGAGAGCTCGCAATTCCCCAAGAAGAATGTGCTAATCGTGCAAAGGTGTAAGAGATGAGGCACGAATCGTTCCTAACATATATGCAATTGACAATTAATTAATTGAAACATTGGAAATCATATAACTATCAAAACTCATATGCAAATCATGATAGAAACTTAACTAACAAGTCCATACTAACATGTATTCATCCCCACATTCATATCATATTCTTACCATATCAATTTGACAATAAGTGAGATCACAAGATAATTAATCAAATGAACAAAAGGTCTATCACAATTACAAATTAGAATCATATTCATGTTCATTAGCGTTTTCACATGGGTTGATTACTTTAAGGCCAATGCACACTATGTACTATATGTAACATGTTTGCAGACCAAGAAAAACTCACACGCTGACTGACTAGCTAGTATGTACAATCTAGGGTCGGTTATGAATCGCGTCCAACACAGTGGACGTTTTTCAGAGCACGGTGTACAGGTAAACAGACCAAACGTGAAGACAAGGAAATAGCGTCGGCCTCATAGGCCGCCTTTCAAAGTGAATCGCTTCGGGTCATCCTGACGTGTTCCAGAACAATCATTAAATACAGATCGGGCAGGAAACAGCCAGAATCGTGTCGGGGGATCCCGCCGCGGTTCAGACTGGGCACAGACTCCCACGCAGTGCAAAGTCTCACCCGGCCGTTGACCGGTCAGCGTGAGAATCGTGTCGTGCCTCGTGGATGCCTTTTCCTGAATCGCGTCGGACCAGGCTGACGCGATACCAGGTGCTGGAATCGCGTCATCTGATCCGGGCGCGATTCCTAGCTTAACCCGAAAACATAGGAAAACCAACCGATCCTCTTACCATGCTTATATCTCTCTATCTAATGATATTTAGACAAAATGTTTAACATAAAAGATGACCAAGACAACAGATAGACGAACGTTGATGTTGGGGGTTTTGATCTAATTCGGTCTCACATCTCATGAAATACATGGAGAACGTAAAAGCCATGTGCAACCCGAAAACATAGTATCATGCAGTAGCTCTCTTACCATGCTTATAACTCTCTAACTAATGACTTTTAGACAAAATATTCGACACAAAACATAATGTGGACTACTAGTAGCATAACTTTCATGATGGGGTTTAGTCTAATTCGGTCTCAAATTGCGTGCATAATAAGAAGTACATAAAAAGCCCTAACTGTGCGCGACTTAGGGAAAACGACTAATACTCAATGTATACTCCATGAAAATTAGACAAATCAAGTGCAAATGAACCTGGACTCGAAGCTCTAAAGATGGTAATGGTTTTCTTTAATCTTGGCCCAAGAACACCTACCTTTATGAAGATCTAAGACCAGTCGATGTTCTGGATGCAGCAGAGGATGAAGGGGGATGAAGCTCGGATTCCCAGTCTTTCCTCTTCTCCTCTGGTGCCCTAGCCGGCCTCCAAATGACCCAAACTCGTTGCAAAACCTTTCCCAAGAGTTTAGTGATGAGTTCTTATAGATTTAGGGTGTAATTACATGTCCTAATGGGACTAAGAAAGGGGGATGCGAATTCTGCTTGGCCATTCCTTGCTTTGGATTCTCCCATCCAATTAGAGTGGCAAAGGGTTTAGGAAACCACCTCTTAGGGTTAGGTCCGGTTTTGCTTACCTTGCATGGCTAATTACCTTAATTTTTAACCATAATTTACCCTTCCTAATTATGGCATATTTACAGGTGCGAATTTCTGAGTATTTTCATGTTCCAATTTTATATCCTTGGGCCAAATGTGCTCCATTAGACCAATCTTGTTAATGGGTCATTAATACATGATGTTGGAAGTCTCTCCAACATGTATATTAAATTTATGGTCGGGTTATTTTTCCGCGTTAACAATTTTCCGACTTAGTTTCCAAATTCGGGTAATTAGTCACGTGTGACCTATATTATGCCAATCGGATTTTCCGTTGCACGAATATCTTCGTGGAACACTTAAGGATAATATTTGGGGTTGATTTATAATTTTTACGGAATTTTTTGATGTGTTTTATCTCGTATGATAATGTTACGTGAGTTTTATCATTCTGATAATACATAATTTATTTATTTACTATTTTCATACTTGAATTTGTTCATGGGTCATAAGTTATCCATTAGTCCAATTTATTTTATGGACTATCCCCACATATTGTTTGGCGTCAACCATAAATTTTTCATTTAGTTATGATCTCATTTTATACACATTATAATGGATTTTCCAACTTATTTCCTAATTACAATAATAAGTCACAATAACTCTTAAATATACCGCAAATTACTTTTATTGACCCAAATTTCTTGATGGATCATTAGAGAATATTATTTGAAGCACATCTATGATTTTTATTTAATTTTCTGGCTCTTCTATCAATGTGTGATAATGATTTCCCGACTTATTCCCTGATTATGATACTCAGTCGTATAACACCTTAAACATGGACTATCCAATTTTCCTTTGCATGAATTTCTCCATGGGTCATTAGGGAGTATTATTTAGAGTTGAACTATGGTTTTTATGAAATTTTATAATGGGTTTTTGTATGTATGATAATGGCACGTGCGTGTTTTTTGCTATTTCACTAATATTGAATTTATCATTTTCAATTTATTTCTAATTTTCTAATTACCGAATTTCCGAGCTATTACACAGTGAGTCACCACTCACAATCCACAACCACTGGCAAAGCTCGAGTCAGAAGGAATGACGCCACCACGTGGGTAGAGACTACTGGTTCATGACGCCAGCATCCAACCCAGACAACATGTAAGGCCCTCGAATTTCCGTCGCATTATTTGTATTTGTGTGTGTATATTTGTGCTTGTGTATGTATATACATATTTACGTACGTATTGATTAGTACAAGTACGTGTGCATATGCTTATATTAGATATAAATAATGCATGTATTGAATGGTGATAGTATGGATACACTACCTTATACATATTGCATGTATATATCCATGGTATGCATGTTTTCTGCATATTTTAGAGTTCTGGCCGAAGGCCATCTTGGCGTCAACCCCAGGCCGTTGAGGTAGTGTCAGCGTCCAGACATGGACGCCAGCACTAATCTGGGCGTCCAGCGATATGGACGCCAATCTCTCTGCCCTGCATGCGCAGCAGAGCTGCAAACTTCTGAAACAAGAAAGCCAGCCATTGGGGGGCTGTCCCCAACGGCTCTGAAGGCTGTCAAGTCACCCTAAGAGTGGGAGAAAGGCTTCTCCTTAAGTCTGAACCCGGAGCTACCTTCCCCACCCCCTCTCTTCACCTTTGCAAGAGGAGAAAAGAGAGAAGAAAACCCTAGAAAAAAACTGAGAAAACCCCACTTTTGCACCCAAGAATCCGACTCCCTGGAGCTTGATCCGGCCATCTTCTCCGACAAGAAGATAGCTGGAGCAAAGGAGGAGTCTTCCCCGACATCCCCCTGCTGTGGAGATCATCCAGGAGCCCGGAGGAAGAAGATCTAGAAGGCATTTCTGCACCTTCTTAGGACTGCCCAAGGAGGGCTTCTCCGAGCACTTTGATCCTTTGAAGTAATTTTAAAAAGGCAAGTGACCTAACCATGATGTCCCCGTATGAGTCTAGGTCGGTTTTACAATTTTTGTACATTTTCCCTCGAGTCCTAGACCCTCACATTCACCCAATCTTGAGAGGTCGGGTCTGTGTTTCTGCACAGACCTACATTGACGGCAAGGTCAATGGACGCCGATATCATGCTAGGCGTCCATCGACCATGCTGCTGACCCTGAGTCAGCGGCCAGAGATCGACGCCAAGTTCCTCTAGACAGAACAGCGACCTATTCTGCCCTTCCTATACACTAATTTCGGTATGGTTTCCGTGATGAGGATATATGGTAACCCTATACTCTATGTATATTGTCAATTGTGGTGTGTGGATGAGTGTGATGTGTGATGGTGAATGTAGGAAATTTTATACCGTGAATGTGTAAGCATGAAATGTTGACATTCTTGCCAATCCATGTTTCATGATTAGGATTAGTCCGAATGCCTTGGTTTTGTCAGAGCATGAAGATTAGTAGATCAGTATATGTATTCTCAATTTTGATAATTTGTCCATGCTCGTATAAATTGCCAATAAACTCGGTTCGGAAAATAGAACGACATGCAAGAATGATTTGTGGTGATCGATCTACAATTGTATGATTTAGAGTAAATTTTGTATTCCCAGATCATGTATTTGACAATAACCTCTGTTTAAACAGTAAGTGGCAAAATTGCATGATGTGTTAAACCCCATGTTAACTTAAATTGTGAATAGCATGCTAAATAGGTGTTTTATTTACTGTAAATTCCATTTAGCTCAGAAAAATCTAAAAAATTGAGTGTATGATCTAGTACCGGAAAATGGCATGTGGTTAAAATTTCAGGTCATTTGGACCAGTATATAAGAAGTTATGTATTTTCCATGTGAAATATAGTAACCTACGTATGATATCGTAATGTGATTAGATAGTGCTTAAACCTAACCTGAATGGTGAAATTACTGTGTGTTAAGCTCCTGAAATCTGTAGTGCCATGTTAGGAAAAATAGAGATGTGCATGTGAGTGAGAAAGTGAATGAGATGAAAAGTGATATGTGTAAACCATGTGTAAAAATCGGTGAAATGTGTAAATGTGTAAATTGTGCCAAATGTGACATTGCTTCCACAGAGGGTAGTGGAACTGTATCGGGGAAAAGTCCCCCTGAGAAAGTTCAGTGTGTAAGTGACCCTAAGAGCATTAGGGGGAAATCCTGGAGGTGGACAAGTACCACTGGTTAGGGTGGAGACTTGTTCTCCCGGTCTGCGCAGTCCAAGAGTCGCCATTGGAATGCCTAGATGGCGTCTATGTGTAATGTGATGTGTATATGTCCTTCTTTGGTGGTTTGGACTATGTGTCACGGCACCTAAAATGTGTAATGTGAAATGTGTAATGTGTATGTGCTCATGTGTAAATGTGTAAGTGAACAATGTGAATGTGTATGTGTAAAGTGTAACCATGTGAAAGAGAAAACTTGTGTAAAGAAAATGTGAAATTCTAAATGTGAAGATATGATATTGAAATCCATGTGAGACAAATCTGAAACCATGTGAAATCAGTAAATTCATGTTGTTATTATCATGTGTATGTGTGCAAAAATGTCTAGAATCCATGTTAGGGATAATTGATGAGCACGTATGCAAGTGGCATGATTGGTTGATCACATGATTTGTTTTAAGCGATATTGTAGCTCTCATGTGTAGGTTTACAGCCATGAAACCATGTGAAACCAGCAACTTAAAGCATGTGAAAATGTCTATGTATGTGTTTAAAAACATGTAGGATCCATGCTAGTCGTGTTTTCTTTTCATGTATGCACAATGTTCATGTGGGTAGCTCTCATGTCTCGGTTCTTTAAAGACAAAATTTCATGAGTAAATTGAATAGAGAGCATGTGATAGGTAAAGTTTTATTCTTAAAAATCTGAAAGCATGATCCATGTATAAACTTGTAAAACTTTCATGATAGGTTGAAACCTTGAAATGATTTGCATGCCATGTGTTGTAAATGTTGAATGTGCATGTAGAAACCCCTATGACTTATACGTGTATGTTATGAGTAGTGTTTCTTGCTGAGTCTTTGGACTCACTCCTTGCTTCGGCGTACGGGTGTAGTTGGTGACGTGGCACCTTTGGAGGAGACAGTGGAGACGGACTCCGAGCGCGGAGATTAGCTAGTTTTGGAGCTTCTTTGTGATTTGTGTATTTCATAGTATGTACTTTGAACATTGTATTAGAATTATCATGAAAAGAATGTATAAGTGTGGACATTATGTATTTTATTTCAGCAATTTAAATTATGTGAACTTTTAGTTCCTTATTGTTAATTTCAAACTTCATGTATGTTAAATGTGGATGATGAATGAATGGAGACAGTTGTCTTTTACTTCCGCTACTCTGTTGTATATTCGCGTGTATCTCAGCTGTATGTATCGTTTGGGTAAATGTCCCACTGTGAGGACTCTTGCTATACCGACGTGGGTTGGTATAACCGTACCGGTATAATGAGGGCCGTCACAGAGATTGGTATCAGAGAGACCGGTTGAGATTGCACATGAATATACCTAAGTCATCATCCCCATTGCATGCTAAGTATGTCCACATGTGTAGAAAACACTAATAAGAAGTGAAAGATAGATAAGAAAATGGTTAGAAAACTTAGTAACCTAGCTCTAATGGTGGCTGAAATTTTATTACAGCCATGGCTTCGAGAGGTAGGCGTGGTGGAGCGTCGGCCCGTGAGGACGAGCCGCGACGTGATGATCAGGCGGAGCAACAGGCCCCGGCACCGCGATGCCCTGTACTTCCCCCACCGCCGCCTGTGGACTACGGAGTATTCATGCAAGGTTTGGTGCAAGCCATGCAGACACAGGCTCATACCCAGGCAGCACTCCAGGCCCAGTTGGAGGCCCAGGTAGAATAATGAAACAACTAGTAGTTTGCTATTTAAATTGCATGATATTGTGTTTATTGTGTATTGTTATTGTTTAATGTAGCAGACTCAGGCACCAGCTCAGGACCATGGTGGATCATCCATCATGGAGCGATTCAAGAGGATGACCCCACGCTCTTTTAAGGGGGAGAGTGACCCATTAATGGCAGAAAGTTGGTTAAGGGAGACAGAGAAAATCTTCCGAGCCATCAGGTGCCCTGATGAGGATAAGGTGACATTAGCCACCTACATGCTACAGGTAGACTTTTAATTTTGTATGTTTGTGTGTTCTGCTTAAGTTAGAATTGTTAGTTGGTACTTATGAAGGTGTGTTGCAGGAGAGAGCGGATGTATGGTGGTCCTTCCTACTACGTACACGCTTTGAGGACGGAGCAGTAGACGTGACGTGGGACGCGTTCGTGAGGCTCTTCCGAGCCAAGTTCGTCCCAGAGCATATCCAGGACAAAATGGAGCAGGAATTTCTCTCCCTGACGCAAGGCTCCATGACCGTGCTGGAATATGAGGCAAGGTTTTCTAAACTTTCTAAATATGCACCGCATATTGTAGAGGATGAGCGCAGGAAGACCAAGAAGTTCGTGATGGGACTCAAGCCATCACTGCGGACGAGACTCGTGGCGTTTGACCACCGCACGCTAGACGAGGCCCTTAGTGCTGCCTGCAGGCAGAAGGGAGAAATGGAACAATATCTGGAGGAGAAGAAGGCTTCGCAGAAGAGGCCGGCAGCGTCATTCCAGCGGCAGGATAAGAAGAAGATGGTGTACCAGACACCGGAGAAACCAGTGGCAGTCAGCAACTCTCAGGTACCTTCTGTACGTTCCCCTGGTGTGAAGAAAGAGTGTCCCCACTGCGTGAAGACACACGGTGGTTCCGAGTGTTGGCTGGTAGCGGGTAGATGCTTGAAGTGTGGGAGCAGTGACCACAAGATTAAAGATTGCCCAAGACTTCAGCAAGGAGCTCAGTGTGGAGCGCCAGCACCAGCAGTAGCGGCAGCCGCGCCAGCTACAGGGAGACCAGGAAGGCCTCGAGCCCCAGCTCGAGTGTTTGCTTTAGCTCGCGAGGACGCCGAGCAGGCGGAGCATGTCACGAAGGTACGGTTTTGCTTTTCGGTGTGCACGCTCGGTTTTGTTTGATACGGGTGCTACTCACTCGTTCATTTCCGAGCGGTTCGCTAGGCAGTTAGCCCTAGAGTCAGGCATAGAGTCTGAGGAGTTAGAGGTCCCTTTGTCTGTGCACACCCCTGCGGGTACGGTATCGACTAGGAAGTGCATTCCGTCGTTACCTGTGTGCATTGAGGATAGAATCCTAGATGGGTGTTTCTTCTTGCTAAAGATGAAGGACTATGATGCTATTCTTGGTCTGGATTGGCTAGAGGAGCACTATGCGTTAGTGGATTGTCGTCGGAAGAAGATTGTTTTCCGCATTCCTGGTGAGGACGAGTTCTCTCATCCCTTGCCAAAGAACTTAGCGGGAAAGTTAGTTATCTCTGCCATGAAGGCGATGCGCATGGTGAACAAGGGTTGTGACGCATTTCTTGCCAGCGTTATGCTAGTACCCGATGCTGGTTCGTCACTGACTCTTGCAGAGATCGATGTGGTGCAGGAATTTCCAGATGTCTTTCCCGATGACTTGTCTGGATTGCCACGGATAGGGAGATAGAGTTCACTATAGAGTTGCTTCCAGGCACCTCTCCTATCTCGAAGGCCCCATATCGGATGGCCCCTGCAGAGTTAGCCGAGTTGAGGAAGCAATTGCAAGAATTGCTTGATAAGGGATTCATTCGCCCTAGTGTTTCCCCTTGGGGCGCACCTGTATTATTCGTCAAGAAGAAAGACGGGTCACTTAGGTTGTGCATTGATTATAGGAAGTTGAACCAAGTGACTGTGAAGAACAGGTATCCCTTACCTCGGATTGATGATCTGTTTGACCAGTTGCAGGATGCATCAATCTTCTCTAAGATTGACTTGCGATCTGGTTATCATCAGTTGAGGATTAGGAGTGAGGATGTGTCCAAGACGGCATTTAGATCCCGTTATGGACATTATGAGTTTTTGGTCCTTCCCTTCGGATTGACCAACGCCCCTGCAGCGTTCATGGATCTCATGAACTGGGTGTTTAGTCCGTATTTAGATAGCTTTGTTGTTGTGTTTATTGATGACGTGTTGGTCTATTCTCCGGATGAGGCCACACATCGTCAGCATTTGAGGTTAGTCTTAGAGGTTCTCCGTGAGCACAAGCTGTATGCGAAGTTCAGCAAGTGCGAGTTCTGGTTGCGCGAGGTTCACTTTCTCGGGCATGTGATCTCCGGCGCTGGTGTTGCAGTTGATCCAGCAAAGGTCCAGGCAGTTATGGATTGGGAGATTCCCCAGACTCCTTCGGAGATTCGTAGTTTCATTGGGTTAGCTGGTTATTATCGGCGATTCATTGAGGGTTTCTCATCCATCGCCGCCCCTTTGACAAAGCTGACCGGAAAGGTGAGAAGTTCGTATGGTCTGAGGCATGTGAGCGTAGCTTTCAGCTATTGAAGGCTAAGCTTACTTCTGCTCCGGTATTGGTATTGCCTAGTGGTCTAGAGGGCTTTGCCATTTATACGGATGCATCTCAGATTGGTTTAGGCTGTGTACTCATGCAGCGAGAGAGGGTAGTGGCTTATGCTTCTCGTCAGTTGAAGGAGCATGAGAGGAACTATCCGACTCATGATTTGGAGCTCGCAGCAGTGGTTCATGCACTAAAGATCTGGAGGCACTATCTTTATGGTGTCAGATTTGAGGTGTTTACCGACCACAAGAGCTTGAAGTATCTTTTCTCCCAAAAGGAATTAAACCTGAGGCAGAGGAGATGGATTGAGTTCTTGAAGGACTATGACTTCGACCTTCAGTATCATCCTGGAAAGGCGAACGTCGTAGCAGATGCTCTTAGTAGAAAGAGGTCTTCGCTCCAGCAGGATTGGAAGATGTTGGAGGATGCAGCGTGCTCTATGACCGAGTTAGAGCCATCGCTGTGTCAGGCTTTTGTAGCTCAGCTATCCCTTAGATCCTCAGTCTTGGATGAGGTGATTGAGCAGCAGAAAGCCGACCCTAGATTGTTAGAGTTAGTGGGTAAGGCGGGCATTGCTCGTGATGAGGACGGTGTGATTAGATTTCAGCACCGTGTTTGTGTCCCTGATGTAGTAGATGTCCGTGAGCATGTGTTAGCGGAGGCTCATAGATCGCGATTCTCTATTCATCCGGGTAACACTAAGATGTATCAAGACCTGAAGAGATCATTTTGGTGGTCCGGCATGAAGAAGGATGTTGCGGATTATGTGTCTAGATGTCTAGTATGTCAGCAAGTGAAAGCCGAGCGGCAGCGACCATCCGGCCTTATGCAGAGGATGGATATCCCGGTGTGGAAGTGGGAAGCTGTCACTATGGATTTCGTATCGGGTTTGCCTCGATCTAGAAGGGGCAATGACTCGATTTGGGTTGTTGTAGATAGATTCTCGAAGACTGCTCATTTCTTGCCTATGAAGAAGAAGCAGTCAGTAGAGAGTTTAGCTAGATTGTATGTTAGTGGTATCATTAGATTGCATGGTGTGCCGAAGTCGATCATTTCGGATCGAGATCCGAGATTTACTTCGAGATTGTGGAAGGGTCTTCAGGATGCGTTAGGTTCGGAGCTTAAGCTCAGTTCGGCGTTTCATCCCCAGACCGATGGACAGTCCGAGAGGACTATCTAGACGCTCGAGGATATGTTGAGAGCGTGTGTTCTGGATTGGAAGGATAATTGGGAGCGTCATTTACCTCTCGTGGAGTTCACATACAACAACAGCTTTCATGCTAGTATTGGTATGGCTCCATTCGAGGCGTTGTATGGTAGGCCCTGCAGATCTCCTTTATGTTGGGAGGAGACTGGTGATAGGCATTGATCGGACCGGAGTTAGTTCAGGAAACTTCGGATAAGATCCAGCTTATCAGGAAAAGGCTTGTTGCGGCACAGGATAGGCAGAAGAGTTATGCCGACAACAGGAGAAAGGATTTGGAGTTCGAGGTTGGCGATCATGTCTTCTTGAAGATATCGCCTACTCGAGTGTTGTCAGATTTGGCAGGCATAGCAAGCTAAGCCCTAGATTCATTGGCCCATATGAGATTCTCAGACGTTTGGGCAGCGTGGCGTATGAGCTAGCATTACCCCCAGCTTTGGCTAGCGTTCACCCGGTATTCCACGTATCTATGCTCAGGAAGTATGTCCAAGATCCGTCTCATGTGATTACTCATGAGCCAGTAGAGATCCAGCCAAATCTTTCGTATGTCCAACAACCGGTAGCCATTCTTGACCGGAAGGTTCAGCATCTCCGGAACAAGAGTATCGCGTCGGTGAAAGTTCTATGGCGGAACATCTCACGCGAGGAGGCTACTTGGGAGCTTGAGGATGCGATGAAGAAGAAGTATCCCCTTTTGTTTGAGTAGTGTTGTTCTAACTTCGAGGACGAAATTTATTTAAGGGGGAGAGGGTGTAAGGCCGTCGAATTTCCGTCGCATTATTTGTATTTGTGTGTGTATATTTGTGCTTGTGTATGTATATACATATTTACGTATGTATTGATTAGTACAAGTACGTGTGCATATGCTTATATTAGATATAAATAATGCATGTATTGAATGGTGATAGTATAGATACACTACCTTATACATATTGCATGTATATATGCATGGTATGCATGTTTTCTGCATATTTCAGAGTTCTGGCCGAAGGCCATCTTGGCGTCAACCCCAGGCCGTTGAGGTAGCGTCAGCGTCCAGACATGGACGCCAACACTAATCCGGGCGTCCAGCGATATGGACGCCAATCTCTCTGCCCTGCATGCGCAGCAGAGCTGCAAACTTCTGAAACAAGAAAGCCAGCCATTGGGGGGCTGTCCCCAACGGCTCTGAAGGCTGTCAAGTCACCCTAAGAGTGGGAGAAAGGCTTCTCCTTAAGTCTGAACCCGGAGCTACCTTCCCCACCCCCTCTCTTCACCTTTGCAAGAGGAGAAAAGAGAGAAGAAAACCCTAGAAAAAAACTGAGAAAACCCCACTTTTGCACCCAAGAATCTGACTCCCTGGAGCTTGATTCGGCCATCTTCTCCGACAAGAAGATAGCTGGATCAAAGGAGGAGGCTTCCCCGACATCCCCCTGCTGTGGAGATCATCCAGGAGCCCGGAGGAAGAAGATCTAGAACGCATTTCTGCACCTTCTTGGGACTGCCCAAGGAGGGCTTCTCCGAGCACTTTGATCCTTTGAAGCAATTTTTAAAAGGCAAGTGACCTAACCATGATGTCCCCGTATGAGTCTAGGTCGGTTTTACAATTTTTGTACATTTTCCCTCGAGTCCTAGACCCTCACATTCACCCAATCTTGAGAGGTCAGGTCTGTGTTTCTGCACAGACCTACATTGACGGCAAGGTCAATGGACGCCGATATCATGCTAGGCGTCCATCGACCATGCCGCTGACCCTGAGTCAGCGGCCAGAGACCGTCGCCAAGTTCCTCTGGACAGAACAGTGACCTGTTCTGCCCTTCCTATACACTAATTTCGGTATGGTTTCCGTGATGAGGATATATGGTAACCCTATACTCTATGTATATTGTCAATTGTGGTGTGTGGATGAGTGTGATGTGTGATGGTGAATGTAGGAAATTTTATACCGTGAATGTGTAAGCATGAAATGTTGAAATTCTTGCCAATCCATGTTTCATGATTAGGATTAGTCCGAATGCCTTGGTTTTGTCAGAGCATGAAGATTAGTAGATCAGTATATGTATTCTCAATTTTGATAATTTGTCCATGCTGTATAAATTGCCAATAAACTCGGTTCGGAAAATAGAACGGCATGCAAGAATGATTTGTGGTGATCGATCTACAATTGTATGATTTAGAGTAAATTCTGTATTCTCAGATCATGTATGTGACAATAACCTCTGTTTAAACAGTAAGTGGCAAAATTGCATGATGTGTTAAACCCCATGTTAACTTAAATTGTGAATAGCATGCTAAATAGGTGTTTTATTTACTGTAAATTTCATTTAGCTCAGAAAAATATGAAAAATTGAGTGTATGATCTAGAACCCGATAATGGCATGTGGTTAAAATTTCAGGTCATTTGGACCAGTATATAAGAAGTTATGTATTTTCCATGTGAAATATAGTAACCTACGTATGATATCGTAATGTGATTAGATAGTGCTTAAACCTAACCTGAATGGTGAAATTACTGTGTGTTAAGCTCCTGAAATCTGTAGTGCCATGTTAGGAAAAACAGAGATGTGCATGTGAGTGAGAAAGTGAATGAGATGAAAAGTGATATGTGTAAACCATGTGTAAAAATCGGTGAAATGTGTAAATGTGTAAATTGTGCCAAGTGTGACATTGCTTCCACAGAGGGCAGTGGAACTGTATCGGGGAAAAGTCCCCTGAGAAAGTTCAGTGTGTAAGTGACCCTAAGGGCATTAGGGGGAAATCCTGGAGGTGGACAAGTACCACTGGTTAGGGTGGAGACTTGTTCTCCCGGTCTGCGCAGTCCAAGAGTCGCCATTGGAATGCCTAGATGGCGTCTATGTGTAATGTGATGTGTATATGTCCTTCTTTGGTGGTTTGGACTATGTGTCACGGCACCTAAAATGTGTAATGTGAAATGTGTAATGTGTATGTGCTCATGTGTAAATGTGTAAGTGAACAATGTGAATGTGTATGTGTAAAGTGTAACCATGTGAAAGAGAAAACTTGTGTAAAGAAAATGTGAAATTCTAAATGTGAAGATATGATATTGAAATCCATGTGAGAAAAATATGAAACCATGTGAAATCAGTAAATTCATGTTGTTATTATCATGTGTATGTGTGCAAAAATGTCTAGAATCCATGTTAGGGATAATTGATGAGCACGTATGCAAGTGGCATGATTGGTTGTTCACATGATTTGTTTTAAGCGATATTGTAGCTCTCATGTGTAGGTTTACAGCCATGAAACCATGTGAAACCAGCAACTTAAAGCATGTGAAAATGTCTATGTATGTGTTTAAAAACATGTAGGATCCATGCTAGTCGTGTTTTCTTTTCATGTATGCACAATGTTCATGTGGGTAGCTCTCATGGCTCGGTTCTTTAAAGACAAAATTTCATGAGTAAATTGAATAGAGAGCATGTGATAGGTAAAGTTTTATTCTTAAAAATCTGAAAGCATGATTCATGTATAAACTTGTAAAACTTTCATGATAGGTTGAATCCTTCAAATGATTTGCATGCCATGTGTTGTAAATGTTGAATGTGCATGTAGAAACCCCTATGACTTATACGTGTATGTTATGAGTAGTGTTTCTTGCTGAGTCTTTGGACTCACTCCTTGCTTCGGCGTACAGGTGTAGTTGGTGACGTGGCACCTTTGGAGGAGACAGTGGAGACGGACTCCGAGCGCGGAGATTAGCTAGTTTTGGAGCTTCTTTGTGATTTGTGTATTTCATAGTATGTACTTTGAACATTGTATTAGAATTATCATGAAAAGAATGTATAAGTGTGGACATTATGTATTTTTATTTCAGCAATTTAAATTATGTGAACTTTTAGTTCCTTATTGTTAATTTCAAACTTCATGTATGTTAAATGTGGATGATGAATGAATGGAGACAGTTGTCTTTTACTTCCGCTACTCTGTTGTATATTCGCGTGTATCTCAGTTGTATGTATCGTTTGGGTAAATGTCCCACTGTGAGGACTCTTGCTATACCGACGTGGGTTGGTATAACCGTACCGGTATAATGAGGGTCGTCACACAACACAACACGAGAACTGCCTCTCAGTCTCATAGTCAAAAGATGAAAGGTCCAACTGCCACTCCACAACCACACAGTAAAGCCAAAGAATAGTAGAGCCCAACCAACACCACACTTGCTGACCACACTGCTGCAAGCCCATGCTTGGCACCTTTAGAGACTCTGACCTGAGCTCTCTCAAGTGAGGCACTAGAAAATAGGACTAGTGGGGGTTCAGTACGTCTACTAGTATCCATACCCCCAACTACGAGCACGCTACAAGCGACCGAGTACATCCACAAGACACAAGTCGTTGCCCCACTGCCGTCTTTCCCTCACCCGGACGTACAACACAAGCACAGGAGTGAGTGTGTTCAGGAAGATGACATAGACCTCGACGGTACACACAGTACCAGGACAAACCCTGAGCACAACAAACCACAACATGCCTAGCTCACACTGAACCTGGGGTACCCGACTAAAGAGGCATTCTGGAATAGGCGTCGGACCACCACACTTGATCAACGTACACAAGCCACGTCAATCATTTACCACATGCATAAAACTTATACCATGGTACACATATCATAACTAGCTCGTCACTGGACACCATGTGACCTCCAAGTAGTTACACACTATTATCCACATAAACCCCATGACCACATTATAGCCTTGCCTATCATTGGTCACCTCATGACCTCCATAGCAACACACCACCATGCACACAAACCACACATATGCATCACATAACCTTTATAACATAATTAGCATGATTAACATAATCATTATAACTAACACAACTCATTACTAATCATAAACTAAACCATTAACCTAAACATACTTTACAAACATGAAAATAACTTAAACACCTTAATAGCACCCTAGAAAACCAAGGTTAGGTCAACACAAGACCCACACTGCCCAACCACCACAGTACAATACAAACCTCAGAAACTAAAACGCGACGGACACAGTCTTCGCCTTCAAAATTACGACGACCCCATCAGTTGCGTTCACAAGGAGAACGCAATAGGGCCCAAGGCCATGTCATAATCACGACAGCTCGATACGTCACCTTCAAGTCAAACAATGTAATACTTAACAACCGAAGTGTAAATCGCGACGGACCACATTTTCGCATTTACACCAATCAGAACAACCAAAGAGAAATGCAACGGACTACCCCATCACGTTATCACTAAAACGTGACGGTTCAAGTCATCACCTTCTCAGGCGAATGGCTAAACCCCCATCTCCTCCCAGAAAAACATTCCACAGACCGATTAAACTACCATTTTATTCATTAAAACATAAGAGACACCACCATACACTGCCATAGCATGGTTTGGAAAGCTCTAAACCATTTAAACAATTAAAATAAAATAGGATAGTCTCCCTACCAACTCGAAGAACCCGCAAAACGCAAGAAATGTTGCACCACCGGAAAGTCCACGCTCTAGGCATCCTCCTCTTGTGGAACCCACGCCGAGCCAGCCACCTGGAAGTCGAAAACACTAGAAGAGTCGCAAAACCTCCTCCCCTCTGTCGGACAGAGCCACCTCTGCTCTGTCTGGCCCGAAACAGTGCAATAAATGCCATAGTCAAAATCATGACGTAGGTAGATGCCTCATTTAACATGCATTAAACATGATGGACCAAACCATCACCAAACGTGCCGCCCACCGGAAAGGTGGTTTGGTGAATCACGACATAGGAAGTCATCACGTTCAAAACACGACGACATACCCCGTCGCCTTCTTCACCAGAAAACTTGCAAGCTATATGGGCTAAACCGTAAGGCCCACAACACCCACACAAGACCCGGAAGCCATAACCAAAGCTCATTGACCCCCATTGGCCATGAGCACCATGCCAGAACCATTAAACACGAATCTGAATAGTCGCGATGTTACAGATGTTATGACAGTTGACTCTTTGACAATCAATCAAACATCAATTACCTCATGTATAACATCGATTGCTTCTTTAATTAACTTAAACATTGATTACCTTTTTCTCTTGACTAACTAATGTTGCTATCTATGCAGGATGTCATGTGACTGACACGTGTCTTACTTGGGGCACTTGGTACTCACGCGTTCCTAAGTCTTAGGTCACATGATTAGGGCTATAAATATGCCCTTGTTCTTTGTGAAAAAGGTATCCACAAGGTGTGGCCAAAGAGAGGAGAAGAGTAGCGCTGCCAGGAGAAGAGTAGCAAACGTAAAGAGAAGGGAGAGAGAAGAAGAAGCTAGAAGGCAAAGTAGAGGCAACAACAAGTAAGAAGGAGATTTGGATATGAGATCGTGAAGATCAGATCCAGAGCTAAAGAGAAGATTTCTTCCTTCTTTTTATTTTGTATGTTCAAAATAATTCATTATAGGTGATCTGTGTAAGCATTCTATGCAGATCACCTGATTGTGTTTATTTTATCTTCACAATTGTACTTGGATAGATAGTGCTAGAGGATCTACTCCCTAATTGGACTTGTTCTAGCAAGTTTCTGGATCCATCGTGTTCTAGAGGTTGAGCACTATGTGCTCAGGTGTTTGAGCCATCATGCTCCATTTTTCTAAGCCATCATGCTTAGGGGTTTTGGGAAGAGTCATCGTGCTCTTGCCTAGTGAAGTGAGTCTTCATGCTCATATCCGGTTGGTGCTTGTGAGTCGTCATGCTCACTAGGAGTGGTAGTTGTGCTCTGAGTGTCGTGCCATCGTGTACTGAGGTGAGTTGTGGCCTCAGTAGGTGGACATACTGTGGAGTCACTTGAGGTGATTTGCAAACCACTTAAAAATCCCTTTTGCACTGTGGTTCGATTTGTGTTTGATCTTGCTTCCCCTTTTTTTTTTGGTTAAAGAGGTCCTCAGGGCCTCAAACTAGGAGAGTGCACCCTCCCCAGAAAGGGAGAATGTTCCCACTCCACCAATGAGGGCTACCTGGGCCAGATCTATTATATAATAAGAATATGGAATACAACATCAATGGGACAAACCCCTGTCAGACCATTGTAACATCTTGCTACGCTAGATGCATGCATAGGGATTTCTTTTACACACTACTTGTTAATTTACTAACACAATTACACACTTGCTTGACTCACACACTATTTGATTAAATGTTTCACACACTTTAATCACACTTTACATCAGATCTATGGGGTTTTTAATTAAATAGAACTCTTAGTTTTGAAGTAATTTTAATTACTTTAGTTTCCACTGTAAATCTATTCAACCCCCCTTCTAGATCTATTCTCTTTAGTCGATTGATCCTACACCTCTTTTTCTGGCTGAAGAGGAGGAAGGAGGAATTTCGCAATCTTCCATTCTGTTGAGAAGGTGTCAGAGAGGGACGTCGTGTTAGGATCGCATTAGATCACGCGCGTCACTTTCCTCTGATGCATTACGTGGTAAGTCCACATCTTCTCCTTCGTTTTATGAGTTAGCTATCTCTTGCTTTAGTCATATCATTTGGTAACTTAGTGGCGATCACACTTTCTATATATCTTTTGGGTGCCCAATTTCATGAGGGTCATGAACTGTGATTACACCTTTTGGCAATCACGATGGGACAATGGGCTTTAGATCAAATTGTTGTCAGTAAGACTTAGGCAAAAGCAATGAAGAAATTGTGGTGATTTGAATGAGTAATACTTAAAAGCTAATGTACTTGCATTGATTAGACTTACTCTTATTTTTTAGATTTTTTGTTTTATTATTATTATTTTGTTCACTTTTTTTTAGATTTTATGAATATCAAATTTTTAGGTTTTGAAAATATCTGATTTGTTTTTTGGGTTTCAAAAATATGTGACCATGTTTAAGGGTTTTTGGAATATCTATTTTTGTTTTTGGAGTATCTGATTTTTTTGGGGTTTTGAAATATCTACTTTTTTTGGTTTTAGGAATATCTGGTTTTTTTGGGTTTTTTAATGGTGCCTAAAGCCAGCGTTGGCCCTTCCTAAAAGGACGCATGAGATGGAAGGTCTCACTCTTTTACTATTGCAGCACTAAGATAGTGAAAACTGCTAAAGTGCGGTCCCCTTTCATTCCCCTTAAGCTAAAGGCCACCCTAAGGTCGGATCATGTGCATTAAGAAGTTGGCACCCTATAGATGGCCACCCCTGGCTAACGGTGCCTCAACAAAGGCCAATAAGTGAAGGTATAAATTTTTTCTCTTCTATCCCTTGCATTAGCATTACTATATAGTATTCTACTTATTATATTGTTCAAAGGATTAACTAGTTCTCAATGTGTTCTGGGATCTAGGTTCCCCTTCTATAATGTCTGGCCCTCTTAGGCCTCTGGCCCCGTCCTCGGTGTTGCTGCAGACATACAGTATAACTTTGCGCATTTTTCGGATCCTCGTGGATCCTTGTTTAGCGGGTCTGGTGGCCAGTGTGTGGCCCATTAGCTTGTGTTTCAGGTGTTTCTGTGTGATTGTGAGGCTTGGTGGGCCGGCAGTTGGGCCCAAAGCGCTCACAGGTCTTGTGCCTGTGAATGCGACAGAGGCCTGCGTCGCGTTCTGAACGCGACAGCCTTGTTGGTCGCGTTCATGTTGCCGCTCTTGGAGTCGATGTCTGCATGCGCGCCATGTGTTGCGCACGGCGCAGGGCATGCTGACGTTGGCAGTGGGAAGGCGACACCCTAGTCTTTCGTGACAAGGTCGTGACGGGAAGGTACGTCGTGATCCCAACCGCTGGGTGTTTTTAAGTTTGCTTCGGCCGGATAGAGCTGGGGCGAGCTCTGCTCAGCCAGGGGAGGTCACTGTGGCGGTTTTCCGGGTGATCCAAGGTTCTGGAGGTGTTTGTGGCGTGCTCTCACCGCGAGGACGTCGCGTGGAGCGGGGGAGAGGCCATGTGGATGGTTTTCACATTCTTCACAGAGGTAGGGAGATCCCTCCTCGTTTTAATGCTTGGATCATGTGTGTGGTTTGAATGGTGTGTTTTTTAGTTTATAAACCATAGATATCATGTTAGGGCAATCATTAAAGCATAAAAAATGGAAATTACATGTGTTTTACATGGCCTGTGGAGGTAATCTGGAGAGAGGTTCTGGATTAGGGTTCCTGCCTGTGAAGGCGACAGAACCCCCTATCGCGACAAGGTCGCGACGGGCCGACTTGTCTCGTTAGGGTTTTCTAACATGGCACATAGGGGTGTCGCGATCTGAAGGCAGCCGACCCTTCTGTCACGAATAGGTTGCGACAGGCTATCGCGTCGCGTTAGGCTTTGCTAATGCGACACATCGGGGCGTCGTATTCTGAAGGCGACATAGCCCCACATTGCGACCTCAATCGAGAGGTCCTTTATGCATGGTTTAAATGGTACGATTATCCGATTATTGGTGTTTTACGTGCATGGTTAGCGTGAGTGGTGCATTGGCACCTGTAACGCTCTTTTA
This sequence comes from Colocasia esculenta, assembly GCA_014218235.1. NCBI lineage: Eukaryota > Viridiplantae > Streptophyta > Magnoliopsida > Alismatales > Araceae > Colocasia > Colocasia esculenta. The sequence goes on along the minus strand of CM024753.1, from coordinate 66,718,849 downwards.
GCTCGCTTGTGGCGTGCTGTTTGTATCATGAATGTGTGGTTTACGTGGTTAATGTATAATGTGTATGGTTTGCATGATTTGAATAATGTTATAAAGGTTGGTTTGTGGTAGCCAGGCGATGAGGTTTCCACATGAACCTAGCCCTGGCTTTCTAATGTCTGTTATAGGTTAAGTAAAGTGGTTAACTAGAAAAGTATGAGTATGGTTATCAAACGATTATTGTGTATTGAGTTTAATGTGGCATGGAGGTCATGGTATGACCTAGTGTTAATGCTTAATGCGATTCGTGGTTATGTCTGTGTAGGTTAGCTTGTGGGTCACGGAGTGACCAGGTCAATCTATTCCTTACCTTTGTGTCGTGATTTGTAATAATGATTGTATATGTAAGTATCGTGGTTTGAGCTTGCCGAGTTTGGTGGTCCGGCGCCTGTTTCGGAATACCTCTACAGTCGGGTACCCCTGGTTCTGTGTGAGCTAGGCACGTGTGTTGTGCTCGGGATTTGTCCCGGTACTTGTGTGGTACCGTCGAGGTCTGTGTCGTCTGTCCTAGACACCCTCACTCCTGAGTTTGAGTTGTACGTCCGGCTAAGGGAAAGACGATAGAGGACAGTGACTTGTGTTGAGCTGGTTTTTGTTTGGTCACTTGTAGTGCGCTTGTGGTTGGGGGTACGGACACCAGTAGACGTACTGGGCCCCAGCTAGTCCTGTTACCAGTGCCTCACTTTAGGGAGCTTGGGCCTGAGTCCCTAAAGGTGCTAGGCATGGGCCTGCAGTGTGTGAGGCTATAGGTGGTGGTGGTGTTTGTTAGTCTCCACAGTTAGTTGCATGACTTGTGAGTTTGTGGAGCCGTAGCTGGACTGAGGGTCCGTGGCTATGAGACTGAGAGGTTGTTCTTGTGTTGTGTTGTCCGGGTTGGATACTGGTTTGATCAACCAGTAGTCCATTCCTGTGTGGTGGCGTCGTTCCTTTCCGACTCGTGCTTTGCCAGTGGTCGTGGCTTGTGAGCAGTGGCTCACTAGTTGTGGTTTTACCCATTGAGGTGTGCCATGTTGTTTTACTAGTCTTTTCAAGTTTTGTGGTGGAGCTGTGCTCGGTGGAGGTCATGTGGTGTGACCTTCCACTTGTTGTGTTTTACACTTTCTTGGGTAAACTTTCGATTAAGGTTATAATAAGCGATGGATTGGCATTGTGGTAGCCAGTCATGTTATTTAAGTGTGACATTCGTTATATCGTTGTTTTGGGTATAATGGACCAACTCTTGGTTAGCAGTCCGTTTACTCAAGAGGTGTGGTTCACCTATGAAGCTTGTAGCCTAGGCAGTGGTTTGCCTGTGTGGCTTGTAGCTTAGGCGACCTGTTATTGAGGTAGTATGCATGTGAGGCTTGAGGCCTAGGCATTTCAGTTGTTGAGCGGACTAGTAGTGCTGTGCTAGTCCTATGGTTCCTCTTCCTTTCTGAGGAATATGTATTTGTTTATGAATTATAAGCTGTTTAAGTTGTTATTTCTTATGAATATTGTGGGCATGCCATGGTTTGGCTTTTGGTGTTGCCAGTGAGACCCTCTGGGGTTGAGGTTCTTATGTGTTGTGGTTTCGGATGGTCCCCTACTGAGCCTATGACTTGTTGAGGCTCACTCCCTTATACTTCTTTTCAGGGCTTACCGTTTGTGTAGCATATAGAGACGTTGTGGCAGACTTGTACCACCAGTAGTTGTGTTGTAGTCGAGTTGTGTGAGCTTGTGCTCCCTCGGGGTATGCCTCAGGTAGTTGTACTTTTTAATTAGGCATGTAATAATGTATTGGGACAGTTGTAAATTGTAATATGCAGATATAAGCACATGTACTTTCTTGTGTCTTATACTGTATTTGTAGTCTTTTATATTCCTACTAGACATGAGTGTGAGATATCCCTTGCGAGACTTTGGTCCGTTCACGGGAGGCGGATCTGGATATGGACCCTTATCGGGCTTAAATATCCAGGGCCGTAATAGTTGGTATCAGAGCATGGTCCAGTTAGAATATGAAAAGACATTGAGAGTACAATGTCCCAAGACATGGTTTAATGTCCACTGCTAGTAGTAAGTCTGTGGTTTTATGTGATCTCCAGTGTGATTTTCACGTGAGCTTTTGAACTGCATGTTTTTGTTTGGTAAACTAGCAATTGTTAGAAATGACAGAGAAATGGCACAGTCAATGGTGCAGTGAGTGAGGTCACATCAAAATGCCAGTTTGTGATTAAAATATAATTGTTTAAAGGTTCTCAGTATAGAAATTAAGGAGATTGGTGAATTCAGATATGGAAACTAATGAAAGTGTTTTAGTAAGGATCAGAGTTGGGAGAGACAGGTATAAGATAGTGATGTGATGAATGGCAGAGGGAATAGTGCTATGGTGAGGAATAGAGCAATGTGACCAGGATTGTTAAATGGATGAATTGTGGCTGAGAATTTTGGCAAAAGTAGTTAAATGTATTTGAGATCTGTGTTGATAGATATTGAGAAGCAATATGATCAAATGATGTGTCCAGTTTGAAATGATTAAGTGAGGTAGTTCAGCTTAAAATGTGGTATTAATAAATAGAGGAGCAGTAATGTGTGGCAGTCAGATAATGCATGTTTTGTGGTTAGAGATGGGTGCAGTAAAGAGTTTTAGAATAGTGTTATTATGAGTAATGATGATAATGGAAAGTTTGATACAGAGATTTGTGTAAGTATGTACAGAGATGAGCAGCGGGGTAAAGAAAGAGTAATGAATGAGCAGTGAGCAGTCAGATTTTTCTGAGAATTTTATAAGAAAGATAGTTAGTTAGTAAGTAGCAGTGGATAAGGATTTTGCAAAAAGATTTGTACAGAATTATAGTGTTAAAGATAAGAGCAGTGATGCCAGCATTTATGTGCAATTTGTGGGTTTAGAAAAGTAAAGTCTATGGCAGAGGCAGATTAAGGTTAAGGTAAGGTAAATTATGAATGGGTATTTGTGAGTAAGCTGCAACAGTGGAATTTTTTCTATTCGGTAGTAGATCAGTAATGTACAATAGAGGGGCCAGGCAGAATCAGATATTGTGTTTGAAGGAAGTGGTTTTATTTTATGGCTATGGTAGTATTTTAATAAGAAAAATTGTAGTGAAGATGGAGATGGCACAATGAGATTAATCAGTTAGCAGAATAGTTAAGAGGAATGCTTTATAGAAATGAAATTATGTTGTTGGCAGTAAAATTAAAGTTCAGTATTATTAAAAAGATGAAGAATATGCTAGATTATAGAGCAGCGATAGTTAGATGGATCAAGGAATGTATAGCAGGAATTGTGTAAATAGTAAGTAGCAAAGTGATCTAGGTGAACGAATGGGTTTTGTATAAAAATGTCTCCAAAGTTTAATGTAAAGGTCGCAACATAACAGTTAAAGAATAGTGAGTAGATTAAGAGGTGGCAAAGCAAAACAGAAAGGACAAGGAAAGACATGATCAGTTTAGCAACAAGGAATTCTAGATAAGATGGCATCGAGTAAGTTTTGTCTTGATAACGGCATTGCAGCAGTGAGAATAGAAATTGTAAAAAGATATAGCTTTGGTTTGCCAAGTTAGTCAAAAAATATTGTCTGAAGTGAGGAAAGCATATAAAAGGTAAGAAGTGTTGACAGTGGCATGCTAAAATTCAAAGTTTAAGCAAGTGGTTCGATCGGAATAAGAAAAGCAGACCGGGAACATTAGTGTTTCCTTCCAGTGGTAAGTGAATAAATAAGATGATTTGGAAAGCCAGTAAAGTTGAAATTGAGGTCAGAGTTATGGTTATGCTCAGTGTTTGGTATAATCAGAGTAGCGCAGTGGAAGCGTGGTGGATTCATAACCCACAGATCAGACAGTTAAGTATATAAATATAGATAAAGCAGAATAACGACTAATGGTGACAAGTGGATAATGGAATGGCACCGAGGAATTCGAGAATTTAAGCAAGATTTAGCACGACGGAACATCCAAAGGTAGCGAAATAATGTGAAAGGAATTGAGCAGGAGAAACGGCCCGGAAGGAAATGTTGCAAGCACAACTTAGAAAATGTGAAAGCAGGTTGAGTCAAAAGAGATAAAGCGCGATCGGCAAGGTAGACTCGCTTATAGTTAAAAGATAAAGAAAGGGTTGTGAATCAACAGATTCAGTCAGTACAAATGATTTAAAAGGTAAGAACAAAAGAAGAGTATCCTACTTGCTCTGTGTAAGGTTTAAATTTTTCTTAGTTGATAGTCTGGTTTATTATGATTTGTTTTGAATGTCGAGGATGACATTCTTTCTTAGATGATAGTAATGTAACGTCGCGCATTTTTTGGATCCTTGTTTAGCGGGTCTGGTGGCCAGTGTGTGGCCCATTAGCTTGTGTTTTAGGTGTTTGTGCGTGATTGTGAGGCTTGGTGGGCGGGCAGTTGGGCCCAAAGCGCTCACAGGTCTTGTGCCTGTGAACGCGACAGAGGCCTACGTCGTGTTCTGAACACGACAGCCTTGTTGGTCGCGTTCATGTTGCCGCTCTTGGAGTCGACGTCTTCATGTGCACCACGTGTTGCCCGTGGGGCAGGGCATGCTGACGTTGGTAGTGGGAAGGCGACGCCCTAGTCTATCGCGACAAGGTCACGACGGGGAGGTACGTCGCGATCGCAACCACTGGGTGTTTTTAAGTTTGCTTCGGCCGGACAGAGCTGGGGCGAGCTCTGCTCGGCCAGGGGAGGTCGCTGTGGCGGTTTCCCAGGCGATCTGAGGTTATGGAGGAGTTTGTGGCGCGCTCTCGTCGGGAGGACGTCGCGTTGAGTGAGGGAGACGCCGTACTGTGGACGGTTTTCACGTTCTTCGTGGAGGTAGGGAGATCCCTCCTCGTTGATCCTTGGATCGTGCGTGTGGTGTGAATGGTGTGTTTTTCAGTTTATAAACCAAAGATATCATGTTAGGGCAATCATTAAAGCATGAAAAATGGAAATTAAATGTGTTTTGCATGGCCTGTGGGGGTAATCCGAAGACAGGTTTCGGATTAGGGTTCCTGCCTGTGAAGGCGACGGAACCTAATGCGGCACATAGGGGTGTCCCGATTTGAAGGCGGCCGACCCTTCTATCGCGAACAGGTCGCGACAGGCTATCGCGTCGCGTTAGGCTTTGTTAATGCGACACATCGGGGCGTCATGTTCTGAAGGCGACACAGCCCCACGTTGCGACCTCAGCCGAGAGGTCGTTTATGCATGGTTTAAATGGTACGGTTATCCGATTATTGGTGTTTTATGTGCATGGTTAGCATGAGTGGTGCGTTGGCACTTGTAACGCTCTTTTAGCTCTCTTGGGGCGTGCTGTTTGTATCATGAATGTGTGGTTTACGTGGTTAATGTATAATGTGTATGGTTTGCATGATTTGAATAATGTTATAAAGGTTGGTTTGTGGTAGCCAGGCGATGAGGTTTCCACGTGATGGCTTTCTAATGTCTGTTATAGGTTAAGTGGTTAATTAGAAAAGTATGAGTATGGTTATCAAATGATTGTTGTGTATTGAGTTTAATGTGGCATGGAGATCATGGTATGACCAATGACACCGAGTGTTAATGCTTAATGCGATTCATGGTTATGTCTATGTAGGTTAGCTTGTGGGTCACGGAGTGACCAGGTCAAGCTATTCCTTACCTTTGTGTCGTGATTTGTAATAAAGATTGTATATGTAAGTATTGTGGTTTGAGCTTGCCGAGTTTGGTGGTCCGGCGCCTGTTCCGGAATACCTCTGCAGTCAGGTACCCCAGTTTTTGTGTGAGCCAGGCACGTGTGTTGTGCTCGGGGTTTGTCCCGATACTTGTGTGGTACCGTCGAGGTCTGTGTCGTCTGTCCTGGACACCCTCACTCCTGAGTTTGAGTTGTACGTCCGGCTGAGGAAAAGACGATAGAGGGCAGCGACTTATGTTGAGCTGGTTTTTGTTTGGTCGCTTGTAGCGCGCTCATGGTTGGGGGTACGGACTCCAGTAGATGTACTGGGCCCCAGCTAGTCCTGTTACCAGTGCCTCACTTTAGGGAGCTCGGGCCTGAGTCCCTAAAGGTGCCAGGCATGGGCCTGAAGTGTGTGAGGCTACAGGTGGTGGTGGTGTTTGTTAGTCTCCACAATTAGTTGCTTGACTTGTGAGTTTGTGGAGCCGTAGCTGGACTGAGGGTCCATGGCTACGAGATGAACATATAGTTCTTGTGTTGTGTTGTCCGGGTTGGATATTGGTTTGATCAGCCAGTAGTCCATTCCCGTGTGGTGGCGTCGTTCCTTTCCGACTCATGCTTTGCCAGTGGTCGTAGCTTGTAAGCAGTGGCTCACTAGTTATGATTTTACCTGTTGAGGTGTGCCCTGTTGTTGGCACAGTTGTCTTAAGGTTTTGCCCGTGGTGGAGTGCCTTTTGGTGGCACTAGTTTGGTTGTGGTCTGTGTGATGGTACCTCGTGGTATTAGGTACCTATACTCTGCGTGGGTACATGTTTCTCGTGGTACGTTGGGTACCAGTCTTTTCAGGTTTTGTGGTGGAGCTATGCTCTGTGGAGGTTGTGTGGTGTGACCTTCCACTTGTTGTGTTTTACCCTTTCTTGGGTAAACTTTAGATTAATGTTATAATATGCGATAGATTGGCATCGTGGTAGCACGTCCTGTTATTTAAGTGTGACATTCGTTATATCGTGGTTTTGGGTATAATGGACCAGCTCTTAGTTAGCAGTCCATTTACTCAAGAGGTGTGGTTCGCCTGTGAAGCTTGTAGCCTAGGCAGTGGTTTGCCTGTGTGGCTTCTAGCTTAGGCGACCTGTTATTGAGGTAGTGTACCTGTGAGGCTTGAGGCCTAGGCATTTTAGTTGTTGAGCAGACTAGTAGTGCTATGCTAGTCCTATGGTTCCTCTTCCTTTCCGAGGAATATGTATTTGTTCATGAATTATAAGCTGCTTAAGTTGTTATTTCTTATAAATATTGTGGGCATGCCATGGTTTGGCTTTTGGTGTTGCCAATGAGACCCTCTGGGGTTGAGGTTCTTCTGTGTTGTGGTTTTCAGGTGGTCCCCTACTTAGCCTGTGACTTGTTGAGGCTCACTCCCTTACAGTTCTTTTTAGGGCTTATCATGTGTATAGCATATGAAGACGTTGTGGTAGACTTATACCACCAGCAGTTGTGTTGTAGTCGAGTTGTGTGAGCTTGTGCTCCCTCGGGGTATGCCTCAAGTAGTTGTACTTTTTAATTGGACATCTAATAATGTATTGGGACAGTTGTAAATTGTTATATGCAGATATGAGCACATGTACATTCTTTTGTCTTATACTGTATTTGTAGTCTTTTATATTTCGACTGAACATGAGTGTGATATATCCCTTGCGAGACTTCGGTTCGTTCGCGGGAGGCGGATCTGGATATGGACACTTATCAGACATAAATATCTAGGGCCGTCACATACCGGGAGTGACAGTGAGGTGCAATTGTGACATTTTTCTTGTCATGATGCCCCCTATGCGATGCCTTACTGAGGCAACGACATGTGGCGACGCATTCCCATCGCGGCGTCTAGAGGTGACGTGATCTCGACCATTGTGACGTTTTGTCTAGTTTTGGTCAGAACGGCTTGTCAGATGTTAGAGCTCATACTATTGTTGACGCACCCTGTCAGGCCTACGCATTTTGGACTTTGTGGTCTTCAAGGTTTGACCCACTTTTCGTGTGGCATTAGGGCATGCGGGCACGACTTGGTGTCGTGACTTGGCTAGTAGCATTCTGGGGGCCATTCATTTAAAGCTAAGGCAGGCACCCCATTTCACCCTCTCCCCTTTTCTTCTTCCCTTCTTCTTCCTTCAAGTCTTCTTCCTTCCCTCTGGCGGTTCCTGACGTTTTGGGCTTGGAAGTGACCATCCTTTTGTACAGACGACCTCCGTGAGGAGGAAGTGACCACTCACACGAGAAGGCCCCAATGGGTTGGTTCTACTCTTTGAGGTAGGGACTCCACCTTTTCCTCCTAGTTCTAGCATGCTAGGTTGTTTTCCCCTCTCCTTGTGAAGCTTGCTTTTCGTGGTTGTGGGGCTTGGGAGAGAGAACCATGCATGCATTCATGAGAGGTTTCCTTTGAGGATAATTTAATCTCCATGGTCATGCATCAGGGTAAATCAAGGGTGGTTTGGCATGTAATGGCGTCTCCTTAGTGTTTTCCATGATCCCCTCTCTCGATTGGTACACTTTTTGTGGACTTTAGGCAATCTGCAAGAGAGCTGCACCAAGATGCCCTCTGTTTGAGATCGCGACTGGTCGCCAAGTTGCGATGCATGCTTTGACCGTGACAGGCTCCTACTATTGTGGCGAGTGGGGGCATCATGACAATATTGTGGTGTGCGGGCATCGCGACCTCAGACTAGGAACATGTAAGGTGATACTTAGTCCATCCCGCACCGAATCTCATTATTCATAGTTTTCTATGTTCATGGCACCGATGCGGTTCCTAGTGCAGTACTAGACTAATCGATTAGCCTGATGCTTTGCACTCGTGTGCTTGTCCCGTAGAGTGGTTGACATCGTTTACTTGGGACCCCCATTCTTCGTGAGCCTGGAGGGAGTTGTCTGGGCTATGGGTGCGCTTGGGTTTGAGTCCCTTGAGCGGAGGGGAAATGGTGGGTTTGGACAGCGGTGTCGAGTCATTTGTAGAGCTCTCGTAGTTAGTGTGGGACGTTAAGGTGGCTTGGTGTTTTTCTGGTGCAGACCAGCTAGTCCTTCTAACTGCCTCACTCCTAGTGGTCCCAGGACCACTTGGAGGGGACAATCTTGGGACCGTAGTCCAGCCAGACTATGGCGGTTAATGTCAGGGTTACTTGTGTTCCATGGCCTCACCCAGATGAGGGGTCAGCAGGCCAGGACGGCGGTCGAGGGTAAGATGTGGGTGCACACCTGAACGGTTGGTTAGTGGTAGTCGTTTCCATAGCTAGTGTCTCCTGTCCAGGCAACTTCATCTTGTCTATGTGCTGCTGTGTGGTGGTCATGACGTGTAGGTCGTATAAGGTTCCGACCGTCTAGCATTTCTGTTCGACATTGTTGTAGTTAGCCTTTCCTTCAGCACTTTCCCTTTGTAGCATAGAATGTTATTTACTTATGTTATTTAAATTACTATCTCCCTTTATATATTATAATTCTTCCTATTAGAACCAGTGGGAGATTGGTAGTCCTTACTGGGTTCGGTTGAGAAGCTCACTCCTGCTTTCTAGGTGAGACTTCGCAGCACTAGATGGGCACGCGGTGGGTGGAGGACTCTGGGTGTTAAACATCATCCCAGTCATTAGCAGGGGTTCCCGTTCCTTTTGTTCATCACCCTCAGGGTATGCCCCTTAAGGGTTTTGTTGTCCCCCTTTTCTTACTTGTACTTGTGGTTTGTTAGGACTTATACTAGAGATGTACTCTCTTTACTGGTTTTGGGTACTATTCTAGTTTAGTAGTTGACATTTACTTCCTTTACATATTCTGCTAGACTTATCTCCTAGCCCTTTCGGGTCCCCTGATCTGTGGGCGGTGGCTACAAGGAATCGGGTCTTCGACTGAGGCAATGGGGTAGATTCTCGGGGTCGTTACAGTTGCTATTAGAGCAAGAGTCTACCAAAAATTGTAATGTATTTAAATAGAAACTTAAGGTCTCACTAATAGTACAAGTACACTTCAAGATGCCCGAGTTATATTGTTAATCTCTTTTTTATTGTTGTGCCGTATAGACTATGGCCCCATGCAGGCGCAGGCAGGCCAGAGTGTTGTTGGAGCAGTAGGCAGAGTCAGACCAACAAGTAGTAGGTGAGGTTCAGCAGGATGAGTCTGTAGATGATTCAATTGCTCGGCCCTAGGGGCCATCGGTAGCAAGAGTGGAGCAACAGTGACACTAGCCCCCACCACCACCATAGTACGACACGATGTCTCCCATGATCGAGCAAATGTGGAGAGCCATGTATGAGGGACCATGGCAACGTGCGCTGATGGTAGCAAGAGGTCCGAAGCCAAGCCGTCAAGAGAAGCCACTAGCAGCACAACCAGTAGCACGGCAGACACCAGACACCGGAGGTACTAAGACAACAAAAGTAGGGGGAGCTGCACCCTAGGATAGGAAAACACTATTGGAAAGGTTCTTGCATCTCCGACCACCAACATTCTTCAACAATTGTGATCCAAATAAGGCGGAGAGTTGGACTTATGAGCTTGAGCATACCCTCGAGACCATGGGTTGTGCAGAGTAGGATCCGGTCAAACATGCAGTGTATCAGTTGAAGGGGCAGGCCGACAAGTGGTGAAGGGCACAGAGGTAGACACATTTCCCAGGTCAGAGGTTGGAGCACATTTCATGGCAGTGGTTGTTGGAGGCATTCCTTAGCGAGTTCTTCTCCGACTACGCTCGTCGTGAGAGGCGTAACCAGTTTCACAAGTTGACCCATGGTATATGACAGTTACTCAGTATCACCAGAGGTTTACCAAGTTGCTGAGGCATGATCCTCATATAGCAGACTGTGAGCATTTGTGTGTAGAGCGGTTCATAGGGGGATTGAGACCAGAGTTGAGGTGGGGCGTGACCTCCCACATGTGTGACACCTTGGCAATGGCTACGGCCATGACCACCGCCTTGAAGAGATAGTTAAGACGTTAGCCTCAGCAGCAGGAGCATCAGTCATAGGGAGGAGCTTCCTTTCGGGCTACCCCATACCAGTGCCCTTCAGGTAGCCGTGGTAGTGCTTCTTCTTCTTCTTCTATAGACACGGGCCAGTCTGGTTTGTGTACGAGGTTCAAGCAGTTGTCAACTTGAGGGGGTAGGCAGTTCCCACACTAGAAAAGACATTCATCAGGCTCGATAGAGCAGTCAGTTCTGCAGGGCATAGAGCAGAGCTTGCAGGAGGGGGCTTGTTACACTTATGGTCAAGTGGGTCACTACAAGAGGGATTTCCTGATGGGGCGAGGGCAGCAATAGTAGCAACCAGTGCAAACATAGTTTACTCCACAGCAACTATAGTACCAGTACCCTCCTCAGTAGCAAGCACCTTGGTAGTAGCAGCAGTAGGGACAATACCCATCACCACAGTAGTTTTTAGCAGTACCAACAGCCACCATAGCAATAGTAGCCCAGTAGCAACAACAACATGGTCGTGGTCGTGGGCGCATCATTACTATCACCAGGGAGGAGGCCGAGACATTGAACATGGTTATAGGTACCTTGCCTATCCTTGTAGAGCAGCTCGTGTTTTAGTAGATCTTGGTTCTACACATTGTTTTGTTTTCGAGGATTTTTTGAGTCTCTTGCTTGTCACACTCTCGAAAGGCAGTGTCATGAATGTCGAGGTCCCATTCGGTGATTACATGTGTTCTTTCAGTTCTTGAGGGTGTCACAGTTGAGGTCCAGGACACCAGTTGCCAGCCAGATTGCACGCATTCCAGCTTCATGACTTTGATGTCATCCTCGACATGGACTGGTTGGAGGCTCACTCAACTGTGATGGACTGTCAGTGGAAGACTGTGTGGTTTGTGATACCTAGAGTGCCCATTCTATGCTTTCGAAGTATCCCATCTACCCACCGACCCTTTGTTTCTTTCTGTAGAGCTCCTTTTGTGAATCTTCGGCTGGAGAAAGAGGGAACTATAGGTTGCTTCTTCTGCGGTACAACACTCTTTCCACTATCATTCCTTGCCTTGGCACGACATTCGGAAGAGGCTAGTTCAACATCCTTCCACTTGCCACCCCGACGAGTAGATAACATTGACACCATGATGGAATTGAGGGAGAAGAGAGTTTTTTGCGGAAGCAGAAGGAAGGTTGTTGCAGACACGAGTGAGAACAAAGAAGAAGGTGTGGCTTGTTTCAAATGAGCACGAACGGGCATAAGTGTTGAGACTATTTGGGAAGAAAGGATCATCATGCGTCGACCTACCCTAGACAGTGCAGTGGTCATGCAGAACAATAAAGTGTAACTGATTCCACTTGAAAGAAATTACAAGTTGCATCGACAATGAGACAAGATGTGTCGACTCAAGTAAGAAGGATTCAGATGAATGAGGATAAGAGAAATTAACCATGACTAGATTGAGCTTTTGGGGATCTTTGAGGAAGTTAATTAACTTATGCTCTTCCCTCACTATATGCTCCTCTTAGTGAAATTAATGGTTTGAAAGTTATAAGCTTTAGTTCAACTAATTAAAAGAAACTGAAGGACTAAGAGGCATAAGTAACAAAATTAAAAACACTTCTTCAAAGTGAAATTCACATTCTTTTTAAGTCTTACTCAACACATGTAAAAGGAGACCATGGTGGAATATTAAAAAATAATCCATGAAGTATTGAAATAAAACTATCTTTAGAATATTATAGTGACTTGAATTTTGATTTTGAAAGATTATTTTGCTTCTTGACAATTAGATGAACATTCAGATATACCCTTTCATTTTCATGCAAAAGCTCATGCTTTTTACACACCGGAGCTCCTGATTACTCAAGTGAGGTAATCATCTTGTCACAAGGGTTGTGTGCGACTTTCATGTGAGGATACATGTTGGTTAGACACAAGAATCCCCAGTTACTCAGTAAGCCCAAAAGGAATTTTTTATCAACCCTGAATAGAATTAACTAGCTCTTCAAAGCATACATTAAATTCAACTGATTTTTTCAGGATATGTAGTTTCTCAGAGACTAGTCATTGTTCTGTCACAACAGTGTTATATGAGAATATTCTTGAACACCTTTTAAACTCAAGAAAAGTTTGAGAACAATACATCTCAGATGATTTTAAGTATTCAACCAGAGGAACTAGAATACACAAGAATTTTAGAAGTGAATAAGATGCAACTTTTCAGCTTATTCACTTCTAAAATTCTTGTGTATTCTGGTTCCACTTTACAGCTTATCCATAAAACTAGTTTGTCATTTATAAAAATTGGCAATAGCCACTAGTACTCTTTCTATCCAATTTACAGCCAGCATAATCTGCATCTAAATAAGAGATCAACTTGTGCTCACAAGATGCTGGATACCACAATCCCAAACCATGAGTTCCTGTAAGATATCTAAAGATTCTTTTTGCAGCACTCATGTGAGATTCTCTAAGACTAGCTTGAAATCTAACACACATGCACATAGAGAATTGTATATCAGGTCTAAGAAACTGTAAGATAGAGCAGGGATCCGATCATACCTCTATAGGTTTTTGCATCTACCAAGTTACCTTTCAGATCGGCATCTAGACTTGATGTTGTGCTCATTGGGGTAGGCATGGTTTTAGTCTTTTCCATTTTGTATTTCTTCAGCAACTCTTGAATGTATTTTGACTGATTGATAAAAGTTCCTTCTTTAGTTTGAATTACCTGCAATCCAAGAAAAAATTTCAGTTCTCCCATTAAGCTCATTTCAAATTCACTTGTCATTAAATCAGTAAACTCCTTACTCAAAGAAGATTTTGTTGATCCAATTATAATGTCATCGACATAAATTTGGACAACCAAAATATCATTTTCCTGCACTTTAGTAAAGAGGGTTTGATCTACTATACCTCTAGAATAACCTTTACTTGTAAGGAATGAGCTTAACCTGTCATACCAAGCCCTGGGAGCCTGCTTTAATTCGTAAAGTGCCTTGTCAAGCTTGAACACATGGTTAGGAACATCTAAGCATTCAAAACTAGGAGGTTGTTCTACAAAAATTTCCTCTTTTATTAAACCATTTAAGAAGGCACTCTTTATATCCATTTGTTGAAGTTTGATGCAGTGAGCACATGCAAAAGAGAGTAAAATTCTGATAGCTTCTAGCCTAGCTACAGAAGCAAAAGATCCTTCGAAGTCTATTCCAAATTCCTGATTATAACCTTTTGCAACTAGCCTGACTTTATTTCTTATTACCTTACCTTCTTCACTTGTTTTATTTCTAAAACCCATTTAGTTCTAATGACACTCTGTGAGGAAGGTCTTGGAACTAAATGAAACACTTTATTTCTCTCAAATTGATTTAGCTCTTCTTGCATAGCATTTATCCAAGAAGCATCTTTTAGAGCATCTTCAATGTTTTTGGGTTCAGTATGTGAAACAAGAGCCATTTGATCTAATTCATGAATAAGCCTGAAATGAGATCTTGTTCTAGGTGGATCAAGCAAGTTACCAATCATGCTTTCTTGAGGATGATCTCTGAGCATTCTGATATTCAGTTGATCCTTATTCTCATTGGTAGTTGATGTTCCTTGCCCATCTTCATCACCTGGAATTTCATTTGCATTTGATCCCTCTCCTTGTTGGTCGTTTGGATCTTTCTTTTCCAAGAATTCCCCATCATCCTTTTTCCTGCAAACATCATCATTGAACTCATCAAAGGTTATATGAGGGGATTCTTCAACAATTTGATCTTTGACATTGAAGACGCTATATGCTCTAGAATGATTTGAATAACCAAGAAAAATGCCAACTCACTTTTGGGTTCAAATTTATCCAAATCATTTTTGCTATTGTTCAAAATGAAACATTTTGTTCCAAACACTTTGAAGTGAGCAATGGAAGGTTTCTTACCTTTCAGAAGTTCATATGGTGTCATTTTGCTTACAGGCCTTACCATTGCACGATTTATGATGTAGCATGAGGTGTTCACTGCTTCTGCCCAAAATTTTCAAGGCAAGCCACTTTCAATCAGCATAGTTCTTGCCATTTCTACCAAGGTTTGATTGCGTCTTTCAACTACTTCGTTTTGTTCAGGAGTTCTAGGTGATGAGAATTTATGAGTAATTCCTTCTTCCCTGTAAAGATTTTCAAAGTCAATATTTTCAAACTCACCACCATGGTCAGACATAATTGAGATTATCTTGAATTTCCTTCCTGTAAGATTTTCTTATAAAATTCCAAAAATTCCATGAAAGCATCACTTTTATGAGCAAGAAAGAATACCCAAGTAAATCTTGAAAAGTCATCAACAAGTACATATCCAAACCTTTTCCCATTAAGACTGTTGGTCCTTATGGGCCCAAACAGATCCATGTGGATGAGTTCAAAAGGCTTAGAATATTGACTTTTCAGATCTACTCTTGAAGGATTTTCTTGTTTGCTTACCCTGAGTACATGCTTCACAGATTTTGATGTTTTGCTTAAAAGAAATTTCTGGTAATCCTTTCACCATATTGAATTTAACTAGTTTATGCAGCATATTGTAGCTGGCATGGCCTAGTCTACCATGCCACAAACATATCAGATCATTCTTATTAGTAGCAAGATAAAGATTGTCATTTTCAGGTTCATCTAAGTCAACCATGTAAACATTATTGATTCCTTTACCAGTGAATTTGACACAGTCTGATTTTGGCTCAAAAATGATACATCCAAGAGAGTCAAAAATTACCTTATGACCTTTGTCATTGAGTTGACTTATGCTCAGTAGGTTGTATTCCAACCTTTCCACCAGAAGTACATCATCAATTGAATTTAAAGGAGTTTTACCCACTTTACCTTATCCAACAATTTTTCCTTTATTACTTCCTCCAAAAGTCACATGTCCAGCTTTCTTTTTAGACAACAAGCAAAATTTATCTTTGTCTCCTATCATATGTCTTGAAGAACCACTATCAAGATACCACTTGTTGTTTTTGGCTGTAAGACATACCTACGACACATTCAAAGAAAAATCTTTGGAATCCATGCCTGCCTTTTTATTGTGGGTTTAATGATGTTTCTAATTTCACTATGGTTCTGATTCTTTTTATTGTTTCCAAAGGTTTTTGGATCACTATTCTTTTTCATGTTCATAAAATTACCTTTAGATTTTCCTCTGTTGCTCTTTTGAAAGAACCATGAATGATCAAGACAACTGAACCTCTTGGGGTATTCTGGATGACTAGTTCTAGCAAAAGTTTGAGGGTGCGTCGACACTCTGAAGGTATTATGTCGACCTGTTCGAGTCCATCTAGACATATCCTGAGTTCTGGCGAATGGAAGTGTCGACCTACCATATGTAGTGTGTCGACCTTCCCAATCATGTGGTTGCCAAGATGTATTCTAGTGAGACATCTTTGTTAATCTAAATCCAGTATTTACCTTGCCCTTTTCTTTGGGTTTTCCAACTTCATAGTTTTTAACATCTTTTATTTTCTCATTTCTCTGAATTTTTCTTTCATTTTGTTGAGTTTTGGATGAGGAGGCTTCTGAGTTTGTTGAGGAGATAAACATTATTGTCTTCAAACCAATTTATTTTTTCTTTGTGGGATTGAAGCATAAACCTTCTTTATTAAAATTCACTTTTGTTCCTAACAAGGCTTCTAGATTATTTTTTCCACTGACAAATTTTTATGGAGCTTTTTGTCTTTTAGTTACCTCTTTTTGATGGTTTTCAATTTCTTTCTTCATTTTAGCATTCACACTCTTTATAGCAACATATTTTTTAGCAAACAATTTCTTTTCTCTTACATACTCAAGTTCCTTAAGCTTCAATTCACCAACATTTTCTTTAATACAAAGATCTCTTGAATAAGCTCTTTTTCCTTTTCTTTCACCGAAGTGTCATGAACAATATTATTCATTTTTCTCTTAAGAACTTTGTTTTCCTTTTTAATTTCATCATACTTATCAAGCAATTCAAAGTAGACATGTTCTGAATCACTGAATGAAAAATCTTTAAAAGGAGATGTTACCTCATCTTCATCATCATCTTCCTCTTCGCTACAGGTTCCAACCATTGCCTTTTGCTTGC
Source organism: Colocasia esculenta (assembly GCA_014218235.1). Classification (NCBI taxonomy): domain Eukaryota; kingdom Viridiplantae; phylum Streptophyta; class Magnoliopsida; order Alismatales; family Araceae; genus Colocasia; species Colocasia esculenta. The sequence continues at coordinate 66,702,170 of CM024753.1, read as the reverse complement.
TCTTCATCCATTTAGGTTGAGTTTTGTTTTTAGGCTCAAGACACTCTGATTTGACATGCCCTGGTTTTCTACAGTTATAGCACATGACTCTGTCAGATCTTTTATTCAGACATTGTTTAGGTTTTGAAGAATTACTTACTTGTGGTCTCCTTTTTAGAAATTCCTTATCTTCCTTTCTCAGGAATTTTCTGAACTTCCTTGTGATAAGTGCAAACTCACCTGAGTAATTTTGTAAGCTGGATAACTCACTTTTATCGGACACTTGTTTGATTCTTGGACTTGCTTTGAGAGCCAGTGGCTTCTTTCTCTTAACATCTTCTTATGTTATCTTCAAGCCCAACTCATAGGTCATTAAAGAACCAATCAGTTCATCAACAATTGTAGTTGATAGATTTCTTGACTCTTCAACTACAGTGGCCTTTGTATGCCATACAGGGGTCAAGGATCTAAGAATCATTCTAACAAGTTCTTGCCCAATGTAGGTTTTTCCTAGATTCTTTAAACCATTTGTCAATAGATTCAGTCTACCATACATCTCTGAGATGGTTTCATCATGTTTCATTTTAAAGGCTTCATACTCAAAAACTAACATATTAACTTTGTTTCTTTTGCTTCAGACATACCTTCATAGATAACCATTAGACGATTCCATATCTCCTTGGTGCTGGCACAAGAGGAGACTCTTGAAAATTCTGTACGAAGGAGAGAACATTGCATAATGTTCATAGTGCTCCAATTAGCATTCGACTTCTTGATTTCATCTGGAGTCCACTTCTCTTCATCTTCCAGTAGCTCATATGGTCCATTACTGACTACCTTCCAGATTTGATGATCCTAAGCTCGTAGGAACACATGCATACTAGTTTTCCAATGGGATAATTAGTTCCATAAAAATAAGGGGGCCTATTTATAGAACCACCTTCGGCAATGTATCCTCTGGAATCCATTCCACAAGAATCTCTCCTGGTTGTTAAACCAAGAAATGGAGAGCCTAGCTCTGATACCACGTGTTGGTTATGGAATGAATATCTAGAAGGGGGGGGGTGAATAGATATAGAAGTTTTTTAAAAAATTAAGATAATGAAGAAGACCTTAAAATATGAGGGCTAATGGTTTCAATATCACAGAACAATTAGAATGCAAACCACACAATGCGAGTAGGATTTTTAAGGTGGTTCGGCTCCAGTGTAGAGACCTACATCCACCCCTCACTAAACTAAGTGAGGCTTCAATCACCAAGTCAAAAGTGTGAGACTCTCACATATATGCTGATTCACAGCTTCATACAATCTTCTGACACACAGCTTCAACACCGCTGATTCACAGCTTGAAGATTATGACAATCTCACAATCCTAACACACAAAGTGTAGGATCTGTTCATCAACTCCATCGGGAGCAGACAACCAAGTAGTGTAAGGTTCAGAAAAAATAGAAAAGGTTGCACAAGAGAAATCACTAAAGGTGAGGGAAATTTTATCAAACACTCTTGCTACAGATTGAATTGAGTCGAGATCTGATCAATTCTTCACTTGAATTCCAAATTGCTTCTTCTTCAGGCTCAAATTCATCAAGCTCTTCTTCTGGCAGCAGCTCAAGGACTAAATTGCTTCTAATTGAACAAAAATTTTGATGCTCTGCTTCAATAGGACTGCGATAGGGATTCAAACAAGATGAAGAATCGATGTAGCATCTATACTTCCCATTAAGCGATCTGTACTGAATCCTCTTCTGCTCAGCTCTCTCTCTCTCTCTACGCTTTTTCTCTTCTACTCTGTGTTTCTTCTGTGCATTCCTTACGAAGAATCTTCAGGTGGGCCCCATCTAAATTCCCAATTTGTTAGGAGATATTTTCCGTCAAAAGGTTCTCTTTCATAACCTCGTAAGGTGCACCGAGAATCCTCAATGATTGGGCCTCGGATCATGTGCCCAAAAAGAACACGCTGGTAATTCCTTTTCCTTACTGGAAGAAGGAGATTAGTGTGTCGACACATCTTGTGCATTGTGTCGACGCACACTAAGGCTGGTTATACTCAATGCAAATCCTTCAGTAGTGTCGACCTCATGACTCCATGCTTCGACCTTATCCATTGGACTTTAGAGGAGACTGGCTGTTAATGTACTTGGTGTTGACCTCATAGCTATCAAGTGTCGACCTCTTGGAATAGTAGAGTCGATCTGACCTTCAACATGTGTTGACTCCCCGTACTCTTTAAGTCCATCACTTGGTGGAACTTGTGTCAACTTGAGCTTCATCTAGAGTCGACCTCTTGAGATCTTTTCCATTCAGTGCTAACATGAAGATCAACATGTGTCAACCTGACATTGACTAGTGTCGACTCAAGTGGTTCTTTTCTCTTCAGCGCTTACTGGAAAGATAGCATGTGTCAAGCTGACCTTTGGCTAGTGTCGACACAAGTGGTTCACTGCACACCAGTAAGTCATTGACAGAGCCATGTGTGTTGACCTTCAGAGCAATGTGTGTCGACACAAAAATGATCTTTTGACTTTGTGATTTTTTCTGTCAAGAGTAAACATGTGTTAGAGGATTCTTAGACATTTATCATAGTTATACTTGGTTTGTGACATCATCAAAATAAGGGACACAATAGGAGTGTGGCAGAGTTTGCACGTGAAGGCAAAGCACCAGCATCCTGGTGGTGAACTGCAATCGTTAACCCTTCCCATGTGGAAATGGGATGACATCACCATGGACTTTGTGCTTGGTTTGCCCCGTTCTCCGCAAAGGCATGATGGTATCTGGGTGATTGTTGATAGATTGACGAAGACATTGCACTTCCTGTTGAGTTGTGTGGTTTGATGATGACATATTATACACAATCTGATGTCATATTACATATATGTGGAAGGATGTTGAGTTGTGTATTCATTTGGAAGATGACTAAAAATCTTCATGTTGATGATGTCCACACACTCATACTTAAATTTTAATGATGACTACAACATTTGGTTGTGGATGATGTCCAAACACTCATACTTTGATTTTAATATTGCACATATTGTAAATATTACAATAATGACTAAACACATGTTTTTGATACTTAATATTTCATATATTACTGACAATGACATGTTTTGATGGTCCACTCTTTATATATATAAGTTTACAAAATTTTGTCAAAGTAGTGTCGACTCTAGTTGAAAGACAGGTCGACACTAGCTCAGTAGTGTCGACTCTAGTTGACAATGAGGTCGACTCACAATGTCTGCCTAGCAAGCTCCTGAAGAACAAATGACAGTAGTGTCGAGTCTAGTTGACAATAAGGTCGACTCACAAAGTCTACCCAGCAAGTTCCTGAAGAACAAGTCACTGGAGTGTCGACTCTAGTTGAAAATAAGGTCGACACTAGTATCATTCCAGTGAACCTTATTTGAAGGGATACACAGAAGGTTGACACTAGCTCTTGATCAGGTCGGCTCTAGTTGAAGTCAGGTCGCCACTAGTTGTTTGTCAGGTCGACACTAGTGTTCTGGTAGTAAGTTTGAATTGAAATTTGGTCAGTAGTGTCGACTCACATGGAAACATGAGTTGACTCACATTTTGTAAAAACTCAGAAACATGCAGAGTATGATATCCAATGGCTGTGATTTCTTTCTGAGATCTCTATAGGAGATTCTATTATTACCAAAATGCCCTTTCATCCAAGTGGCAATGAAGAAAAGGCCATTTGGACACGTGGCAGCCTTGGATGCATTCTAGGTTTTTGTGCACATCTCTCTCACGTACATGGGACTGCACAGAGGCTATAAAGGCTCTCTTATCTCATCGGGAGCAGCCATCCCTCAGATCCATCGCATCCATCACAGAGAACGCGGGGATCAAGGCCAAGCATAGAAGGAGAGTGTTAGAGTGCTGCAAGAGGAGAAGATCAAGGAGAAGAGCACCAGAACTGAGGAAAAGAAGCAATCGTGTATAAAAAGAGCAGCAGAGGAAGAAGAAGCAGTCGTGCAAAGGAGAAGCAGTAGAGTTGAGAAGAACAAGCAGATATGAAAGAAGGTGGAAGAAGAAGCTTGTGCAAGAGTAGAAGCACGAAGCTCAGCATCTGTGGAAGAACTCAAGAGCATCAACTCAGATCTGAATTTCTCTGTAAATCAGTTCTGAAATAAAGTATTGCAAAATGAGGCTGATTTGAAGGAGTTCAGATCAAATTGGTTGAGGAGCACAACCAGATGATGCATTTGTGCAAGATGATCTGGAGCACAACTTCAACCCTCAAGATCTAAAGATTTAGAGTTCAAATTCATCAGTCTAGAGGAAATTGGGTAAAATTGAAGGACTGGTGTTTGATGATTTGTCTCTCTTAACTCTGATCTTCATGTGAATTTGTTTTTCACTTTTAAACTTTATTCAGAACTCATTAAGTGCTCCTACTGGAGATAGGAGTGTTGATCCCATACTGTGTGTGTGTGGATTGAGAAGGTCTGTATGACCTTGAAGCTGTGAATCAGTAGATAAGCTGTGTAATCAACAGTTGGCAAGCTGTGGGTTAGCAATTATTTGAAGTTGTGAATCAATGGTTTGATGAAGCCTCACTTGGTTTGAGTGAGGGGTTAACATAGGTCTCCGTCTGGGTGCCGAACCACCTTAAAAATATCCTGTGCAGTGGCTTGATGTATTGATTTTCCACTAGAATGCTTGCATAGGATTTTGATCACCTTCTAAGCACTCACACACTTATAGATAGATGATCTAATATGCTTTAGATTCTGATAAGTTAATCAAATCAGTGGATACCTATTTGAATAGTGATTTTAATTTGACATATGTTTTATTACGTAAGGTTTCCGCTACAAATCTATTCAACCCCCCTTCTATATTTGTCATTTCACTACATCTTCGATCCAACACTTGGTATAAGAGCCTAGGCTCTCCACTCTTGTGGTCTAACAGCCTGGAGAGTATAGGTGAAATGGATCTAAGGGGATATATGCCAGAAGAGCACTCTATGTATAGACCTCCTTATTTTGATGGATCAAACTATACTTACTAGAAAACTCGTATGCAGGTTTTATTAAGAGCCCAGAATCATCAAATCTGGAAGGTGGTTAGTAGTGGACCATATGAGCTCCCAGAGGATGAAGAAAGATGGACAACAAAGCAAATCAAGAAGTCAAATGCTAACTGGAGTGCAATGAACATCATGCATTGCTCCCTTCACCCAACGGAGTTTTCAAGAGTTTCCTCATGTGCCACCGCCAAAGAAGTATGGGATCGTCTAATGGTAATCTATGAAGGCACTTTTGAGGTAAAGGAAATCAAATCCAACATGTTAATTTCTGAGTATAAAGCCTTTAAAATGGAAGATGATGAAACCATCTCAGAGATGTATGATAGGTTGACTCTGTTGACAAATGGCTTGAAGAGTTTAGGAAAAACATATACTGAATATGAACTTGTTAGAAAAAATTTTAGATCCTTGACTCATATTTGTCATACAAAGGCTACTGTAGTTGAAGAGTCCAGGAATCTGTCGACTACGACTGTTAACCAATTGATTGGTTCCTTAATGACACATGAATTGGGTTTAAAAGGACAGATGATGATATTAAGAAAAAGAAGTCACTAGCACTTATAGCAAGTCCTAGTGTGAAAGAATCAACTGAGGAAAAAGAATCGTCAAGCTCAGGAAATGACTTAAGTGAATCCGCCTTGCTCACAAGAAAATTCAGAAAGTTTTTAAGAAAAGAAGGTAAATGATTTCTTAAAAGAAGACCTCAAGTAGACAACTCTTCCAAACAGAAACAATTTGCTAACAAAAGTTCTAACAAAGTTGTTTGTTACAATTGTAGGAAACCAGGACATGTCAAACTAGAATGCCCGGATACTCAAAAGAAGATTCAACCCAAGTAGAAGAAAAATAAGCTCAGAGCTATGATAGGAACTTGAAGTGAAGAAGAAGAGGATGAGGAAGAAGAAATTTCAGAAGATGATGAGGATGAAAGCAAAATATGCTTGATGGCCAGGGAGAGCTCCAATGATTTGGTAAATTCCAATAATTTTTTGATTTCATGTTCTGACAGTGATGATGAAGAATTATCTTATGATGAATTAAAAAAATTTTATGAACATATGTGTAAAAGAATAAAGAAAATGAAATCTAAAAATAAGCTTCTAAAACTTAAAATTCAGTTAAATGAATACATGTTGGAAAGTTCACAAACCATTTCAAAAGAAAATGAAAATCTAAAATTAAACAATTAAAGAAACAAATTGCAAATATGGCTCATGATCATCAAGTAAATGAAAAGCTTAAATAATTGGTTGAAGAAAACCATCTTTTGAAAAAGAAAATTGAAAGCTTATTTTTTGACAGAACATTGAATATTGAATGCAACAGTCTAAAAAGGATGAATGACAAGCTCAAACCTGAAAAATAAAAATTGACAAATGAACTTGAAGTTGCTGTGAATAAAAATCAAAATTCTGAAAAGAAAATCACTGAATTAAACAAGACTGTTAAAGGTCTAAAATCTGCTTTGTCTAAATTTGTGCAAGGTACAAACAATATGAATAATCTTCTTGGAATGAAGGTTAACTTTCAAAATGAAGGTTCAGGATATAACCCTGAAAATAAAAAGAATTTTGAAAATAAAACAAAAATCTCATTTGTCAAAACTATTGCTAACAAGAACTTCATTTCATCTAATGAAAAACTAGTCAAAGTTCCTATTTAGATAAATGCTCATAAACAAAAAGAGAAAATGAAGAAAAATACTACAAATAAAAAGAAACATGTGTTTGCTAAAAACCAGAAACAGAAAATTGAAAAACAAACAAGTTTCTACAAAGGTTCTCAACCTTCTTCATCAACTCAAAAAGCTACAAGGCAACCTCACCTCCCACATCATGTCAAGAGCTATCATAGAGTACCAACTCCTTCTCAACCCAAGAACAATCAAAGGTACTCTAGAGGGTTTCAGATGGTCCAGCACATGCACCTAAGCAAAGGTATGTATCAGGTAAGGAATTCTCAAACCTGCTTCAATAGCAATAAACCTAGTCATCTCGCCAAGCATTGCTGGAATAAAAATCAAAATTTCTATAAACATGCTAAACCAGTCCAATGTTTTACATGTCATAAATTTGGTTACATCTCCAGGGACTGTAGGCATCGAACTGATAATTTTGCACATGCTCTGAAATTCCATTCTAATGTATATGTTCATACACATAGGTATAAATATCATGTTCATACTGAAAATGTTCAGAAATTTCATGTGTATATGCACAGAAATGCTGCACAAAATCATTCTGTTGTTGCTTATATAAAAAATTCAAAAAATAGAAAATCTCATGAAAACATAGATGTATTGAATAAGACAAAGAAGAAATCTGGAACTAATGTTGTTCATAGTTCTATTAATGGAAGAACTACATCTATACTAAATATAAAATTATTTTGGATTAACTAATCATTGTTAAATTCTAACATTGATTTCATGGCAGGACCCAAACATGTATGGGTCCCAAAGTTAGCTTGATCAGCAAGCTGATGAGTCTTGTAGCCATATATTTCCATCTGGAATCAAGACAATGGCTATGTAAGGTAAGAAATGATTGGAGACCACATGTAAAATCCAAATGAAGACTATTTAGGTAAAAATTAATATCATTTCAAAATTGAACTGCTTGTGTTGAAATAAATTTGTAGAGTGCTATCTGAACAATGTAAAATGTGTTTTGATATTGTTGCCCTCAATTGGAATCATATTGTGTCATCATGCTTGCTTGACTTTGCCTATGATTCCTTGTGTATATCATTTGCTTTGACCTCTTCGTATATCAAATGATGACATGTGGAAAGATAAGTTATGTTTGTCTAAAAACTATCATTATGCATGAGTAAAATACTCTGCCAAGTACCAAAAGTCATGTTTTGCATAAAGCTAATTCTGTACATAATCATGTTTAAATTGCTTGCAAACTTTTTCATATCATGCACAGGCTAAGGGGGAGTAAATTCAAAAAGATAAAAAGTCTTTGAATAGCTGCAAATAAATGTCAAAACTCATTAAAACTGAAAATTTCAAAAATACTGTGTTTTGATCATAAAAAGGTCGACACACATTTGATCATTTGTGGACCCCAGTTGCTCACTGCTGCTCTGTGCATAAGAATTTCTTTCTCATGTGTCGACACACTGAGGATCCAGTGTCGATACATCATCAACTAAATTTTTGGTACTGTTCACCTTCAGGGGGAGCTGTCTCTTTCTCGAATCATCTTGATAATATCTACTAAAATTCATGCTTGAAAACCAGTTTCCATTCATTTCCTGATTCAAATCATTATGATAACTCTCTATGAGTTTCCATTTGAAGAATTCACATGTCTGAATATATTGTGGTGTTTTGTTGATGCAAATCAATTTTTTTTTCACTCTCTCGAATCCTTATCATCAACAAATAGCTTGGCTTGTCAGTTGACTTCTTCATGCTCCATGAATCCAATCAAGGTTCCATTGATAATTTAATATAAGAAATAAAGATTAATTATCAGATTATGTTTGTGTTCTTGGATTTAACTTGAAGATGAGAAATAAGATCTAGAGTCATGTGTCTATCTTTATCCTTAAAGCTTATTTTAGACTTTTATTGCAAAACACTTTAATTTAGACACATGAGTTGTCTTGAGTTTTATATCAAAATAAATACTAAAGTTTTGTTTTTAACAAATGCTAAGAATAAATTTTGACTACTCAAGACCATGATCTATTAAGGTAAAAAGCTACCTGTCACTCAACTGAAAAATCTTAAAAAAAAAATAAAAGAAATTTCAAGAAAAAGAATATTTTAAGAAAATTATAGAGCAATGATTAGTACACTGAGTAACCAGGCGCCTTCACTTGAGACGTGGTTGAATCTTGAGTCAAAAGGTGTTACTAAGTTATCTCTGGTAAAAAAGAGGCAATCAAACGGTTAACATGCTGAGTAGTCAGGCATTATTGCACTGAGTAAGTGTGTTGGTCGTACAGAAAAGTATGGATTAAACCATTTTGCTAAATCTCCTTAAATGTTTCAAAAGATTAAAATGAAAAGAAAAGAAAATAGTGTATAGAGCGCAGCCGACCTAAAATAGAAATCATGTTGTTCAAGAGTGTTAACTTATTATTCTACATTATGTTAACATTAAAACTTTGATTTTCTGATGATATACATTATTGACAACTCAAGTTAGGACAAAGTACCATATCACATTTGTCAATAAAATTTTGAAGTGATTTTTTATGATAAAGAACTGACATTTAAACTCAATCAAAAATCATCTTCATTTTTAACCCTTGGTGCACATTATGAAAGGTACAATTATCATTGTCTCTCATATATTAATATCATAGTGTACCTTGATGTTCCTCTGACGAACCCATCTTGCTACTACTTCTTAACCAAAAATCATTCATGTTCATCATTTTCATGTCAAATGCGGATCTCTACTCTTTAGAATCTTTCTGCTACATGAGATTCAAATTTTGTATTTAGGGGGAGAAACTTATCTCATTTCTCAAACCACATTCTTGATCATACCTTTGGACCAACAATTAGTGTAATCATTTCTTTTGGTATCATTGTGCTCTCACCCTTCTTACTTATTCATTTGGTCTCCAATAATTGATATCCATTGGTATTACATCCTTGTGCTTTCAGTATCCTACTTCATCAATTGGTATCAATTTATTCTCACCCCTCTTGCACAGTCTACTTTATTTGAATCAAAGACTCAATTGGCATCATCATAGGGGGAGAGTGCTCTGAAAAGAGGGTCAATATACTTGTCACTGATTAAGGGGGAGAGTTTGTTCCTATAGAACTTTTGATTACACTTCGTGATCCACTCTTTTTGATGTTGACAAAAAGTGGGAGAAATGTTATATTCTGTGAAAAATGTTGTCACTTCCTTCCAGTCAGGATGTCATGGTTAGTAGAGATGTTTGCCAGGTTATACATGGATAGAGTAGTTCCGTTGCACGGGGCTCCAATTTCTATAGTTTCTAATAGTGATCCAAGGTTCACTTCAGGTTTTTGCCGTAGCTTGCAGAGGGCTCTTGGCATAATGTTGAGGTTGAGCATAGCATATCACTCGTAGATAGACGACTAATCAGAGAGGACTATTTAGAACTTTGAGGACATGTTGAGAGCATGTTGCTTGGACTGGGGTAGCATGTGGGAGTCACACCTTCCCATGGTGGAATTTTCTTATCACAACAGCTATCACATCAGCATCGAGATGGCGCCATACAAAGCTTTGTATGGTAGACTATGTACGACACCATTTCAGTGGTTCGAGTTAGAGAGCGACAACTTTTGGGGTCAGAGATGGTACCTCAGTGCGCAGATACTATCAGACTGGTTAGGCAGAGAATGCATATGACTCAGAGTAGATAGAAGAGTTATGCAGATGTTCACAGGAGACCGTTGCACTTCCAAGCTGGTGACATGGTGTTTTTGCGAGTTTCATTGACCAAGGGTGTTGTGAGGTTTGGAAAGATGGGCATGCTTAGTCCAAGGTACATTGGACCCTTTATTTTTGTGGAGCAGATAGAAGGGGTCACGTATAGATTGTCCCTTCCAATAGAGTTGGCAACAGTACATAGTGTGTTCCATGTTTCGCAACTTAGGAGGTACATCGCAGATCCGTCCCACATGATAGACTACTCTCAGGGTGGGATTGCACCAGACCTGTCAGTTCCTAAGTACCCAGTTAGGGTGGTGGACCACAGAGTGCAGCATTTATGTAGGAGGCAGATTCTGCTCATAAAGGTCATCTGGGACAACTGCATTGGTGGTGAGGCCACGTGGGAGCACGACGATGAGATGAGAGAGTAGTTCCAATACCAGTTTGAGTGATTTTTATGTTATATTGCTTTATTATTTCCTATTTTTTAGATCCTTCTTAATTTCGAGGATGAAATTTCTTAAGGGGGGTGGGATGTAATGTTCGGCCTCTTGAGCCCCTTGGCCCCATTCTTAGTGTTGCGGTGGACCTGCAGGCGCGACAGTGCAAGGCAGTCACCTTACTGAGGCAATGACAAGGGGAGACGCATTCCCATCATGCCTTTTGGAGGTGACACGACCCTATCGTCCGACCATTGTGATGTTTTGTCTGGTTTCAGTCAGAATGGTCTTGTTGGATGTCAGAGCTCATATTGTTGTTGATGCGCTCTGTCAGGCCGACGCGTTCTAGACTTCGTGGTCTTCGAGGTTTGACCCACTCTTCATTAAGTGCTGTTGGGGCGGGTGGGTGGTACCTGGTGTCGCGACCTGGCAGGTCGTCGCAAACCCCTTCCTATCACGCCGTGTCAACCCGTCGTGATCCTTTTCTTCTCTTCTTCTTCCTCTGAGTCTTCTTCCTTCCCTTCGACAGTTCTCGATGTTCTGGGCATGGAAGTGACCTTCCTTTCATGAAGGCAACCTACGCGTGGTGCTTGGAGCGAGGAGGAGGTGGCCACTCACATAAGAAGGTCCCAATGGGTTGGTTCTACTCTTTGAGGTAAGGACTCCACCTTTTCCTCCTAGTTCTACAATGCTAGGTTGTTTTCCCCTCTCCTTGTGAAGCTTGCTTTCATGGTTGTGGCGGTTGGGTGAGACAACCACGCTTGCATTCATGAGAGGTTTCCATTGAGGGCAATTTAAGCTCCATGGTCATGCATCAGGGTGAATTAAGGGTGGTTTGGCATGTAATGGCATCGCCTTAGTGTTTCCCATGATCCCCTCCATTGGTTGGTACATTGTTTGTTGATTATTGGGTGATCTACAGGGGGGCTATGTCGGGACACCCTCTATTTGAGATCGCGACTAGTCGCCGGGTCATGATGCTGTTGCGATGCATGCTTTGACTGCGGCAAGCTGCTACTGTCACGGCGAGCGGGGGAATCACGATAGTATCGTGGTGAGCCAGGGCATCGCGACCTCAGACAGTGAACAGGTAAGGTGATACTTAGTCTGTCCTACACTGAGTCTCACCTATTCGTAGTTTTCTATGTTCGTGGCACGGATGCGGTTCCTAGTGCGGTACTATACTAATCGGTTCACTCGGTGCTTTAAACTCATGGGCTTGTCCTGTAGAGTGGTTGACACCATTTACTTGGGACCCCCATTCCTCGTGATCCTAGAGGGAGTTGTCTGGGCTATATAGGCTAGCTCAGGTTCAAGTCCCTTGAGTGGAGGGGGAAATGGTGGGTTTGGAAAGCAGTTTTGAGTCGCTTGCAGAGCTCTCGAAGTTGGTCTGGGACGTCGAGGTGGCTTGGTGTTTTTCTGGCATAGACCAGTTAGTCCTTCTGACTGCCTCACTCCTTATGGCCCCAGGACCACTTGGAGGTAACAGGCGTGGGACCGTAGTCCAGCCAGACTACGGCGGTTACTGTCAGGGTTACTTGTGTTCCTTGGCCTCACCCTAACGAGGGGTCGGCAGGCCAGGACGGGGGTCAAGAGTAAGATGCGGGTGCTCATCTGAACAGTTGCTAGTGGAATTCATTTCCATAGTTAGTGTCTCCTCTCTAAGCAGGCTTTGCCTTGTCTTTGTGCTACTGTGTGGTGTCATGACGTGTAGGTCACACTAGGTTCCGACCATCTAGCGTTTCTGTTCGATAGTGTTGTAGTTAGCCTTTCCTTCTGCACTTTCCCTTCATAGCATAGAATGTTATTTAAATTACTATCTTCCTTTCTATGTTATAATTCTTTCTATTAGAACCAGTGGGAGATTGGTAGTGCCTACTGGGCTTCAGTTGAGGTGCTCACCCCTGCTTTCTAGGTGAGACTTCGCAGCAGCAGCCGTGTGCATGGCGGGTCAAGGACTCAGGGTGTTAGACATCGTCCCCGTCATTAGCAGGGGTTCCCTTTCCTTTTGTTCATCAGTAAGGGTCCTGTTGTCCCCCTTTTCTTACTTGTACTTGTGGTTTGTTGGGACTTGTACTAGAGATGTACTCTCTTTAATGGTTTCGAGTACTCTTCTAGTTTAGTAGTTGACATTTACTTCCTTTACATATTCTGCTAAACTCATCTCCTAGCCCTTCCAAGTCCCTTGATCTATGGGCGGCGACTGCAAGGAATCCAGTCCTCGGCTGAGGCCGAGGGCTGGATTCTCAAGGTCGTTACACCTTCAACCAAAAATAGTGATTATCTAGGTGCACATTACTAATCGCTACATAGGACGTTAGGTTGAATGAATTTGGGGACGATGGATTCTATCTTACACAGGTGTTGTAGGCAGTTTCTTTACTCATTTTCATCTATCTAAACAATGTTATCTTTCATTTGTTTTCTATTTTCTCCTTTCCTCAATTGATTTTATGATTTATTTTCTTTTAGCCCAGCATGCATCATGTAGTTTTCAAGCTTTCATGACTCATCCTGGCTGATGATAGGTTCTTGATAGTGTCTAATTGTTCTTCAAGTTTAGAACAAGAAAATCAATATTCCACTTTAAATCAGATTGTTTGCCTTTGAGTTAATTGCTCTTGTCAATTTACCAAGTGCTTCCCTGTCTGGATTTTCTATCCTACTTTTATCCAATTCGAATTCCCTTTGTTCTATTTTGGTTGTGAACCTCTCATAGGACTTGCGTCATCTTGACCTGCCTAGCACTCACATGTCCTCCCAAAGCGAAACCTATAGGCCCAATTGGCTAGGGTATCTCTTAATCAAGAGGTTGATCACTTCTTTTATTTTCTCCTTCTTGAATTTAGACTTGCGTCATCCTTGCTCTCTGCTCGAGCAATTAACTCGAGGCTCTCTGGAATATTCTATTGGGTTGAGTGTGTTTTGGAATTTCCTAAAGTTGTATTTTAATAATGACCAATGAACATCACTCATACTTTGATTTTGATGATGACATATTGTGATTTTGATGATGACATGTTGAACATGTTATACATTTTTTACATATCACAATAATGCTTAAACAACATGTTTTTGATGTTTAATATCTCATATCGTAATGATAATATCTTGTACTAATGGCTTATGTGTTAAATTTTCAGGAATATCCAGATTTTGTCATGGTAGTGTCGACACACCCATTGATGGTCTCGACACTGGGTCAGAGCGTGAGTATATGTCAAATAGTGATTTGAAGAAAGGCAAGTTAGGCTTGTCGAGACACTTTCACTATGCGTGAGTATATGTCTCCGCCAAGTATCAAGATTCCTTTATGCAATTGTTGAGGGGGAGTATTTCTTGAGGGGGAGTCATTGTCTATTCTTCACTAATTTCTCTTGACAATTGTTATCTTTACTGAGCCCCACTCATCAGAATTTTTGAGTCATTGTGCTATTTTCTTATGAGAGAATTAAGACATTGAAACTAAAACTCATTGCGCATTTAGTTTAATTTCAAAGATTCAGTATCATTTCAAGGTTAAGCAATTTTAATACTGAATGTTTTTAAAATTGATTTACAAAACACTATTATAGGCACATGAGTGGCTTTAATATTTCATATGTGTATGTTTAATCTTTATTTTTACCACATGTTAAGAATAATTTTTCTAAATTCGTAGTCATGACTTATCTGGTCAAAGCAAGCATATTCCTGCAAAACATCAAAAGAAAATGATTAAAATGATCAACAATCTGGAAAATAAAAACAGAGCAATACAAATTCTTGAACCACTGAGTAACCGGGCTATTCACCTAAAAAGTGATATGTTTCGCGTCAAAAAGTGGAAATAAAAAATTTTCAACTCTGTATAAGATAATGAAAGTTAAACCACTGAGTAATCAGGAGATCTTGCATCTAATCAATGTGATCTCTTGCACAGAAAAGTGAGATTTAACTAATTAATTCTGGTATTCTTTCCCAGTTAAAAATGAAAGAAAATCAAATTGACAGAATGGAAAAGCTTAAGACCTTCATAAAGTTTATGTATATTGAGTTTAGACCAATTATTTTACATTGTGTTAAACTTAAAGCTCCTAACATCCTTGTTAAATATTTCTGCTCATTCATATAGGTCACTTCTCTTCACATTTGCATCATTATTTTAACTACATTCAGATCATTATATTTTGCTATACTTTGTGTTGAGTGTGTCTTTGTGATTAAACTTTGTTGCACAATAACAAAAACACAATAATTTATCTCATATGTCAATATCACTCTGCCTCATTTATTTTGATCATTTCTGACCATTCATTTCCTACATTTCATTTTTTGATCTCTTACAATCTTTGGTTCTCTCTCTTATCTATCTTTTTGATGCTGTCAAAAAGGGGGAGAAGAAAGGTTTCTAGGGGGAGAAAGTTCTTTATAGGGAGAAAGTTCAAAGGGTGTATATGGTCAAGGGGAGTTGTGAAGTCAGGTTATTGGGAGATTGTGCATATGTTTTGTCATCATAAAAAAGGGGGAGATTGTTGGGTTGAGGGTGTTTTGGAATTTCCTAAAGTTGTATTTTAATGATGACCAATGAACATCACTCATACTTTGATTTTGATGATGACATATTGTGATTTTGATGATGACATGTTGAGCATGTTATACATTTTTTACATATCACAATAATGCTTAAACAACATGTTTTTGATGTTTAATATCTCTTATCTTAATGATAATATCTTGTACTAATGGCTTATGTGTTAAATTTTCAGGAATATCTAGATTTTGTCATGGTAGTGTCGACACACCCATTGATGGTGTCGACACTGGGTCAGAGTCCCTGAAGCTTTTTCATGAAAACAGGGTCAACTGTGTCGATACAGTCCATGGTCGTGTCGACACTAGACCCAGACACCAGAAGACCCAGTTGCCTGACTGGGACAGTGTGTCGACACAGCCAGTGGCAGTGTCGACACTAGTCTCAGCTCCCAGAAGACCAGTTCCGCGCAAATGGGATAGTGTGTCGACACACTCCCTGGTGGTGTCGACACACTCCGGCTGAAACTCAAAATCGTGAATTTCTCTGGACACGTGGCCGCTTTGAACCTGCCTAGGTTTTAGTGCCCACGTACCCTAAGGCTCCTTATGGACATATGGGGCTATAAATACCCATGCTTTTGGTACTCCAAAGGATCCCACACAAGACAAGAGCCAAGAGCTTTCTGGAAGAAGGGAAGAAGAGTGGGAAAAGGCATCTGCATCCAGAGGAGCAGAGCAACGCCGCCAAGGGAAGAAGAAGGAGAAGAAGAGAAGGAGCTCGTGATTTCAGCAGTGCTGGTCAAGAAGGAGATCCAGCCGAGTCTGAACTAGGTTAGAGTGTCAATTTCTCTGGGGAATCTGTGTATGTGTTTCTACACAGATCTCCCAATTCTATTTGTCTCTACCATTTCTATTGTACCGAGATAGATCGTGCTAGAGGATCTATATTCTAAGTGTGCTTGTTCTAGCAGAACTTGGATCTATTGTGATAGATTTGTATGTACTCGGTTTTGGAGCCCTAGTGCTCTGGGGTGGAGCCGTTATGCTCCGGTGCTTTAGCCGTAGTGCTCAAGGGCTTGTGAATTTGCTGAGTTCACAAGTGGTCTTTGGAGTAGGTCGTTGTGCCTATCTCCTGGGTTTCTTTGAGTCGTTGCACTCAAAGAGGTTGGAGTCGTTGTACTCAGTTTGTACTGCACTTGTGCTAGTGGTTCCTCCGTTGTGAGGAGGTGGACGTAGGAGACACAAGTTGTGTTCTCTGAACCACCTTAAAATCTTCAGTGCATTGTGGTTTGATGTGTGGTTTTCTATTCTTATTCACTATATTCACACACCACACTTGGATCTGATCGAATTGTGTGTTTTACTTATTTTAATTCCGCTGCCATACACATAATTTTTTAGTTTGTTTATCAAAGTCACCTATCCGATCCCCAACAACTGGTATTAGAACAGGTCAGAGTCAAATCTATACCCTGAGGTGCTTTGGTGAATTTTCTGTATTTCAGATTTTAATCACTTGCTCAAATTGCTGTGTGTTTTGGTTTGATTGTTTTTATCATGGACTCTAGAGGTTTTGTTGCTGAAGGTCATTCAATCAATAGGCCTCCATTTTTTGATGGTACTGACTATCCTTACTAGAAGAATAGGATGATGGCTTTTCTTAGAGCACAGAACTATGAAGTATGGAGAATTGTTGAAAAAGGACCAATTGAAGTCACTAGAGATGAAGATCAATGGACCAGGGAGTAGATCAGAAGGGTCACCCTGAACTACAGCGCCATGAACATGCTGCAATGTGCCATCCATCCAAAGGAGTATTCCAGAATCTCTATGTGTAAGTCTGCCAAGGAGATGTGGGATAAATTAGAATTGCTTTATGAGGGCACATCTCAGGTCAGGGAGACTAAGGCTAACATGTTAGTTTCTGATTATGAATTGTTTATCATGAAATCTGATGAAACTATATCTGAGATGTTTGCTAGGTTCATGGTTATCATCAATGGTCTTCGATCTTTGGGTAAGGAATACTCAAATGAAGAATTGGTAAGAAAAATCTTGCGCTCATTATCTCCTGTATGGCACAATAAAGCAACTGTCATTAAAGATTCAAAGGATTTATCCAAAATCACATTGGATGAACTCATTGGATCATTAATGACATATGAGTTAAACCTTAAGAGATCAGAAGAACACATGCTAAAAAAAAAACCATTGCTCTTAAAGCTTCATCAAGTAATAAAGGAAAATCTAAAGAAAATTTTGAAACTGAAAAATCTGAATCTGATAATGATAATCTTGCTTTCATCACTAGACAATTTAAGGCATTTCTGAAATCAAATAAGAAGAATTTTGGTAATAAGCAAAATGCTATGTCTAGTAAAAAGAAACATTTCTCTCATGTTGATCATAAGAAAACTGATGAAATTCTTGTGTGTTATAGGTGTTACAAACCTGGGCATATGAAGGTTGATTGTCTAGAAGGTAAGAAAGAAAAGCACTAGTGGGTTGTGTTTATATCTAGGAGGGTGTCTTATTTCTTGGGCTTCCAAAAAGCAACATTCTGTAGCTCTTTCAACTGCAGAAGCTGAGTATGTTGCCGCTGGTAGCCGTGGTACCCAAGTCCTTTGGGTCAAACATCAACTTCTAGATTATAATCACACATTAGGTTGCATTCCCATTTTTTGTGACAACACAAGTGCTATAAATCTGTCCAAAAATCCTATTCAGCATTCCCGCACAAAACACATTGACATTCGGCATCATTTCCTTCGAGATGAAGTCTCAAAGAATTCTTTTGAACTCCACTTCATTGACACAGAAAAACAAATTGCAGACATTTTCACTAAGCCTCTTGCAGAACCTAGATTCACTTCTCTTAGAAGGGAACTTGGTTTATGCAAGTTTTCACATGTCTGAAATCTTCATCTCATTTCTTTGTGCAAATAAAAGCCATTCTCTCTTGCAAATAAATTCCTACATCTCAGTTGCATTGAAATTCTTGGTATATCAAATAGTGATTTGAAGAAAGGCAAGTTAGGCTTGTCTGGACACTTTCACTATGCGTGAGTATATGTCTCCGCCAAGTATCAAGATTCCTTTATGCAATTGTTGAAGGGGAGTATTTGTTGAGGGGGAGTCATTGTCTATTCTTCACTAATTTCTCTTGACAATTGTTGTCTTTACTGAGCCCCACTCATCAGAATTTTTGAGTCATTGTGCTATTTTCTTATGAGAGAATTAAGACATTGAAACTAAAACTCATTGTGCATTTAGTTTAATTTCAAAGATTCAGTATCATTTCAAGGTTAAGCAATTTTAATACTGAATGTTTTTAAAATTGATTTACAAAACACTATTATAGACACATGAGTGGCTTTAATATTTCACATGTGTATGTTTAAGCTTTATTTTTACCATATGTTAAGAATATTTTTTCTAAATTCGTAGTCATGACTTGTCTGGTCAAAGCAACTATATTCCTGCAAAATATCAAAAGAAAATGATCAAAATGATCAACAATCTGGAAAGATACAAACAGAGCAATGCAAATTCTTGAACCACTGAGTAACCGGGCTATTTCACATAAAAAGTGATATGTTTCGCGTCAAAAAGTGGAAATCAAAAATTTTCAACTCTGTATAAGATAATGAAAGTTAAACCACTGAGTAATCAGGAGATCTTGCATCTAATCAATGTGATCTCTTGCACTGAAAAGTGAGATTTAACTAATTAATTCTTGTATTCTTTCCCAGTTAAAAATGAAAGAAAATCAAATTGACAGGATGGAAAAGCTTAAGACCTTAATAAAGTTAATGTATACTGAGTTTAGACCTATTATTTTACATTGTGTTAAACTTAAAGCTCCTAACATCCTTGTTAAATATTTCTGCTCATTCATATAGGTCACTTCTCTTCACATTTGCATCATTATTTTAACTACATTCAGATCATTATATTTTGCTATACTTTGTATTGAGTGTGTCTTTGTGATTAAACTTTGTTGCACAATAACAAAAACACAATAATTTATCTCATATGTCAATATCACTCTGCCTCATTTATTTTGATCATTTCTGACCATTCATTTCCTACATTTCATTTATTGATCTCTTACAATCTTGGTTCTCTCTCTTATCTATCTTTTTGATGGTGTCAAGAAGGGGGAGAAGAAAGGTTTCTAGGGGGAAAGTTCTTTATAGGGAGAAAGTTCAAAGGGTGTATATGGTCAAGGGGAGTTGTGAAGTCAGGTTATTGGGAGATTGTGCAAACTTTTTGTCATCATCAAAAAGGGGGAGATTGTTGGGTTGAGTATGTTTTGGAATTTCCTAAAGTTGTATTTTAATGATGACCAATGAACATCACTCATACTTTGATTTTGATGATGACATATTGTGATTTTGATGATGACATGTTGATCATGTTATATATTTTTTACATATCACAATAATGCTTAAACAACATGTTTTTGATGTTTAATATATCATATCTTAATGATAATATCTTGTACTAATGGCTTATGTGTTAAATTTTCAGGAATATCCAGATTTTGTCATGGTAGTATCGACACACCCATTGATGGTGTCGACACTGGGTCAGAGTCCCTGAAGCTTTTTCATGAAAACAGGGTCAAGTGTGTCGACACAGTCCATGGTCGTGTCGACACTAGACCCAGACTCCAGAAGACCCAGTTGCCTGACTGGGATAGTGTGTCGACATAGCCAGTGGCAGTGTCGACACTAGTCTCAGCTCCCAGAAGACCAGTTCTGCACAAATGGGACAGTGTGTCGACACACTCCCTGGTGGTGTCGACACACTCCGGCTGAAACTTAAAATCATGAATTTCTCTGGACACGTGGCCGCTTGGGGTTCAAGGGAATCTACCTAGGTTTTTGTGCCCACGTACCCTAAGGCTCCTTATGGACATATGGGGCTATAAATACCCATGCTTTTGGTACTCCAAAGGATCCCACGCAAGACAAGAGCCAAGAGCTTTCTGGAAGAAGGGAAGAAGAGCGGGAAAAAGGCATCTGCATCCAGAGGAGCAGAGCAGTGCTGCCAAGGGAAGAAGAAGGAGAAGAAGAGAAGGAGCTCGTGATTGCAGCAGTGCTGGTCAAGAAGGAGATCCAGCCGAGTCTGTACTTGGTTAGAGTGTCAATTTCTCTGGGGAATCTGTGTATGTGTTTCTACACAGATCTCCCAATTCTATTTGTCTCTACCATTTCTATTGTACTGAGATAGATCGTGCTAGAGGATCTATACTCTAAGTGTGCTTGTTCTAGCAGAACTTGGATCTACTGTGATCCAGAGGTTTGCGTACTTTGTACTCTATTTTGGAGCCCTAGTGCTCTGGGTTGGGGCCGTTGTGCTCTGGTGCTTGAGCCGTAGTGCTCAAGGGCTTGTGAATTTGCTGAATTCACAAGTGGTCTTTGGAGTAGGTCGTTGTGCCTATCTCCTGGGTTTCTTTGAGTCGTTGCACTCAAAGAGGTTGGAGTCATTGTACTCAGTTTGTACTGCACTTGTGCTAGTGGTTCCTCCATTGTGAGGTGGTGGACGTAGGAAACACAAGTTGTGTTCTCCGAACCACCTTAAAATCTTCAGTGCATTGTGGTTTGATGTGTGGTTTGCTGTTCTTATTCACTATATTCACACACCACACTTGGATCTGATCGAATTGTGTGTTTTACTTATTTTAATTCCACTGCCATACACACAATTTCTTACTTCATTTATCAAAGTCACCTATCTGATCCCCAACATATTCCTGTCGCTTGTTGGTAATAATGGGTGTCTCTTTATCTTGACTCTCACTTTTCAATCCACTCCATTTCATTTCCACTCCATCGTCATTTCATGACACCTCTGCTTCATTTCCATGCAAAGTGGGAGCAAAAGAGGGGCAATCTGTAGACACCCATTTTTGGCCCATAAGTTGAGCCATATTTCTTGTTCACATGATACACCCCAAGTTGGTCGCTATTTTGTGCCCATTGTCAGCCCATTTATGAGCCCATTGTGCCTAGGATTTGTCCTATCTTCTCCATTAGGGTTTTGGATCCCAAGCCTTAATCTATTAGTCTTTCTGGATGTCTTACCTCTTATCGTGATGTACCCTATTGATGCGTTAGTCCATGCACATCTATATCACGTTCATCTCTATCACATTAGACACCCTGAATGCGTTACTCTATTGTCACTACCCCATGATATAACAAGTTAAGAGTTTGCATAACAGAGGTCACATAAACCTTCTCTCTCTTATCCTTGTGGCCTTTTCCTTAAACTCCCATGGATCAGCTTCAAACTTCAGAGCTCAGTTCCATCTAACCCTAAGACCCTCCTTAGACTCTTAATTCATGGACATACATGGCTTTATCCATCTTTTCTTATCATTATCCCCCTAAGGATGAGTGTAACGACCATCCTTATACTAGTATGATTATACCAATTCACATCGATACGAAGGGCGCCGTCACAGTGGGAAATTACCCAACACAACACAATAGGTCGGCAACCCTAATTCTAGGCGTATCTCAACCCTTAACCCTATAAAACCTAGTGATTTCATCCAGATTAAGTCCTTTGGTTTGAAGGAAAAAAACTAGGGTTTGTTGAGAGAAAACCAGAGTTTTCTTTGTCTTGATCCGGCGATTAAGTGGGTCTTCTAGCGATCTTCTGTGACGGGAAGGAGCTCATAGGGTTGTTGAAGCTTCTCTGACTCTGGAGGGCCTTCTACTCAGGTGTGAAGACCAGATTTGGTGTTGCAAGTCACCTTCTTGGCCTGGCCTAGGAGGGCTACCTCGACAAATTGAACCCTTTAAAGATTTTATTTTAGGCAAGTAATCAAGGGGTATCATCCCTAGACATGTCCTCTAGGTTATAGGAATTTTTATGGATTTTAATTCGTGTCCTAGAACCCCAATTCTCTCTTTTATTTGAGTTCGGTCTGCACTTTCTGCAGACAGGAGGTTGACGGCAACCTTATTGCTACCAGGTTCTTGAGTTGATGACAGCATCTTGTGCTGTTAACCCACCTTGACACTAAGGCCCTTGCCGCCAAGTTCTTTTTTTTTTCATAGAAGTGTGTTTGTCATGTTTGTATTATGCTTTCCGAATTTCTGGATGTCTATGCGTACTGTAAAATAATTATAGTTATTCAGGTTTGGTATTTAGGTCAGATCATGAGGTTATGTCGAATTTCTGAGCATGACTTTATGTAATATAAATTATGTATTTGTGGAATAAGCATGTTTTGACAATGTTTAATTCTGAATAAATAGTTTTATTACGTGTTAGTGTTATAGAGAATTTTCATGATCTTAGGGTTACTGTTCACATGTTTTAAACCTGTTAGAACCGACTATTTCGTTGTATACCATGTTAAAGTAAATATCTTGTTAAATTGCATGAAATCTATTTAAAATGTTAAAAATAGTTTTACAGTGTTGAAAATTCTAAACAATTAGACACATGAGATATTACATGTATGGAGTCTGTGGTTAAAATTTGATACTAATTTGATATCTGAAGGTACTGATTGTATTTTAAAAGGGTATTTAAGCAATGTTAAGTATGTTTAAGTTAAATTATGTAAATTTTAGTGATTAGCAGCATGTTTAGGTACTGGTATGATTTATTTGTCACTGTGAAATAGTAGTGTTAAGTTCTGTAACCTGAGATATGTATGTTTGTTTAAAGTGCATGTAAATGGGTTAAGTAGTACATGTAAATGAATGAAACCATGTGATTAAGGGAGATAATGTGTATCATATGCCGAAATTGACACTGCTACCATAGAAGGCTGTGAAGCCGTACCGTAGAAAAGTCCCTAGGGGAAGGCTCATTGTGTATATGATATCTTGTAGGCATCAAGATGAAATCCTGGAGGTAGACAAGTACCACTGGTTAGGGTGGAGAGGGCTTCTCCCCTGCGTAGTTAGCAAGATTCGTCACTATATTGCCTAGGTGACGGGGATGTATTATGTGAATGTGTGTCCTTTATGGCAGTTCGGACTGTGTGTCACGACAATTAAAGTGTAAAAGTGTAAAAGTGTGAAATTGCATAATGTGAATATGTGATAGTGTTATGTGAATGTGATACCATGTGAAATGATGTGAAACCATGTGAATGAGATTTATTTATGTTAAAACAGCAAGCAAAAGATGTGAACATGTGTTATAAAAGCATGTGGAAATTGTTAGACATCATGCTAGGATTGCTAGTTACTATGTGCATAATTCCATGATCTAGTTGTGTTGAATTTGTGAAATGTTATGAATAGAAATTGAAACCATGAATCATGTTACATATATGTGTAGAAAGCATGTATAGGTTGTTCGGTTATATTTGCCTAATTGAAATGAATCATGTGACATGTATTTCTTTCATTGTTTAAGAGAATAGCATGTGTGTGATGTGTGTAAGGATGTGCCTTTACGTTGCTTGCTCGGTCTTTTTGGAAGACTCATACTTGCTTTAACATACAGGTGAGACAGGTCTCCCTGTGCTAGAGGAGGACATAGTGAGGAGCGACTCCGAGTGAGAGGAGTAGCTACATTTGTGGAGATATTTGTTTAGACTACATTTCTTTCATTAGTATGTGAACAATGACAATGTTATTCATATGGACTTGTATAATTATGAACATTGTTATTTTTCTTTATTGCTATATTGTGGAATATGTGAATGATGATGGAATAAGAATGTTTTACATTATTTCCACAGTACTTCCTTTGTTATTTATGTACATCTCGACCTATTGTGTTGTGTTGGATAAATGTCCCACTGTGACAGCACCCTTTGTATCGATGTGGATTGGTATAATCGTACCGGTATAAAGTGGGTCGTTACAGATATTAGTATCAGAGCAAGAGGTTGAGATTGTATATAAATATGCCACGCCTACCCCGGCTACCACAGCTCGCCATAGCGACCCTCTTGTGTAAACAAATATCCACGGTACTCCAACACAACACAATAGGAGAGGGGTGAGAAGCAGGCCCCAGCACCCTAGGGTCCCAAGGTACTCCCTCCACCACCACCTGTGGATTATGGCGTGTTCATGCAAGGCCTGGTTCAGGCAATGCAGACCCAGGCACAGACTCCGGCGGCACTGCAGGCTCAGTTGCAGGCATAGGTTAGAGTTGTTAAATAAGAGTAGTCTGTTTTGTTGAATGCATGATTGTTTATGTATTGCTTATATATTGCTTAATGTCTCAGGCTCAGGCTCCAGCTCCCGTTCCTCATGAGCATGGCCATGGTGGTCCGTCCATCATGGAAAGGTTTAAGAGGATGGCTTCGCTTTCTTTTAAGGGGGAGAGTCAACCCCTCTTGGTAGAGAGCTTGATGAGGGAAAAGGAGAAGATATTCCGGGCTATAAGGTGTGCTGAAGAAGACAAAGTCAGCCTGGCTACTTACATGCTACCGGTACTTAAAGTATATATACTTGTGTAAGATTAAGATTTTATTTTTAGATGGTGCTTATGGGTTGTGTTTTGCAGGAGAGAGCCGATGTTTGGTGGGCCTCCGTACTTCATACCAGGTACGAGGATGGTGCCATTGAGGTGTCTTGGGCCAAGTTCACGAGGCTATTTCGGGCCAAGTTCATCCTCGAGCACATCCAGGATAAGATGGAGCAGGAGTTTCTCTCTCTTATTCCGGGCTCCATGACTGTCTTGGAGTATAAGGCCAGGTTTGCTGAGCTTTCTAAATATGCTCCTCATATAGTATCTGATGAGTGCAGGAAGGCCACAAAGTTTGTGAAGGGGCATAGGTCTTAGACCACCGCACCTTAGACAGGCTCTCAGTGCAGCATGTAGGCAGGAGAGTGAGATGGGCCAGTATTTGTAGGAGAAGAGAGCAGCTCAGAAGAGGTCCGCACCACCTTTCCAGAGGCAGGACAGAAGAAGGTAGTGTACCAGTCACCGCAGCATCCAGTGGCAGCTACTAGTCAGCAGGCGGTTATGCCACAGTCACCCAGCTTCAGGCCCAGTGACAAGAAGATGTGTCCTCACTGTGGAAGGGCACACGGTGGCACTGAGTGTTGGAAGCTAGCAGGGATGTGTCTCAAGTGTGGCAGCACCAAGCATCAGATTAGAGATTGCCCCAAACTCCAACAGGGTGTTCAGAGAGGAGTGCCAGCCCCAGAAGCAGCAGCAGTAGCAGTGCTAGTGATCGGGAGACCGAGAAGGCCTCGGGTCCAAGCCTGAGTGTTTGCACTAGCACGAGAGGATGCAGAGCAGGCCAAGAATGTCACGGAAGGTACGGTTTTAGTCATCGGTGTGCATGCTCAGGTGTTGTTTGATACGGGTGCCACACACTCATTTATTTCCAAACGGTTTACCAAGCAGTTAGCAGCAGAGTCCGGAGTGGAGGCAGAGGAGTTAGAAGTCCCTTTATTTGTGCACACACCGGCAGTTACGGTAGCAACTAGGAAGTGCATTCCATCTTTACCTGTGTGCATTGAGGACCGAGGCTTGTCGAGTGCTTCTACTTGCTCAAGATGAAGGACTATGATGCCATACTTGGTCTGGATTGGCTTGAGGAGCACTATGCCTTGGTGGATTGTAGAGGGAAGAAGATTACTTTCTATATTCCTGGTGAGGATGAGTTTTCACATCTATTACCAAGGAACTTAGTGGGAAGGTTTGTGATCGTCTCCATGAACGTGATGAGGATGGTGAACAAGGGTTGTGACGCATTCCTTGCCAGTGTGGTCTTAGTCCCTAAGGCCGAGCAGTCACCTACCCTTGAGGAGATTGAGGTAGTGCAGGAGTTTCCAGACGTGTTTCTTGATGATTTGTCTGGATTGCCACCAGCTAGGGAGATAGAGTTCACCAAAGAGTTTCTTCCAGGCACCTCTCCTATCTCTAAGGCTCCATATCGGATGGCACCTGTGGAGTTAGTCGAGCTGAGGAAGCAGTTGCAGGATTTGCTGGATAAGGGATTCATTCGCCATAGTGTGTCACCTTGGGGCGCACCTGTATTGTTCGTGAAGAAGAAAGATGGTTCCCTCAGGCTGTGTATCGATTACATGAAGCTCAACCAGGTGACAGTGAAGAACATGTATCCCCTGCCGCGGATTGATGATTTGTTCGATCAGCTGCAGAATGCATCGGTGTTTTCTAAGATACATCTGTGGTCCGGCTACCATCAGTTGAGGATTAAGGGTGAAAATGTGTCCAAGACTGCTTTTAGGACTCGTTATGGACACTATGAGTTTCTTGTGCTTCCATTTTGTAGTAACCTGGAAAATTTAATACTTAAAAATTTGAAATAATCATTTCTTTAAATCGAAATAATAGAAACATACGTACCACTATCATATGTGTAAGAATACATCGGAAAATTTCGTAAAAATTATAAATCAACCCCATACATTATTCCTAAGTGTTCTACTAAGAAATTCAAGCAATGAAAAATCTGATTGGCCAAGTGTACGTCACAATGTGACTAATTATCCAAATTAGGAAACTAAGTCGGAAAACCGTTAACACGGAAAGATAACGTGCCCATAAATTAAACGAACATGTCGGAGAGACTTCCAACATCATGAAATGATTGCCCATTATCGGAATTGGACCAATGGACCTCTCATGGCCCATGAATAAATTCAAGTAAGAAAAATATAATAAATTCCAAAATTCTATTATTTC
This sequence comes from Colocasia esculenta, assembly GCA_014218235.1. Lineage (NCBI taxonomy): Eukaryota > Viridiplantae > Streptophyta > Magnoliopsida > Alismatales > Araceae > Colocasia > Colocasia esculenta. The sequence continues at coordinate 66,675,151 of CM024753.1, read as the reverse complement.
CCAATTTAAAATGGAGAATTCTCCAAAGTTAAATTCCATTAAGAATGGGATTTGTTAAATGGACCCTCTAGAATTTATTGGGCCAAAATAGGGATTTTTAAAAGAGGAATAATAGGAAAATACTCTAAATTCGTAACTTAAATATTACCTAAATAGAAAAAGGGTATTAAAGCATTAAAATAAGTAGTTTGAGTTAGAACTTGATTCCTAAACCTACCCTAATGGGTTAGCCACAGATTTGGATCCCAACCCAACCCAAATTGGAGTTGGCAAGCATGGAAAGGGTGAAAGAAATAGGAAATCCCGAAATTTAATAGGAGTTAGTCCTAATGGGAATTAGAAATCTAGGGAGCTTAAATACTCTCTTAAACCTCCATGGCCGGCCCTAGCTTGTTGCCAAGAGTTGCTGGACCAGGAGAAGAGGCCAAGGAATAGGAGATCTCGTGGGGAGAAGACTCTCTCAAGCTCTCTCTCTCGTTCTTCAAGTTCTAGCCCTAGAAGAGGAAAATGACTAAAGGTAGGCATTCTCACAAGCAAAACCAAATTAATTTCGTATGTAGATTGTTCCAGGCATCAAGAACAAAAGCCCTCTTGTTTCATAATTTTCCATCGAGCCTATCTTTTCTTCTTGATTTTTCATGTTCTGCAACTAGCATGAGCCCGAACCCTCTTCTAAATTCTTGATCTCCATGTTTACTCAACCCCATACTCTCAAATTTTAACTGGAGGTATTGATGCTAGTTAGGCTTCGTTTGCCCCTAAAAGCCCTAATTTTCATCCACCATGCTGCTCGAATTAAATCTTTCATCTCTACTGTACACAGTTTCATGTTCTTCGTGAATAACTTGATTAAACCATGCCTAAATGTTGTCTGTTTTTAAATCCCTATTTACTGTAAGTACCCATATATGTCTAGATCAGTTTGCAACATGTTTCGTGATTTTTCATCGATTGTACATTTAGTTATTTCAAATCACCAAGTGTCAAAAGAAGGAAACTTGGCCCGCAATCCCATGCTCTGTCCTTTTCCCGCTCGAACTCAGGTACAGTACCTGAGAACGCGACGACCCGATAGGCCGCATTCTCAGGTCTGGTTGCGATAGTGCACCCCATCGTGTTCTGAACGTGACAGGGACTGTTGTCGCATTCTGGCCACTTAATCAGACAAGCCTGTCGCGTTCTTTACAAGGCCATGTCGCGTTCTATTCTTACCCCATCACGACCCTTATATGGGTACATCGCGATCTGTATTTTTTGCATGAAAATCCATAATTCGTGATGGTTTGACCCTCTATAGTGCTTGTAACTTCCATTAACAGTCATACACACAGTAAATATACTTGTCATAAATTGAACATTTATGTGTGTTTAAAATACATACACATGACCACTTTCTATCTATAATTTCTCTTATACATGCACACACTTTGAACCATCGAAATATGGCTGAACTTGGCATGAAAATATCTCTTCAAACATTTGGTAATTATATATTTAATTGCCCTATTTTAAATGGACTTGTCTACGTTTTCTCGCGATGATTTGGAACACCGTTACCAACACTCCACTGTTCTAGAATTCCTCTAGAATGTCGGACACTTGTTTCTCTACACACTTTTCTCTTGACTTGGACGAACTCTCCGTCAGATACTCCTTCTGCCGGACTAGTGAATCCTTGTTCAAGGTCTCCATAAGACTCCTCTGTCCATGGGTTCCCACATGGTCGACGAGCTGGTTGTACCCTAACAACTATGATACACTTGAGGGATCAGTAAGATCCATACGACCTTAGATTGTTCTCTCTCTTATCTTGAATCATGTCGGACCTCTAGACATGTGCATAATATGGCCAGTGGAAGGGTAGTGAATTCCACCTAACTGCCTACACCGATCACGCGTGTTGTGCAAATGTTATTATCGCTTGTTTAACGTTGTCTTACGAATATGTCCTTGTCTCGTCTACTGTCTCTATGCTCTCGTCTATTCATGTTCACTCTACTATCTTGTCTATCTCATCTATTCATCTAGTACTCTCTTGGTAACCTTTGAGTTGTGTGGCTCCGATGACTTTGTACTATTCATGACTGTCTAGCGCTAAAATGGGTCTTGTGACTCTACTGACTTGAATGCATACTGCTGAGGGCACGGAGAGTGTCCGAGGGGCTCCAATCTAGTCCTGGGGCTGGAGAGCCACCCGAAGATACCTGTAGGGGCTATGGACGATGTCTGCATTTACACCGGTTCTGACTGACTGTTCTGATTTAGCTAGACATCTGACTATTATACTGTTACTATTAGTCAGTTAGTTCAGACGTACTGCACTATTACTATGCCACCACTGACTGTTACTGAACTATTACTGTCTTGATATTTAGCGACTACTGTCGTACCCTCTCCTTGCTCTACTTGATACTTGCTATCTTGAGTTATTGCGTTCTATCCTGACTTAGTCGCATTCAAAGTGATCTATTCTCTCTCGGCTATCTATGGATAACCAAAGTACCATTACTATTTCGATTGATGAAAGTTAATCAAAAGTGCTATACTATCTTGATTGATGAAAATCAATCAAAGTGCACTTTACTCTTTATATGACCAACTACCATTTCTCTCCTTCCTATACATGTTGCTTGTTATTTCTTGACAATGACGTTACTTGCTATTGTTGTTATCATTTCTATCGTGACTTGACTTTAATCATCGTGCTATACTTGATTCTGTTGCCCAGCTAGCAAGCCCAGAGGGGGGGTGAATGGGGCTTTAAAACTTTGTCTACTAACCCTGTACATAAAAACGTTCACACAAAACACACTTCGATGGATGTTAGAGATAGTGAAGATAAACAGCAATCACACAGACAATCACACAACACAAGGAATTATCCTAGTTCGGATCTCCTCTCCTTAGGAGTCCTACGTCCAGTCCCTGAGCAAAATCTCAGGATTTCACTACCAAGGGTACAGTCCCCCTTAAGGACCCTTACACCCAGGCGCAGCTGGTCTTCCTTCAACCTGAAGGGAATTACAACCCCCTGGATACCACACCAGGTCCTCCTTCAACACGAAGGGAAAGACACACCCTGGATCCCACTAGGTCTTCCTTCACAACAGAAGGGAGCAACTCAAGAAATAGTGATCAAGAGATGATGCCCCTAGATCAAGCTTATAGAACACTGCTTAATCTAAAGCAAGGACTAAGAAGAAGAAGAGATCTACAATCAAGGACTCTTCTCAGACCGAAAGGCTCTCACACAGATGTGAACTTAGCACCGAGAGCAAGAGCTAAACCTAATGAGAGTGTGTGCTTGTCTCTAAGAATGGCTTGCAGGAGGTTGAAGGCATTGTAGCTTGTTATTATCTAACACTACTATTCTTGTCAAACTTCATTCTTCTATATATATATCAACGTTTGAAATTCGAACGTTGGAGTGTCTGTTGTCTCTATGCATTAGTGTACGTTAGACTGCATGGTACTGTAGAAGCTTCCAGTCAGCAGTCTTTTATCCATTTGTGCACGCAAAGAGATAGGATCTTCTGTAGTATCCTTTGGCTTCTATTTTGTCCAACATTGTATGACGAATGTTTTCAGAAACCTGCATACATTAAATGCTAAACAATAGACAACTAAGCTGTCTCTTGTTGTCAGTCAACGTTAGATTGATTTTATACAGAAGTAGAAATTTCATTCTGTTCTTCCAAAAAGATGTTTGCAGAATAAGCATGAGAAAAGAAGATATCGTCTGCATGAATACAGAGATACGTTCAGAGTAATAAATGCACAGACGTTAGAAAGATGTGCGAGAAAGCTTTGACTTTCAACGCAGTTAAAAGTGAGTCAAATATCAAGTTGTTATATTTGGCTTAAGTGAATCGTTATGATTCTATAAGCAAATCGTTATCAACAAGTCGTTATAATCAAATCGTTATAGAGTCTTAAACAAATCGATAAGTCTTAAAAAAATGATGTTCAAGTCGTTATGATGTTATAAGCAAATCAATGTACAAATCGTTATGACGTTATAAGCAAATCGATGTACAAATCGTTATGATGTTATAAGCAAATCGATATACAAATCGTTATGACGTTATAAGCAAATTGATGTACAAATCGTTATGACGTTATAGGCAAATCGATGTACAAATCGTTATGACGTTATAAGCAAATCGATGTACAAATCGTTGTGATGTTATAAGCAAATCGATGTACAAATCGTTATGATGTACAAATCGTTATGACGACTAAAGGAATCGTTGCAAGAGCGAATCGTTACAATGACTAAAGGAATCGTTACGAGAGCAAATAGTTACGATGACTAAAGGAATCGTTACAAGAGGAAATCGTTACGATGACTAAAGGAATCGTTACGAGAGCGAATCGTTGCGATGACTAAAGGAATCATTATGAGAGCGAATCGTTACGATGACTAAAGGAATCGTTACGAGAGCGAATCGTACGATGACTAAAGGAATCGTTACGAGAGCGAATCGTTACGATGACTAAAGGAATCCTTACGAGAGCAAATCGTTATGATGACTAAAGGAATCGTTACGAGAGCAAATCGTTGCCATCACTTATCAAATCGTTGTGAGGGCAAATCGTTGTGATCACTTATCAAATATGAAATCTTTTATGAATGTAAGGAAATCGTTATCTCTTCATAGAAATTGTTATGAACTTAGACAGATATGATGCTTCAAACTTACATTGTTGTAGAGTGATGAATACTTACATCATGGTTGATTTGCTTGTTTACCCTTGGTTTATTTCATGTGCTTAAAATCTCATAATAAATTGTTAGATTAAATATTTATCATTGTTTTGTTAATCACCAAAATAGATAGTAATTAATTTAAATTACATGGGGATAAACTGATCATCAATCTCCCCCTTTTTGGTGATGACAAAACTTAACAATTTAGCAAAGATGATTTGAAATAAGTCTAAGCATTCTTGCGAAAAGAATATAAGGGAAATATTTCAGAAATGCTATATTTCTCCCCCCTTTTTGTCATGTAAGCAAAAAGATACAAGAGGGTGAGACAAAGAAAGAGAGAAAAGAGCAAGGAAAGAGAGAAACAAAGAGATTTATAGAGCATTGGAGGGTTCAGAGAGATAGAAGGCAGGAGACAAGAGAGATGCAAAGCGCCTAATGATAGGCTTGAAAGGCTCAAAGCTCAATACAATATGAGGGTCCCATGGTGGGAGTCATCCTCTTGATGTGAAGCTGTCTCTGATCTGATATGAAATCCCAGTATTTGTCGTTGCCAAGAGCTACCTTGTAGGAGATGAAGCAACCAAAACTGGCAAACTGAAGAAATTGAGTGATTTTAAAGGGATAAGAGATCTGATGCTGCCGAAATTCTTTCTTTAATTCTAGAAAGACCTTGTACTGTTCTTCCCATTTCAGGAAGGAGTCCCAGACAAGGTGAAGAGAATTTGCATCCAAAAATTCAGCGGGAGTCAGAAGAGGTTGATGGGAGCGAGCCTGAGAAGTATTCAACTCTTGAAGCTGTTGAGCAGACAAAGTGTAGAGCTTTTCCCAATCAGCAGGTGACAGACGCTCACATTCAGATAGAATAGGGGCAAGGACATCTGCCTTGAGGTACCCCTGAAGATACTGCTTGAAGACAAATCTATGAAAAGCGAGGTTATGACCTTCTTGCACAGAGAGCCTAGCCATAACCTGAGAAGCTCGCTCAAACATGAGAGTTCTCACAGAAGAATCCATGATCAGGGAGTGAAGTGGAGGAAGGAGCACCACATCAGGAATGAGCAAAGTGGCAAAGTCAATGCGGAGGGGTTCGGTGTGAGCAATCCTGGAACTTAAATCATGGATGGCTTGCCTGAACTGGCCCAACTGCACCTCGGGAATGTTGTGAAGATAGCAGTAATCGCAGTACATTTTGTATTGCCGGATGAACTTGATTTCCTTCTGAATGAAGGGTCTAAAAAGATTTTTATGATGAATCTGAAACCATTCAGAGAGAGGGAGAGGAGCATCTCTGGGTGGATATCTGGTGGCTTGAGTACGACGAAACTGATTGTACAGATCTCTGTTGCTCCGAGCCCATTGTTCTTCAATTTTGGCTTCAGTCATGGAAAATTTTTTGACTGTTGAGCCTTGGAAAGAAAAGCATAAGGGAAAATGGTATTGAGATGGGCCGAAAGATTTTGGAAAGGAAGGCCAAAGAGGTGAGCAAACACTACCTTTTGAAGAAATTCCTCATAGATAGGTTGTTGCTTATTGGAAATGGAAAGAGAGAACCAAAGGGGAGGATAACAAGGTTCAAAAGAGGCAAGATGGGTGAAAGTGAGTCTCCTCTTCTTAGGAATAGGACTGGAAGAGCCTGTCCTATGAGAGTGGGTCCCAACAGCCAGGACTGAATGAAGTATTGCTACTTCTAATTCATCCTTGATGTCCTGGATTTCTGTGTGAGCTAATTGGGCCCCCTCAGAAATAATAGTAATGAAAGAAGGGGGTGTTTTAGGATGGTAGAGGGAAGCAGGGGTGATGGAAGGGAGATCAGAAGGCCCTGAAGAAGAAGGACCACTAGAAGAGGCTCCTGCTGAAGAAGATGCAGGAGGAACCTCAACAGAAGATGAAGGTGGAGGAATGATGGTGGAGGAAGTAGGAGATGAAGGAGTTTGGGAAGAGAAAGGTGTAGGTGAGGAAATGGTTCTGGATCGGGGTCGTTTGAAGGTGAGAGGAGCTGGAGGAGCAGTGGATGAGGTGGTTGGAGAAGGAGGTGCTGGAGTGAGAAGGGTAGGAAGGACAGAGGGCTCTAGAGCTACAGCCTGATCTTCTTCTCTTGCAGCCACAGACTCCACTGGAGGTGAAGCAACCTCTACTGGCCATGCTGGCCCAGATTCCTCAGCAGCAACCACTTGTTTAGCGAGCTCATTCTAAACAGGAATTGGCCTTGGTGGCCCTGCAGGCTTTTCAGACAAAGGCCCTGATGGCCGCTCTTCTTCTGGCTGCTGCTCTGCAATGACAGGCCTTGATGGCCTATTGGACTCTTCACTTGGCCCTGATGGCCCTGTACTACCAACAGGAGGGGCATGAGATGGTAAGTGCTCCCTCAAAAATGCTAACAAATCTACAAACATATTCCTCAGACTGTCATGATCTTTTCGAAGGCTTTCAAGTTCAAATGACAGTGCCCCTAATGAACGGGCAGATGAGCTTTGACTAATAAAAATGGAGGCCACATCTGACCTTACGGAACACAAAATTTTGCCTTGCTCATCCAGGCGCTCAACAACAGGTTTCAAATTGATTTTGAACTTCTATTTCCCAGATCTCCTGTGTGGCTTACTGGTGAGGAGAGGAACTTCTTTAGCCACATTTTTTCCTTTGTCTTCTCTTGCCCTAACCACGGGCTCTTCATGATCAACATTTTCATTTTCTTCTTCTGAGGCGCTTTCCACAATGCCTTCTCTAAACAAATCATCAATGGGGGCATTGGCATTTTGCTCCCCCTGAACTGTTGTTGCCTCTTTCTCAATTGATTGCTCCCCCTGAACTGGAACATCTTCCATAGGCACATCTTCAGTCTCTATTCTTTGCTCCCCCTGAATGGGAGCTTCTTCCAAAACAATTGAGTCAATGTGGCCTGATGCCACGGCTTCTGCAATTTGAACTTCACTAACTACTCGATCCCTCAAAGAGCTTTCGATGGATTCCAGTACATCTCTCAGTACTGAGCCTACTCGAGAAGAGGGAAGAGGATCCTCTGAACTATGCCCAACGGGCTCAATAACCTCTGGAGGGATATCCTCAATCCTGCTGCTGGTGGTGCTACTGCTGCTTCCACAGATGGTGTAGCTACTCTTTCTGCTGGAGCTACTGGATCTGCTGCTGGAGGTGGTTCTGCTACTGCTACTTCTACTTCTTGGACCTCTTAGTCTTCACCAATGATGGCTTCACCCTCAACCACAGAAGTCTTTGTCCAAACTCAATTGACAACTGAAAAGCCACTTTTTCTCAAATTTCTGGACCGAATAGCTTGGCCCATCTTCTCAGACACATCTCCCACCACACTGATGCCATAGTGTTGAAATATCTTGGTGAGCAGATGAGCATAAGGTAGAGAAACATTCAGATTACTCTTTGTATCCCATACTTGCGTGCTTGCAAACTTCATCCTTTCAATCATGATCTCTGCAGTGTTGATTTCTTGGTTCTGGACAGCCCAGAACATCAGGTCGGAATCCGCCTTTGTGCAAGTGGAGAAGGTGGCACTCCTTGGGACTACTATTTGACACACAATGAAATGCAATAAGCGATTGAACGCATTCAACTGGTTGATGTCTAGTTTTCCATCCTTCAATCTGTATTCGGGACCAACAATCCCTAGACCTTTCGCCTGAATATCCACAAAATGAACTCCACTGTGTCCGGAGGTAGCCACATTGAAGAGAGATGCTAATAGGGCTTGTGTGACCCTAATCTGAGTTCCCTTGACCATGGAAGTCAGGGTTCCGTCTTCCTCTGTCTTCAGACAAACATAGAAGGCTTTCACAAGGTCTGGATAACTTACTTCTGATAGGGTGGCTATCTTTGTCCACTTCAATCTGCCCATAGCTGCGACGATACTGACCATTCCATTCTTCTGCAGGTCTGCCACATCTACTGCTTTGTGGCCGCATAGCTTGGTCTTTACTGAAGCAAATCTTTCCTGCTGCTCGATGCTGCTCCATAGCCCCCGACGCTGCCGGAGACACCAGAAGAGGCCATGGTTTTGGATGGGAAGAGTTTCTGGATGAACGAAATGGATAAAGGAGTAGAACCCCTCAAGAAATTTCTCGCGGGAAAGAGGTGGAAGCTTGAAATTTCAGAGAGTCGATGTCGGAGTCGATAGGGTATCGCCTCAGGCAGAAGGAAGAGGACGATGAAGAGATGTGAATCGTTGCCGCACAGATTTTTGGATATAAAGGAAAATTAAAAGAATGACTTTTAGAATTTAGAGACGCCATAATGGCAGAAAACGACAAAATTGACAAGTTCGATAAGAATAAACTCTTATAAAATATCGAACCATCATGACAAAGTTAAAGAATTAGCAATAATTGGAATTATGCTTAAATTTTTGGGAGGAAAATAGTTTAAATTCTGAAAAATAATATTTCAGTTTTAACCAGATAAATCTTTCACAATTTGCACATGCCTAATTCCCTTCTAAGAGATGTAAACCTCTCTTCAGGTAAGGCCTTTGTGAAGATATCTGCTAACTAATTGTTTGTATCAATAAATGAAATATCTATGTTACTATTAGCTGCATGATCACGAATAAAATGATATCTAACCTCAATGTGTTTAGTCCTTGAGTGTTGTACTAGATTTTTGGTGAGATTTATGGCACTGGTGTTATCACATAACAATGGAATTGTCTTGATATGAAGCCTATAATCCTCAAGTTGTTGCTTGATCCATAGGAGTTGTGTACAACAACTTCCAGCAGCTACGTATTCAGCTTTAGCTGTTGACAGTGCTACTGAGTTTTGTTTCTTGGAGGACCATGATATCAGACATCCTGCAAGGAATTGACAACAACCACTGGTGCTTTTTCTATCTATCTTGCATCCAGCATAGTCAGCATCAGAATATCCTACTAAGTTAATTTCACATGACTTTGGATACCAAAGACCTAAATCATGAGTTTTAGTTAAATATCTAAAAATTCTTTTTACTGAAATTAGATGAGATTCTCTAGGATCTGCCTGATACCTGGCACACATGCATACACTAAATAAAATATCAGGCCTACTTGTTGTAAGGTAAAGTAAGGATCCTATCATACCTCTGTAGATCTTATGATCTACTTTCTTACCATTCTTATCACTGTCCATCCTTGTTGATGTGCTCATAGGTGTTGACAGTGGCTTGGCATTATCAAATCCAAATTTCTTTAAGAGTTCCTTGGTGTATTTAGGTTAACAGATGTGGGTCCCATCTTTTCCTTGCTTGATTTGCAATCCAAGGAAGTAGTTTAGCTCCCCCATCATGCTCATCTCGAATTCTCCCTGCATAAGCTTTTCAAAGTACTTGCAAAGAGATTCATCAGTTGAACTAAAAATTATGTCATCTACATAAATTTGTACAAGTAATATATGTTTGATCTTGGACTTGATAAATAGTGTACTATCTACTTGACCTCTACTGAAGCCATGGTCTAATAGAAATGAGCTAAGCTTTTCATACCAGGCTCTAGGTGCTTATTTTAAACCATATAGTGCTTTGTGTAGTTTAAAAACATGATTCAGAAATTCAATGTCATCAAAACCTAGAGGTTGTTCTACATAAACTTCCTCCTTGATGAAACCATTTAGAAATGCAGACTTGACATCCATTTGAAATAATTTCATGTCTAGTGCAGATGCATATGCAAGTAAAATTCTAATAGCCTCAAGTCTAGCTACAGGTGCATAGGTTTCATCGAAATCTATGCCTTCCTCTTGGGAATAGCCTTGAGCTACCAATCTAACCTTGTTTCTTAAGATTACACCAGCTTCATCCAATTTGTTTCTGAACACTCATTTGGTGCCAATAACTGCATGATCTGATGGTCTAGGAACAAGTGACCACACATGGTTTCTCTTAAACTGATTCAGTTCATCCTGCATGGCTAAAATCCAAGATTCATCAGTGAGAGCTTCATTGACTGTCCTAGGCTCTATTTATGAAACAAATGTTAGGTAATCACAAGGGATTACATTACCTCTTGTTCTTACCCCTACAGTTGGATCACTAATTATATTTTCAGGTGGGTGATCCCTTTAGTATCTCCACTCCTTTAGAAGGTTTTGATGTGGAATTTCTTTTTCTTGCAGATCTTCCAGAGGTGGATCTTCTTTGTCCTTAAATGATGTATTCTTTAGCTTTTCAGACAATTCATCTGTGTTGTCATTATCACTATTTTCTTTCTTTCTCAAGGAAGGATTAGTCTCATCAAAGATAATGTGCATAAATTTTTCAATTAATAAGGTGTGTTTATTAAATACTCTATAGCCTTTGGGTTTATAAGTGTACCCCATGAAGATGCCTTCATCTGATTTGGCATCTAACTTACCAATATCTCATTTACCGTTGTTGTGGATGAAGCAAGGACATCCAAATGTCCTGAAGTGACTGATCTTTGGCTTCTTTCCATTATACAGCTCATAAGCTGTCTTCTTCAGTATGGGCCTGATCATTACTCTATTTATGAGGTAACTTGCTGTGTTCACTACTTCAGCCCAGAAGTATCTTGGCAGATCATATTCTGACAACATTGTTCTTGCCATGTCCAATAGAGTTCTATTTTTCCTCTCAGCAACCCCATTTTGCTGTGGTGTCCTCGGTGCTGAGAAGTTGTGCTCAATTTCCTTGATCTTCACAGAACTTGACAAATTTTTCATTTTGGAATTCTCCTCCATGATCTGATCGGATTCCAACAATGCTATATCTCTTATCCTTTTATACTTTCTTGCTAAAACTTACAAAGCTGTCAAATGTATCATCTTTATGTTCCAAGAATGAGACTCATGTGAATCTGGAATAGTCATCAACTATAACGAATCCAAAATTCTTTCCTCTAAGACTCCTGGTCCTCATTGGCCCAAATAAGTCCATATGAAGGAGCTCTAAGGGTTTAGAGGTGGTTACCACAGTTTTTGATTTGAAGGAGCTCTTAGCATGCTTTCCTTTAGCACATGGTCTGCAAATACCATCCATTTTTGTGCTGACCTTTGGTAGACCTTCCACCAGGCTTCTCTTTATCAGCTTCTTCATACCATCCAAACTGCAATGGCCCAATCTTCTATGCCACAGCTCAGTTGATTGCTCTTTGCTTGCTGCTAAACAAATATCTTGCTCCTTTAATTCTTCAAGATATAGCACGTATAGGTTCTTTTCCCTGTAGGCTTCAAAAATGACTACTCCATCCTTTATGATGCTGCACTTGGATTCTTGAAACTTTATCTGATGACCCTTGTCACAAAGCTGGCTTATACTGATGAGATTATGCTTCAGACCTTTCATGCACAGAACTTCTTCAATTACTATTTTTCCTTTGCTGCTTACTGAACCACTACCAATAACAGTCCCTTTTCCATTGTCTCCATAGGTGACTATTCCTTCTTCAGCTTCGAGGTGAGAAAATAGGTTTTTATTTCCTGACATGTGCCTTGAACATCCACTATCCAAATACCATTTGGATGCTCGAAGGTTTCCCTTTTCTGTGACGTCTGCCATGAAGGCTAGGTTAGCCTTTTCTTCTTCCTCACTGGTTGAGGTTGACTCGCTGTCCGATTCACTGTTGTCGTCCCAAGCTACTGCCATGGCTTTCTTCTTATATCTTCTGAACTTTCTTGAACTGTCCTTCTTTCTGAATTCAGTTTTCTTGAGTTTTGGACACTCTGCCCTGATGTGTCCTGGCCTTTTGCACTCATAACAAGTTGTTTCATTCCTTTTGATGTCCTTTGCTTCAGGTTTCTTGAAATCCTTTCCCTTTTTCAAATATCGTCTGCCAGATGGATACTTCTTTTACTTGGCCAAAATCCGCTGCAGTTTCCTAGACAGCATTGCTTCTTCGTCTTCACTATTTTCACTGTTGTCTTCATCTTCTAATGGTTCTTCAGAGCTGCCTTCTGCTGCTTTGAGAGCATTGGTGTGTTTCTTCTTGCTTGATGACTCTCCCAATCTTTCCATGTTTATCTCATGGGCCATGAGGGACCCAATGAGTTTCTCCAATGACATCTTCTTCAAATCATTGGCTTCCTCAATAGCTGTTACCTTGGGAGTCTAAGAGGATGGAAGAGATCTGAGGATCTTTCTGACCATGTCTCCAATCTCGTATGTCTTACCAGGACCAGCTAATCCATTTGTTATATCTGTAAACCTACTGAACATCTGGGTTATAGATTCTCCCGGCTGCATCTGAAACTTTTCATATTGAGCCACTAGTATATCTATTCTTGTTTATTTGACTTTATCAGTCCCTTCATAGGTGATTCTCAACTTCTCCTACATCTCCATTGCAGATTTGCAAGTTGAGACTCTGTTAAACTCTTTCTTTCTAAGAGCACAACATAGGATACTCTTAGCTTTGCAATTGAGGGAGATCTTCTTTCTATCATCGTCTGTCCAATTCTGCCTTGAGTTTAGGACAACAAGATCTCCTTCTTCTATGATGGACCAGATCTGAAAGTCGAATCCTTGCAAGAAGTACTCCATTCTAGTCTTCCAGTAAGTGTAGTCTTCACCGTCGAAGAGAGGAGGTGGTTGACAGACTGACCTTCAATGTTTCCTTGAGCTGCCATTTGATCTTTTCTCTTCAGATCGTTGGGTCTTTTTCTTTGTTGAAGAGACTAGCTCTGATACCACTTGTTGCCCAGCTAGCAAGCCCAGAGGGGGGGTGAATGAGGCTTTAAAACTTCGTCTACTAACCCTGTACACAAAAACGTTCACACAAAACACACTTCGATGGATGTTAGAGATAGTGAAGATAAACAACAATCACACAAAGACAATCACAAAACACAAGGAATTATCCTGGTTCGGATCTCCTCTCCTTAGGAGTCCTACGTCCAGTCCCTGAGCAAAATCTCAGGATTTCACTACCAAGGGTACAGTCCCCCTTAAGGACCCTTACACCCAGGCGCAGCTGGTCTTCCTTCAACCCGAAGGGAATTACAACCCCCTAGATACCACACCAGGTCCTCCTTCAACACGAAGGGAAAGACACACCCTGGATCCCACCAGGTCTTCCTTCACAACAGAAGGGAACAACTCAAGAAATAGTGATCAAGAGATGATGCCCCTAGATCAAGATTATAGAACACTGCTTGATCTGAAGCAAGGACTGAGAAGAAGAAGAGATCTACAATCAAGGACTCTTCTCAGACCGAAAGGCTCTTACACAGATGTGAACTTAGCACCGAGAGCAAGAGCTAAAACTAATGAGAGTGTGTGCCTGGCTCTAAGAATGGCTTGTAAGAGGTTGAAGGCATTGTAGCTTATTATTATCTAACACTACTATTCATGTCAAACTTCATTCTTCTATATATATATATATCAACGTTTGAAATTCGAACGTTGGAGTGTCGTTGTCTCTATGCATAAGTGTACGTTAGATTGCATGGAACTGTAGAAGCTTCCAATCAGCAGTCTTTTATCCATTAGTGCACGCAAAGAGATAGGATCTTCTGTAGTATCCTTTGGCTTCTATTTTGTCCAACGTTGTATGACAAATGTTGTTAGAAACCTGAATACATTAAATGCTAAACAATAGATAACTAAGTTGTCTCTTGTTGTCAGTCAACGTTAGATTGATTTTATACAGAAGTAGAAATTTCATTCTGTTCTTCCAAAAAGATGTTTGCAGAATAAGCACGAGAAAAGAAGATATCTTCTGCATGAATACAGAGATACGTTCAGAGTAATAAATGCACAGACGTTAGAAAGATGTGCGAGAAAGCTTTGACTTTCAACGCAGTTAAAAGTGAGTCAAATATCAAGTCGTTATATTTGGCTTAAGTGAATCGTTATGATTCTATAAGCAAATCGTTATCAACAAGTCATTATAATCAAATCGTTATAGAGTCTTAAACAAATCGATGTTCAAGTCGTTATGATGTTATAAGCAAATTGATGTACAAATTGTTATGACGTTATAAGCAAATCGATGTACAAATCGTTATGATGTTAAAAGCAAATCGATGTACAAATCGTTATGACGTTATAAACAAATCGATGTACAAATCGTTATGACGTTATAAGCAAATCGATGTACAAATCGTTATGACGTTATAAGCAAATCGATGCACAAATCGTTGTGATGTTATAAGGAAATCGATGTACAAATCGTTATGATGTACAAATCGTTATGACGACTAAAGAAATCGTTGCAAGAGCGAATCGTTACGATGACTAAAGGAATCGTTACGAGAGCAAATCGTTACGATGACTAAAGGAATCGTTACGAGAGCGAATCGTTACGATGACTAAAGGAATCGTTACGAGAGCAAATCGTTACGATGACTAAAGGAATCGTTACGAGGGCAAATCGTTACGATGACTAAAGGAATCGTTACAAGAGCAAATCGTTACGATGACTAAAGGAATCGTTACAAGAGCAAATCGTTGCGATCACTTATCAAATCCTTGTGAGGCAAGTCGTTGCGATCACTTATCGAATATGAAATCTTTTATGAATGTAAGGAAATCGTTATCTCTTCATAGAAATTGTTATGAACTTAGACAGATATGATGCTTCAAACTTACATTGTTGTAGAGTGATGAATACTTACATCATGGTTGATTTGCTTGTTTACCCTTGGTATATTTCCTGTGCTTAAAATCTCATAATAAATTGTTAGATTAAACATTTATCATTGTTTTGTTAATCACCAAAATAGATATGTAATTAATTTAAATTACATGGGGATAAACTGATCATCAGATTCATCTGCTATTCGAACCATGTTACTTGTGCTATTACTTTCTCGACTTTACATGACTCTTTCTATCATTAGTTACTCTGCCATTTAAAACATTAACTATTTAAAGCCTGCTTGACTATTGAGATTTAAGTCCTACTGGGCATTATTGCTCACCCTTCGTTATTTGTTATTATGTCTCAGATAAGTTGGACAATGACGTTACACACACCAATGGGACAGGACCCGAGTGATGAGCGACCCGGAGTCAAATGATGAAGTCACCCTAGCACAATGGAGTCTAGTAGTTATTACTTTAGATTTCTTTCTAATGTAGTGATGTCAATGAGCCTTGTGCATGGCTCTGAATTAGTGGTTGTAATAGTCTTAGTGATTTTATAATGAAATGAAGAGTATATTTCAATTATTTCATTAGATGCTCTGATGTTTGCGTCTGTATGCGCAATTTACGTTACCATACTCGTTGCTCATGTTTCCCTCTGATTTATTCCACTGCTAAATTGGAGGGGCATAACAGTTGGTATCAGAGCCTAGGATGTCCTTATTAGGATATTTTAAAGTCTAGGGATGTTTTAGGTGAACTACAATGACACGTGTCTAAGTCAACCACCATACCTATGTGAGGATTGTGTAGAACCATGGTTAAGACTTAAATACCTTTACACAAATATATATACATGTATCAACTTTGTAATACTTTTGCACCCAAAGTCTAAAAAGAAATAAATTAAATGTTATTACTCACAGGAGATTAGTGGAGATGGCTGGAGAGCATGCACATATGCACGAATTACAATAGACTGTATAGGGGTTAACCCAAGGCCATAACAACGTGATCCAAGCAGGAGCAACAAATGGGGCAGGAGACTTATATGGGAAATTTCAACGAATAAACCCCCCTAGGTTTAATGGAACTCCGGATCCTGACGAAGCTGAAAATTGGGTGAAGGCGATGGAATGAATCTTTAAGAGTTATGCAATGTTTAGAGCAGGAGAAAGTCTTTCTGGAAACCTTCTAGTTGGACCGCGATGCTAGAGCCTGGTGGGAAGCTGCCAGTCGACAATTACCCAACATCAACATAGAGTGGGATGAATTTTAGAACTCTTCAACACCAAATATTTTTCTGAGATGATTCATGAGAAGAAGGCAAATGAATTCGCAAATTTAAAACAACGAATGATGTTTGTAGCAGAATATGAAGCACAATTTGAAAGACTAGCACAGTATGTACCACATTTGGTGAGTACGAAAAAGATGAAGGCAAAGAGATTCTTAGAAGGGTTAAGACCTGTGTACTGGAAAAAGTTGGCTCCACTAGACATTGAAGTATATTCAGTCATGGTATTGAGAGCTCAATTAGTAGAGGACACCATGGAACTTCTTGAAAAGGGAACGTGCTACACATTCCAATGGTAATAAAGGAAGAAATACAGTAGATAGCAGTAGAATGAAAGGGGAAGTGGAGCGGAAGGAAGTCTGTGAATTTTGTGAAAAGCCAGGGCATCAGGTTGATAACTGTTGGAAGAGATTGGGGAGGTGCTTGCGATGTGGAAGTCAACAACATCGAGTCATCAATTGTCCAACAAAGAAGAACCAAACTCCACGCCAAGGATGATTACAAGCCCTTGTGGATAAAAATCCTGCCAATGAGGGTGGACAAGGTACCATCACTAAACCTTTAGTTTAATATCATATTATTTTGCGATAGCAAAGCCCTAAGTGGGGGAGGTGATGGAATGAAATATCCATAATAAATTGGTAGTCGTATCATATCATATGAATTTGGGGACCAAATTCTTTTTAAGTGGGGGAGGATGTATCAACCCAGAAAATTTAATACTTAAAAATTCGAAATAATAATTTCTTTAAATCGAAATAATAGAAACAAACGTACCACTATCATATGTGCAAGAATACATCGGAAAATTCCTTAAAAATTATAAATCAACCCCAAACATTATTCCTAAGTGTTCTACTAAGAAGTTCAACCAACGAACAATTCGATTGGTCAAGTGTACGTCACAATGAGACTAATTATCTAAATTAGGAAACTAAGTCGGAAAATCGTTAACACGTAAAGATAACGCGCACATAAATTAAACGAACATGTCGGTGAGACTTCCAACATCATGAAATGATTACCCATTATCAGAATTGGACCAATGGACCTCTCATGACCCATGAATAAATTCAGGTAAGAAAAATATAATAAATTCCAAATCCTATTATTTCCCTATTTAAAATGGAGAATTCTCCTAAGTTAAATTCTATTAAGAATGGCTTTGTTAAATGGACCCTCTAGAATTTATTGGGCCAAAATAGGGATTTTTAAAAGAGGAATAATAGGAAAATACTCTAAATTTGTAACTTAAATATTACCTAAATAGAAAATAGGTATTAAAGTATTAAAATAAGTAGTTTGAGTTAGAATTGGATTCCTAAACCTACCCTAATGTGTTAGCCACGGATTTGGATCCCAACCCAACCCAAATTGGAGTTGGCAAGCATGGGAAGGGTGAAAGAAATAGGAAATCCCAAAATTTAATAGGAGTTAGAGTCCTAATGGGAATTAGAAATCTAGGGAGCTTAAATACTCTCTTAAACTTCCATGGCTTTCCCTAGCTCGTTAACAAGGGTTGCTGGACCAGGAGGAGAGGCCAGGAGGAGGAGATCTCGTGGGGAGAAGACTCTCTCAAGCTCTCTCTCTCGTTCTTCAAGTTCTATCCGTAGAAGAGGAAAATGACTATAGCTAGGCATTCTCACAAGCAAAACCAAATTAATTTCGTTTGTATATTGTTCCAGGCATCAGGAACAAAAGCCCTCTTGTTTCATAATTTTCCATCGAGCCTATCTTTTCTTCTTGATTTTTCATGTTCTGCAACTAGCATGAACCCTCTTCTAAATTCTTGATGTCCATGTTTACTAAATCGCATGCTGTCAAATTTTAACTGGAGGTACTGATGCTAGTTAGGCTTCATTTTCCACTGAAAGCCCTAATTTTCATCCACCATACTGCTTGAATTAAATCTTTGATCTCTATTGTACATAGTTTCATGTTCTTCGTGAATAACTTGATTAAATCATGCCTAAATCCTGTCTATTTTAAAATCCCTATTTACTGTAAGTACCCATATATGTCTAGATCAGTTTGCAACTTGTTTCGTGATTTTTCATCGATTGTACATTTAGTTATAAATTTTTAAATCACCATGTGTCAAAAGAAGGAAACTTGGCCCGCAATCTCATGCTCTGTCCTTTTCCCGCTCGAACTTAGGTACAGTACATGAGAACGCGACGGCCCGATAGGCCACATTCTAAGGTTTGGTCACGAAAGTGGACCCCGTCATGTTCTGAACGCGATAGGGACTGTCATCGCGTTCTGGCCGCTAAATCAGACAAGCCTGTCGCGTTCTCTACAAGGCCATGTCGCGTTCTGTTCTTACCCCGTCGCAACCCTCATATGGGTAGATCGCGATCTATGCTTTTTGCTTGAAAACCCATAATTTGTGATGCTTTGACCCTCTATAGTGCTCGTACCTTTTATTAACAGTCATACACGCAGTAAATATACTTGTCATAAATTGAACATTTATATGTGTTTAAAATACATACACATGTCCACTTTCTATCCATAATTTCTCTTATACATACACACACTTTGAACCATCCAAATATGGCTGAACTTGTCATGAAAATATCGCTTCAAACATTTGGTAATTATATATTTAATTGCCCTATTTTAAATGGACTTGTCTACGTTTTCTCGCGATGATTTGGAACACCGTTACCGACGCTCCACTATTCTAGAATTCCTCTAGAACGTCGGGCACTTGTTTCTCTACACACTTTTCTCTTGACTTGGACGAACTCTCCATCAGATACTCCTTTTGTCGGACTAGAGAATCCTTGTTCAAGGCCTCCGTAAGACTCTTCTGTCCATGGGTTCTCACATGGTCGACGAGCTGGTTGTACCCTAACACCTATGATACACTTGAGGGATCAGTAAGATCCATACGACCTTAGAATGTTCTCTCTCTTATCTTGAATCACGTCGGACCTCTGGACATGTGCATAATATGGCCAGTGGAAGGGTAGTGAATTCCACCTGACTCCCTACACCGATCACGCGTGTTGTGCAACTGTTATTATCACTTGTTTAACGTTGTCTTACGAATATGTCCTTGTCTCGTCTACTGTCTCTATGCTCTCGTCTATTCATGTTCACTCCACTATCTCGTCTATTCATCTAGTACTCTCTTGGTGCCCTTTGAGCTGTGTGGCTCCTACTGCTTTGTACTATTCATGACTGTCTAGCGCTAAAATGGTCTTGTGACTCTACTGACTTGAATGCATACTGCTGAGGGCACGGAGAGTGTCCAAGGGGCTACAATCTAGTTCTGGGGGTAGAGAGCCACCCGAAAATACCTGCAGGGGCTATTGACGGTATCTGCATTTGCACTGGTTCTGACTGACTGTTCTGATTTAGTTAGACATCTAACTATTATACTGTTACTGTTAGTCTGTTAGTTCAGATGTACTGCACTAATACTGTGCCACCACTGACTGTTACTGAACTGTTACTGTCCTGATATTGAGCGACTAATGTCGTACTCTCTCCTTGCTCTACTTGATACTTGCTATCTTGAGTTATTGCATTCTATCCTGACTTAGTCGCATTCAAAGTGCTATATTCTCTCTCGGCCATCTACGGATAACCAAAGTGCTATTACTATTTCGTTTGACAAAAGTTAATGAAAAGTGCTATACTATCTCGATTAATGAAAATCAATCAAAGTGCAATTTACTCTTTACATGACCAACTACTATTTCTCTAACGACCCAGAATCCGCATTACCAGTAAGTAACCAGTAACCCGAATTCTGACCCGCTAACCCACGAGACAAGCTCGGAAGGGTAGGAAGTGAACGTCCGAGGAGACTATATGTAAGAAGATACACACCATGCAAAGCTGTAAAATTCCACTATACATGAACATAACATGTACAACTCAGAGTCCGAGCTAAGTCCAGAGTACAAAAGTACAACAAAAAGTACTACTCACTGCAGCTAGGGCGCACCAACACCGGAGTGGCTAGACTCGCCTGGAACGGGAGTCGACGACGACCCACCTGAAAGGGAGGGGAGTGAGTCTCAAGAAAAGAGACCCAGTAGGGAAAAATAACCCCACCGGCAACAGTACTAAAGTGCGGAAAGTAAAAATAGAAAGTAAATACACATCGCACCACAACACAAAACTGTAAACCTCGCGGCTCAGTAACACACACTCACACATACACACAGTAAGTAGGACTCAGCTAGGGTCTGTGGCTCGGCGCCCGTCACCACAGAGGCTCTCAACCCCAGCCACGTGTGCACACTACAGATGCTCTCTCTCACGTCTGGTCCACGACCGGTTTTCCCCCTACGCCTGACCCTAGAGGTAGAGAAGGGGCTCCACGGAGACCGGCTCGAAACCACCACAAGGAGTACTCACAGGACAGAGTCGCACTCGGTGTCCTGGCTCACTAGCGGAGGACAACCATACGCTAGTCATCTAGACGGAGTCGCACCCACGCCTAGGAAACACAACAGAAACGAGCATGCGGTAACGCAACTCGGGTACAACAGACGGAACACACTCAACGCCTGAAACTCCGTACAGTAAGTGAACACCTCGTGTCACAACTAACTACTCATATGCACAGGTGAAGTCACATTCTAAGCCTGGCAGAATGTGTTAACAGGTTGGACATCACATGTTAACACATTGAACATAGAACAGGACTTAAGCCTACTGGGACATAGGATATTAACGGCAGCATCGATTGTCGCTAATATGATGTAGAGGACACTCACCATGCCGCTAACCCTAACTCAACGGCAATCGACCTTGTCGTTTATATCAACCTTGAAGATCTCAACGTCAACAGATGTGGACGTTAAGTTCTCCAGTCCCCTAGACCCAGAACAGCACCAGGTCAGTCCAATTGGGTAAAATCACCCAACCAGAATGCTTACTGATGGAGGGAAATGCCTTCTCACATCCTCTAATACTGCTAGAACTTCGGAAATATATGATCCAGTGCTTGGATCATCCAAAACACCCAAAATCCGGCATGGTATAACCCAACCCTAAAATGCAATTAGCATACTAATCTATACAAATGAGCATGCTGATTTGCTAAGGAGGGTTAAAGGAGTTAAGTCCCTACCTCAGAACGCCTAAAAAACTCCCAAACAGCCACTAATCGCACCGGAACCCCTCGAAGTCTCCGTGTGAATTACACCAAATCTTCGCGTTTCCCGCCGATCAAGCACCGCCACGCGTACCAGAGCCTTCCCACGAACTCCCATCAACCAACAGAAGCAGTGGAAATGGACAAAGGCAGAAAGGTATCTGCTCTCGGGCTGCCCTATTTCTACAGGCGAAAGGAAGGAAAGGGGAAGAAAGGTATCTGCTCTCGGGCTGCCCTATTTCTACAGGCGCGACAATTGGCGTCCACATCTCTAGCCGCCTACTGAATCGCCTATAGATTGACGTCCAAACCGCTTGTCGTCGAGTTCAACAACAAACGTCCATATCGATGGACGCTAACTCCAAGTCAACGGCTAGACCCTGCCGCCAACTATAAGTTAACGACAATAGATCTTGTCGTCAACCACACAGAACTCTACAAGACCCAATAAGGATCCACTAAGACCCGAGACCTTACAGCCCTCCCCCCTTAAGGAATTTTGCCCTCAAAATTCAAACAACATAAAGAAAGAAGACTCACTAAAGAGGTACGGAAACTGCTCGCGCATTTCGTCCTCTCGCTCCCATGTCGACTCACCACCTGAGTGTCGCTGCCACGCAACACGAACTAAAGGGATTGCCTTATTCCTCAACCTCTGAACTCGGCGATCCTCAATATGCAACGGAAACTCTGGTACAGTCAACACTGGAGTCACCTCAGACCACTTTGTGCTCTGGAGAACGTGAGACTCGTCAGAAAGGTATCTCCGAAGCATCGACACGTGGAACACATCGTGGACTGCTGCCAACTCTGAAGGAAGCTCAAGTCTGTACGCCAAACCTCCGACACGCTCAGAAATGGTGAAAGGTCCAATAAAGCGAGGACTTAACTTTCCACGCTTACCAAACCTCACCACTCCCTTCATAGGAGATACACGGACAAACACCTGGTCCCCTACCTGAAACTCGAGCGGTCATCTGCGCTGATCTGCATAACTCTTCTGCCGACTCTGAGCTGACTGAAGCCTCTGCCTCACAAGCTGAACTACCTCAACTGCCTGCTGAACTAACTCTGGCCCCGTGACAACTCGTTCGCCAACCTCAAACCAATCAAGAGGAGTGTGACACGGTCGTCCGTACAAAGCCTTATATGGTGCCAAACCGATACTGGAGTGATAACTATTATTATATGCAAACTCGACCAATGGAAAATGAGTTGTCCACGATCCCTGCCACTCCAGACAACAAGCTCTAAGCATGTCCTCGAAAGTCTGGATAGTCCGCTCTGACTGACCGTCTGACTGAGGGTGGTAGGCGGAACTAAAAGCCAACTTTGTCCCCAAAGCTCTCTGGAAACTGCGCCAGAACCCAGAAGTGAAGCGAGGATCCCTATCTGACACAATAGAGATTCGGCACTCCGTGCAAAGGAACAATCCGCTCTACGTACAACGCGGCCAACCTACTCACACCCCAACTAGTCCTGACAGGCAAGAATCTGGCAGTCTTCATCAATCTGTCCACAAGAACCCAAATGCTGTCAAAACCTCCAGCTGTCCTCGTCAAACCACAAACAAAGTCAGTCGCCACATGGTCCCACTTCCACATCGGAATCTCTAACGGCTGCACAAGTCCTCCTGGACGCTAATGTTCGGCCTTCACCTGCTGACAGACCAAACACCTAGCAACAAAAGCCGCTATGTCTCTCTTCATCCCAGGCCACCAAAACTGACGTCTCAACCTGTGATACATCTTGGTCGACCCTGGATGAATCGAGTACCTGGAACCATGTGCCTCCTGCAACACAACTCTCCTGACAGACTCCTCAACAGGAACATAGAGTCTATCTCGGAACCTAACAGTCCCGTCCTCGCAAAGCTCAACCTCTGGGAGAAGCAACACACTGTGTAACTCGGGATCTGCCTGCTGAGCCTCAGCAACCTGTCTCACAACGGCGGGAGCCGCCAACAAACTGCCCAACACACACTGTCGACGACTGGACGAAACTCTGAAAGACCCCTCTGTCGCAGACTGCCACAACTGCCACTCTCTAAGCATCAGATGACTCATCTGTGCTTTCCTACTCAAAGCATCTGCAACTACATTCGCTTTTCTAGGTTTATACTCAATGCTAAAATCATAGTCTTTCAGATATTCCATCCATCGACGCTGCCTCATATTCAGATCCCTCTGAGAAAACACATATCTCAAACTCTGGTGGTCGGTACGGACTACAAAACTCACTCCGTACAGGTAAAGACGCCAAATCCTCAAAGCAAACACCACAGCTGCAAGCTCTAGGTCATGGGTTGGGTAACTCTCCTCGTGGGGCTTAAGCTGGCGAGACGCATAAGCCACCACACGGCCTTGCTGCATCAAAACTGCACCCAAACCAACACCTGAAGCGTCTGTGCAAACCTCAAAACCCTCCTCACCTGAAGGTAAGGCAAGGACTGGCGCTGACGTAAGCAGTCGCTTCAACTCCATGAAGCTCTACTCACACTGCTCCGACCACACAAACGGAACCCCCTTTCTCATCAGTCGAGTCAAGGGTGCAGCAACCTGAGAAAGTCTCGAACAAATCTGCGGTAGTAACCTGCCAAACCCAGAAAGCTACGAATCTCAGACACAGATCTGGGACTCTCCCACTGCAAAACTGCCTCGACCTTCGCTGGATCCACAGAAACTCCCTCACCTGAGATCACGTGCCCCAAAAAGTGAACATGTTGTAGCCAAAACTCACATTTACTAAGTCTGGCATACAACTGGTGCTCTCGCAAGGTCTGCAACACGATCCTCAGGTGCTCGGCGTGCTCCTCCTCCGAAGCGGAGTACACCAGAATGTCGTCAACAAACACTACGACAAACCGGTCCAAGAACTGGTGGAACACCTGATGCATCAGATCCATGAAGGCCGCTGGAGCATTGGTGAGCCCAAACGGCATCACCAAAAACTCAAAGTGTCCATACCTGGTCCGAAAAGCAGTCCTCTCAATGTCAGAATCTCTAATCCGCAACTGATAGTAGCCCGACCTCAGGTCGATCTTTGAAAAGACACGAGCAGACTGAAGCTAATCAAAGAGATCGTCAATCCTAGGCAAAGGATACCTATTCTTGATGGTCACTAGATTTAGCTTCCTATAATCAATACACAATCTCAGGCTACCATCCTTCTTCCGGACAAACAGAACAGGTGACCCTCAAGGAGAAAAGCTAGGACGAATGTACCCCTTCTCCAACAACTCCTCAAGCTGCCTCTTCAACTCCCTCAACTCTGCTGGTGCCATATGGTACGGTGCCTGAGCAAATGGTGTAGTGCCAGGAACTAACTCAACAGAAAACTCAATCTCTCTCTCTGGCGGTAAACCAGGCAACTCTTCTGGAAAAACATCCGGAAACTCACACACTACAGGAATGTCCCCCACTCCCGTGACAACCTGGTCAAGGGTAATAGCAGAAACTAGGAAACCCTGACAACCAGAGGCAAGCAACCTCCCTGCCCTCAAAGCAGAAACTAAAAAGCGAGAAGTAAGAGGTACGATACCCTGGAAGTAGAACGCCGCTTCCCCAGGTATCCGCAAGTGCACCCTCTTCTTCTGGCAATCCATCACTGCACCATACCGCTCTAACCAGTCCATACCCAAAATCACATCATAGTCCTGCAACTGTAAAGCAAACAGACGAGCTGACAACCACTGATCCTGCAACTGCACAGGTACCTCCTCGAGACACTAGGACGTAAGGACAAAGTCCCCTGTCGGAAACTCTACTGCGAGCTCAACAGACTCTTCCGTACTCAACTCTCCAAGGGAGTCTAAAAACTCCTCAGACACAAAAGAGTGAGAGGCACCGGAATCAAACAAAACTCTAGCTGTATAACCAAAAACTGTAACAGTACCTTCCACTAGCTGAGCTGCCTCCGCGTCTGCACGGGTCAAGTGAGTAACACGACCTCTACCTCTCGACCCACCAGAACCTCCGGTCTGCTAACGCTGCTGCACGGGTGCCTGCTGCTGCTGCTACTGTTGCTGCACTCAGGGCTGTGATTGGGTCTGCTGCTGCGGCACACGAGGTAGCAAAGGACAATCTCGCTCCATGTGACCCATCTTGTCACACCGGTAACACTGACCAACAAAAGTACGCGGTACCTGCTGCAAAGGCTGCCCTACCGGCTGCTGAACACTCCCAACAGACTGCTGTCTCTGCTCTGCCTGCCTCTTATCACGTCGAAACTTCCTCCGAGATCCTGACTTTGCCGTCGTCCCAGTAGAAGTGGACGCGTAGGAAGTCGCAGTCCTCGGAGTCGTCTGCACACTACCCTGCTGCTGTCGAGGCTGAGAAGGAACTACCTGCGTCTGAACCTCTACGCTCCGAGCACGGGTCCGTAAAGTGTCTGCCTCCAATGCTGCCGATGTCTGATAGGCCGCGTCCAAGTCTGTGACACGTGCAACTATCAGCGCCTGCCTGAGCTCTGGCCTCAAGCCCCTCACAAACTTCTGAGTCCTCAGACCCTCATCTGCCATAATCTGCGGAGCATAATGCCCTAGCTTTACAAATCTGGCCCTGTACTGCACTACAGTAAAGTCCCTCTGCTGCAAGTCCAGAAACTAGTACAACCTCTCCGTCCGGATGTAAGTAGGACTGAAGGCTCTCTCAAAAGAAACGACAAACTCCTGCCACGGAATCTGTCTCAGTGGGCGAGACTGAAAAGTATTCTCCCACTCAGAGGACCACCAAGTCAACGCCTGCACCTGCAACTGGTAACTAGCTAGCAACACTCGCTCCTCGGGAACACACTCCATGGAACGGAAAGTCCGCTCCACTGCATCTAACCATGCCCGCGCTACATCTGGATCAGGCTGGCCCAAAAACTGAGGAGGCTGAAACTGCAAAAACTCCCTCAACACCTTCCCAGTACCACCCTGGGGTGCCGGCGCATCACGGTGCTGAGCTACAAACTGAGCCATCCCCTCCAGAAATCGAGTCATGTCTAATCCCTGAGCTACCTGAGGAGAAGGTGGTGGCGGAACAATACCACTGTGTGCGTCCTGTGGCAAAGGCTGCGTCTGCTGAGGTGGCGGAGCATCTCCAGCCTCCTAACGAATCGCCTGCTCGGCCACTCCCTCTCTAGGACGTCGCCTAGGTGCCATAGTACTATACACAGAGCAAAATACACACATAAATACACTAACTAACTCCGGGCTAAATAGCTGCAACTATACTCTTTGTACTCTGAGTTAACATGATGGGTATTTCCTTATATATATCTCATCAGACCAGGCTCTGATACCAAGCTGTAATGACCCAGAATCCGCATTACCAGTAAGTAAGTAATTCTGACCCGCTAACCCACGAGACAAGCTCGGAAGGGTAGGAAGTGAACGTCCAAGGAGACTATATGTAAGAAGATACACACCATGCAAAGCTGTAAAATTCCACTATACATGAACATAACATGTACAAATCAGAGTCCGAGCTAAGTACAGAGTACAGAAGTACAACAAAAAGTACTACCCACTGCAGCTAGGGCGCACCAACACCAAAGTGGCTAGACTCGCCTGGAACGGGAGTCGACGACGACCCACCTGAAAGGGAGGGGAGTGAGTCTCAAGAAAAGAGACCCAGTAGGGAAAAATAACCCCACCGGCAACAGTACTAAAGTGCGGAAAGTAAAAACAGAAAGTAAATACATGTCGCACCACAACACAAAATTGTAAACCTCGCGGCTCAGTAACACACACTCACACATACACACAGTACATAGGACTCAGCTAGGGACTATGGCTCGGCGTCCCATCACCACAGAGGCTCTCAACCTCAGCCACGTGTGCACACTACAGACGCTCTCTCTCACGTCTGGTCCACGACTGGTTTTTCCCCTACGCCTGACCCTAGCGGTAGAGAAGGGGCTCCACGGAGACCGGCTCGAAACCACCACAAGGAGTACACACAGGACAGAGTCGCACTCGGTGTCCTGGCTCACTAGCAGAGGACAACCATACGCTAGTCATCTAGACGGAGTCGCACCCACGCCTAGGAAACACAACAGAAACAAGCACGCGGTAACGCAACGTGCGTACAACAGACGGAACACACTCAACGCCTGAAACTCCGTACAGTAAGTGAACACCTCGTGTCACAACTAACTACTCATATGCACAGGTGAAGTCACATTCTAAGCCTGGCAGAATGTGTTAACAGGGCGGACATCACATGTTAACACATTGAACAGAGAACAGGACTTAAGCTTTCTGGGACACAGGATATTAACGGCAGCATCGATTGTCGCTAATATGATGTAGACGGCACTCACCATGCCGCTAACCCTAACTCAACGGCAATCGACCTTGTCGTTTATATCAACCTTGAAGATCTCAACGTCAACAGATGTGGACGTTAAGTTCTCCAGTCCCCTAGACCCAGAACAGCACCAGGTCAGTCCAATTGGGTAAAATCACCCAACCAGAATGCTTACTGATGGAGGGAAATGCCTCCTCACATCCTCTAATACTGCTAGAACTTCGGAAATATATGATCCAGCGCTTGGATCATCCAAAAGCACCCAAAATCCGGCATGGTATAACCCAACCCTAAAATGCAATTAGCATACTAATCTATATAAATGAGCATGCTGATTTGCTAAGGATGGTTAAAGGAGTTAAGTCCCTACCTCAGAACGCCTTAAAAACTCCCAAACAGCCACTAATCGCACCGGAACCCCTCGAAGTCTCCGCGCGAATTACACCAAATCTTCGCGTTTCCCGCCCGATCAAGCATCGCCACGCATACCAGAGCCTTCCCACGAACTCCCATCAACCAACAGAAGCAGTGGAAATGGACAAAGGCAGAAGTGGAGGGAAAGGAAGGAAAGGAGAAGAAAGGTTTCTGCTCTCGGGCACCCTATTTCTACAGGCGCGACCAATTGGCATCCACATCTCTAGCCGCCTACTGAACCGCCTATAGATTGACGTCCAAACCTCTTGTCGTCGAGTTCAACAACAAACGTCCATATCGCTGGACGCTAACTCCAAGTCAACGGCTAGACCCTTCCGCCAACTATAAGTTAATGACAATAGATCTTGTCGTCAACCACACAGAACTCTACAAGACCCAATAAGGATCCACTAAGACTCGAGACCTTACAATTTCTCTCCTTACTATACATGTTGCTTGCTATTTCATGACAATGACGTTACTTGCTATTGTTGTTATCGTTTCTATCGTGACTTCACTTTAATCATCGTACTATACTTGATTCATCTACTATTCGAACCATGTTACTTGTGCTATTACTTTCTCGACTTTACATGACTCTTTCTATCATTAGTTACTCTGCCATTTAAAACATTAATTATTTAAAGTCTGCTTGACTATTGAGATTTAAGTCCTACTGGGCGTTATTGCTCACCCTTCATTATTTGTTATTGTGTCTCACGTAAGTCGAACAATGACGTTACACACACCAATGGTACAGGACCCGAGTGATGAGCGACCCGGAGTCAAATGATGAAGTCACCCTAGCACAATGGAGTCTAGTAGTTATTGCTTTAGATTTCTTTCCAATGTAGTGATGTCAATGAGCCTTGTGCATGGCTCCGAATTAGTGGTTGTAATAGTCTTAGTGATTTTATAATGAAATGAAGAGTTTATTCCAATTATTATTCATTAGATACTATGATTTACTCAACTTATTGTACATTTTTCTCTACTATGTACTTGGTTCATATTTCCCCCAATTTATTCCGCTGCTAAATTGGCGGGGCGTGACACATTTGGTCTGACTAACGCCCCTGCAGCGTTCATGGATCTCATAAACAGGGTGTTTAGGCCATATTTGGATAGCTTTGTAGTGGTGTTCATTGACAATGTGTTAGTCTATTCTCCTGATGAGGCTACACACCATGAGCATTTAAGAGTTGTTCTGGAGGTTCTCCAAGAGCACAAGTTGTATGCTAAGTTCAGCAAGTGTGACTTTTGGATGCGCGAGGTTCATTTACTTGGGCATGCTATCTTAGGTGCTAGAGTTGTTGTTGATCCGGCGAAGGTTAAGCGGTATTAGAGTGGGAGACTCCAAGGACACCATCGAAGATCAAGAGTTTTCTTTATTTAGTAGGCTATTACAGGCGATTCATTGAAGGCTGTGCATCTATTTCCGCACCTTTGACTAAGCTAACCAGGAAGGGTGTGAAGTATGTTTTGTCTGATGATTGCGAGAGTAGTTTCCAATTGCTGAAGAGGAGGCTTACATCTGCACCCCTGTTGATCTTGTCGAGTGGTGCAGAGGGTTTTGCTATCTACTCTAATGCTTCTCAGGTAGACCTTGGCTGTGTGCTGATGCAGCATGGAAAGGTAGTTGCCTATGCTTCTCTCCAGTTAAAGGAGCACGAGCGTAACTACCCGACTCATGATTTGGAATTAGTAGCTGTGGTTCATGCGCTGAAGATCTGGAGACACTATCTTTATGGTGTCAAGTTCGAGGTGTTCACTGACCACAAGAGTCTAAGGTATCTTTTCTCTTAGAAGGAGTTGAACCTGCGACAGAAAAGATGGGTTGAGTTTCTCAAGGACTACGACTTGAAGCTTCAGTACCATCCAGGAAAGGCAAATGTCATGGCGGATGTGCTCAGTAGGAAGAGGTCTTTGCTTCGGCAGGATTGGAAGATGCTTGAAGATGCGGCATGTGCTATGACTGAGTTAGAGCCACATTTGTATCAGGCTTTCGTGGCTCAGTTATCTATTCGATCTATGGTTCTAGATGAGGTGATCGAGCAGCAGAGAGCTGATCCTAGGCTTCAGGAGATGGTGGGCAAGGCAGGCATTGCTCATGATGAGAACGGTGTCATTAGATTCCAGAACCGAGTTTGTGTTCCTGATGTTGTGGATGTTCGTGAGAGAGTACTAGCAGAAGCTCACAGGTCGAGATTCTCCATTCATCCAGGAAACACCAAGATGTACCAGGATTTGAAGAGATCTTTTGGTGGTCTGGCATGAAGAAGGATGTGGTCGAGTTTGTGTCGAGATGTTTAGTGTGCCAACAGGTGAAGGCCGAGCGCTAGAGACCATCGGGCCTTATGCAGAAGATGGAGATACCTGTATGGAAGTGGGAAGCAATCACTATGGATTTTGTGACGAGTTTGCCCAGATCGGCCAAGGGCAATGACTCGATTTGGGTGATTGTAGATCATTTCTCCAAGACGGCTCATTTCTTGCCCATGAAGAAGAAGCAGTCTGTGGAGAGTTTGGTTAGGTTGTATGTTGGCAGCATTGTGAGGTTGCATGGTGTGCCGAAGTCCATTATCTAAGACAGAGACCCGCGGTTTACATCGAGGCTGTGGCAGGGTGTTCAAGATGCTTTGGGTTCTCAGCTGAAGCTTAGTTCGGCATTTCACCCTCAGACAGATGGCCAGTCCGAAAGGACGATCCAGACGCTCGAGGATATGTTGAGAGCATGCGTGCTTGATTGGAAGGGTGATTGGGAGCGTCATCTACCTCTTGTGGAGTTCACCTACAACAACAGTTTCCATGCGAGCATTGGCATGGATCTGTTTGAGGTTCTGTATGGGCGACCCTGTAGATCTCCTTTGTGCTGGGAGGAGATAGGTGATAGGCAGTTAGTTAGTCCGGAGTTGGTGCATGAGACTTCGGATAAGATTCAGCTTATCAGGCAGAGGTTGGTTGCGGCGCAAGATAGGCAGAAGAGCTATGCCGACAACAGGACGAAGGATTTAGAGTTTGA
This sequence comes from Colocasia esculenta, assembly GCA_014218235.1. Classification (NCBI taxonomy): domain Eukaryota; kingdom Viridiplantae; phylum Streptophyta; class Magnoliopsida; order Alismatales; family Araceae; genus Colocasia; species Colocasia esculenta. Next base: position 66,643,744 of record CM024753.1, on the reverse strand, counting down.
GGTTGGCGAGCATGTATTTCTCAAGGTTTCACCTACTCGAGGTGTTGTCAGGTTTGGCAGGCATAAGAAGTTGAGTCCTAGATTTATTGGCCCGTTTGAGATTCTAAGGCAAATGGGCAACGTGGCATATGGGCTAGCTTTACCCCCAGTGCTAGCTAGTGTGCACCCAGTCTTCCACGTGTCTATGCTCAGGAGATATGTGAGAGATCCGTCTCATGTTATTAGTCACGAGCCAGTGGAGATTCATCCAGACTTGTCGTATGTAGAGCAACCAGTAGCTATCCTAGATCGGAAGGTTCAGCACCTTAGGAACAAGAGTATTGCATCCGTAAAGGTGTTATGGAGGAATTTCTCGCGAGAGGAGGCTACATGGGAGCTTGAAGACGCCATGAAGAAGAAGTATCCCCATTTGTTTGGTTAGTATTTTTATTCTAACTTCGAGGATGAAGTTTTCTTTTTGGGGGAGAGGGCGTAAGGCCCTCAAATTTTGTTCACATTATGTTTATGTAGTTCTGTGTATGTATCTACTTATTTTATGTATATAGTATGTTTATTTAATTTGTGCATATTGTATTTACTTATACTGTACATAATATGTTTAATTAATTCTGTGCATGTGTGCATGTTTGGTATATTTAAGTTATCTGAAATCCCCGGTTAACGTCAACATCACCTGACGTTAATAGCAGGTTGACGGCAACCTGTGTGCCGTTGACTTCATGGTCGGGGGATATAGACGTCCAGATTGATTGACGTCTACTTCCTGTTAATGGCAGCAAAGTGGTCATTTACTTCATTGGTTATGTTGCGATTCCAGATCTGAAACTGCTGCATTTTCTCCGGGTTCTAATTAGGAAACCCATCCCAACGGTCGGCAACCCTAATGCTAGGCGTATCCCGACCCTTAACCCTATAAAATCGAGTGATTTAGGCCAGATTAAGTCCTTTGGTTCGAAGGGAAAAAGCTAGGGTTTGTTGAGAGAAAACCAGAGTTTTCTATGTCTTGATCCGGTAATTAAGTGGGTCTTCTGGCGATCTTCTGCGACGGGGAGGAGCTCCTAGGGTTGTTGAAGCTTCTCTAACTCCGGAGGGCCATCTACTCAGGCGTGAAGACCAGATTTGGGGTTGCAAGTCACCTTCTTGGCTTGGCTGAGGAGGGCTTCTTCCATAAATTGAACCCTTTAAAGATTTTATTTCAGGCAAGTAATCAAGTGGTATCATCCCTAGATATATCCTCTAGGTTCTAGGAATTTGTATGGATTTTAATTCGTGTCATGGAACCCCCAATTCTCACTTTTATTTGAGTTCAGTTTGCATTTTCTGCAGACAGGAGGTTGACGACAACCTTGTTGCCGCCAAGTTCTTGAGTTGACGGGAGCATCCTATGCCTTTAACCCACCTTGACGGCAAGGCCCTTGCCGCCAAGTTCTTTTGTTTTTCACAGAACTGTGTTTGTCATGTTTGTATTATGCTTTCCAGATTTCTGGATGTCTGAGCGTACTGTAAAAAAATTATAGTTAGTCAGGTATGGTATTTAGGTCAGATCATCTGGTTATGTTGAACTTCTGAGCATGACTTTATTTAATATAAATTCTATATTGGTGAAATAAGCATGTTTTGACAATGTTTAATTCTGAATAAATAGTTTTACTGCATGTTAGTGTTACAGAGATTTTTCATGATCTTAGGGTTACTGTTCACATGTTTTAAATCTATTAGAACCAATTGTTTTGTTGCATACCATGCTAAAGTGAATATCTTGTTAAATTGCATGAAATCTGTTTAAAATGTTAAAAACAGTTTTACAATGTCGAAAATTTTGAAAAATTAGACATTTGACATATTACATGTATGGAGTCTGTGGTTAAAATTTGATGCTGATTTGATATCCAAAGGTACTATTCGTATTTTAAAAAGTTATTTAAGCAATGTTAAGCATGTTTCACTTAAATTATGTAAATTTCAGTGATTAGCAGCATATTTAGGTACTAGTATGATTTATTTGTCACTCTGAAATAGTAGTGTTAAGTTCTGTAACCTGAGATATGTATGTTTGTTTAAAGTGCATGTAAATGGGTTAAGTAATATATGTAAATGAATGAAACCATGTGATTAAGTGAGATAATGTGTATCATATGTCGAAATTGACACTGCTACCATAGAAGGCTGTGGAACCGTACTGTAGAAAAGTCCCTATGGAAGGCTCATTGTGTATGTGATATCCTATGAGCATCAGGATGAAATCCTAAAGGTTGATAAGTACCACTGGTTAGGGTGGAGAGGGCTTCTCCCGGTTCTACGTAGTCACCAAGATTCGTCACTATATTGCCTAGGTGACAGGTATGTGTTATGTGAATGTGTGTCCTTCTTTATGGTGGTTCGGACTATGTGTCACGACAATTAAAGTGTAAAAGTGTGAAATTGCGCAATGTGAACATGTGATAGTGTTATGTGAATGTGATACTATGTGAAAAGATGTGAAACCATGTGAATGAGATTTATTTATGTTAAAACAGCAAGCAAAAGATGTGAACATGTGTTATAAAAGCATGTGGAAATTGTTAGACATCATGCTAGGATTGCTAGTTACTTTGTGGATAATTCCATGATCTAGTTGTGTAGAATTTGTGAAATGTTATGAATAGAAATTGAAACCATGAATCATGTTACATATATGTGTAGAAAGCATGTATAGGTTGTTCAGGTATATTTGCCTAATTTAAATGAGTCATGTGACATGTATTTCTTTCATTGTTTAAAAGAATAGCATGTGTGTGATGTGTGTAAGGATGTGCCTTTAGATTGCTTGCTGGGTCTTTTTGGAAGACTCATACTTGCTTTAACATACAGGTGAGATAGGTGTCCCCGTGCTAGAGGAGGACATAGTGAGGAGTGACTCCGAGCGAGAGGAGTAGCTGCATTTGTGGAGATATCTGTTTAGACTACATTTCTTTCATTAGATGTGAACAATGATAATATTATTCATATGGACTTGTATAATTGTGAACATTGTTATTTTTCTTTATTGCTATATAGATTGTGGAATATGTGAATGATGATGTAATAAGAATGTTTTACATTTTCGTTGTACTTCCTTTGTTATTTATGTACATCTCGACCTATTGTGTTGTGTTGGGTAAATGTCCCACTATGACGGCACCCTTTGTATCGATGTTGATTGGTATAATCATACCAGTATAAAGAGGGTCATTACAATGATATTGGCCCTCCCTCCTCTTTAAGAGCCATCCCAACCCCTCTAGCTCTTGAGGTTAGACACTAGAGGCTCCTATCCACATCCAGATGCTACTACACCTTCGGGAGAACATTCACACAGCCAAGGAGTCGCCCTATTTTGGCCTTTCTTCTCTTTCTCTCTCTTTTTTTTCATGCATTCTAGATTGTATTTTCTATAATTCCTTAGTCATTACACGTCCACACCCACTCTTCCTACATCCAAGGGGTTTCCTAAAACCTCCTAGTACACACCCTCCATGCTTCACTACACCCTTTATTGTTGTATAGATGCTACACTTATTTGAAGTATAATTGGGTTTTTTGGTGTCTTCTAATGACTTGGTAGGCTTCTATTTCGAAGAACAAGCATAGAGGTCCTTCCTCTTTAGCTGACTGAAGAGGAGGAAGGAGGAATTTCACAATCTCTCATCTTGCTAAGAAGGCGTCAGAGAGGGAAGTTGCATTAATATCATGTTAAATCGCACGATCGCATCATTCTCCTCATTGCGTCACTTGCGTCTGGCGCGTTATGTGGTAAGTCCACGTCTTATCTATCCTTTTCTTAGTTAACTAGCCCTTGTTTTAGTCATATCATTAGGTAGTTAACTTAGTGGCGATCACACTTTCTTTCTATATATCTTTTGGGTGCACAATTTTATGATGGTCATAAACTCGTGATTACACCTTTTGGCCATCACGGTGGGACTCCTAGTGCCAACCCATGCTTGTTGCATCATTTTCCTGCGATGTTCCATCATTTTTGTATGTTAGTATCATGCTAGGGTTTGGGTTTTCTATTGTATATCCTTGTTGTTTCAATTTCATTAACATGGCAGATCGTGGACATCCATTCACATCACATTTGAGGAGTAGGGTGTGATAATGGGTACGAATGGCTAGTGCTACTTTCCGTTTTAGGGTTTTTGTATGGTGTCTTATGGAGTCAATTTGTGCCGATTGTTGCATAGTTATCTTGTATTGTTCTTGTTTACACTTTGTTTGGGTGAAGATTAGGGTTTCTATGTATTTCTCTTATCAAGATCAATTTTCTAGCTGCGACATTTTGCGTATTGGTGATCTGACACATCATCTATAGAAGCCATAATTCACTATTTGTTAGATTTTGGATAAAATTTGCATGCACTACGGTGCACCTGGGATCATGCATACACTTCATGCGTAGATAGGTTCCTCATTAGTGACATTGACCCTCTTACGTGTAAGTACTCGTAGGATAACTAGGGTTTGCTATTGAGGGCCTCTATAAGTCGTCGTTGTCATACACACATTGCAGCCTTCGAGATGGTTGTACCTAGTGCCCCATAGGTCAAGCTCATCCATGTGAGCTCTTGTCACCCCCTTAGTCATCCCCAGAGTTTTGAGTACACACCCATTAGGAATCCCCTTCATCGAGTGAAACTAATTAATTATGTTGAACCACTCTTATATTTTATCTAGTTGTTTTGGTCACAACAAAAACTCATATTTATCATAAATCTCATAAATATATTTAATAATATTTTTCTCTCATGATTATCATGAAAATATCTATTGTAATAAAGATTTGATCTTCAATTGGTCACAAGTCAAAGTTAGACGTTAGTTGGTGAAAGTTTCTGGTCACAAGTCGAAGTTTTGACACATTACTTGTTCCGATTGGTGACCAAATAGCTTTAATTCATTCTGATTGATGTTATTTTCATAACAATTGGTGACCAAATTTGCGTCAGTGGATGTGTTTTCTATTCTGATTAATGTGTTCTAATTATTGAAGAAAGCGCCTAACGATTGGTGACAAAATTTCTTCCAATTGGTGACCAAGCATTGTTTGGATTGATGTTTAGACGTTGCGGTTGGTGAGCAAATGTTTATTTCTTCTAATTGGTGACCAAGTATTGTTCCGATTGATGTTTAGATGTTGCGATTGGTGAACACGTGTTTATTTCTTCCGATGGGTGATCAAGTATTGTTCCAATTCATGTCTAGACGTTGTAATTCGTGAACAAACATTTATTTCTTTTGATTGGTGACCATGTATTGTTCCAATGAGTGTTATAAATACTATATCTTCTGATTGGTGAACAATTGACTTAAAATATATATATTGGTGTTATTTTCCTTCCGATTACTAAACACTTGCCTTATTTACATTTCAATTAATGTTAAAATACATCGATTGATGCTATAAGTGTTCAATACTTATATTCAACATCAATTAATGAGCACTTAAGTTATATTCCATTGATTAGTAATCAAAATATCTTTCACTTATATTGTACATCGATTATTGTTGACTTACTCTTGTCTGCATCGATTTTACAAATGTCTTTAGCGCCCAATGAAAATTCAAATATCCTTTAAATATATAAGTTATTCATGTTGTGTGTTGTCTATCCTTTCATGGTAGGTAAGAAAAAGTGTCAGCAGAAAACAATGACTCAAAGGACTCCATTTCAACAAGAAAGAAAGGCTCCTACCTAGTGCAGTATGTTGTCAACTAGAAACATGGACTTCTGCCTAAAAATGTATGGGCTAACTGACTCAAGACTTCTCTGATCTAACATTCTCTTCCATGCATTTATTGTATGCAGGTCTACAGTACATAGGCACATTGTTTGACCTACTGCTAGTGCCCTTGGAAACATGCTCCAGTTGGAAAACTCTTCTCTGATCTAAGGAGCCAGTAGGCACAAGATAACATATGTTATACTCAAAAAAAGAAGAGCAGAAGAAGAGGAAGAGCCCCAACGGTCATCTCCTTAATAGTCCTCTTCAGCTGCTCCATACAAGGATGAAGGCTTTGAAGATGTGAGTAGATAGACATACGATCAAGCAAGTGAAAGTGCCCAGGAGAAATCTTCTGAAAGCATTAAAGCGATCAATCCTCGTCCTCTTTTGTCTCTCTCTCTCTATGTGTATTTGTAAATCTATAAGAGAGAAGCCTGAGAGTCTTGTGTTCATCTTGTAAACCTCTTAGCTCTTAAGTTGTTGCTAGATATCAAGTAACCAAGTTCCTATTTTCAGGACTTAATCTCCATAGCTTTCTCTTTCTTATCTAAAGAATAGCTGGGTTGTTCCTCTTCATTTGAAAAGAAGGCTTTCTAGGTGTCGTGACCAACTAGGGTTTGTACCAATGTTTCCCTTGTGTTAAGGGAAGAACCATGCTGGGGTTTGTTCCAGTGGGTTTGCTTTTGAACCAATAAAAGAAATGGGCTACCTTCCTTCCCGGCAAAGAGAAGAAAACCATCAGGGGCTAGGTGTTGTATATCCTTTGGGGGATTGTACCCCAGTTAGTGAAATCTTAATTGCTAGGGGACTGGACGTAGGTCTTCCATTAGGGAAGTATCGAAGTAGAATAAATTTCTTATGTTCGTGTGTGTGATTGCTTCCACTCATTTAACTTTCATTGCACATGATCTTATTAACTAATTTTTCAAAGTTTCAAGTGGTTATTTGTGTTTTCAGATTTCTATCTATACCTATTCACCCCCCTCTAGGTGCCTATAGCCTACTGCCATGGGCCAACAAATTAATTCATTAAAAGGCTAAGGACAACCCTAAAAGTTGCTATGCATCATGCTAAGTTGTGTGTTTTCTTGAGATGCCTATTCTCATCCCCCATATTCTTGGCTGCTTAGGACTCTAGGCGTCATTGTTTGTGTCTTGTCTAGCTATTTATGTAACAACCTGAATTTTAAAATCTTAAATAAAGAGGAATATATATATATATATATATATATATATAATTAGTAAAGAGGTTTGATTAAAGGCACACCAATTGAATTGACAATGGATAAAATAGTCAACAATGGATATGGGGTGGTCAACAATCGATATTTAACTAGGTTTATAACATCAATCGGTAGAAATATTATAGCAATCGATGTTGCCATAGGGCAATCGATGTGCAAAATAGCAACCGATCTTTGCTTAAGGGCAATCGATATTATAGAGACGATTGATGTCTAAGACAATTGATGTGCATAACAGCAATCGATGTTTGCTTAAGGATAATTGATCTTATACAGACAATCGATGTTTAATGGAAAATGATGTTGGTTAGCAATTGATGTTTAATGACCAATCGAGGTTGGTCAGCAATCAATGTTTAATGACAATCAATGTTGGTCAGTCGATGTTTAAGTAACCAATCGATGGTAGTCAATAATCGATGTTTAAAGGGACAATCGATGTTGGTCAGCAATCGATGTTTAAGGACAATCGATGTTGGTCAGCAATTGATGTTTAAAGGGACAATTGATGTTGGTTAGCAATCGATGTTTAAGGACAATCGATGTTGGTCAGCAATCGATGTTTAAAGGAGCAATCGATGTTGGTATGCAATTGATGTTTAAGGACAATCGATGTTGGTCAGCAATCAATGTTTAAAGGAGCAATCGATGTTGGTCAACAATCGATGTTTAAAGGAGCAATTGATGTTGGTCAACAACCAATGTTGGTAAGCAATTGATGTTGGTCAGCATTCAATGTGCAAGGCAATTGATGTATCAAATCGATTGACCAGGATATAACATTGACAGTCGAAATGGGATTTTATATATGACGAAGTTGAGCTTGGACTAATTATGACTAAATTATGTGTGACTTCATACATGATGAAGTTATAGATTAGTGCAAAGTATAAGGTAAACATGAGTTTGTTATCATGAAGGAATAATTGCAGGAGTGGTTCAAATAAAGATGGCAGATCCAATAGGGCTAATGGACGGGTAGGTGATAAACATAAGGAAAATCGTGTTAAATCTAGACTTGATAATAAAAAAGGGGTTAGTTAAGATAAACATGGAAGGTATGGGCCATAAATTGTGACCTAGTCTAATAGAGGATTCCAAATCTGCTCCCTATAACTAACCCAAATAGGGACGAACTTGATACGGAAACAACTTCTATGGAAATTCTGAACATGGTAGGACTCCTACCAAGAGTTAGAAGATACAAACTCAAAAAGTTTACCATCATGGGAGCAAGGGAACGAGCTGGTAGCAAGGATTCGAGGAGTCTTCATCCCCTTAGCATCTATTTTGATCAGTAAGTGTTGTACTCTATAGATTTTGATGATCACAAAAACACTAAGTTTTTCTCATGTTTCAAAAAATCATAAAACACTGAACATAATTCATGTTTATGACCAAACATTTGATTTATGTTTATTTAATTTGAGGGTCTAATTTGTGTGTTAAGTGTGTAGTAATTTTGTCCAAATTCACATTGAGGTGGTCAATACCAAGCCCAAGACTTGGACAAAACTAAAAGACAAGACTGGAAGAAGAACTGCAAAACTGACAATCGGACGACCAACCTTGAGAAATCGGTCGGCCGATATTGAAAGGGATTCAATGCCAGATCGATTCTAGTTCAAAGGCAATCCATGTCAGATCAGTTATGAATCAAAGTGTGACGGTCCTCGCCGTTCAGGCCCGTTAACCCAATAACGTGCCCGACACAACTCTGCCTCCCGCGATCGGGCCGAATCCTCATAAGGGATATCAGCCACACATGTCTGTGAAAATATAAAGGAAACACACTAAAGACATATAAGATTCCATTTCTCACATATATTCACATAAAATGTACATATTCAGTTCCATATCATAGTCATTAAATAAAGTACAACAGCCCGGGGACAGACTCCCGAGGCTCCACAAGTAAAAGTATTACTCTACTGGTGGCGAAGGTCCGACTCCACTATGGTGCCGACCGGAACTAGAAGTGGGATGGGAACCCTCCTGCTCTCCTTCACCTGGAAGAAGAAGGGGTGAGCCTCACAAGTCACTGGCTTAGAAGGGCAACTCCCCCAAAGCTGAGAAACACAGTGTACAACAGATACAATAAGTAAAGCTGTAAAGCATTTAAAATATACAACCACCTATGCATGATGCTACAACTATAATTAAATAAACGGCAAACCACGTAGGCGTGTACAAGCTAAAGAAGGGCACGCCACACACGAGTCACGAGAATTGGTTCACGACACTAGCCATAGACCCAGACAAACAACACAAGTCTACCTCTCAGCCTCGCAGCCACGGGCGAAAGGTCCAGCTGCCGCTCCACCTCAGCAAGGTCAAGAACTGTGGAGACAAACCAACACCACACTTGCAGACTACACTGCTGCAGGCCCAAGCCTGACACCTTTAGGGACTCCGACTAAGAACCCTAAAGTGAGGCACTGGAAACAACACTAGCTAGGGACTAGTATGTCTACTTATGTCCGTCCCCCAACCACGAGCGCGCTACAAGTGACTACACACCCACAAACACGAGTCGCTGCCCCCTGTCATCTTTCCCTCAGCCAGATGTACAACTCAAACTCAGAAGTGAGGGTGTCCAGGAAGGTGAAATAAACCTTGATGGTACTTACTATACCGGGACAAGCCCTAAGCACCCGGTGCTAGGGTAACCGTGGAAGGCGTAACAACCCAACTAGCTATGCACGCATTACCAAGCAGAACCCATCGTTATCATTCAAGTAAAGGCCGATACAACCCATACAGACCCTACATTGCATAGCCAACATAGCCCAAGCAATGTAGGATAGAAACGGGGTAGACTGGCCATAGAACCCCAGAGCTTGGGTGGCCACATTCTAAACCACGTCTAACACAGTGGTCGCCAATCGACTTGAATTGCGACGGACCAACCCATCGCCTTACAGTTTGAATCGCGACGGGCCATGTCGTCGCGTTCTCAAAATGCGACAACTAGTTCTGTCGCCTTTCAGACAGCTGAAACTGGCTCCAAACCCTCAATCTGGAAATCACTATAAATTGTTACACATGCAGGTAAAGCAGGAAGTAAGAATATAAATAGAACTCTAAGCATGCTTCCTATCATGTTCACATGATTCTCAATCCAAATCTCCTAAACCCTAATCCATATATGCCATACAAGGAGGAACAGGGTAGAATTTCCCTACCAACGGAGGAAATACAAATCCAACACTGTTCGGATGTTCCCCACACTCCGAAGTTCCTCCTCACGCTGGAATCATGTCGAACGGGCAGCAAAACCCCGAAATCTCCTCAGAATCCTGTAGCAAACCTCCACAGCTTTCTCCCTTACCTAAAAAGTGCAACTGCACTGTTCGGCCAAGGGTAGAGGCCCAAAACATACTAAAGTTGAATCACGACGTATTGGGCCGTCGCGTTTCAAAACGCGACGTACCCCTCCGTCGCAATTAAACCCCGACACTCCTGCATGCACCATGCGGCGTGCATGTAGCGGCGCCCACGTAAAGCGATGCTAAAACGCCACGTACCAGGTGGTCGCGTTATACTCATAAATGCGACGTCTGTGTTAGTCGCGTTTCTAAGTGATGCGCCAGAGGTCTGTTTGGGCTGGGATCTCCAACCCTCCAGCCTCCCACCTGTGTAAACACATGTAGACACACACATGGTCTACCAATGGGCGACACATTGGCCCCCAAACCCGGTAAACTACGATCCGAGTGTACCGGTCATTACATTACTATCACCTAAAAAGAATTTCATCCTCGAAATTAAAGGAATAAGCGCAGTTCACAATTCAACACATATAAGACTATCACCTAAAAAAAATTTAATGCTTACTCAAACAAGTATGGATACGTCTTGTACATTTCATCAGCCAACTCCCAAGTGTCTTCACCACCCTGCCTGTTCTCTCATCTGATCTTTACCACCTCAATGTTTTTATTTCTTAACTTCTGTGTTCGGCGGCCTGTAATTAACACTGGATACTCTATCATGGACATATCTGGCTTCAAATCATCACACTGATAATTGACTATCTGGGAGTGATCTCGAATATACCTTCTGAGCATCAAGATGTGAAATACGTCGTGAGCATCCGTGAAGTCTACCGGAAGCTCCAACCTGTATGTCATCTCACCAATCCTTTTCAAAATCTGGAATCGACCCACATATCTGGGACTCAACTTACCCTTCTTGCTGAACCTCAATACACCCTTGGTTGGAGAAACCCTCAAAAACACATAGTCGTCGACTTCAAACTGTAGGGGCCTCGGGGTTCATTGCATGTTTTACAAGCTTTCCCCATGCTCCCCTCCCCCTATGGTGTGCTTGGTGTAGTTGTGGCGACCCCGGAATGTAGCATCCCGGCGGTCTGCCTCCCGTCTGATGTCGTGACCGCAGTGCACGTCGCGACATCAGAGGAGGCATCGCCTCGGTCGGACACGACCTTATCACGGCACAGTTAGCCGTCGTGATAAGAGTCGTGTCATGTCCTAGTAAAATTCCATTTACTGAATATGACAGATATTAAACACAAGAACTTACATAAATGCGAACAACTAGTTTAGCAGAAGCTTATTACATTATACCCCTCATTATAGTCTGAATGAGGAGCAAACAAAAGTAAATTGTATCCTTATTACATTTCCATTTATCTACAACAAAAACAAAAGATGACAACATTGCTTGATGTAGTGTGGTACGCTCAACACACATAACCCTCTTAAGCTTCATCTCCACTTTGACCACCTAAAAATGGTAAATTGAGTGAGCTAACTAGCCCAGTAGAATTCAATTCCTTGAAATAGAAAGGCATCACATGTATAATCTCAAGAATAGGAACATGTACATCACTAACATTGAGTGCTTAAGACGATGAACGAATGAGTCAATTCAGTAACACATGTAGAACAAAAATAGTATAGATCATGATCGATAACTCAAGATGATACTTAAGTTCAGTATCAGGCATGTTATCACACACACACATGTATGAGATGATGACTAATCAAGCACGAACTGATGTATGCCACATTCACTCATCCTCATTCCCCCGCACAGCCACTGACAAATTCGGGTGCTCCTCCCAGGACTGAACCAGCCCCAATTGCACAGGCATAATTCTCAAATGAGCCTAAAGACTCACAATTTGTCATCATAACACACTCACTCTTACACTAGATCATGGATTTACAGGTATTTAATCACATCTCACTCACAAGAACTTGCAAACTTTGTAATTTCTCTGATTACAGAAGTTGATAACTTCAATAGCATCAATTGACTTGGAACTTCTAAGAGATGATTCAAGGTAAAGATAGAAGAAACTTGAGAGGTTTTAGCAGGGGTTTAGGTGGTATAAATACCAAAGATTAGGTAGGCAAATGATTAGATTAATTTGGTGTGGTTTCAGCAAGAATTGGAACAAGGTATGTGCTGAAAACAGGGTCCTGGCAGTGCATGTCGACAGCCAGGAAGTGCCTATCGACATGTGGTACTTTCCCAGAAGCAGAAATGCAATTCTGACAGTGCCTGTCGACAGCCAAGAGGTGTCTGTCAACAGCCACTGTCAGGTAACCCCTGTTGGGTTCTGGAAACATGGCCCTGTCGACAGCTAGAAGCATGGTTGTCGACAGGTGCTGTGTGGACTTTCGGAAAATGATTAAAACCATTTAAAAATTGTGCTACCAAGCTCTTCCATAACTCCTAACATGAATAAGACTTTACACAAGTATGATCTCAACCTCAAGAATCCAACCATCATTGCAAGGAAGTGAAAGTAAGATCATGGAACATAGTACACATGAATGACCAAAAGTGAAGACAAACTCAAGGAGAAATTACTGGAAGAGTAATTCTCCTAAAACTCTCTTTTCTTATTCCATCAAACATTGATCAAGGTACACTCACTTGAGGCTTTCATGGTCTCTCAATACATCAACTCTAAGAAGGAGCAAGAACTGTCATAGTTCAGTCCCCATTACACAATGAGATCCACATGATTTCAGATTTAAACAAGTTATGATGGAAGAGAAGGAATGTATTACCTCCCATGGCCAAATACTAATTTAAACATGATGAAAGGTTTAATTCTTATCATGGGACTATTTTTCGAATCTGGAAAACAACATACACATGGTGAAGGATCACTTTAAACTACTGAACCAGGTTGAAATGTAGGAAGAAGAGGAGAAGAATAGGAAGAGAATTCTACCTAACTTGACGAGGATGAGGTAATGACCACAAGTAAGAGAAGAAATAGTTGAGGCTTGTTGTTGTAGCTGCAACAACCTCCCAAAATCTGCTTTATTGGCTTCACAGCTACACCCAGCAACCTCCAACAATAGCTCGAGCAGGAACAAGGGTGTAGGAAGAGCAATAGCTCTAGCTACCCCCAGCTGTAGAGTTTTGTATGCACAGTAGCAGCACAACAAGAGAAAGGAGAAGAGTTTGGAAAGATAGATTTGTAACATGATGGGGGGTATTTATCACCCAAGGGTCTCTCCATGCACAGCAACAAGTCAGCGGCTAATGTGTCATGGTAAAAACCAATTAGTTTTTACCTCAACACGTAGCTCATGCAACCATATCTCCATGCTTACACATAGGTAACAAACGTGTTACCTTCTCCCATCAATGTGTTGGCCTCCCCAAAACCTCACACGTAGGCAACTCAAAAATTGCTAGAAAACCTTTACCATAATTAGAGCATAATTCGGCTGGCCCAATAAACATTATGTAAATATATCCAAATGATATCCATTTGTCCTAAAATTTTAACCACAAGCTAATATGATGGTTTTACAAATTGTGGTGATTTTTATTTATTATTTAGATTTTATTTAACAATGGGTGAAAAAGCGCCCGAAAAAAAGTTGCGTCAGCTTAACCTTGAAATCCGCATGTCAATAAATCCGGATATTTACATTTCTGATATCTGCACATTTTTCTGAAAATTATGGTGTTCTCAGATTTTTATTTCGTTATAGTTTTCAGTGTCGCTCTGTGGGAGCGCGCACGTCCGAGTACAACACTGGGGTATTGTTTATTAATGCTAATCATTCCTAAATATCAATTATTTCACTTAATGATAATAATAATGTGTAATAACCACATTATTCATATTTTTCTAACAATTAAAATTTTCGGGGCATTACAACTCTCCCCCACTAAAAGAAATTTGGTCCTTCAAATTTAATAACACCAGAGTATGGATACTAACCTGTGAACAATTCCGAATATTTGATGTTGATGGTGTCTTCTAGTTCTCATGTTGCCTCTTCTTGTCCACGTCTACTCCACTGAATCTTCAACAGGGGAACTTCTTTGTTCCGTAGTTGCTTGATTTTTCGATCAAGAATCTGTACAGGTCTCGCCTCATATGCTAAATTTTCTTGTACCTTCAGATCTTGATGCTCAATAATGTGCTCTGGGTCATAGACATATTTTCTCAGCATTGACACGTGAAAAATATCATGTACAATAGATAACTGCGGCGGAAGTGCTAATTGGTACATCATTTCCCCAACTCTTTTCAATATCTCAAATGGTCCAATGTATCTTGGACTCAATTTTCCCTTGATACCAAATCCTCTGATTCCACGATGAGGAGATACTTTAAGGAATACATCCTCTCCTTGCTGAAACTCCAACTCCCTTCTTCGACGATCAGCATAACTTTTCTATCGATCTTGGGCAGCTTTCATTTTGTCTTGTACTAATTTGATAATTTCTGTGGTTTCTTGGATCATGTCAGGTCCAAGGATACATGATTCTTTTAGTTCCACCCAACACGGTGGTGATCTACATTGGCGTCCATACAAAGCTTCAAATGGTGCCATTTGAATGGTAGACTAGTAACTATTGTTATACGTAAATTCCATGATTGCCAAGTGCGTGTTCCAGTCATTTCCAAACTCCAATATACAAGCACGACACATATCTTCAATAATTTGATTTACCCGTTCTGTTTGTCTGTCCGTCTAAGGATGAAATGCAGTACTAAATTTCAATTTGGTTCCCACTGCATCTTGTAATTCCTTCCAAAAATGTGAGGTAAATCTTGCGTCCCTATCTGAAACTATGTCTTTTGGAATGCCATGCAATCGAACAATTTC
Organism: Colocasia esculenta; assembly: GCA_014218235.1. Classification (NCBI taxonomy): domain Eukaryota; kingdom Viridiplantae; phylum Streptophyta; class Magnoliopsida; order Alismatales; family Araceae; genus Colocasia; species Colocasia esculenta. The sequence goes on along the minus strand of CM024753.1, from coordinate 66,628,638 downwards.
TTTCATGTATAGCGCTGCTAAGACACTAACAGACCACCTTGTCTTGATTGCTAAGAAATGTGCTGACTTGGTAAGCCGATCAATGATTACCCATATCGCATCAAATCCACTTCGGGTTTTCGGTCATCCTACAATAAAGTCCATACCGACACTATCCCATTTCCACTCTAGCACTTCAAGTGGTTTTAATTTTCCTGCTAGTTTCTGGTGCTCGGCTTCAACTTTCTGACATATCAAACATCTTGCGATAAAATCCGCAATATCTTTTTCATGGTACACCACCAAAAATACTTCTTCGAATCTTGATACATTTTGCTTGCTCCCGGGTGGATAGTGTAACGTGATCGATGGGCTTCTTCTAAAATTTGCTTCTTAATCTCGGGATTATCCGGCACACACAACCTGCTCCGAAATCGTAGATTTCCAAAAATATCTTCATTAAAGTCAGATCTAGAAGCCAATTTTTCTCGAATTTCTATTAATGTAGGATCATTGTTCTGCTGCCCTCCAATTTGTTTTAATAAATCTGATTGACCTGTCAAGTTATTAACTATAACTTTTCCTTCTTGTGACTCAGCCTTCAAGATTAATGTGGAAAACTCTTCTAGCAATTTCCACTCCTTTACTTGTAATTGGCATACCTTAGCTATAGGGTTTCTACTGAGTGCTTTAGCCACAGTATTTCCTTTTCCTGGATGGTATTCAATCTTGAAGTCATAATCTTTAATATACTCCATCCACCTTCTTTGCCTCATATTCAATTCTTTTTGTGAAAACAAATACTTGAGGCTCTTATGATCAGAGTACACTATGAATTGATTATCAGATAGGTAGTGTCTCTAAAGCTTAAGCGCAAAAACTACTATGGCTAATTCCAAATCATGTACTGTGTAGTTTTTCTCGTGAGTCTTCAATTTTCTCGATGCATAAGCAATGACTCTTCTATCTTGCATCAGTACACATCCCAGTCCAATACTTGAAGCATCTGTATAAACCTCAAATACTTTTCCTTCGACCGGCAAAGCTAGAATTGGTGCAGACGATAGACATTCCTTTAATAATTGAAATGCTTGTTTGCAACTCTCACTCCACACAAATGCAGTTCCTTTCCTAGTCAATTGCATGAGAGGCGAGGGAATTCTAGAGAAATCCTTGACGAACTGTCGGTAATAACTGGCCATTACCAGAAAACTTCTAATCTCATTGAGGTTCTTTGGTTGTTCCCATTTTGTATGGTCTCATTTTTTGAAAAATCTACTGATAGACCTTCCTTAGAAATAATGTGTCCCAAAAACATTACTTGCTTCAATCAAAAATCACATTTACTGAACTTTGCATATAACTTGTGATCTCGTAATAGTTGCGAAGTAATCCGTAAAAGTGCCTCATGTTCTTCTATGCTCTTGGAATAAATCAATATATCATCAATAAATACAACCACAAATTGATCCAAATAAGTTCTAAACACGTCATTCATCAGACGCATAAATGCAGCAGGTGCATTAGTTAATCCAAATGGCATTACTACAAATTCATAGTGCCCATATCTTGTTCGAAAGCTGTTTTGTGAATGTCCTGCTCTTGAATATTTTCCAATCCAGTGATATCTTGGTTTAGTAGGATCATAGAGGCTAAGTACCCTTGACAACCTCTCTGTACTAGCTTACAAGCCTTAACTGCCGAAATTATTGGTATTCTTCTGGTATAGGGTTTTTCAAAGATTATAGAACAATTTTCCTTTCCTGGAAAAGTGACCTACCTTAATTGGCAATCTAAATTGGCGTGATATTTAGATAACCAATCCACCCCAAGGATCACATCATAATCCCACATTGCTAGACATATCAAATCACCAGGTAAATTATGTGCTTTAACTAAAATTTGACTGGCAGGGTAATATTCCTTGAGCTTTTTACCTTCACTCAACGGAGTTGCAACTTCAAGTTGTGCAGATAATGGAACTGATTGAATTTCCAAAGATTTTGCAAACTCATAACTAATAAAGGAGTGTGTAGCTCCTGAATCAAACAATACATGTGCAGGTTTTGAGTTTACTATTAGTGTACCTTCAATTAATCCACCTTCTTGTGGAGATTCAGGCTCTACCTCCTGAATAGCTTGTATTCTTCCTTGCTTTGGTTGTTTTGCTTGGGGATTTGGTTTGGCTGGCGTATTCTTGATCATCGGACAGTCTGGAATCCGATGTTGAGTACTTCTACACTTGAGAAATGCACCCAACCTACGCCAACAATTCTCAGCTTTGTGTCCGCTTATGTGAAAGTGATTACATACATCCTTGCTCCCATCCGGAGCCTTCCCTGACTTCTTCACAGATTGCTGAACTTTCGGGGTACTTCCAAACTCAAACATTCTTTTCCGATCCTAGGTTCCTTCTCCAGATCTTCCTCTAATCTTTTCCACAGTATCGTGCACAGCTTCTACTGCCAAAGCTCTCTTAACCATGTCCGAGTATGTACTGATCAAATGTGGAGTTAACTACATAATAAAAGTAGGACGTAATCCATTCATGAACCTTTTAGCCTTTAATTTATCTATAGCTATTAGATGTGGAGCATACTTGGACAGTCGAGCAAATTAAGCCTCATACTCTGACACTAACATCTTTAGTTGTTTCAGGTTAGCAAATTCATTTGCCTTTCTTTCTTGCACTACCTTAGAAAGTACTGGTCATTAAACAACTCCACAAATCTTCCCAACTAATTTGGGTCAGATCCTCCAACGTAGATTCTATTGTTTCTGACCAAGCTCTAGCGTCTCGATCCAACTGAAAAGTCACCAACCGAATCTTTTCTTCTTCGGTGCATTTGATCACTGTGAATATCCTTTCAATGTCCTTTAGCCAATCTTCGGCCTCATCTGGGTCTGTCCTTCCTGCAAATCTCGGAGGATCTAAGCTTCGAAAATCCTTGAATAGACTTGTCCCACTATGGTTGTTATTTCTAGCTACTGATTTCATCACTCGAGTCAAGTCATGCATTGAACTTTCCATTTTCCTCCAGTTGGTGTCACCTCCGTCCATGACTAAATTAGGAAAGTATCTGAAACATTCAATAGTACATACATTAATTCCACAATTCACCCAAACTTGCATTCATTACATACACATTTCAAATTCACATAACACCCCATTCCATTCACTAGTCAAATAATTACAACACAACATATTATCACTGATTTACATATTATCACTGAAGTCTATATCTCACAAGACATAGACTACTTCCACTAGCCTCTCACTCCCCCATACACATGGGAGTTATATTTACAACCAACATTTAAAAAACAGAGAGGTTAACAAAAGACAAGCTGCCTAAGTCCCTTCCTAGATTTGGGTCAAATCTATAATAGACTCTACGGATGGTTTGTTGTTCCCTTACAACTCCATGATACAATTCTCTTGCCGCATCCGTCAAGATTTCCCAATATCCTTCAAACTAATGGAGCAACATATCTTGCCCTAGCCTGAGGTTGTCCAACCTACACATGACTTGAGTCATGATATCCAGTGAAACACAAGGATTGCCGACAAAGAATGCGCTCGCAGTCAAGTTGAGCACTTCTTCCTTGATTTGTATATGGGCTTCTTGCTGTGCTTGGGCATACAATTCAATGTCTTGGTGTAGCATTTCTAACGCTGCTACCAACCTCTCTTGGGTATTCATATCCATACTGAAACAAATATCAAGTTAAGCATTTATATGATTACAAAATCATACTAACTAATCCCAATTTCTACCCCAACTCACTGGTTATCCCTAGGTTTATCGAACTAATGCTCTGATACCAATTTAACTATCACGTCCTAGTAAAATTCCATTTACTGAATATGACAGATATTAAACACAAGAACTTACATAAATACAAACAACTAGTTTAGCGGAAGATTATTACATCATACCCCTTATTATAGTCTGAATGAGGAGCAAACAAAAGTAAACTATATCCTTATTACATTTCCATTTATCTACAACGAAAACAAAAGATGACAACACTGCTTGATGTAGAGTGGTACGCTCAAACACACATAACCCTCTTAAGCTTCATCTCCACTTGACCACCTGAAATGGTAAATTGAGTGAGCTAAGTAGCCAGTAGATTCAATTCCTTGAAATAGAAAGGCATCACATGTATAATCTCAAGAATAGGAACATGTACATCACTAACACTGAGTGCTTAAGACGATGAATGAATGAGTCAATTCAGTAACACATGTAGAACAAAAATAGTATAGATCATGATCGATAACTCAAGATGATACTTAAGTTCAGTATCAGGCATGTATTCACACACACACATGTATGAGATGATGACTAATCAAGCACGAACTGATGTATGCCACATCCACTCGTCCTCATTGCCCCCGCGCGGCCACTGACAAATTCGGGTGCTCCTCCCAGGACTGAACCAGCCCCAATTGCACAGGCATAATTCTCAAATGAGCCCAAAGACTCACAATTTTTCATCATAACACACTCACTCTTACACTAGATCAAGGATTTACATGTATTTAATCACATCTCACTCACAAGAACTTGGGAACTTTGTAATTTCTCTAATTATAGAAGTTGATAACTTCAATAGCATCAATTGACTTGGAACTTCTAAGAGATGATTCAAGGTAAAGATAGAAGAAACTTGAGAGGTTTTAGAAGGGGTTTAGGTGGTATAAACAACAAAGATTAGGTAGGCAAAAGATTAGATTAATTGGGTGTGGTTTCAGCAAGAATTGGAACAAGGTATGTGCTGAAAACAGGGTCCTGGCAGTGCCTGTCGACAGGTGCTGCTTTCCCAGAAGCAGAAATGCAATTCTGACGGTGCATGTCGATAGCCAGGAGGTGTCTGTCGACAGCCACTGTCAAGTAACCCCTCCTGGGTTCTGGAAACATGGCCCTGTCAACAGCTAGAAGCATGGCTGTCGACAGGTGCTGTGTGGACTTTCGGAAAATGATTAAAACCATTCAAAATTTGTGCTACCAAGCTCTTCTATAACTCCTAACATGAATAAGACTTTACACAAGTATAATCTCAACCTCAAGAATCCAACCATCGTTGCAAGGAAGTGAAAGTAAGATCATGGAACATAGTACACATGAATGACCAAAAGTGAAGATAAACTCAAGAAGAAATTACTGGAAGAGTAATTCTCCTAAAACTCTCTTTTCTTCTTCCATCAAACATTGATCAAGGTACACTCACTTGAGGCTTTCATGGTCTCTCAATAAATCAACTCTAAGAAGGAGCAAGAACTGTCATAGTTCAGTCCCCATTACACAATGAGATCCACATGATTTCAGATTTAAACAAGTTATGATAGAAGAGAAGGAATGTATTACCTCCCATGGCCAAATACTAATTTAAACACAATGAAAGGTTTAATTCTTATCATGGGACTATTTTCCGAATCTGGAAAACAACATACACATGGTGAAGGATCACTTCAAACTACTGAACCAGGTTGAAATGTAGGAAGAAGAGGAGAATACTAGGAAGAGAATCCTACCTAACTTGAAGAGGATGAGGTAATGACCACAAGTAAGAGAAGAAATAGTTGAGGCTTGTTGTTGTAGCTGCAACAACCTCCCAAAATCTGCTTTATTGGCTTCACAGCTACACCCAGCAACCTCCAACAATAGCTCGAGCAGGAACAAGGGTGTAGGAAGAACAATAGCTCCAGCTACCCCCAGCTGTAGAGTCTTGTATGCACAGCAGCAGCACAACAGGAGAAAGGAGAAGAGTTTGGAAAGATAGGTTTGTAACATGATGGGGGTATTTATAACCCTCAATGCACAGCAACACGTCGGCGGCTAATGTGTCATGGTAAAAACCAGTTGGTTTTTACCCAACACGTAGCTCATGCAACTTATCCATGCTTACACATAGGTAACAAACGTGTACCTTTCCCATCAATGGCTGGCCTCCCCAAGCCTCACCGTAGGCAACTCAAAAATTCCCAGAAAACCTTTATCGTACTTAGACCATAATTTGGCTAGCCAAATAAACATTATGTAAACATATCTAAATGATATCCATTTCCCCAAAATTTTAACCAAGGCTAATATGATGGTTTTACAAATTGTGGTGATTTTTATTTAATTTTTAGATTTTATTTCACACTTGGTGAAAAATCGCCCGGAAAATAGTTGCGTCAGCTTAACCTCGAAATCCGCATGTCAATAAATATGGATATTTACATTTCTGATATCTCCACATTTTTCTGAAATTTATGGTGTTCTCAGATTTTTATTTTGTTACAATTTTTCAGTGTCGCCCTGTGGGAGCGCGCACGTCCGAGTACAACACTGGGGTATTATTTATTAATGCTAATCATTCCTAAATATCAATTATTTCACTTTAATGATAATAATAATGTGTAATAACCACATTATTCATATTTTTCTAACAATTAAAATTTTCGGGGCGTTACAAGTCGTGTCGTGACCCAGTTTCCTGTCGCGACACATTGTCCCGTCGCAATGCGGTGCTTGTCGCTGCGCCCCTCTCCGTCGCGTTATCATTGTGACGGCCTGGGAGGGCGCGACAACATCTGGCTTGCCACGGGTGTATCCATGGCCGCGGTTGGCGTGTCGGCGTGTGCCCTAGGGTAGGGTTGCCCTTAGGACCTTCTGGTAGGGAACACGGCAGGTTGGGTCACAGCGTTCAGTGGCCGAAGGTGACACCTTCGTGGTCATGTCCTAGCATGGCGCTAGGAGGCTCGCTTCTCTCTAGTAATCGATTGTCTGACTGTCAATCGATTATTAGAAGAGCGATGGGTGCTCCGGGTTCTCGGGTTGTGCCGTGTGTGCCGGCGTTGGCTGACGGCCCTTCTGGGGGTTTCAGAAGGTGGTTTCGTGCGTGCCTGTGCCCGATGGGCTTGTCTTGGTTACAAGCCAGCTGTGTCGGTTTCTGTGGTGGTTGCCCTACCAGTTCTCTTTTCGACCGATGCTAGGCACTTGAGGGCTTGTCTGTGAGACAGGTTTTTACTGTTACTTGGGACCCCCATCCTCGGGAGCCTGTGGAGGGAGTTCTCCGGGCTATGAGCGTGCTCGAGTTGACAGCCTAGTGTGGTGGACTTGGAGCCGAGGGGAAAATGGTGGGGACAGTGGCGTGGAGTCGTTTATGGAGCTCCCTTAGCTGTGTCTGTGTTGTCGAGGTTGTTGTGGCGCTCTTTCGGTGCGGACCAGCTAGTCCTTCTCACTGCCTCGCTCTAAGTTGGTTCCAGAGCCACTGTAATGACCATCTTCATACCGGTACGATTATACCAATCCTCATCGGTACAAAGTGCACCGTTACAGTGGGATAGTAACCCAACACTAAACGATAAGGTTGATATGTCCATGAATAATAAAAGAGTACAGCGGAATTAAAAGAAATGTTATACTTCATTCCATCATCACCACACATTTCACAGTCTATATAGTAAAAGAAAGTACTAGAGTCCACATTATTACAACTTGAAAAGAACTACATTGTCCATATGAATAAACTTTATTCAACTATGAAAGAAAAATATAACTATAACGTGAACTCTACTGATTATTCCTTCTCGTATGCAGCGTCAACCTTCACTACGCTTCCCTCAGGCACTGAGTTACTCTCTGGGGCATCCCATGTATCCAAAGCTCCATATTGTATGTCTCCTACTGAATTAGACTTAAGCTCTGGTTATCATCAACTACGTATCAGGGAAGAGAATATCCACAAGTCTGCTTTTAGAAGCATATATGGATACTACGAGTTTGTGGTCATGTCGTTCGGCTTGACAAATGCTCCAGCGGCCTTTATGCAACTCATGAACAATATGTATAGGCCATATTTGGACTAGTTCATAGTGGTATTCATTGATGATATTCTAATTTACTCTAAGTCAAAAGAAGAGCATGAAGAACACTTGAAGATTACTCTGCAAGTGCTTAGAGATAACTAACTCTATGCAGAGCTGAGCAAATGTGAGTTCTGTGTGAGCAACTATCCTTAAAAATATTGTTAAACATTTAATCAGAATCTTTTTTCTATGACAAAATATTTTAATATCTTCTAAATCAATTTATTGATTTATACCACAATTTATGAAAAATAAATATGACAAACATAGGCTCTCATATTTAATATTGAACTATATCTTAGCCAAAATTTATGCACACAAAATCTAAGTATCAACACTGTCACACGAAATTTCTCTAAGTCCATAGCGTATACTGTATATCATACTTACTCCGACTCTAGACTCCGACTTTGGAAAAGTCGAAGTATTGTATCAATTGATTAACAAATGGGTAGTACTTCGACTTTGGAAAAGTCGAAGTCTGGCTTGACTCCAACTCCCTAAAAGTCAAAGTCCTTACCGATTGTCTATCAACTGAACCCTACTCCGACTCTTTAACAGTCGAAGTCAGACGTTACTCCGACTCCCCAGAAGTCGAAGTCTATTGCTTGTTTGCTTTGCACTCCGACTACTTAAAAGTCGAAGTATGTCATCAATTGATGAACAAACTTATATCACTCCGACTCTCAAAAAAGTCGAAATTTGTTATCAATGAATGACTCACTGCGACTTCTATATAGTTGAAGATCTGTTTGCATATCTTGGACTCTGACTCCTTGAAAGTCAATGTATCATATATCAACTCTTGTGTACTTGTACTTAAATAATACTTGTGTTATATGTCATTCTCCAGAATCCATGAAATCATATTCTTGGTTATTTCATTGGCTTTCATTATTCCTATGGGATCCTTTACACACAAAAAATGACACTTATATGTCTTACAGAATAATGTTCTTTGTGCTATCACCATTTAAATATTCTATTAGGCAGAAAAATTTATATTCAAAATAATCACATATGAAAATCTTTGTTAAAGATTTGAAATAATTATATAATGTGGTCTCATGTTTACTGTCAGAAGTTTAGTTCTTTTCATTTGACAGTTGCTATGCAGTAAATGCAATGGTAGGTATAAGCAGTTTGGGTTATCTGTCAGAGCTCACCTACCACTGTTAAAACTCCATGGCTTTTAGGAAAAGTCCTTGCATTCCCCATACAATTGTCTGTCTATCTTTAAATGCTTTGAACTTCTGTCTATCTGAACCCTTCATGCTTTATATATTTTTATCTCACCTACCTCCGAAAGTATGGAGGTATCTGTGTCCTTCTTGTCCTTCCAGGCTTGCAGAACATTAATGAAGCATGCTTAGCTTTCAGCCTTGAGCATGAGGTTTACAGAACATTAATGAAAAGCTGTCCATCAAGCCATGAAGCTACCTACATAGCCTGAAGATGTTGGGACTCCAGGAACTAAAAGACTGATGGTTAAAATAGAAGTCTCAAGGTGTCAACATCCAAGGATCAACGGCTATCCTTCAAACGGCTAGTTTCTAACAGTTAGTTTCAAATGGAAAGATCAAGATTCTGAAGCTCATATATAGAAGCTGAAGCTTGAATCAAAACACATGAACCAGCAATACTGAACTCCAATCTGAAATTGCAAGCAGCAAGAGTTGCCACAAGCTTAGCTACTAAAAGAGAAAGAGAGCTGCTACTCTTCGACTTCCAAGCTCTCTTGTTTTTAAAAGTCATTTCTTGTTGGGTGGCATTCTGTAACTGTAGATCTTTCTCAGTCCACCCACTTTGATTGAGAAAGAGTTAGAGCTCCAATTCTTATTTGTATCTCTTTCTAATTCTCTGTGTTTGCTTATTCTTCTGAGCAGACACACTAGTGTTTTTCATTTCTGTGTTAGATAACCTGTAGGAGGTTTGTTTCCTGCAGTGCCTCTCTTGTGAAGGGAAGACCTACTAGTGTAGGTAGTCTTTGTACCCTTTTGTAAAGGGAAGACTTGCTTGGGTGCAAGTGGGTTTGCAATATCTCTCAGGTTGAGAGAAGGCCAAGTGCTCTTGACAGCTTAGTGAAATCCCAAGAGGTTACTTGGGGATTGGACGTAGGACTTCTATATGGGAAGGGCCAAACCATGATAAAATCTCTTGTGCAATTGTGTGATTGTTTCCGCCAAGTTCTCACTTGTTTCACACACACCACACTAAATCCTAACAACTCTATTTAGTGTTGTCTATTTTTAGATAAATTTTAAAAGCGCAAGAAGTCTTATTCACCCCCGTTTAAGACATATATAGTGCCATCTCGATCCAACATTCGGGATGGACGAGGTGTCTTTCCTTGGTCATATCATATCCAAGGAGGGTATCTCCGTGGACCCGTCTAAAGTAGAAGCAATGAAGAGTTGGGGCAAGCCAACAACTGTGTCGAAAATTAGAAGCTTTCTGGGTCTGGATGGATACTAGAGATGATTCATTAAAGACTCTTCCAAGATAATTGTACCACTGACCAGACTTACTAGGAAGGAGAACTGTGACAGAACGCCTCGGCCAAGCCCGTTAAACCGATAACATACTTGATCCGAGTCCGCCTCCCGCGAACGGGCCGAAGCCTCACAAGGGATACCAAACCACAGTCCATGTAAATACAAAGGAACACACCATTTTATATATATAATTCACAAGTTACATAGCCAAATTTCCACAAAAACTATAAAGAGGTACAAGAGCCTGGGGCATACCCCGAGGTACAACTGAAGAAAGTAAACAACTAACTAAACTACACTGCTGGAGAACTACACAGCTGGGACTACACCGCTGGAGGTACTGACCCTGCACCGCTACGGCGCGGCCCTGAGCTGGACGACGGTCGTGAGACGTCCTCCTCGCTCTCACCTGTGGGGGTAGAGGTGAGCCTCTCTAGTCACTGGCTCAGTAGGGAACTCCCCCAAAATCGAGCAAACCAAACACCACAGGTACAAAAGCAGTAAACAATACCAATAATTTATAGAACAGCTAAACAGAATATTAAAGCTGTAAAAGTACTCACCGTCTGCCGACTACGAGAAACAATAGTAATAATTTGTAACGACCATCTTCATACCGGTATGATTATACCAATCCCCATCGGTATAAAGGGCGTCGTCACAGTGGGACATTTACCCAACACTGGTCGATAGGTTGATATGTACCTGGATAGCAATAGAGTACAGCGGAATAAAGTAAACAACTCAACTCTTAATCCGTCACCAACACACATTCCATAATCTAAATAGCGAGATAGAAGGACAATGTCCACATTAATACAAAATAAAGAGAGTTACAATGTCCAAAATATTGTTCATACAATATTCCTTTTTTTTTGCGCAAAAGAAAGTACAATTGGTAACACCTCCACAAAATAGTCTTCTAATGATGATCCTCGCCACGCTACCTTCTAGTGCACGATACATGTCAACCTGTACGCCGAAGCAAGAGTGAGTCCAAAGACTCAGCAAGCGACACTACTCATGATATACGCATACAAGTCTTAGTGGTTTCTACATGCACTTTTACAATTAACAACACATAGCATGCTAGTCAATTCAAGTTTTCTACCTATCATGAAAGTTCTACAATTTATACATAACTCATGCTTTCAGATTTGTAAAATGAAATTCACCTATCACATGATCTCTATTCCATTTGCTCAGGAACTTTAGTCTTTTAAAGAGCTAAAACATGAAAGCTATCGACATGAACAATTTACACACATGAAGGGGACACAACTAGCATGGATTTCACCTAGTTTTAAACACATACACGAACCTTTTCACATGCTTTAGATTGCTGATTTCATATGATTCAATGACATAAATCTACACATGAGATCTACAATATACATAAAACACATCATGTGAATCAAGTAATCAAGCTATCTTGCACTCATTTCACTAATTATCCCTAACATGGATTCTAGGCATTTGTGCACACATAAGCATGATAATGACAACATGAGTTTACTGATTTCACATGGTTTCTAATAACACATTCTCACATTCTCGGTTTTACATGATTTCATACTTACTCATTCACGTTGTTCACTTTTACACATTTGACACGTACACATGTTCACACTTATACAATTTACTCATTTCCAGATCATTTCTCTTTCACTTTCACTTATCACATATCATATCGATTGCACTTACCACGTGCGTCTTGGGCACTTACCACGTGCCATATTCACATATTTCACATTTTACTCATTTTTCATTACTTAAACAATTTGCCATGACACATAGTCCTAACCACCAGTAGAGGACACTAACAATATCTCATAGCTCGTGCTCATTCCTTAGCACAGCTCTCAACACAACTCATTACACAACACATGACACAACACTTACACAACTCATACACATACTCACCACCTAGGCAATACAGCGGTGAATCTTGGTAACTGCGCAGACCGGGAGAAGCCCTCTCCACCCTATCCAGTGGTACTTGTCCACCTCCGGGGTTTTCCCAATGCCTTTGGGACAAACTTATATCACATGGAGCCTTCTATAGGGACTTTTCTATATACGGCTCCCGATGCCTCTGGGGTAGCAGTGTCACATAGGCACAGCTTTTACACTTTATACATTTACCGTTTTACACATGGTTTTACACATAACTCATCTCATTTCATTCACTTTCTCACTCACATTAATATCTCTGTTTTTCCTAATCATGGCACTACATAATTTCAAGAGTTAAACACAGTAAACACATTAATCATGCTGGTTTTAGACCATAACAAATCACATTACGATCATATGCACGAATTATCACCTTTCACATAGAAAACACATAACTTTTTATTTACTGTTCCAAATGATCTGAAATTTTAACCACATGCTGGTTTCGGGTTCATGATGATACCCTCAATTTTTTTCAGATTTTTCTGAGCTATATAGGATTTTCAGAAAATCAAACACCTATTTTTGCATGTTATTCACAATTTACGTTAACATGGAATTTACACATCATGCAATTTACCACTTGTTGTTTAAACATAAACTACCAACCTATGCATGAATTTAGAGTGCAAAATTTCCCTAATTCATACATCTATGGATTAAACACTACGAATCATTTTTACATACTTCTATTTTATCGAACCGAATCTATTAACAAATTGCACAAGCATGGATAAGTTACCTAAATTTTGTAAACACACATGCTGACCCACAATCTTTATGATTAGACCGAAATCAAGGCCTTTAACTAATCCTAATCATGGAGCATGGACATGCTAAAGTTTCATCAAGTCATGCTCATAAGTTTAAAAAAAAAACACCATTAACCACGTTCATCCACACACCACAAATGATGATATACATAGCTTATAGGAATACCATATATCCTCATCACGGAAATCATAACGAAATTAACGTACAAGAGGGACAGAACAGCTCACTGTTCTGTCCAGAAGAACTAGACGGCGTCTCTGGCTGCTAACTCAGAGTCAGCGGCAGGGTCGATGGACGCCGAGTTCATGAACTGGACGTCCAGGGACCTTGCCGTCAAGCCAGGTCTGTGCAGAATACACAGACCGAGCTCTCAATCTTGGGTGAATTGGAGGGTCTAGGACTCGAAGAAAATTCCATAAAAATATCGAAACCCACCTAGACTCATACGGGGACACCATAGATAGGTCACTTGCCTCTCTAAAATTCCTCCAAGGGATTTGTGGCTCGAAGAAGACCTCCTTGGGCAGTTCCAAGAAGTTGCAGAAGTGCCTCCAAGATCGCCTTCCTCCGGGTTCCTGGGTGATCTCCACGCCGAGGGGATGATGGGGAAGCCTTCTCCTTTGCTTCAGCTCCTCCTTGTTGCAGTAGATCTCCAGATCCAGCTTCAAAGGGTCGGATTTGAGGGTTCTAGAATGGGGTTTTCTCACAGAATGCTCTAGGGTTTTTCTTTCTTCTCCTCTCCTCTTGCAAGGGTGAAAATGAGAAGTGGGGAGAGGCCAATTCGGGTTCAGGATGTAGGAGAGCCCCTCACCCACTCACCATGCCGATTAGACAGCCTTAGATCCGTGGGGAACATCCCCAATGGGTGGCCATGCCTTGTTTCAGAAGACAGCAGCTCTGATGCGCATGCAGGTCAGAGAGGTTGACGTCCACATCTCTGGACGCCTGGGTCAGGCTTGGCGTCCAGGTCTGGACGTTGACTCCACCTCGGCGGCCAGAGGTTGACGCCAAGGTGGCCTTTGGCCAGAACCTTAATTTATGCAGAAACTATGCATACCAAGCTTATATACAAGCAATATGTATATGGTATTATACTCATACTATCACCAGGCAATACATACCTTGTTTATATTTAATATAAACACATGCACATTAGTTATACTAATTAATATGTACATAAATATCTATATACATACACAAGCATACATAAGCATACTAAGATAAAATGTACGTAGACACCTACCTGTACGTACGTGATATTTTACACATGTATGACTCAACACACGGCAATTTAAATGACGAGAATTATGAGGGCTTCGCAAATCATTAGGAGGTGATATGATTTATGCTAGCTAGGAATAATCCATTCGATAAAATAGTCCTCGCATACACACACTTGATTTGTCATATATATAGTATACGCACACTGGTGTAGCATACTTATGTACATTATGCTTGGAATAGATGGATACAACATGCGCACCGGTAATTAGATTAACTTACACAACTTACCTAACATTGCTTAAGCACTATATGCATAGGATTCCTTAATAGTACTATATGCATAATTTAGCCAATTGGCTATTCTCACCTAAATATCATAAAAATACATGCATGTTATTCTTGAGGAGTATAGAATTTCAATATAAACCACTAATTACACCTACCATGCTTGAACTCTTTATGCATATGCAATATACGAAGTACAATATTCATATTAGCTAAACCATGCTAATGAGCAACGCTTACAACTAATCATACACATGCATGCACAAATACACCAAGGTGTTATGCATGTAGAATTGGGTATACAATGTCACACGCACAAGATAACATACATACGTACATAACATATGTACTTCATACACTCCCATACAAAATTCCATGAAATAGGTAGTATAGGATATTCTTCAATATTTAGATAGCACACGCATAGTACTATTCAAGTATCCTAAGTCAGAGATTCTTGGTATTCATAATACACTTCTAATTAGCTAATTGTTCACTTCCACATTAATCATCTATACACCTATGTATACATATTAGATATTCGCACATGCTCATGTTCAAAAGAAGGATAAAACTTATAGTAGGCACAATGAAATACGCATGCTAAGCACACAACAACCGAACACCCAACACACACCATTCATATACATACAGATATATAAAGAGAGTAAAATCCGGGGTCTTAATAATTAAACGGCAAACCAATACAGGTGTACAAGCTAAGTAGAGACAGCCAACACGAGCCACGTGAACTGGTTCGCGACACCAGAAACTGACTTGGAAACTAACACAGGTCTACCTCTCAGTCTCGCAGCCACAGACGAAAGGTCCAGCTGCCGCTCCACGTAAAAAGGTCAGAACTGTGGAGACCAACTAAACACCACCACCTGCAACCACACGGTCCAGGCCCATGCCTGGCACCTCCAGAGACCCTGGCCTGGGTCGCTAGAGTGAGGCACTGGAAAAGGACTAGCTGGGACTAGTGTCGACTACTGGTGTCCGTACCCAACTACGAGCGCACTACAAGTGACTAAAAACAAAATCAAGTGTCATTGTCCCACTGTCGTCTTTCCCTCAGCCGGACGTGCAACTCAACACAGGAGTGAGGGTGTCCAGGTCAGACGACACAGACCTCGACGGTACAACACAAGTACCGAGACAAAGCCCGAGCTAACAGCCTGGCTCACAAAGAACCTGAAGGCACCAACTGGAGAGGTAACCACGGTAGGCGTCGTACTACTCGCCACGTACACAAAACCACGTGCACGTCACACACAACCACGTGAAACCTCACGTAAACCACAAGTAACCATGGTCCACTACACGTGAACCCAACTGACTTGCGTACAACACGCAGTCACTGAAGTAAGCAACTAACTGCATACCTTGTATGCTAAAACACGAGAACCAAGTGCACTCAGTGCACCTCATGTGTCAACACACATGCATTATCGATAAATGTTGAATCAGTCATTTCTGTTTATAACCAGTAGGCGGCAATATCGACTGTCGCTTACAACAAGTCAACGGCAAGGGACCTGGCCGTTAACATCTTGGCTGAGGAGCTTGGCGACAAACGATGTTGACGCCAAGTTCCCCGGCCTTATACACTGCAAAAACCCTAATCCGGCTCTGCGGGTTTTCTAACCATTCTAACTACAGAAAAACATACAAATGCAGTTCCTTTAGCATGCCAGAACCCAATACAAACCACTACAACATGCTTCGTACAATAAACTACTCAAACCACCCATTAACCCCGCATGGTGCAACTTGATCCGAAAACGCATTATCATGTTGATTCAAGTGGGTTTGTTATGTTTTAATGTTTCTACGGAGCTACCAGGGTTCGTCCCCTACCTCAGAACGTGCTAGAACCTCCCGCAATCTTCCGGTTCACACGAGCCCTCCGCGAGCTCCCACGGGAATTGCACCACGATTGGCGTTTCCTTGCGCAATTCGGCGACGCCACGCGTTCTACGATCGTCCAACCACTCTCGGAACCTGATAGAAGCTTCAGAGACACGGGGGCAGCAGCTGGGGCAAGAGGGAAAGAGAGTGAGCTGAGAGAACTGCTCTCGGGTGAGCCTAACCTGCAGAATTCTCAGGTTGGCGTCAACCCCTATGCCGCCAACAGCAACCGCCACCCTTAGCGTCCACATCTACTGCCGCCAAGTTCAAGCAGTCAACGTCCACTAACCTGGACGCCAACCAGTCAACGGCCACCCCTGGCCGCCAACTCCAACTGAACAGCAGCAGGTCCTATTCATTTCAGGACCAACCCTGCTCTTCACCTGCTCAAGCCACACATTCACGTCACACATTCCACACACACTAGCTCACATGGCCTCACAACGGCCTACACAACCAACACACACATGATCCGCATGGATCCGAAAGGCACGCGACGTTACATTACTATCATCTAAAAAGAAAATTTCGACCTCGAAATTCATAACACAATTCAAGGTTAAACAACTTATATACACATACCTTTACAAGCACTATCATCTAAAAAAGAAAATACACAAGCTTATTCAAACAGATAGGGATACCCTTTAGCCATTTCCGCGGCCAACTCCCAGGTATCCTCACCACCTAATCTATTTTCCCATCTCACTTTAACTAGCTCAATTTCTTTATTCCTCACTTCTTCATCTTTCGATCTATGATCTGCACCGGATACTCTGGCATAGTCATGTCCGGCCTCAGGTCACCACCTTGATATCTAATTATTTGAGCTGGATCTTCAATACACTTTCTCAACATGGAGACATGGAAAATATCATGCACATCTGCAAAATCAGCTGGCAAATCCAGCCTATAAGCTACTTCCCTAATTCTTTCAATCACCTGGAAAGGTCCCACATACCTTGGACTCAACTTCCCAGACTTGCCAAATCTCATAATACCTTTACTTGGGGAAACTCTAAGAAAAACAAAATCTCTCACCTCAAACTGAAGTGGTCTCCTTCGAACATCTGCATAACTTTTCTGCCTACTTTGAGCTGCCTACAATTTTCTTTAATAAGCTTCACCACTTTCGTGGTTTGCTGAATCAATTCAGGACCCATTAATTGCCTTTCTCCCACTTCATGCCAGTTCAATGGGGTTCTACATGGCCTTCCATATAAAGCTTCATACGGTGCCATCCCAAGACTGGTATGATAGCTATTATTGTAGGCAAATTCAACCATTCCCAAATGATGCTCCCAACTACCTCCCCAAACTAAACAACAAGCCGCAACATATTTCAATTGTCTGAATAGTCCTCTCTGTCTGACCATCTGTCTGGGGATGATAAGCGGAGCTATACCTCAATTCAGAACCAATCACTTTCTGCAAACTTCTCCAAAACCAGAAGTAAATCTTGGATCTCTATCAGATACAATAGTCTTCGGAATACCATGCAGTGGAACAATTCTTTCAACATAAATATTTGCCAATCTGTCCACTGTCCAAGACATACTCACTGCCACTAATCTGCATACCTTAGTCAATCTGTCAACAAACACCCATATTCCATTATGCCCGGAACTCGACCTTGGTAAACCTGCCACAAAGTCCATTGCAATATCATCCCATTTCCACTGTGGAATAGGCAACGGTTGCAATAGACCTCCAGGCTTCTGATGCTCTGCTTTAATCTGCTGACAGATAGCACACCTTGCCACAATTCTGCTATTTCTTTCTTCATATGAGCCACCAAAAATGCTTCTAAATCATGGTACATTTTAGTACTACCCGGATGAATAGTGTACCTAGATTTATGAGCCTCTTCCAGAACTCGCTGCTTCACCTCTCTTTTGCAGGAACAAACAACCTGCCTCGAAGCCTGACCACACAATTATCATCAATAGAAACTCCTTCCATTTTACAATTTCAGTAAACCTGCATCTGCTCTCTGAGCCTCAATAATTTGCCAATACAAAGACGGCTCTACAGCACTAGCAGCTAGAATTGCCCGTCGCTGACTGCTGGCACATACAAGGAATTCTCTGCTACTTCTTCATAAACTTCCATTCTTTAATCATCATCAAATTCATATATGCCTTTCTGCTCAAGGCATCTGCTACAACATTGGCCTTACCCGGATGGTAAGCCAAACTGAAATCATAATCCTTCAGATATTCAACCCATCTGCGTTGGCGAAGATTCAAATCTTTCTGCGAGAAGATATATTCAAGCTTTTATGATCTGTAAAAATCTCAAATCTCTCGCCATACAGATAATGCCTCCACATTTTTAAAGCAAACACAACTGCTGCCATTCTAAATCATGAGTGGGGTAATTCTCTTCTGCTGGCTTCAATTGCCTGGATGCATAGGCTATCACTTTACCATGCTGCATAAGCACTGCGCCAAGTCCTCTCCTTGAAGCATCAGTATACAACACAAAACCACCACTCCCTGCCGGTAATGTCAATATAGGTGCTGAAGTAAGTCTTTTCTTTAATTCCATGAAACTTCTCTGACATTCACCGGACCACACAAAAGGCACTCCTTTTCTGGTCAATCTTGTCATAGGTGCTGCAATCTTAGAAAAATCTTGAATAAAGCGCCTATAATAACCTGCCAACCCCAAAAAACTTCTAATCTCGGTTATTGTCTTAGGCACTCCCCACCTTGACACAGCTTCCACTTTACTCGGGTCCACTGCTATTCCTTTAGCTGAGATAACATGACCCAAAAATTGAATTTCCTTCAGCCAAAATTCACACTTACTGAATTTAGCAAAAACTGGTTATCCCTTAACAACTGCAGGGTAAACCTCAAATGAGCTGCATGCTCCTCTTCAGATGCTGAATAAATTAGAATATCATCAATAAAGACCACAATGAATTGATCTAAATATGGATGAAAAATTCTATTCATCAGATCCATAAAACCTGCAGGAGCATTAGTCAACCCAAAAGGCATTACCACAAACTCATAGTGACCATATCTGGTTCTGAACGCTGTCTTATCTATATCCTCCTCTTTGATTCTCAATTGATGGTACCCGGACCTCAAATCAATCTTAGAAAAAACCTTTGCTGATTGCAACTGATCAAATAAATCATCTATCCTCGGCAACGGGTACTTATTCTTGATGGTCACATCATTCAATTTTCTATAATCAATACACATCCGAAAACTTCCATCTTTCTTTTCACAAATAAAACCGGCGCTCCCCACGGGGAATGACTCGGTCTAATAAAACCTTTTGCAACAACTCTTCTAATTGCTTTTTCAATTCTTTAAGTTCTGCTGGTGCCATCCGATATGGAGCTTTAGAAATCGGCATGGTACCTGGCAGCAACTCAATAGTAAAGTCCACCTCTCTATGTGGAGCTAAACCAGGCAAATCCTCAGGAAAAACATCAGCAAATTCCCTAACCACGGGAACTGCTTCTACTGGCTGACTGGCCTCTACCAAACTCACCGAGGCTAAATAAGCCACACACCATCATTTATCAACTTTCTAGCTTTAATTGCAGAAATTAGAAACTTGGAGGTATAAAAGGCATACCTTGATATTCAAACACTGCACCATTAGGATGACAAAATCTGATCCTTTCTTTCTGCAATCTAACATTGCTCCATACATCTCAAGCCAATCCATACCCAAAATGATATCATAATCTGACAACTGCAGGGCATACAACCGACCCGGCATCTGGTTCCCTTCAATCATAACAGGAGCTTCATCTATATAGCTCGAAGTGAGTAAGAACTCACCTGAAGGAACCTCCACCACTAACTCACAAGACTTCTCTTCTAAAGGATGAGCTATACAATCCAGAAATTCTTCGGAAATAAAAGAATGAGAGGCACCCGAATCAAATAAGACTCTTGCTGAATATTCATAAAGAGGTAAAGTACCTTCTATCATATTTGACGCCTCTGCCTGGGCTCGGGTGATAGCCATAACCCGGCCTCTCCCTCGCTGCTGCGGTGCTCCTCTGCCACGACCTGCCTGGCTGCTGGAACTGCTGAGGCTGCTGCTGCTGCACACCTCTGCCATACCCATATTCTCTTGCATAGGGACAATTGCGGATCAAATGTCCCGGCTGATTACAATTATAACATCTATACCCTGGAGGAACAATAGGCTGCCTGGCAGTGCTCTGCTGCGACTCCTCCACCTCAGGCCTACCACGGCCTTGCTGGAACTGCGGACGACCTCCCCATCCTCTTCCTTTCCTTTAAGTGCTTGCTTTAATTTCTGGCCCCATTTACCAAAGCCTGATGTAGAAGGTCCCGCTGGTGCTTACCCTTGCTTGCACCTACTGTCTGCTGCGGTAGCCGAAAACTACCTGAACCTGATTCACCTGCCTGACGAGTCGGATAGACCTCTCCAAAGTAGCTGCCCTCTGCGCTGCCTCTTCCACTGTCTTGCACATGAGAGGTACTATCGCATCCTGCAATTCCACTCTCAATCCTCTGATAAAATACTCAACCATCATGTTATTATCTGAAACCACATATGGCGCATAACGGCTAAGTGCCATAAATCTCATCTGGTACTCTAAGAGTGAAGAGTTACCTTGCTGGAGAGTTCGGAATTGCTCTCTTTTTACTTGCTGCACTTGGATCGGAAAGAATGTATCGTTAAATACATCAAGAAACTCCGGCCAAGTGATAGCTTCCACCGTCCTGCCTGCAAAAGTGGTTTGCATCTTCAATCGCCACCATTCCAAGGCAAAACCTCTCAACTGGTAAGCAGCTAACACCACTCTATCCGCTGCCAGACACCTCATAGTCGCAAAGACCCTTCAATTTCATGAACCCAATGCTCAGCTGTATCTGGATTCGGCCCTCCTGAATAAGTAGGCGCTGCAATCTCAGAAATTTCTCCACTGCATCACTGGTTCTTCTGCTATCAACTGGTGGTGGTGGTGGCACAGGTGCTACAAAAGGCACCTCCACTCTCGGCGGAACTGGAGCAACAGGTACAGCCTCTCCATCCCCAGGTGGCACTGCAACCGGTGGTACTGGCGCCTGCTGATCCATTCTTGCCCGAATATCCGTGAGGCTCTCCCAAATTCTTTCTATCACGCTGGGTGCTTTCCTCGGATCATCTCCTCCACCACCCCAATCTCTCCTATCAGCCATTTCAGAAATTTCTACATACACAAAACACCAGACAAAATCTCAAACCACAAATGATCAAAACCAGGGTCCCTACCAGCAGTGTAAAAAGACCGAAATAAGGCTATGTATCCTTCTAATTCCCTTATATTAACACGGACCTTGCTCTGATACCAACTGTGACGGAACGCCTCGGCCAAGCCCGTTAAACCGATAACGTACTTGATCCGAGTCCGCCTCCCGCGAACGGGCCGAAGCCTCGCAAGGGATACCAAACCACAGTCCGTGTAAACACAAAGGAACACACCATTTTATATATATAATTCACAAGTTACATAGCCAAATTTCCACAAAACTATAAAGAGTACAAGAGCCTGGGGCATACCCCGAGGTACAACTGAAGAAAGTAAACAACTAACTAAACTACACTGCTGGAGAACTACACAGCTGGGACTACACCGCTGGAGGTACTGACCCTGCACGCTACGGCGCGGCCTGAGCGACGACGGTGGTGAGACGTCCTCCTCGCTCTCACCTGTGGGGGTAGGGGTGAGCCTCTCTAGTCACTGGCTCAGTAGGAACTCCCCCAAAACCGAGCAAACCAAACACCACAGGTACGAAAGCAGTAAACAATACCAACAATTTATAGAACAGCTAAACAGAATATTAAAGCTGTAAAAGTACTCACCGTCTGCCGACTACGAGAAACAACAGTAATAATTAAACGGCAAACCAGTACAGGTGTACAAGCTAAAGTAGAGACAGCCAACACGAGCCACGTGAACTGGTTCGCGACACCAGAAACTGACTCGGACAAACTAACACAGGTCTACCTCTCAGTCTCGCAGCCACGGACGAAAGGTCCAGCTGCCGCTCCACGTAAAAGGTCAAGCAACTGGAGACCAACTAAACACCACCACCTGCAGACCACACGGTCACAGGCCCATGCCTGGCACCTCCAGAGACCCTGGCCTGGGCTCGCTAGAGTGAGGCACTGGAAAAGGACTAGCTGGGACCAGTGTCGACTACTGGTGTCCGTACCCCCAACTACGAGCGCGCTACAAGTGACTAAAAACAAACTCAAGTGTCACTGTCCCACTGTCGTCTTTCCCTCAGCCGGACGTACAACTCAACACAGGAGTGAGGGTGTCCAGGTCAGACGACACAGACCTCGACGGTACAACACAAGTACCGGGACAAGCCCCGAGCTAACAGCCTGGCTCACAAAGAACCTGGGGCACCCAACTGGAGAGGTAACCACGGTAGGCGTCGTACTACTCGCCACGTACACAAAACCACGTGCACGTCACACACAAACCACGTGAAACCTCACGTAAACCACAAGTAACCATGGTCCACTACACGTGAACCCAACTGACTCGCGTAAACAACACGCAGTCACTGAAGTAAGCAACTAACTGCATACCTTGTATGCTAAACACGAGAACCAAGTGCACTAAGTGCACCTCATGTGTCAACACACATGCATTATCGATAAATGCTGAAATCAGTCATTTCTGTTATAACCAGTAGGCGGCAACATCGACTGCCGCTTACAACAAGTCAACGGCAAGGACCTGGCCGTTAAATCTTGGCTGAGGAGCTTGGCGACAAACGATGTTGACGCCAAGTTCTCCGGCCTTATACCCTGCAGAAACCCTAATCCGGCTCTGGGTTTTCTAACCATTCTAACTACAGAAAAACATACAAATGCAGTTCCTTTAGCATGCCAGAACCCAATACAACCACTACAACATGCTTCGTACATTAAACTACTCAAACCACCCATTAACCCCGCATGGTGCAACTTGATCCGAAAACGCATTATCATGCTGATTCAAGGGGGTTGTTGTTTTAATGTTTCTACGGAGCTACCAGGGTTCGTCCCCTACCTCAGAACGTGCTAGAACCTCCCGCAATCTCCCGGTTCACACCGAGCCCTCCGCGAGCTCCCACGGGAATTGCACCACGATATGGTTTCCTCGCGCAATTCGGCGACGCCACGCGTTCTACGATCGTCCAACCACTTCGGAACCTGTTAGAAGCTTCAGAGACACGGGGGCAGCAAGCTGGGGCAAGAGGGAAAGAGAGTGAGCTGAGAGAACTGCTCTCGGGTGAGCCTATAACCTGCAGAATTCTCAGGTTGGCGTCAACCCCTATGCCGCCAACAGCAACCGCCACCCTTAGCGTCCACATCTACTGCCGCCAAGTTCAAGCAGTCAACGTCCACTAACCTGGACGCCAACCAGTCAACGGCCACCCTGGCCGCCAACTCCAACTGAAACGCAGCAGGTCCTATTTCATTTCAGGACCAAACCTGCTCTTCACCTGCTCAAGCCACACATTCACATCACACATTCCACACAACTAGCTCACATTGGCCTCACAACGGCCTACACAACCAACACACACATGATCCGCATGGATCCGAAAGGCACGCGACGTTACATTACTATCATCTAAAAAGAAAATCGACCTAAATTCATAACCAATTCAAGGTTAAACAACTATATACACATACCTTTACAAGCACTATCATCTAAAAAGAAAATACACAGCTTATTAAACAGATAGGGATACCCTTAGCCATTTCCGCGGGCCAACTCCCAGGCCTCACCAATCTATTTTCCCATCTCACTTTAACTAGCTCAATTTCTTTATTCCTCAGCTTCTTCATTTCGATCTATGATCTGCACCGGATACTCTGGCATAGTCATGTCCGGCCTCAGGTCACCACCTTGATATCTAATATTTGAGGGATCTTCAATACACTTTCTCAACATGGAGACATGGAAAATATCATGCACATCTGCAAAATCAGCTGGCAAATCCAGCCTATAAGCTACTTCCCCATTCTTTCAATCACCTGGAAAGGTCCCACATATCTTGGTCTCAACTTCCAGACTTGCCAAATCTCATAATACCTTTACTTGGGGAAACTCTCAGAAAAACAAAATCTCCCACCTCAAACTGAAGTGGTCTCCTTCAAACATCTGCATAACTTTTCTGCCTACTTTGAGCTGCCAGCAATTTTTCTTTAATAAGCTTCACCACCTCCGTGGTTTGCTGAATCAATTCAGGACCCATTAATTGCCTTTCTCCCACTTCATGCCAGTTCAATGGGGTTCTACATGGCCTTCCATATAAAGCTTCATACGGTGCCATCCCAAGATTGGTATGATAGCTATTATTGTAGGCAAATTCAACCATTCCCAAATGATGCTCCCAACTACCTCCCCAAACTAAACAACAAGCCCGCAACATATCTTCAATTGTCTGAATAGTCCTCTCTGTCTGACCATCTGTCTGGGGATGATAAGCGGAGCTATACCTCAATTCAGAACCAATCACTTTCTACAAACTTTCCAAAAAACCAGAAGTAAATCTTGGATCTCTATCAGATACAATAGTCTTCGGAATACCATGCAGTGGAACAATTCTTTCAACATAAATATTTGCCATCTGTCCACTGTCAAGACATACTCACTGCCACTAATCTGCATACCTTAGTCAATCTGTCAACAAACACCCATATTCCATTATGCCCGGAACTCGACCTTGGTAGACCTGCCACAAAGTCCATTGCAATATCATCCCATTTCCATTGTGGAAGCCGTTGCAATAGACCTCCAGGCTTCTGATGCTCTGCTTTAATCTGCTGACAGATAGCACACCTTGCCACAAATTCTGCTATTTCTTTCTTCATATGAGGCCACCAAAATGCTTTTTAAATCATGGTACATTTTAGTACTACCCGGATGAATAGTGTACCTAGATTTATGAGCCTCTTCCAGAACTCGCTGTTTCACCTCTCTTTTGCAGGAACAAACAACCTGCCTCGAAGCCTGACCACACAATTATCATAATAGAAACTCTTCCATTTTTACAATTTCAGGTAGACCTGCATCTGCTCTCTGAGCCTCAATAATTAAATACAAAGATGCTCTATAGCACTAGCAGCTAGAATTGCCGTCGCTGACTGCTGGGCACATACAAGGATTCTCTGCTACTTCTTCATATAACTTCCATTCTTTAATCATCATCAAATTCATATATGCTTTCTGCTCAAGGCATCTGCTACAACATTGGCCTTACCCGGATGGTAAGCCAAATGAAATCATAATCCTTCAGATATTCAACCCATCTGCGTTGGGGAAGATTCAAATCTTTCTGCGAGAAGATATACTTCAAGCTTTTATGATCTGTAAAAATTTCAAATCTCTCGCCATACAGATAATGCCTCCACATTTTTAAAGCAACACAACTGCTGCCAATTCTAAATCATGAGTGGGGTAATTTCTCTTCTGTGGCTTCAATTGCTTGGATGCATAGGCTATCACTTTACCATGCTGCATAAGCACTGCGCCAAGACCTCTCCTTGAAGCATCAGTATACAACACAAAACCACCACTCCCTGCCGGTAATGTCAATATAGGTGCTGAGTAAGTCTTTCTTTAATTCTATGAAACTTCTCTGACATTCACCGGACCACACAAAAGGCACTCCTTTTCTGGTCAATCTTGTCATAGGTGCTGCAATCTTAGAAAAATCTTGAATAAAGCGCCTATAATAACCTGCCAACCCCAAAAAACTTCTAATCTCGGTTTGTCTTAGGCACTCCCACATTGACACAGCTTCCACTTTACTCGGATCCACTGCTATTCCTTTAGCTGAGATAACATGACCCAAAAATTGAATTTCCTTCAGCCAAAATTCACACTTATTGAATTTAGCAAATAACTGGTTATCCCTTAACAACTGTAGGGTAAACCTCAAATGAGCTGCATGCTCCTCTTCAGATGCTGAATAAATTAGAATATCATCAATAAAGACCACAATGAATTGATCTAAATATGGATGAAAAATTCTATTCATCAGATCCATAAAACCTGCAGGAGCATTAGTCAACCCAAAAGGCATTACCACAAACTCATAGTGACCATATCTGGTTCTGAACGCTGTCTTATCTATATCCTCCTCTTTGATTCTCAATTGATGGTACCCGGACCTCAAATCAATCTTAGAAAACACCTTTGCTGATTGCAACTGATCAAATAGATCATCTATCCTCGGCAACGGGTACTTATTCTTGATGGTCACATCATTCAATTTTCTAAAATCAATACACTTCGGAAAACTTCCATCTTTCTTTTTCACAAATAGAACCGGCGCTCCCCACGGGGAATGACTCGGTGTAATAAAACCTTTTTGCAACAACTCTTCTAATTGCTTTTTCAATTCTTTAAGTTCTGCTGGTGCCATCCGATATGGAGCTTTAGAAATCGGCATGGTACCTGGCAGCAACTCAATAGTAAAGTCCACCTCTCTATGTGGAGCTAAACCAGGTAAATCCTCAGGAAAAACATCAGCAAATTCCCTAACCACGGGAACTGCTTCTACTGGCTGACTGACCTCTACCAAACTTACCGAGGCTAATAAGCCACACACCCATCATTTATCAACTTTCTAGCTTTAATTGCAGAAATTAGAAACTTAGAGGTATAAAAGGCATACCTTGATATTCAAACACTGCACCATTAGGATGACAAAATCTGATCCTTTCTTTCTGCAATCTAACATTGCTCCATACATCTCAAGCCAATCCATACCCAAAATGATATCATAATCTGACAATGCAGGGCATACAACCGACCCGGCATCTAGTTCCCTTCAATCATAACAGGAGCTTCATCTATATAGCTCGAAGTGAGTAAGAACTCACCTGAAGGAACCTCCACCACTAACTCACAAGACTTCTCTTCTAAAGGATGAGCTATACAATCCAGAAATTCTTCGGAAATAAAAGAATAGAGGCACCCGAATCAAATAAGACTCTTGCTGAATATTCATAAAGAGGTAAAGTACCTCCTATCATATTTGACGCCTCTGCCTGGGCTCGGGTGATAGCCATAACCCAGCCTCTCCCTCGTTGCTGCGGTGCTCCTCTGCCACGACCTGCCTGTGGCTGCTGGAATTGCTGAGGCTGCTGCTGCTGCTGCACACCTGCCATACCCATATCTCTTGCATAGGGACAATTGCGGATCAAAGTCCCGGCTGATTACAATTATAACATCTATACCCTGGAGGAACAATAGGCTGTGGCAGTGCTCTGCTGCGACTCCTCCACCTAAGGCTACCACGGCCTTGCTGGAACTGCGGACAACCTCCCCATCCTCTTCCTTTTCCCTAAGTGCTTGCTTTAATTTCTGGCCCCATTTACCAAAGCCTGATGTAGAAGGTCCCGCTGGTGCTTTACCCTTGCTTGCACCTACTGTCTGCTACGGTAGCCGAAAACTACCTGAACCTGATTCACCTGCCTGACGAGTCCGGATAGACCTCTCCAAAGTAGCTGCCCTCTGCGCTGCCTCTTCCAATGTCTTGCACATGAGAGGTACTATCGCATCCTGCAATTCCACTCTCAATCCTCTGATAAAATACTCAACCATCATGTTATTATCTGAAACCACATATGGCGCATAACGGCTAAGTGCCATAAATCTCATCTGGTACTCTAAGAGTGAAGAGTTACCTTGCTGGAGAGTCGGAATTGCTCTTTTACTTGCTGCACTTGGATCGGAAAGAATGTATCGTTAAATACATCAAGAAACTCTGGCCAAGTGATAGCTTCCTCCGTCCTGCCTGCAAAAGTGGTTTGCATCTTCAATCGCCACCATTCCAAGGCAAAACCTCTCAACTGGTAAGCAGCTAACACCACTCTATCCGCTGTCGGACACCTCATAGTCGCAAAGACCCTCTCAATTTCATGAACCCAATGCTCAGCTGTATCTGGATTCGGCCCTCCTGAATAAGTAGGCGGTTGCAATCTCAGAAATTTCTCAACCTGCATCACTGGTCTTCTGCTATCAACACTGGTGGTGTGGTGGCACAGGTGCTACAAAAGGCACCTCACTCTCGGCGGAACTGGAGCAACAGGTACAGCCTCTCCATCCCCAGGTGGCACTACAACCGGTGGTACTGGCGCCTGCTGATCCATTCTTGCCGAATATCCGTGAGGCTCTCCCAAATTCTTCTATCATCGCTGGGTGCTTTCCTCTGGATCATCTCCTCCACCACCCAATCTCTCCTATCAGCCATTTCAGAAATTTCTACATACAAAAACACCACAAAAATCAAAACCACAAATGATCAAAAACCAGGGTCCCTACCAGCAGTGTACAAGACCGAAATAAGGCTATGTATCTTCTAATTCCCTTATAAACAAGGGACCTTGCTCTGATACCAACTGTGACGGAACGCCTCGGCCAAGCCCGTTAAACCGATAACGTACTTGATCGAGTCCGCCTCCCGCGAACGGGCCGAAGCCTCGCAAGGGATACCAAACCACAGTCCGTGTAAACACAAAGGAACACAACATTTTATATATATAATTCACAAGTTATATAGCCAAATTCCACAAAAACTATAAAGAGGTACAAGAGCCTGGGCATACCCCGAGGTACAACTGAAGAAAGTAAACAACTAACTAAACTACACTGCTGGAGAGAATACACAGCTGGGCTACACCGCTGGAGGTACTGACCCTGCACCGCTACGGCGCGGCCCTGAGCTGGACGACGGTCGTGAGGGACGTCTCCTCGCTCTCACCTGTGGGGGTAGGGGTGAGCCTCTCTAGTCACTGGCTCAGTAGAGAACTCCCCCAAAACCGAGCAAACCAAACACCACAGATACGAAAGCAGTAAACATACCAACAATTATAGAACAGCTAAACAGAATATTAAAGTTGTAAAGTACTCACCGTCTGCCGACTACGAGAAACAACAGTAATAATTAAACGGCAAACCAATACAGGTGTACAAGCTAAAGTAGAGACAGCCAACACGAGCCACGTGAACTGGTTCGCGACACCAGAAACTGACTCGGACAAACTAACACAGGTCTACCTCTCAGTCTCGCAGCCACGGACGAAAGTTCCAGCTGCCGCTCCACGTAAAAAGGTCAAGCAACTGTGGAGACCAACTAAACACCACCACCTGCAGACCACACGGTCACAGGCCCATGCCTGGCACCTCTAGAGACCCTGGCCTGGGCTCGCTAGAGTGAGGCACTGGAAAAGGACTAGCTGGGGACCAGTGTCGACTACTGGTGTCCGTACCCCCAACTACGAGCGCGCTACAAGTGACTAAAAACAAACTCAAGTGTCACTTTCCCACTGTCGTCTTTCCCTCAGCCGGATGTGCAACTCAACACAGGAGTGAGGGTGTCCAGGTCAGATGACACAGACCTCGACGGTACAACACAAGTACCGGGACAAAGCCCCGAGCTAACAGCCTGGCTCACAAAGAACCTGGGGCACCCAACTGGAGAGGTAACCATGGTAGGTGTCGTACTACTCGCCACGTACACAAAACCACGTGCACGTCACACACAAACCACGTGAAACCTCACGTAAACCACAAGTAACCATGGTCCACTACACATGAACCCAACTGACTCGCGTAAACAACACGCAGTCACTGAAGTAAGCAACTAACTGCATACCTTGTATGCTAAACACGAGAACCAAGTGCACTCAGTGCACCTCATGTGTCAACACACATGCATTATCGATAAATGCTGAAATCAGTCATTCTGTTTATAAACCAGTAGGCGGCAACATCGACTGCCGCTTACAACAAGTCAACGGCAAGGGACCTGCCGTTAACATCTGGCTGAGGAGCTTGGCGACAAACGATGTTGACGCAAGTCTTCCGGCCTTATACCCTGCAGAACCCTAATCCGGCTCTGCGGGTTTTCTAACCGTTCTAACTACAGAAAAACAACAAATGCAGTTCCTTTAGCATGCCAGAACCCAATACAACCACTACAACATGCTTCGTACAATAACTACTCAAACCACCCATTAACCCGCATGGTGCAACTTGATCCGAAAACGCATTATCATGTTGATTCAAGTGGGTTTGTTATGTTTTAATGTTTCTACGGAGCTACCAGGGTTCGTCCCCTACCTCAGAATGTGCTAGAACCTCCCACAATCTCCCAGTTCACACCGAGCCCTCCGCGAGCTCCCACGGGAATTGCACCACGATATGGCATTTCCTTGCGCAATTCTGCGACGCCACTGTCTACGATCGTCCAACCACTCTTCGGAACCTGATAGAAGCTTCGAGACATGGGGGCAAGCAGCTGGGGCAAGAGGGAAAGAGAGTGAGTGAGAGAAATGCTCTCGGGTGAGCCTATAACCTGCAGAAGATCAGGGTGGCGTCAACCCCTATGCCGCCAACAGCAACCGCCACCCTTAGCGTCCACATCTACTGCCGCCAAAGTTCAAGCAGTCAAAGTCCACTAACCTGGACGCCAACCAGTCCACGGCCACCCCTGGCCGCCAACTCCAACTAAATAGCAGCAGGTCCTATTTCATTTCAGGACCAACCCTGCTCTTCACCTGCTCAAGCCACACATTCACGTCACACATTCCACACAACTAGCTCACATTGGCCTCACAACGGCCTACACAACCAACACACACATGATCCGCATGGATCCGAAAGGCACGCGACGTTACAAGAACCCATTTATACGGATAGCCGAATGTGAAGATAGTTTCTTGTCCTTGAAGGAACATTTAACTTCGGCACCTGTGCTGACACTACCTGTAGCTGAAGGAAGTTTCAAGGTAGCCAATGATGCATCAGGATTCGGCCTTGGTTGTGTGTTGATGCAAAATGGAAAAGTGATATGCTATTTTTCCAGACAATTAAAGAAGCACGAAAATAATTATCATGTACATGATCTGGAGCTGGCGGCTGTAGTCTTTGCTCTAAAGATATGGAGTCACTACTTATATGGTGATAAGTTCATTGTATTTTCTGACCATAAAAGTTTGAAATACCTATATTCTTAGCAGGATTTAAACATGAGACGCGGAGGTGTTTGGAGTTCTTGAAGGACTTCGACTTCACTATCCAGTATCACTCAGAAAAAGCAAATGTTGTGGCAGATGCCCTTAGTAGGAAGCCTATGTCTACCTTATCAAGTCTCGTGGCGGGAGAATGGTGGTTGCTAGAAGAATTTGCCCAGTTGAACATAGATGCTGACACCAAGAAAGAAGGGTGTATGATTTCTAATATTAGGGCACAACCAACCTTGTTTGAAGATATTCAAACACTTCAAGATAATGATCCTACGCTTGTGGAGGTGAAGATTAATCTGGACCAAAGCCCAGACTTTTCCTTAACAGAAGATGGATGACTGTTGTTCCGAGGGCGAGTCTGTCTATCCGACCATATCGAAACAAAGAAGGAAATCATGGATGAAGCTCACAACACAAGGTATCCATTCACCATGGAACTACCAAAATGTAACAGGATTTAAAAATAAGTTTTTGGTGGCCGAAATGAAGATGGAAGTGGCAAAATATGTCGCCAGATGTTTAACCGGTCAGCAAATCAAGCAGAACACTTGCGACCAGCAGGAAAACTAAAACCCCTAGAGATTCCAGCATGGAAGTAGGAAGGTGAAGGGATGGATTTCATCTTGGATGCCCAAACTAGGAATGGATTCGACGGAATATTGGTGATTGTCAACCACTTAACCAAATCCACCCACTTCTTACCAGTTAAGAATAAGTGGACAGTAGATGTTCTAGTAGTATTGTATGTGAAGGAAATCATCAGACTACATGGAGTACCTGTGTCCATTGTATATGATCGAAACCCAAGATTTACATCACATTTGGAAAGGTTGACACTATTCCTTGGGATCTAAATTAAACTTTAGCACAGCTTTCCATCCATAGATTGATGGTCAGACTGAAAGAACAAACTAGGTGATGGAGAACATGCTTAGAGTCTGTGTTCTGAACGTTGGAGGTAGTTGGCATGAACATTTACCTCTTGTGGAATTCGCCTACAATAATAGCTATCAAGTTAGTATTCAAATGGCACCATTCGAGGCACTCTATGGTAGGAGCTATTGATCACCGATCTGCTGGTATGAGGTTGGCGAAAGGCAATTGTTAGGTTCAGAAATAGTGAGAGAAACCATAGAAAAAGTAAAACTCATTAGAGAAAGAATGGCAGTGGCACAATAGAGGCAGAAGGCTTATGGAAACACAAGAAGAAGGGATCTGAAATTTCAGGTTGGTGATCATGTGTTCCTAACAATATCACCAAGCCGTGGGATCAGAAGGTTTGGAATAAAAGGCAAGCTATCACCAAGATTCATCGGCCCTATCGAAATCCTTGAAAGAGTAGGTGAAGTTGCACACCATTTAGCATTGCCTCCACAGTTGGATGGAGCACACAATGTATTCCACGTATCTATGCTGAAAAAGTATGTACGTGATCCTTTTTACATCATCGAATATGAGTCCTTGGTGTTCCATAAAGATGGGACTTATAAAGAGAAGTCGATTAAAATTATAAACTGTGAACTACGCCAGTTAAGGAATAAGGTTATTCCCTTGGTAAAGGTCAGATGAAATCGACGCCTGGAAGAGGATGATACGTGGGAAACATAAGAACCCATGCATAAGAGATTTCCAGAATTATTCCTAAGTAAGTAATCTTCCTAGTTCTTTATATTCAATCTATAAATTTGGGGACCAAATTCTCTTAAGTGAGGGAGGGTGTAGCACCCCGAAAATTAGTGATAAATTAAGAGGAATAATTAAGGCTTTAATAAAGCCTTGACTAGTAAAACAACATAATATTAACCCAATAAGATAATTATTAGACCTTGTTCAATAATTAGTGTGAGTACACACCAATCGATATGCAACTATGAGTATAACAACAATCGGTAGGAATATAACAGCAATCGATGTTTAAAGGAACAATCGATGTACCAAATCGATTGGACACACAATATAACGTTGTCAGATGAAGTGGACTTCATATATGATGAAGTTAGACTTCAGATATGACAAAGTTAACTTCGGATATGACAAAGTTAAGCTTCGACTGATCACGACCAAAATAAAGTAGACTTCGTATATGATGAAGTTAGCCTTCGGATATGATGAAGTTAATTAGACTTCGAATATGACGAAGTTAACTTCGAATATGATGAAGTTAAGCTTTGACTGATTACGACCAAAACGAAATGAACTTTATATATGACGAAGTTAGCTTTGATTAATCACGACCAAATGAAGTGGACTTTGTATATGATGAAGTTAGTTTTCGAATATTACGAAGTGAACTTCAGATATGACAAAGTTAAGCTTCGACTGATCATGACTAAAATGAAGTGAACTTCGTATATGACGAAGTTAGACTTTGGATATGACAAAGTTAAGCTTCAACTAATTATGACCAAAATAAAGTGAACTTCGTATATGACGAAGTTAGGTTCGACCTATCATGACCAAAACGAAGTGGACTTCTTATATGACAAAGTGAGACTTTTGATATAACAAATCTAGACTTCGGATATGACGAAATTAGCTTCAACTGAACACGACAAAAACGAAGTGAACTTCGTATATGACAAAGTTAGACTTCGGATATGATGAAGCTAGACTTCAGATATGATGAAGTTAGCTTCAAACGATCATGACCAAAATGAATTTAATTTCAGATATGACGAAGTTAAGGTTCGACTAATCAAGATCAAATCGTGTATAACTTCGTATATGATGAAGTGGACTTCGTATATGACGAAGCTAGGCTTCTACTGACGACGACCAAATCGTGTATGACTTCGTATATTATGAAGTTACCGGTCATTGCCAAACTATAAATTCATGTTAATTATATATCCTATAATAAAAAGGGGTTAGTTAAGATAAACATGGAAAGCATGGGCCATGAAAAAAAAATCATGTCTAAACCCAACCTAACTTAAAATACGAATTTGCTTCCTAAAACTTAGGGATGAATTGATAAGAAAATAACTCTTATGGAAGTTCTAGAACATTGAGAGGACTCCTACCAGGAGTTAGGAAACTACAAACTTGGAAGTTGCACCATCGTTGGAACTCCTTAATAACCCATATTTCTGCCCTATCAAAAGGAGGAGTTTTCCTATAGACTTCCTACTCCAACTGGAATGAGAAATCTCCAGACATATAAGGGATCAAGAAAAAAAAAATCGCAACTCTATTCCCCTAGTTACAATACGACTCTTAACAACCTTAAACATATAAATACTCGTCATAAACCCTTGGGAACGAGTTACCAACTGTTGAAGACTTGTGAAGATTAGCTAAAGGACTGGAGGAGCAAGAGATCGTCCTAACTGGAGCTTTCTTCCCCAAACCCCGTTCTACTTCAACCTGCAGAAGACCCTTATAGGAACAATCAAAGGTAGGTAATCTCGGGCATCAACCTAAATCTAGAGTATGCTTTCTGTGAGTTCTTCAAGTCTAGTCTTGTGTGTTTCTATTCTCTTGATTTCACCGATCATGTAAAGAGTATCATGTTGTTTTCTTACATCTCATGTAATAGGGTCAAACAAACGTTGTAGATCGGTTTACCTATCATTCCACGTGCTCTCTTTTGTTTCTAGTTCTGTTTCAAAAACCCTAGACTCAGGGTATAGACCAAGCAAGTGAGTCTGCATTGTTTTTCTTAGCCTTGTTAGTGTATTGTTCAATCTACGTCTGTACCTTAAAAGCCATCAACTGCATGTTAAAAATGTTATTTACATGAATATGATTCTAACGTTCTATGTGGGAGTTATTGGTCATACTATCCTGAACTTGCCTCTTCATTCTGATGTTTTAATGCAAAGTTATGATGTTTCGATAAAAGCTGTGAGAATATATGCTAGGTTCAATATGAGTCCACTTGCTATCTTACCATGATCCTAACTATGACCTAACTCTCCTGATTGGTTATGTTTTTTTCAGATATTGCGTGTATTCCATTTTCCTGCGAGCGTAGTTAGAATGTCTCCATATTCTGTGGGTTTCCCCATAGAAACATAACTGATTGTATCTTGAAGTTCCCTGGAGCTCTCTGACTCTTTATTCTGTACACATCATGTTCGTTTGTGGTCAAAAATCGTTAAAGTTTATGGAACTAAAAGAAATAATGATCAGCCATGTGCTATCCGGAGTGAGTCTCTCAACTATTGTCATCATGAAATCATGTCACATGACTGTCTTTCTTGAAATCATCATGAACATATTGTGGGTATCTACATTTGAAAATATTGAGATATGGATCGGACACGGCGAGTGTCCAAGGGCTCCAGTCTAGCCCCAACAACAGAGAGTTGTAAATATTTAACCATAGGGTATAATGATTATTGGCGTTGCATCTGTGCTGGGAATACTTGCATGTTGAATGTTAGATACAAAAAACCACATGCACATGCTCATAGTGTGCATTCCAAGGTAGCATAGATCCTTAGTGTGCATTATGGCATCGTGTCTGATTACTGTTACATGTTAAAAGATCCTGCGTGCTTGCTTGTTTGCTTGCGTGATATGGCTATCTTGTATTCTTCCAAAAGACTATTATCCTGCGTGCTTGTGCTTACTATTCTACTACTAGTTCTTTCTTGTTACCTCATGTTAGATCTAGTTCAATCTCTCTTGTTCAATCCATCTTCCTCTCATGTCGTGTTGTATTGGTTTATCGTTCATGCATATCTTGTTTATCATGTTGTCTAATTCTTAAAAAGTGCTAATCACTCATACTATTGTCCGCACGTTGAGGTGTAAATCTTACTGAACTAGTTTGCTCATACCAGCTTCTTAACATTTTATGTGATATAGATCAGGAAGAGGAAGGTCAGGCTTCTGACGGTAATGCATATGAGTGATGAGCGCATCCCATCTATAGTATCAATAGTTGGTTTATTTTGAGAGTAGCTTGGTGGAGGAGGATGTGAGGAACTACAAACTTAAGTAATTTTTCTTTCCTGAGTTATTATGAGCTGAAGTTAACAATATATGTTGGGTTTAACATTAATGAGATTTAGAATTTAGTTTAGTTGTGTTTATTAAATAGGCCCAATTATGTTGTGTAGTTATAAATCTAAAACTCGTCAGGTAGAGACTTATTTGCCGACTATTTACGTCTCGTAATATCGAATTTAAAATCTAAATATCTCAGTTACGTACGTTCTCGGGAGAAGTATCTTATTATCTTCAAATATTATTTAAGTTAGTTATCAAACAACTCTTTTTTAAATTTTAATGTATTTAAATATTTTTTAATTTTTAAATTTAAATATTATATGATAAAATAAATTTTAAATAAATATTATCAAAACGCTACCTAAAGCGCATAGCGTTGCCGGAGATGAACAGCGTGATATTAGTTCGCACCACGAGTACACTATCCTTTATCTGATAGCGATCAAACGGTTGGATGCTTTTTTGCGGCGGGTCCAAGTCCGTCTTGAGACGGGCGAGGCAAAATGGGCCACAATTACCTCTGACAGCGCTAACTAGTGGATGATGGGACAGCGGCCCAAGCACACCAACGAATCTTCAGCCGTCCGATGGCATCGTGCGGGGTTGGACGTCCAACCGATCAACTGTCCGCGACTGGTGATGTTGGATCTGCCGGAGGAAGCGATCACGTCCGTCTGAGACGGGCGAGGCAAAATGGGCCACAATTACCTCTGACAGCGCTAACTAGTGGATGATGGGACAGCGGCCCAAGCACACAAACGAATCTTCAGCCGTCCGATGGCATCGGTGGGGGTTGGACGTCCAACCGATCAACTGTCCGCGACTGGTGATGTTGGATCTGCCGGAGGAAGCGATCACGTCCGTCCATAACGATAAGTGGATCCCGCACTGATTGATCTGGGACCATCCGCTACAAAGCTCCAGATGACAGCGTGGTCCCGATGCATATGTTGTACTTTTGGTACTTGGAGGGACGTTAGTAGTGGGCTTCCTAATGGCCCAACGATGCCGGCGCACGAGTGTCCCCATCCAGCAAAGCCCGATAAAAGACATATATATGTATAATTTCATGTCCAATTCCGTAAGTTTCCTTCAAAAAAATATTTTTTCTTATGATAGAAAATGACAGCACATTGATCAAAAATTAATGGCCGTTTGGATAGATATAGACTCTCATTATGTTTGGTAACTCAGTGATAAGTAGGGGCATATCTTTCCAATATAACAAATAAAAATCTACATAAGTTTTTTTAAATTTCTAAATCCATCTATTTAATTTTAAACCATAGTGGGACAATTATATGGACCCTCCAAAAAGTGGGGGGGGCCGACTGTGTGGCCAGCGACAGGTTTCCCCATTCTCCATTGCTGCTGTCCACCTGAAAATATGCTTATAAGTTTCCATCTCCATCATATATAGAAAAAGGAACTCATCTGTTCAGCAGAATTATACATGTCAATAGTTCAATAAAAGTCAGTCAAGAAATCGTTGATGTCTGTCTTTTTTTTTATTTTACAGAAAAAAGTTTGACAGTCCTCCTGACTTAAAATTATTAGTCAAAAGAAGAAAAAAAATTGAAATAACCAAAAATGATGATAACCCACGGCAAATTCATTAATTACACAGCCTTGTATTTGTATGTATGACACAAGAACAAAACAGCACCTGCAGGATGTGTAGAAGATGTGTGGCTCCTCATGGCCCAACTTAATTTGGTATAAATGAATGTTGTCATATGAATTGAAATTGGTTATTCTACAAGTTCACAATTTTATTCAACAATGGATGTCTAGGAAGCAAAGGATTATAGCAGGGTGGGGGCGCATCGCATGCATTCGTGTTCTGGCTACATGATTCCAAAGACTCCAACCAACTCGAACCACTAGTGTTCAACAAGGGTGGTGAGAAAGAAGAAGATGGCAAGACTCCCCACCTCCACACACCACACACACACACACACACACACACACCCACCCTGAGATTATTATGATAGAAAGGGCAGGTGATGTCACAACCGTAGACAGATTATTGAGTGGGGGAAAAGCATGCCTTTGGGGAGTCAAAAAAAATCTACCTAGTTGGGGGCAGATCGTGGCCTATTTGGGTGGATTTTAAAAGGTTGGGCTGACCTGTCTCTTTTATCTTTTTATGAGGAGGACCTGTGTGTGTGTGTGGGGTTGCCCAAGTGGAGTGGGGGTTGATCATGGGAGGAATCTAGAAATGGGTGACGTGGTGATGTTAATTATGTGGTAGGAGGGCAGTGTTCCCGTTGGCACCGAAGAGAGCCGTGATAGGAGACGTTTTTGTCCGGTGATGTAGGTAGTAACAAGGATGGGATTGCCCTGGCCTCTTAAATGGGAGTTGGCCAGTTAGGTTTGACTCACTTGAGTGTCCTAGATGACACGATACAGCACTTGATTAGTAGTTTAGATGTAGAATAATAAGGTGGATGTGATGTTTGGCCTACCACACTTGCAAGTCAAGATAGTGCCATCTCCATATAGATAGAACTACTACTATATATGGAGAGCTAGGTCTGATCGACTCGTTCTAGTAATTATTAAAAGAGCATTAATAATGAGTTGTACAGTGTGATAGGTAATAAATGTCTAATCATTTTACAAATTTTCATGACCCATCATCTATGTATATGAGATTGTAAGATTAATTAAGAGGAAAAGATCGACATCAAAGAAATCTGAAAAGACATGGTTGGCATTTGTGGTTAGCCCAAAGCATCTCTCCTGTGCCACTCTCCCTGGAGCATCATTTTAATTAGTTTCATATGTAATTACCAAAGTACTATGTGCACAATAGTTATTTATTATACATTTCAATATACAATAAATATGATGTTGATTGTTCAACTCTAATGTGATTAGATCATATAACATTAAACTAGGATAAGTTGTAGAGCATGGCTTAGAGATAAAGAGTACCTTCCATATGTTATTACAATAAAAGTATGTCTTATTTTATATCTTATCACTTTATATAAGTCGTTCATATAAAAGTTGAGCAGTTCACATCACCTTTGCCGGCACACTTGAGTGTGTAGGAGGTACTACTCTAATACGAATGTTTATTGAGACATTAATTAGTTACCGATGCATCTTTTATCTTAGTTATATTTTCTAATATACTTAGATATATAATTTCATGTGTGTCTCTGATTACGAAATTTCGAAGGTCCCAAAAAATCACACGGGGCGAGATTTTTTCGTTACAAAAAAAAAAAAAAAATTGTTGAAACCGTGGGTCGCAGGGGATGATGTTTCGGGTTGAGACATCATTGAAGTGGTTGGATTAATATAACTTAGAGGGTTGGAAGAATGATTAGGTTGGGTATGACTAAGGTTGATTGGTCTTTAATTTTGTATGCATGAAGTTGGCTGTTACAGCCAGTAACATACAAACGGGTTGGCATTCTTCTCAAATTTTGAAATATTTGGTCATGCCTTTTTCTGGATGATCAAATGGCTAAATGATAAAAATAAGAAGTTTTGCTACCCAATGCGATAATAAGATTATCTTCTCCATCATCATATACACATAAGACATACCTCATTGTGAGGATATATATGACAAAATAAGACCAATGTCATTTGTTCAGTAATATTAAATCTCTTATAGAATAGGTAACCTAGTTATAAATCTGATATTAGATATGTCACTCATGAATGCACCGTCTGAGTCCTATCAGATGATAAAGGAATTTTTACGAATAAAGGATCCTAACGTAAAAGGGTACAAGAACATCATTCCGGAACTGTACTCGCACACATCTATAGAAATATTGTAAAAATAGCACCCAAGTAAACTTCCAACCTCTCTCTCTCTCTCTCCTCTCTCTCTCTCTCTCTCTCTCTCTCTCTCTCTCTCTCTCTCTCTCTCTCTCTCTCTCTTTATAGCCACTTCATTATAAAATTTAAAGAGATCAACAACAATTATAACAAAGTAGGGAGGGAATGTTCGAAATGATCGTAAGAACAAATCACTTATTGAACCACCACCATCAGCATGGCAGCGACGCAAGTGCAGCAGTCTCTCGATCTGTTTTAGGATTGGAAAGCGGATTGAGAAGAACAGGGCTACTGATTGGTTGGCAGTAAAAACGAGAAAATGTACCCGGAGAAGAATAGGGTCATCACTGATTGGTTGGCATATAAATAGAGTATTAAAGGCAAAAAAAAAAAAAGTGAGATTTGGCGAGGATGGAAGAGCCTGTACGAACGCATGTTGATCAAGAATGGTGTCGATGCAGTCGATTCGCAAAGAAAGCGAACTCTTTTTTAACTACTTTGCCCGATGACCATCGCATTGTTGCCCTGCCCTGGCAAGAGGAAGGGTGCATCCAAGGCTCCCCTGCAACATCCACTTTGCCCCAACCTATTTGAACCCAAGTCAACTTTTTTCTCCATTTTAAATCACTTTCTGGATTAATCCAGGATCAGAAAAAAGGTTCTTTCGAAAGCGACTCCAGGAGATCATTTTTGAAGAGGATAGTAGCGAATAGCTTGTAAAGTTTTTGCACCCACAAGTACTGAAAGAAATAAATCCCAGAATTTGCATCTTCTTTTTTTTTTTGTAATTCTTGTCCCTGGAGTAATGACATGTGGACCATGATTTGTTGATAGAACCACAAAACCATGAGATAAGATACTCATGCTGTACTCAAGCAGTGGTCTAGTGGTTTGTCCCTCCTATGCATTAGAACGGTGGCGGATTCTCAAACTTAATTCAGTGGGGTCACTTGAGTATAGAGGGGTCACCTTAAAAGTCAATGGGGTCACCTTACATAAGATTACATAAAAATTTGACTTATATAAACAAAAAAAAAAGAACTCTTTAAGACCCTCTTCCAAGTCAGTGGGGTCACGTGACCCCACTGACTATAAGGAGGGTCCGTCAGTGCATTAGAATGAGGTATCATGTTCAAATCTCATAGGGAACATGTTTATAGAGAATTTTTAAAAGCCAATGTATTTGAATAGTTTTCCAACCAAATAAAAAAATTTGTTGGCATCATGCCAGAGGAGGAGGAACCAAGAAAAAGGAGATCCATCCGTCATCAGATCCTACTCCTGTTCGGTATAAAGTCCCAAACTAGGACCTGGAAGCACAGCCGGTAGCGTTTGAGAAAGGTCCATTCCATGGGAGAACGAGGTACAGCGCCGCTGCCATGTGATGTGTTTGCACAGTTTGAAAGAGCCGTGTGCGATGAACCTTCTGCCCATGGTCTATTACTCTGCACTGTGGCTCTCGTCTGTTCAACGTACATCACTGTCGCGTACAACATTTGTGGAGAGATTCTGCACTCACTTCCATTCCAACCTACCTTTCATTGCTTGGCACTGTCGAGTAGTTCAAATGACACACGCCCTCTACGACCAAGTAGAATCCTTTTAGATATATTTGTGATATATTCGTGTGCATTCTTCAGCAAAAAGATTAATGATCTGTGTATATCTTCACATACTGCTACGCACAATAATTGGAAAAATGAACCTTTTCTTAAGTCTAAATAGATCACCTTGGCATCTTTTCAGCCAGTGATTAGAGTGCAAGAAATGAACAAGTGATTCGCCCCTCCCGATTCTTCGATGAATGCTTGTCCATATTACTGGGTCGATTTGAACAGAGGAGTACGGGGCTCAAAGATGAAAGCTCGTTAAAAAAAAAAAAATGTTAACTTGGATTGTGTGCAAATACTTAGCTTCGTCATACACTTCTTTAGTTAGATATTTGACAAACTGTTCGTTCAATGGGGCCTCCAATGCAAGAGAAAAGTAGGGGAAGGTTGCTTTTTTTGTTTTTTGTAGTAAGGTGGAGCCTTCCGGCTCCAGATACAAATTACAATAAACTAGAAACCGCACATGAGTGGCAACAACAGTAAAAAAAATCACATCAAAACAAAATTAAGAAGACTAATTTATACCACAATTAAGATAGTTTCCTCTCATTAAAGAGTACCCTTGAAGCTTCAACCTTGCAGATGTTACTTAATTCTTCAGATATAGCATAGGACCAGTTGATGTTGAATTTCGCAATCCTTGCTTATTTTGTCAACCAGTCGGCAGCAGTGTTTGTCATTCTACCATTTAGAATAACTCTGTGAAGGGGCCATCTAGCAAGTATGTTGTTTATCTCTTCCGCAATTCCTCTGATTTCCAAAGGAGTTTTATCTGATTCCCATATAACTTTTATGACCTCAACATTATCTCCTCCCGATGATTAAACCTTCAAAGTTTTGATCTTTAAATTGTTCTGCGCTAAATTCCTCTGATTTCCAAAGGAGTTTTATCTGATTCCCATATAACTTTTATGACCTCAACATTATCTCCTCCCATGTTAAACCTTCAAAGTTTTTGATCTTTAAATTGTTCTGCGCTAACTATACAGAGTTTGGTAATTAATATTTCTGCTTTGAAGATTGAAGGTTGCTGTCCCGGAGTAGGGAAGGTTGCTGTCACGGGTTCATCTTAACCTATCATCATTTTATTTCAATCAAATAAAGTAAGGTTTGCTGCATACTTGCATACCTGCTAGTTCTGCAGTATGTGAAAAGATGCATTGGCATGTGATTGCTCGGGTGACAAGTCATAGAATAAAGTATATCTTTAATTAAAAGGGATAAACGAATTTGTTTCCATATTTTATCGTCTCCAATTAAATTAATTATATGAAAGTGTGATTGTCACCTCATCATTTTCTGTACACCGTGTAATAGATATTACTCATTCAACAAATCTATGTTTTCTATTTTCCGCCCAAACTCTTTTTTGGATACGTGCATCATGTCCTCCTTTCACAACTCCTCAATTTAATGACATATTAATGATAATACTATTTCACTCAATCTCTCTCACACAGTTATAAAACTAGTATTATTATTAATACTATTTTTAATGTCTATCTCTCTCTCTCTCTCTCTCTCTCGTGAGTATAGAACCAATGGCAAGATTAACTTATATTAATGATAAAATTTATTTATTTAAATTTTGTGATACTTTCCGTGCATGGGGTATGGAAATAGTTGGACTAGGATGATATTGATGTTGAATGTTTTCAGAACAGCTCATTGAAAATAGTACTGCCACATCAGATCTCAGATGGGTAAATCACCCAAATAATTAATATATGATTTTCCACATCAAAGATTAACGTCTAAATAATGTTATAAAATGAAGACGACGATCAAAAGATGACAACGACCACGGTGGCGATGAAGACACAACTCATCTGCACCGTCAAAAATACAGAACAAAAAGTTTTCTCACGACCACCAACTTCATCATCACTCACGGAAAGGACAAACATTTATTCAACTGAATGTCCTTTTCCGCACACAAGTAATAACCAAAATACATATAAGATAGTAGTACCTTATTTACAATGTATGAAGTCCACCAAACTCATAACTTTGTACCTAACACGAAAGCTCATGCGCAGCATGCCAAAACTCACTTGGTGGGTTCTTTCAGATGCAATCATTGCCCAACAAGGGAGGACATCCCTCGGACTTCACCTAACAAAAGTAGCCATGAATGAGGTCCAAAGGTGACAATTGTCACTTAAAAAGGAGTTCACACAAGAGTTGTAAAGGACGCCGATATAAATATTTCAATTCTGATCTGTCAGATAATTCTTATCCGTTTTCAATGCAATTTGAATATGGAGTGGATAATTTAATCAAATAATTTTTGGATTCAGAACGGATACGGATATTATCCGCTTCGAAATATAAATTTAATAAAAGAATTAAATGATTAAAAATAATAATAATAATATCTGTAAAAAAATTTAAAAATACAAATGTCAAAAATATTCTTCAAACAAAATATTAACATTAGATATATTATATATTTATATTTATATATAGATCATTAGATTTAAGGTCTAATGATTAAAAAAAACTCTATTTTAGAACGGATCTTAAATAGAACAGATCATATTTCTGTATCCACTCCGTTTATCATTCGGATAATATCGTATCCGAAATCCATTCCGTCAGATATTTGTTATATCCGATTAACCGGATACGAATTCAGATCAGATCTTGATATTATCTGGATCCATTTATAGCCCTAGTTCGCACCCTTGTGCGACAGATACGACCAAAGACCAATTTTGCCAATCTTATCAAAATCAAACAAGTACGCAAAGTTACAATACCATGGACTTAAGCTGCGATAGTTTCACATTTATGAAGAAGGAAG
Organism: Colocasia esculenta; assembly: GCA_014218235.1. Lineage (NCBI taxonomy): Eukaryota > Viridiplantae > Streptophyta > Magnoliopsida > Alismatales > Araceae > Colocasia > Colocasia esculenta. Next base: position 66,583,938 of record CM024753.1, on the reverse strand, counting down.
GAAAAGGATGTGAGAAGGGCCGGCAGGCACTTCAATCCGAATTAGATCTGGGTGGTCATAATAGTACTCCAGTATGGCATTGTTTAGCTTACTGTTCATCACCTTTACTAGAACAGCTCACATTTGGATGCATCAGGCCGCCTAAAAAGATATTAGCAGAGCTGCCAATAACGTGAGCAAAGCAGAGATCAAGTGATGGGGTAAAAGTTCCAAATGATTAAGTCGTGAAAAGCAAGAGTTGAACAGACGATCTCACTTTCTTAAGTGAGATTTGCATACACGACAATAGCATTCGCAGAGCGTGACTTTGCTCCCCATTCATCGACTCAAAAGTGATGGGTCAGATGTTCCAAGTTATACTTTATTGAGAGTATGATTCACGTGTTCAAGTGCTGCAACCATGACATAATGCAAGTTCACTTGCCTGCATTGTTAAATTTGGGTAGGAAAGCGAGAGAGCGGAACGGTGTGATTCTGTCCCTATTTGATCCAAACCCTTAAATTTCACTTGTTGAAATTATGGCATTTACTCATGTCGAGAAATACCAAGTTGGCAGCTTCTGTCTTCTGCCCAATGGTGCCAAAACAGCGAATTGAATTTACTTGAATGGCAGCGATATATCACTCTTCTTCCAACCGGGCTAAAAAGTGGCTACCGAGAAGTGTTTGGTGCCCGTGCAGGCAAACATCAGACATCCGCCCTCACAAGGGCGGGAATGGGCTCCGCCACATGCGCACACATGGCGGGGCCGTATCCACACTTGTGGGCAGGTGCAGCTTTTGGGCAAGCACCAAAGTTGCTCAGACTTTGCAACCACATTAACAACCCCGCCCCCCCTTCCAGCTAGTAGCACAATCATGGTACGACCTAAATTCCAAGCCGGGGGAACAAGACATGGTATATGTCCTAGAGGAATTAATACATAAAGACATCATTTCCATGATCCTCAGCAATCATGAACGTTAGTTCAATTTCGAGTTTCACACAGTGGGGTGACACCGGTTTCATGTGAATAAACCGAAATATTAATCCATCACTCCACATTATCTGAGACATACTCATGAAAATATGGAACCATAAAGAAACATGTGCCTCTAGCAAAATAATTTTTGACAGGACGTCCACATGTCTCTCCAACGCTCTGTTTATTGGTTTATTCATGTAAATGATTCCCACAACATTAGGGGCGAAGCTGCATTGCTGTGCATTATCATAAAACTCAACTGTGGTGATGTGTTCCTTATTTGGGCCTGAGTCAAACGGGCTTCCACTGAAGAAGATGGGGAAGACAATCGCCGGTAGCGGATAGAAGCCTGCAAACACCAGAAAAGGATCGGGGGGGGGGGGGTCCGGTTGAAGAACTGGGGAGAACCCTCCGATGTCTAAGTCAGTGAACTGTAAAGAGGCTTGGGGGAAGAAGGTTCAGTAGCGTGTGTGTTGCACTGTGCGCGCGTTCGAATGCGTACCTGTGCCCAGGAATCGCATGTGCCTCTTATAGGTGAAGGCCCTGAGGGAGGTGAATATGCCATCCCTTGATGGCACCGGAAAGGGTGCGCCGGTTGGCGCCCATAATGGGGGAGTTATGCATTGAAGCGCCCGTTGAGGGCCGTTGCAGTTGAAGTCCCTCGAACGTGGGGTGCGTGCCATATCACGGTCGTAATCGTTGCTTAGGAGACGATGGTCTTCTTTTACCTCTTTTGGTTGGAAGGCACTGAGCAGGGAACTGCTCGGAGGGTGCCGAACAGGGAAGTTGTTCGGCAGCTGGGTGCCCGGAGGCGTTGCTTGTGCTGAGGGGACCGCTCCATGCTCTGAACAGGGTCTGTTCGATGGGAGGCCCTTGGACCGGACAGGCCACAGGGTGCTCGGAAACGGCCCTTAGGGACACGTGGCGTCTTGCTGGAAGGGCACGCCTATCCGCCAAGCCATGATGGGCCATGCTGGGTCATAATGGGCCCTTGCGGGCCTAGGTGGCTGAAAATAGCCACTACACTTGCCCCCCACTCTCCCAGGCGTACTCAGTGTGCGGAGTGCCTTGGGAGAGGAGGTCTGCCCAGTTGCCCTTTCGCATTAAATGCAATGCCGACCTCAGACGTGCGAACGGCAGTGGGGCGACGCCATTGGGAGATTTTCCTCGAAGGTTAAGAAGATCTCATGATGAGCGGGGTATCGTGTCGAGTCGGAGATCTCGCACAGCCCGTTCGAACGGTCACCTGCGATATGCCCAAGCGGTCGCTTAGAGTAGGGGAAATGCCGTTTTGGCTTTTTCGAGTTTCGCGCCCTGCCCCCTTTTATATAGAAGAGGAGGGGTGAAGGCGGAGAACCACACCTTCAAACTTTTGCGAAGAACTCTTCTGCCCCCCACTCTTCCATCTTCGTCTTCTTCCTCGCGCCCTTTCACCGCTTCCTCCACATTTCTGTAACTTCCGCGATGGTGCACGGGTGTCACAGTTGCCGGAGTGAGTGGAGTGACGGCGCCGCAGCCAGGGGCCAAGATATCGCCATTACGAGGGCCTCTGGGAACGCTTCCGGATCGGCGATGATACGAGATCGTTCATTGCGAAGGAGGGGAGTCATACCTGGTGAACAAACCGATTGCCTTGCCCTCTCGCTTGATCATATAAAGCGGGATTCGGCTACCGCTGTCGAGGTGGCGAAGGCGCTGCTGAACCGTGGGGACTCTCGCCATCCAGCTGACACAAACTCGTGGCGAACCATCTGTGTCTTCGGCGTCATCTGCAAGCTTAAGGAGGTTCGCGGCTCGGCAGACGTGTTTCGGGCCCAGTTCAGGCTCACTGCCTCGCCCTCATCAGGGGCGAGTATTTACTACACAAAGCACCGTCTGGAGAGGATGCAAATCCACCTGGCGAAGAAGTTTTCCAACAACAAGGGCTGGATGGAGCGGCTCTTCTTCATCAGGCGCCGAGACAACGTGGAGTGGGGGTTTCCCCCCAGGATCCAGGCGCGCTGAAAGACACCTTTCCGAAGCTGATCCAGGATGAGGCGAGGGCCTCAAACAACTTGCTCCGAGCCTGCGTGCGGAATGGCGATGGCTTCTTGACAGAGTTTACACTCGTTGAACATGGTCTGAGCAGACCATGGAGTAAGTGCCTTAACTCGCCTTGCTTGCGCGTTCGAGAGGTGACTGCTTTCTGACCACCGTTATGCTCTTCTTCCACAGCCGCAACAGAGCTAGCCTCTGGTCGAGACCAGGAGGCCAATGAAGACTTCGCCGAGAAGATCCCCATCACCTCCCACCTGGTGTACGAGGGTGACGACGTTGCCGCCGTGGTCAGGATTCCTACCGCGGTGAACGTTCCCACGGCTGTGACAACCGCGCTCGTGGCGCCAACCCCTACAGGAGGGCGCACCGCAGCAGGATCGTCGGTCCCTGAGAAGGGACGCGAGAAGATCCGCCAGAAGAAGAAGGCCTCGGAGGTGGCACAAAAGTCCTTGGTCGAGGCAGGGGGAGAAGAGGATCAGCCTCCGGCCAAGAAGAGGAGGATGCCAACGATCGAGCAGCTAGCATCCGAGGATGAGGCCGAAGGAGAGGATGCCGAGGAAGATGCTCCACAGCTTATAGCGCGAAAGAAGCGCAAGGCCGTTGAGACGGCCAAGGAAGCGACGCCGAAGGGAAGGGCCGTCAAGGCGGCCGAACAAGGGGAGCTGGAACGCAGGGCCGCGGCGTCGACTGAACATACCAGGCCTCGCCTAGAAGAGGGGGTGGCCGAACAGACCAGGCCGCATGTCACAATAGCAACAAGGCCCCTATCCAGGGAGGGGGCCTACTCAGAATTCGGACTCGTCGTGGTGAGCGATGGGTCCGAGGGCTCCGTCGAGGAGCACACGGGGACGTCTACGCCCCAAGACCTCAGTAACAACCAAACCGGAGAGGCAGCTGCGATGAGAGCCCCGGACGACATGGCTGCAGAGCAGGGTACGACTGCAACGGGGGCTTCCGGCACCGATGCTGCTGAGCACGGTGTAGCAGGAGGCGACGAGGAGGTGCCTGCCAAAGAGGACGAAGAGACGCCGCGCTGCCATGAAACGTCTGGAGGGACTACGACGACACCGATGATGCCAGGGGTCCCAACGTCAAGGGCACTGGCGATTGTGGCGACGTCCGCTCCTTCGGCAACGGCGGCAGTGGAGTCGGCCCCCATTCCCCCCACCGAAACGGCTGTAGGAGTCGAAGCACAAACAGCCGGTGCGGGTAGCGAAGGAGTCGAAAGAGCCGCGGAGACCGAGGAGGGAGTCCAAGGGTCTTACTTTGCTGCCGAGGCACAGGGGACGGCATCTGGCACTGGCGACCCTGAGGCGGCCAGAGAGACCCCTTTAACAAGACGGCCGATTCAGGATGTCGAGGAGCGGGCCGACCTTGAAGAGGATTGAAGGCCCCTTTCCCAAGTGTTGGGGTGGAAGTCGCCTGAACTCCCCTTAGAGGCGGTGCTGGAGGCAGCCCTCGGCCGTCTCGAAGGTAATGCTTCAAGGCCTCTTCCCCCATGCCCTACCGCGTCTCACCTGGAAAGGGTGGCGCGGTGTCAACAATTGAGCCCGGAGGTGACCCCCGAGCATTCCAGCGGGGTCTACCGTCCAGGGTGCCCCGTCGAGTGCGACGGTGATGATGTCGACGTGGAGGCGCTAGTAGATGGGGTCATGACCTCTCTGGGCGTGCTGAAGAAACTTGCTACGCGTGCCCAGAACCAGAAGCAGATGTGGGAGGCCGAATCTGCCTTCTGTGATAAGCTTGTCACCCAACATAAGGCTCGCGAGGCCGAGCTGCAAGGGGAGATAAGGGACCTCCAAGATGCCCTCCGACTCTCCGAGCTGAACTTGGCCGTCGCCTGGGCTGAGAAAAAGGCCATTGCCAAGGTGTTGGCCAATGCTAAGGCCCGCGGAGTGGCCGAGTATAGAGACGACCCGGAATTCAAAGAGGACTTGGAGCAGTTCGGGGCCCACTGCTATAAGGTAGGCCTCACGGCTGGGGAGGAGCGCGAACGGAGCCTGGCCTCCATCGGATATGCTCGTGAGGCTTTCGAGACGGCTGTTAAAGAATGCCAACGGCGGACCCAGGACTCGCGCCTAGATGGGGTGTGCTTCATGCACTTCCAGTCAGGGCGCATGACGGGCGATGGAGCTGGTCCCTCCGAGCAGGCTCCATAACTATGTTTTTATCTCTGTGCTTGTTTTGTAGCTCGGCCTTGGCGAGCTTCTGTTTAAGGAATCTGAATAGATCCTTTCTGTTCGTGAGTGGCTTCACTTTTTCTATCTTCGTTTCCCTATACCTGTTCTGACCGAATCGGAATTCGTCGGTCGTCTAAGACGGTTCGCAGTTACCGCGCAGGTCGTTTGGAACTAAAAAATGGTTCCAACCAGGGGTGTATGCGGAACACCTCTTTACTTGGGAGGTATCGCCCTATCCTTTTGAGCTGAAAAGCTTTCAAGCAAGGATGTTTTTGGAGACCTTCTCAAGCCGACCAAATGAACGGGAAGAAGAGAGATAGGATGCCGAATAGGAGGCTTTTACAGGAAATAAGCCTTAGACACATGCCAGGTTCTGGGTATGGCTTCGCCACTAGGAGTAGTTAGCTTGTAAGAGCCTTTTCCAAGAACCTAGGTGACCTGATAAGGTCCTTCCCACTTGGGGGCGACTGACAGCTGCTCACCCGAGCAGTTGTTCGGTGACACCACAGTACGTAGGGAGCTCGTCAATCCACGATCCGCCTGCAGCCTCCACCCTTGTACATATCCCATGCAGCAGTGTTTGGTTGGCATTTCTACCAAACCATTTGCTTGTGGATGCGCCACGGAGGTGAAGTGGTTGTAGATGCCGAGCTCCAAGTATTTCCGCTTGAAATATGCGTTGTCGAACTGCTTTCCGTTGTCGGAAGTAATCACCCTTGGGACGCCGAAGCGGCAAAGGATGTTCTTCTAGACAAACTTCCATGCAGCTTGGTCGGTGATGGTAGAAATGGGTTCTGCCTCGATCCATTTGGTGAAGTAGTCGATGGCGACAAACATGAATTTCTTCCGCCCTTGAGCCTCTGGGAACAGACCCAATATGTCGATTCCCCATCTGGCAAAAGGGCGTGGTTCGAACAGGGTGTGCAGTTGCTCGGATGGTTGCTTAATGAGCTATCCGAACTTCTGACATTCTGGGCACCTTCTGACGAAGGACATGCAATCCTTTTGCAGAGAAGACCACCAAAATCCTACTCGAATAATGATGCGCGCCAGTGTTCTACCCCCCAAGTGGCTTCCGCACAGTCCTTCGTGAACCTCCTCAACAGTCGATGCTGCCTCAGTGGGACTGAGGAACCGCAGAAGAGGTCTCGAGAGGGATCGCCGGTACAGTTGGCCTTCTATGAAGGTGAACCTCTGGGAGCGCAACCTGATCTTGCGAGCTTCACCTTGGTCAGACGGAAGCTCACCTCGAAGCAGATAGGCCATGAGGAGGTCCATCCAGCTCGGAGCTAGAGGGCCAGCCTCGATGGCTGCTATATCTACCTCAATGCTCGACGAGGCGAGCTCTTCTATAAATACAGAGCAGGAAGGGGCGATGTCACCTGAAGATGCCAGCTTGGCATGTGCATCAGCTCGCGCGTTCTGCTCCCAGAGGACATGTATGACTTCGAAGTATAGGAGGTCCTCTACTCGGCTCTTGACCTGCTGAAGGTATTGTGCCATGCGGGGCTCCCTTGCTTCGAAGTGTCCGCTCACCTGGCTGGCGACCAATTGCGAGTCACTGAAGACCCGTAGTCGAAGTGCTCCAAGGTGCCTAGCAATTCGATTCCGGACAGCAGTGCTTCATATTCGGCAACGTTGTTGGAGACAAAAAAATGGAACCTCAGGGTGTACTGGAACTCTAGACCCTCCGGAGAGGTGAGGACCAAGCCTGCCCCGATCCCTGTGACGCAGGAGGATCCGTCCACATAGAGCTCCCATGGGGGCTCATCAGCCAGTGGAGGATCCTGCTCGGTCGAAAGGGTGTATTTCGCAACGAAATTCGCCAACGCTTGCGCCTTGATGGCCGTCCTCGGACGGTAGCTGATGTCGAACTCTCCCAGCTCGATGGCCCATTTGATAAGCCTGCCAGAAGCCTCTGGCCGCTGAAGGATAAGCCTTAATGGCTGGTCGATAAGGACTGTAATTGAGTGGGCTTGGAAGTAGGGCCTAAGCTTCTGTGCGGCCGTAACCTCCTGAAGGACCCTGCTGATGTAGTAGACTGGATGTTGTGCCGCCGCCTCTTCTCTGATCAGCACTGCACTGATGGAGTGTTCGGTGACCGAAAGGTACATGAACAAGGGTTCTCCGAGGACAGGCTTTGAGAGGACAGGTGGGGCTGCCAGATACGCCTTCAGCTTGGTGAAGGCAGCTTCACAGTCTTCAGTCCACCGTACATGCCCCCATTGTTGTGAGGAGCCTTTGGGGCCTCGCAGCAATTTGAAGAAGTTGAAGGACCTCTCCGCTGCTCGGGACATGAACCGGTTCAATGCAGCGAGCCGTCCAGTGAGGCGTTGGACGTCGCGCACCATCTTGGGACTGCCCATCTCCAGTATGGCTTGGATCTTCTTAGGGTTGGCCTCTATTCCTCTATTTGAGACAAGAAAGCCGAGGAACTTACCTGAGCGAACTCCAAACGCATACTTAGATGGGTTGAGCTTCATATTATACCTTCGCAGGGTTGCGAAGGTCTCTTCGAGGTCGGAGATGTGGTCGGCGCTCGGGAGAGTCTTGACCATCATGTCATCAACGTAGACCTCCATGTTTCGCCCAATCTGCGGCTCAAACATCTTGTTGACCAGCCGCTGGTACGTCGCGCCAGCGTTCTTCAAACCAAAGGGCATCCTGGTGAAACAGTACAAGCTCAGGTCGGTGACAAACGTGGTGGCGTCCTGGTCCGGAGGATGCATGCTGATCTAGTAATAACCAGAGTACGCATCCAAAAAGCTGAGAAGGTCGTGTCCGGACGTGGCGTCCACCAGCTGGTCGATGCACGGCAGAGAAAAATTGTCCTTGGGCGTGGCTTTATTGAGATCTTTGTAGTCCACGCACACGCGCCATTTGCCATTGGCTTTACGCACGAGGACCACATTGGAGATCCACCTTGGGTATTGGGCTTCCCGGAGGAGCCCAATAGCTCAGCTTTTGACAACGTGATCTTGGATCACATCTGCCGTTCACGGTTGACGGGTTGCCTTCTTTGCTGGATCGGAGGCACCTTCGGGTCCAGGCGAAGGTGATGCATCATCACCTTTGGGGGTATGCCAGGCAGTTCATCATTTGACCACGCGAACACGTCTAAATTGGCTAGCAGGAAAGCCTTGTAGCATTGTTGTTCGGCTTCCGGCAATAGCGCACCAATATAGAGGACGTGTTCGGGGTCGTCGTCTATCCAAATTGGAAGTAAATCTTCAGCAGGGGTTCCTCGGCTGGTAGAAGGCTGATCAGCTAGCGGGGGCACGGGCACCGGTGCTGGGAGAGGTCGCTTGTCCCGTAAGGAGAGGACATAGCACCGAAGGGACTCTCGCTGACTTCCGAGCACCTCGCCGATCCCACTCGGAGTGGGGAACTTCATTTTCTAATGGAGAGACGAGGGTACGACCTTGATTCGACCAATCAACCCCCTGCCGAGGATGGCGTTGTATCCGGGCATACTTCGAATAATCAAGAAATCCACCATCTTGGTCACGCTCTTCGGAGCCATCCCAAGAGTAATTGGGAGGTGTGCTCATCCCATGGGTTGAACCGAAACCCCAGAGAAGCCGAACAGAGGCGACTCTACAGGGGCAAGCTGGTCGGTTTTCAATCCCATCATTACGAAGCAAGCGTAAGCTAACACATCTGGGGCGCTTCCATTATCCACTAAAATCCGGCGCACGGTACAGTGATTGATGGTGGCCGAAACGACCAGTGCATCCGTGTGTGGAGTGGAGACTCCTACAAGATCTTCGTTTGAGAAGGTTATAGCCTCCTCGAACCGTGCGCGTGAAGGATTGGGGGGATAAGGACCTGGGCGAGGCACCGGGGGCCTATCCACCACGTGCACCAGCCGAGCATAGTCGCGCCAGCTTTGATTGCTTTATCCGCCTGCGCTAAAGCCTCCCACGATCACATTGATCTCTTGCCCATTAGGCTCGTTGTTGATGGGCTGCTCAGGAGTCCGCTCTCGGCGCCTTTGGCGGTCTTCATTGCGGCACACATACTGCCCAAGGTAGCCGCGTTTAATCAAGGACTCGATCTCGTCCTTGAGCTGGCGGCACTCGGAGGTGTCGTGGCCGTGGTCGCGGTGGAAGCAACAGTACTTGTCCTGGTTGCGCCTACGGGGATCAGAGCGCATCCTTGGTGGCCACCGAACATACGGTTCATCCCGGATTTCAGCCAGGATCTGCTCGGGGGCAACCGTTAAGGGAGTGTAGTCGATGAAGGGGCGAGGTCGGCACGGCGAATCTCTGTTGCGCCGGCCTTTCTTCCTATCACGGTCGGAACCGTTGTCGGAAGGCATCTTCTTATCTGATTGCTCTCCCTACTCTGCTCGGCCGGCTGCTAGGCTCTCCTCACACGCGGCGTGGCGCTATGCAGTAGAGAGCAGCTCGGCAAGGGTGGAGGGTTGCTGCACCCCCAACGTCCTTTGAAGAAAGCCATCTCAAGTGCCCTGGATGAGGGCACTAGTGGCCAAGGGGACGTCGAGGCGGGGGATGCGGAGCGCTTCGGTCCGAAACCTCTTGACGTACTCCCAGAGCGCTTCGCCTTTCTTCTGCCGAACAGACAGAAGAGAAGCCGTTGTGAGCGGCTGAGACCTTCCACCTAAGAAGTTGTTCCGGAAGGACTTCTTCAATTGGTGGAAGGAAGAGATTGAACCCACGGGGAGGGCTTCAAACCATGCCCGCGCGGTCTCCTTCAGAGTGGCCGGAAAGGCCTGGCATTTGGCCGCATCCGATGTTCGTGGAACACCATGTGCGACTCAAAGCCATGAACATGATTCGTAGGGTCGGTGGTGCCATCATAGGGTGCAATGGTGGGCAGAGGGAGCTTGGGGGAGACCCGAGCTTTCAAGATCTCTACCGTGAACGGGGAGCGGAAGTCCAGGTCTTCATCCTCCGGAGCCTTGCCCTCTGCCCGCTGGACCATCGCGTCAATGCGGCGCTCGAGGTCGACGACGCGATGGAGGCGTCTGGCCAGCTCCTGATCGGAGTGAGCGGACTCCTCCCACTGGGACCTGTGGAAGTTAGCCTCGACGACGGAACGCGGGGCAGGCGGGACCACAGCGGAACGGCGAGGTGAATTATCTTGCCGCTCCGGTGTCTAATGCGCCGAAGGTGTCCGGCGCGACCGCCGGAGCGATTCTGCATGTTGCTCCTGCGGCGCCGAAGGGGCGCGGGACTGCCGACGAGACGACTCCGCCTGCTGCTTCGACGGCGGAGGGATCACCAGGGCCGGTTGCCTGGCTAATTGGGCCTGAAGGCCCTGGCAGACCCCCGCTAGGTTCTGCATCTGCCCTCGAAGTTCCGCCACTTCCAGGGCGGTTGTAGGTACGGCGACGGCAGGGTTCCCACCGGCAGCTACGGCGGGGGCGATGACGACATCGATAGGGGGGACTCGCTCACGAGAGTCCACACGCGACTGCCGAGACCTCGTCGTTCTGCTGCCGATGTTCTGGTACGAGGATCGTCTGCGAGCCATGGCTGAAGTCGTTCCCACAGACGGCGCCAAATGTGGTGGTGTGTTCCCTGTTTGGACCTGAGCCAAATGGGCCTCCACTGAAGAAGATGGGGAAGACGATCGCCGGTAGCGGATAGAAGCCTGCAAACACCAGAAAAAGATCAGAGGGACCCGATTGAAGAACCGGAGAGAACCCTCTAATGCCTAAGTCAGCAGACTGTAAAGAGGCTTGGGGGAAGAAGGTTTAGTAGCGTGTGTGTTGCACTGTGTGCACGTTCGAGTGCGTACCTATGCCCAAGAATCGTCTGTGCCTCTTATAGGCAAAGGCCCTGAAGGAGGTGAATATGTCATCCCTTGATGGCACCGGAAAGGGCGCACCGATTGGCGCCCATAACGGGGGAGTTATGCATTGAGGTGTCCATTGGGGGCCCTTGCAGTTAAAGTCCCTCGAACGTGGGACGCGTGCCATATCACGGTCGTAACTGTCGCTTAGGAGACGATGGTCTTCTTTTACCTCTTTTGGTTGGAAGGCACTAAGCAGGAACTGCTCGGAGGGTGCCGAACAGGGAAACTGTTCGACAGCTGGGTGCCCGAAGGCGTTGCTTATGCTGAGGGGACCGCTCCATGCCCTGAACAGGGTCTGTTCGGTGGGAGGTCCTTGGACCAGACAGGCCAGAGGGTGCTCGAAAACGGCCCTTAGGGACGCGTGGCATCTTACTGGAAGGGCACGCCTGTCCGCCAAGCCATGAGAGGCCATGCTGGGTCATAATGGGCCCTTGCGGGCCTAGGTGGCTGAAAATAGCCACTACATCTACCATTTGAAATAGTTATGGCATGCAAAGTATGCTTCGTTAAACATATGCTAGAGGTTTGTCTGCATCTTTAGCACTGGGACCATGGCATGATGGCAATATGTGAAGATATATCAATATTAAACCTCTAATCCAAGGTGAACTAAGAATATCATTAGTTGTAAATAGAACTATCTTGTGCGTACAGAATCGAAGAATTGCAGCTTCTATATACAGATTCATCAATAAAACCTACCGTATAACTAAAAATGCAACAATGCTAACTCCCCACAAGATGAATGTAACAAGTTACACTGCTTGCTTACGAAAAAAAAATGTAACAAGTTCAAGTTAAAATAATGCAGAGTTGTCAAATATTCACAACTTGACTCGTCCGTGCAAACATACCCCTTAAGCATGAACATCAATACAAAATTGTTCCTCGTGTTATGAGGCATTTAACTTGCTCTCGTCTAGCAACTAACCACAGGGCTTATATTAATTAATTAGCACGTGTTAAAATTCTGCAATGCATACAAAAGGGTATTATTTGCAAATATCCCTAAAAAGAGATGAAATTTTCTACCTATAACAGGGTCTCCAGACTTCATTCTAATGTAGAAGGATACAAAATACACAAGTATGGGGTGAATTACCAAAAGGCTAAGAGACAATACAAGGATTACAACTTGGAATAAGATGGGGTAGGAGGGGGCTGACAACCATACCACATCCTATAAATGCAAATAACTTCAAAGAAGTCAACATCTGTTATATACAAATTGCAAGGTGAATATAATACTATGCATGTTCACATTTTATGATTTGTGCTTCGGTAAGTGGTTAAACATGGATAAGTAGGCGGTTAAGTCCTTGCTTTGATATGGCAAATAGGCTAACCATTAAACATAGGAATAGTGAGGTTATGCTATCCACGCGGCGGCAGGCAGGGTGGAAGGGCTGTGCCACATCACATCCAACTAGACTTTACCGTGGCCTAGCTGGGTTGCTCCCAAGCAATCCAGCTACGACTTGGTACCCAGACAGCCGGGTACTAAGCATTTGTATTTGTACTATTTCTGCGGATAACAATAAGAAACCCTAGTATATAAGGTTCAGAAAGAGAGAAGTTCTGGAAGGGCAAAAGCATGGCGGAGAGAAAATGTAACAGTCCTATATCACAATCACTACAGAAGGAACAGATGTTAAATCGGAGTGCACTTCATCACATTGTGAAATATGTTCCAATATGATTGAAGTCCAAGTTTTGACTAAAAACTTGTAATGTAACTTGCAAATTTTGGTTGGAAACCGAAGAGAGAAATCTTGTGAAAATGTCAACCAATCAATCCTTGCAGGGGATAAACCAAACCAGAGTGCCTAGAGAAAACAGAGTCAATTTCCACATGTCTGGAGATAGCATTAAAAATGGGATGTTTTGTCTAGCAGGAGACCATGATCTTGTTCACGACAGGTGGATGAAGTTGGTTGAGGATTCTAGTCCTAGCAGACTTGCTAGGAATTGATCCTGGAGTCTTAAAAAGAATGCAAAAGAACAGACACTGATGAATAATTCCAACCAAAAAAAAAAACAAAGGTGACCATGGTGTTGTTGGACCAGGGGGGAACAGGGGAACTGCCACGTCACCATAGAAAAGGCCTCAGTCAAATACGCATAATGGAAGCACTAGTGGGTGCATGAAACCAGGATTCCATGCCGTAGAAAGCCACAATGCTCTGCTTTAACAAAGGCACATGGCATACCTGCCCCTTGAGCGACAATTATCTAGGCATTCAGCCCAATCAGCATCAAAGCAGCTATAGGAAGATGCATTTTGCTGCCGCCTATACCTAGTTGTTCCTCACGAGGGCTTTCTACAAATTAACTAATGCCCCTACGGCCCAACCTACAAGGGAGACATTGGACACTTAGCAGTGAAGCAACCAATAACTTTTGTAAGAGGTTAGGATCCAAGAATTGGTGAAGAGGAGGTGGCTGTCAGAGTGAGAACTGGTTTAACATATTGCAACACTGTAATCTCCATGGAATAGTTGTATGAGATAGATGAAGCTATTCACAGCTTCAACACCCAGGAAAACAAGAGGGGGGACAAAAATACTTCAAAGTAAATTTTGTTGAGAGAGTTGCCAGAAAAGTAAAGTTGCTATAAAGATTGCCAACGACACAGTTGAAAAGGCACCAAACCATCTCACAACGTTCCTGGGTTCTTGGGCGCCTAGGCACCAGAAGGTCACCAGTGTGGTATCTCTCCCCCCATATGAAATTTATGTATCTAAAGGCATATATGACTGTGAACAGTTAGCCCTGTAAATGGATCAGATCCTGGTCGGATCTTTGATGATCCAAACCCGGATCCGAATTCACAAGATCCAGATCTGACCCGGATCCGAATCTATATCACATTTCGGAACAAGATCCGAATTTCAGTTTCGGATCCAGGTCAAGGTCCAATCTCTGTTATATTATATCTTAATTGCTTTCTTAAATATAATAAAAAATCTAGAAAAATAAAAAAAAATACTCAGATGTTGCTGGAAACAAAATGGGTCATTCTCCAGATGTTTCAAAGTTTTTCTACACATCCATCTTCCATAGCATAATCTTGAAACAAAATTTGGGTACAACACCTATAACAATATAAACAACCCCCCCTCCCCCAGTAAAACCCAAACCCATGCCTAGTAGAACTTGAGAACTTCTCTGCATTGTACAGATAACTTCTTTGCATTGTACAGATAACTTCATCATATCTTAAGTTTCAAAAGACCACATACACATTGAAAAGCCTTCAGGATGTCTGTGAAAATGGGTGTGATCTTCCGATGAGTGTAGACATAGTAGAACTGAATAACATAACAAAATGGCATATTGGTATTAATCGCAAAATCCAGAGACATCTGAAATTATGTGAGTTCAGAAAATGAAAAAAAATACAGACTTGGCAGAAACACCACAAAAAGGAATACATGGTGTACCCTCAATTTATCAAATAAACCAGTCCCTGACAACACAGGATTAACACAGAGGAAAAATCACCCAGTTTGATAACAGGGCTAAAGAGGGGTAGAGGGGAGAGGGGGGGTTGAGGGGGCGTAACCCCCTACCCCACTTTGGGGTGGGGGGTTGTCTAACCACAGGCAACCCCCCTTTAACCTGGGGTAACTCTGCCCCACCTTATGGGGTAGAGGGTGGGTAAGTTCTTTGAAAAAAAATATTATTAAATTGTAAATATTATTTTATTAAATATCTCTTAAAATCAAAAAAAAAAAAATTAATGAAGATAACTAGAGACAAAATAAGAAGTTGACCCAAAAAAATAAAAAGTAACCAAGGATCCATCGAACCAACAATCAAAGTGGGGTAGGGAGAAGGGGGGGTTAGTAGACCCCTATTGGTCTAAAGGTTAGTCTTTGAAGAAGCTGATGGTTCAAAACAACTCACGGGAGGATCCTTCGTCAACGTTGAACTGTCTCCCTCTTCACATACATTTTCTCCATGCCATTCAATGGCTGGCTGGATCCGTCGGGCAGGCTCACAAACCTGCTACCCCATTCCTCTGTTCTTCCCAGCCTCACGCATGTGTCTGTCACCCTCCTTCCCCCGCAAGCACCCCCACGGTCAAGAGAGCAAGCTCAGATCAGCTGCAGCCAGCCCTGGCACCGGTCCCTTGCGCCAGTTCGGCTGCTCTCGTCGCCACCTGGGAGCCAAGTCTGTCCTTGGCCGAGACCGGGACGCCTGCAAGGCCCTGGTCCAGGACAATTTGGTGGGGACATCCGAGCTTGGGACCGGGCCAGTAGGTGCAAGTATATCGAAGATGGAGGCAATGTGCAGCAACGACGGCATCCATTTGGCTTGGCGATGTACTTTCGGATCCCTAGCATGTGTCTTTTATGAGTTTGAGCATTTTGTTGATGTAATAAGGCCCATATGAGGCCCAATTGAGCTCTTTTTATTTTCTATGTATTTTCGGGTCCGATTTTGGACCTATTTTTTAGGCTTGGGGTTATTTTGGTCTTTGGGTGTTTAGTGAGGACCATTAGGGTTCCATCACTATAAATAAAGTGTATGAGGCTGTTTGAGAGGTTAATGAAGATTTGATGAGCTTTTAGCGCAGCCGTCTTGTCTTCTCCAGCGGGGTGGATTCCCCAGGGTGGAAGCCCACGGTTCTGGTGTTCCTTCTTCCTCCCTACAATCTCGCCACCTCTTCCACGCTGTCCAGCATCAAATTGGTATCAGAGCCGGTCGACTCCTTTCGAGAGTCCATCCGGTCTTCGTTACCTTCTTCCGCACTGCTTCGGCGCCGACAGCGACGAGGCCCTCGGCCCTGTTCCCGCAGACCCCTCCCCGCGCCTCTGCAAACAACACCGCATCAAACAGTGTCTCGCGTGCCTCGCCAGCAAGCCCGGCATCTTCCCCACGCCCTCCCCGCTCGCGCTACCCCTCTCCCGCTCGCCCCTTTTCCCCCACCTGCGTGGGCCAGACGCCGCACGCCGCCAGGCCGCGTTGCCCGACCCCAGCCCCCGTTCCCGCGTCCGCGGCCGCCATTGCCACTAGGCCCCAGCGCCAGCGGGCCGCACCCCTCGTCCGCCAGGCGCCCCGCCACCCCGGCCCACGTGCCCCACGCCCTCTTCCGCCGCGCCCCGGTGCCTGCTCCCGCGCCAGGGGGCCCGCGACCGCCGCGCCCCGCCCCGGTCGTCGCCCCTCTGACCGCGGCGCGCCACGGTCGCCCGGCCCCTCCCCGCGCCCTCCCGTCCACGCCTCCCACGCGTCCACGCCCCACGCATCCACGCCCCCCCCCCCTGGCGGCCCGGCGCAGCCCACCCCGCCTCCTCGGCCCGGCGCGTCCACGTCCCCCTGCTGTCCCGCTCACGCGAGCGGGCACGTGGCCGCCCCGCCTCCGCGACCCCGGCGCCATCCGCCCCCTCGCACGACCAGGGGGGACCCCACCTTGCCAGCCCGTGGTTGCCGCGCCCCTGCGGCTTCGCCCCGGCGCCAGGAACCCAGCCGCGAACCCCCTCGCTCCGCACTGTGAACGCGAGGCCCCTGGAGCCTTTGCACGCGGCCCGAGCTCCCCCGCCCCGGGGCTGACGAGGAGCCCTCCACCAGCCGCTTCTCAGTCCCGCGCCCCCCCCCCCCCCCCCCGTTCACGTGCCCCGCGCCCCTGCTCCCGCGGACGCCAGCGGACCCCGTTGGACTCGTCTGCCCCAGATCGCTCGTGCGGGCCACTTCTACAGTGTAGTCGGTCACCACAGGGCCGGTTTGAGACTGGTCTGGTTGTCTTCATCACGGAGCCCTGAACGTGCGAGAGTCACGGCCAGTCGGTGTCGATGAATCAGCACGGAGCGCCGAACATCAACGAGGATCCTCCAGTACTCGTCTACTTCCAGGTTCGGCTGCACGAGATATTTCAACCACGACTCTGAGTAATTTTGGGTACTATGATTTCTTCTGCATTTCGGACACTAGTGCGATTATCAAATAGAAGAGTTATTTTGTTGATATTTGATCCGCTACAATCATGCAATTACGTATCCCAAGCCGTCGTGGATTCACTTTCTCAAAGTGGGAAGCTAATTGTTTCTGAAAATGGAAGTATATGGGTACCGTTTTCTCTAACATTCAGAGAGAATTCGGAGCACAAAGATCTTATCTATCATTCTGGCGCTTGGGCTACAATTCCTTCGCAGCAGTCGTCTATTTTGCCAACCGACAAATTTTACCTCATTGTGGGTCGAAAATGGTTACAAAGAGAGCGTGTTGAGGTATTTGTTGAAGAGAGTTATTGTATCATCCGAGATCTTGATTATCCAGGGTGCCGATTCAAGTTTCCTGCTTATGTGCCTAAAGCTCAAAGAAGTTTACAGGTTAAAACTTGTCAACCTGATTCCCAAGTGGCACTGCAACAGAAATTAGAGTCTATAATTTTGCCAACTACGGATGATGCTCAGGTAGAGGTGCATTACCCACTGACACCCACTATGGTAGAGCCTGAGGAGATGATTGAGCATGTGGCTATGACTGACTCCATTGACGTACGCGAGATAGTTCATATAGTGGAGTCATGGGATCACTCTCTGATCATTGAAGCCGGTTTTGATGCACTTTCTGATCATTTATTTGAGATCTCAACACTCTCTAGCAGTCATCAGCCCATGAAAGATGTGTTTTTTAGTATTGATTCCGGTAACTTTGATGTGGTGTGGCATGGTTTCGAGTTGCGTTGTCGGCACCAACCCCAGCTGTCCAGTTTGATTATATGCATGGGTATGGCAGTGCTCCAGTGGCTAGTTGCTCCCTTGTCTATTTTGGGCATTCTCCGACATTTCAAAACTCGAGGACGAGTTTTCTCGAATCAGGGGAGAATTGGTGGGGACATCCGAGCTTGGGACCGGGCCAGTAGGTGCAAGTATATCGAAGATGGAGGCAATGTGCAGCAACGACGGCATCCATTTGGCTTGGCGATGTACTTTCGGATCCCTAGCATGTGTCTTTTATGAGTTTGAGCATTTTGTTGATATGGGCCCAATTGAGCTCTTTTTATTTTCTATGTATTTTCGGGTCCGATTTTGGACCTATTTTTTAGGCTTGGGGTTATTTTGGTCTTTGGGTGTTTAGTGAGGACCATTAGGGTTCCATCACTATAAATAAAGTGTATGAGGTTGTTTGAGAGGTTAATGAAGATTTGATGAGCTTTTAGCGCAGCCGTCTTGTCTTCTCCAGCGGGGTGGAATCCCCAAGGTGGAAGCCCTTCTTCAGCGGGGTGGATTCCCCAGGGTGGAAGCCCACGGTTCTGGTGTTCCTTCTCCCTCCCTACAATCTCGCCACCTCCTCCACGCTGTCCCGCATCACAATTGCTCCCGCAGGGTGGGTTACGGCCGTCACCACCTCCCCGACCACTCTGGTGCCAGCGGCTGATTCCTACGTTTGTCGACATGCCAAGCAACTGTTGGCCACCTTGCATACGAGTGCGCCTGCCACTGTCGATTGAAAGGTAGATGGCCGGTGGCCACTGTGGAGGTGGAAGAAACCCTAGGGTACGACGGAAGATGGGATATGGAGTTTGGATTTGGGAATGAAGGAATGAAGTCTCGTGCTTTTTTCTCTTCGGATCGGACTTTCAGCACCCCGAATCTCGAATCCAAAATCTATTATTTCGGGTCAATATGACTTGCCCCAAATCCAAAAGAAAATGTTATTTCGGGTCAAGATCTCTGATCCGAATCCGATTTGAATTTTGGATCCGGATTGGAATTGTGGATCCATTGACAGGGCTATGAACAATGTCATAATGTGGACTTTGAACAGTCTAATTATTGTGAACAGTGTTAGAATGTGGAGTCTGAACAGTCTAATGATTGCCTAAGTGTGCGTCTTGACAACTATGCATCTACATAGATAAGCAGATGAAAACACCTTCCTTGTCATATATAGACACCATTTCTCTGTCCTGGAAGCTGTAGAGGCAAGTTTTGGAGAAAAAGTCGTAAATGAATAAAGCAGCTCCTTAGTGCTTGTTTAAACATTTATCTATTACTAGTGATACTGGTCTTTTGGGAAGGTGTTTTATTAGTGATATCGTCACACTGTAACCAAATATATTCTCTAGCAATATCTGTAAAAGAACATTCTACTATGTAGATGTGGCCTCCTCTAGTATACTAATAAAAGAAGACTTCCAAATACTTCACAGAAAAAGTTGTTGAGAGAGCTGCCAGAAGATAAGTTGTTATCAAGATTGCCAATGACAGAGTTGTCAGGGCACCAAACCATCCCACAACATTCTCGGGTTCCTTGGCGCCAAGGCACCCAAGGTGGTCACAAGTGTGGTATCTCTACCCCCATATGAAATATATGTATCTAAAGGCAGATATGACTGTGAACAGTGTTAGAATGTAAAGCTTGAACAGTCTAATTATTGTGAACAGTGCTACAATGTGCAGCCTGAACAGTTTAATGATTGCCTAGTTGTGCCCCTTGACAACTATGCATCTACATAGATAAGCAGATGAGAGCACCTTCCTTGTTATATATAGACACCATTTATCTGTCCTGGAAGCTGTAAAGGCAAGTTTTGGAGAAAAAATCATAAATGAATAAACCAGCTCCCTAGTGCTTGTTTAAACATATATCTATTACTAGTGATATTGGTCTTTTGGGAAGGTGTTTTATTAGTGATATTGTCACACTGTAACCAAATATATTCTCTAGCAGTCTGTAAAAGAACATTCTTACCATGTACATCTGGCCTCTAGTATACTAATAAAAGAAGACTTTCAAATCTTGTCCCCTGCATATATGCTCTTTCACAGTATCTAGTATGTAACCACTCTCTGATCCTCAAACACATGCTGCTTTTACCACTACTAGGTAGTGAGATCTATTCCATACTTTTAGGACAGGTTTGATAACCAAATACTGTCGCTTTGATAAACTGGATAGCTTATCAGACACTTATCAGCACTTATTGATGATAAATCCTGATAAGTCTAACTCTCATTTTTAAACTGATAAAGTTATTTGGGCTCAAAACATCTCAAAGTGGAGATAAACCTCGTTAATAACCCTGATGTGACATAAAATGACCTTGATAATGACATAAAGTGATCGATGTGATATAAAATTATCATACCTCAAAATGTTGCACCAAAACAAGGGGCGGCTATCAAAAGTTATCTTATCAGTAAATATCCGCCTTGCGGATAACTTATCTAGTTATCAAATCTGCCCTAATCTTCACATGGTATCAGTACAATGATCCAGACAAATACAACAGCTCTCATTGGCATTGTCCTTTTCTTCTGCTGTTTTCTCTCTTTATCTATTTGTTTTCAGGTTATAATACCTCATGGTCCATCAGCTTCACACTGCTACTGTAACCCCACATATTACCTAGCAAAGTTCTATTGAAACCATGGTTGACCGTACCACCGTGTACCACAGCGGCACAGCCAACTCGGACCGTGCAATAGCTCTTGCGAGTCATGGTACGGTCGCCCCCCCCCCCCCCCTTTTTTTATTTTCTTTCCCCACATCTGACACATCTAAGGGGTCTAAAAGATGTCTACTTAAGATGAATTTTTAAACATAAACTAATTAAGAGATGATACAAATTATGATAATTTTAGTTTAATTTTTTTAATTAATTTTCTAATAAAAATTACCTCTAAAAAATATTAGGTCGACTTAATCTCAATATCTATGCATCAATAATACTTGATATTTATATTTTTAAAATCAGTACATTTTTTTATAATTATGATGACTTCAGATTTGACTTTACTTGTAGAACATGATGTCGTCTTATCGAGATACGCACAATCAAAGTCGTGTCGGAATCAAGGTTGGTCATACCACCTCGTACAATGGTAGTATTGCCAGTACGCAGCGGTACGATCGACCCGTACCATGCCATGCATGGCACGGTCAATTCCCCTCCCCCCCCCCTCTTTTTAAAAAAAAAAAATTCTTCCCCACATCCGACACATCTAAGGGATTTAAACAACATCTAATTGAGATGAAATTTTAAACATAAGCTAATTAAGAGATAATACAAAATATGATGATTTTAGTTTAATTTTTTTAATTAATTTTTTGTCAAGTGAAAATTATCCCAAAAAATCATTAATTGAAATCCACTCTGTATACCCAAGAAGACAGAGATCACGGTACTAGCTGATTATGTTGGGTTAACTTGAATAACTAAATGGAGTTTCTTATATTTTTCAACCTCTTTATGTGATGTTCCTATGTTTTACTCATTTTCTTTTGAAGTTTGCTCATTTTAAATATTGATAAAGTCACAAAAAATTTTTAAAAAAATCAAACTAGCCCCTTTCCCACTGTATCTTAATGGTACGGTACCATACCGTGCCACGGAGAATGCGGCACGGTCAATCCGCACGGTACGACGAACCATGATTGAAACTACACTTTGGCACACATGAATTCCTCCTCTCAATATCCATGGTGTTATGTCAATGGTTGATCGCTCTATAAATATCCAAAACATGTATTACATATGCATATAAAACCTTAAGGCAGTGAATAGTGTGGATCTGACATTATTCCAATTTTATACCTTGCCTATTACTAATGTCCATTCTCTAACATGTTCTAACAGTTTCTTTATAATATTGTGAAGCCCAAAATACTATGTAATCTTCATAACTCCTGCACACAGTGAGCACATTTGACTTTCTGAGACTACAATTTTTGCCAAAGATTCTACAGTTTATAATTTTGAAGATAGTCATGTAATTATGATTTCTGCGGTAGGACATGATTGTTGACTATGGTCCTGGGCATGTGTCTCAAGTATGCCAAAATTCTGTAAATATTGATGCAAGGAAATGGAAAGTATATGAATGTGATGTATTCACGTGAACTTGTACATATATGCAGTCAAAGAGAATTTATTGAAAATTCATTTCAAATGCAAAAGATAAATAAAATATTAAGCAAATTACTAAAGCTAACATTCAAGCATCTTAAAAATTTGTTGCTCATCTTAACATCAGAAACTAGTGTCAATCATGCATGCCTGGGTGGCGTAATCCCTGTACTTAACATGTTTTTTCTTAATGCCGTAAGGCAAAAGAAGTGCTAACCAAACCATAGGACAACAGACATGGGAAATTGCATGGATAAGAATGTAATACATGCATATCCAACAATAAAAAAGAGAGTTAAATACATAGATACGCCAAAAAACTACCATATTCGTGTACACCCTAACATTTAGACCCTTTTTTTTTACAAGGCCTAACATTTAGACCTCAATAAATATACCCCATATTTGATAAAAATACATCAGTTATTATCCTCATGTTAACTGGATGTCAGAATATGATAAATATTCCACTAAAACATGGACAGAACTGTTAAATGAGTTTGAAAAGACAAAACTACCATTATCAAAAGACTCCATGCTCGTGTAAGACAGAGGGGGTGGAGGGGGGATCTTAACTGACAGAAAAGAGCATAGCAGCAGGGGTATTTGTGATGTAATATGTTCAAATACGGGGTATATTTGATGCGGCAAAGATTTCAAGAGCATACATGATATTCCATGTAGTCTAGGGGTATGCATGTGTTTACCTCTAAAATAAAATTGCTCTATCTTTAACATAGTTAGCATGACAAAACACAATTATATTTCTACCTACCCAACACCAAGCACAAGATGTGTTTTTTTTGGTTGAATAACTAGCATATTACATAATCCTTTAGAAATCACCTTATAAACCTGCTCCACGTGAGAGTTAATCCCTTGATCTCACAACCTCTGCCACTCCTTGAGTACTAAAGTACAAGATGTTACTAGAGGAGATTGCTTAAGAAATAAGTTCTGTCAAACTCAAGACACAGGTGTCCAACACATTTGTATCCAAATCTGTGTTTGCTTGCCAGAATTATGGTTTTGGTCATCTCCAACGATGGCAGTGTTGGTTTCGGTATCGGTTTCGGATGGGTCCGAAACCGAAACTGTTTCGGTTTCGTTTCACCCAGTTTCGGCCAATCGGGCAGCCTTAAGAGGGGAGTAAAACAGCCGGTTTCAGTCTGATTTCGGCAAAAACTGGCTAAAACTGATTAAAATATTAATTTTTAATAATGTCGGATTTGCTACAGTAGTTTCACCCAGTTTTAGATTGTTCTGGTCCGTCATATCCCAGAATTCTAGGCATACAACAGCCAATTGATCATCATGAACACTACCACTAAACTAGCAGTCCATTTAGAGACCTCCTAGTCAAGAATGTTGTGGACATTTAATACTAGGGATGGTGGCTACGTGGATGTCAGTACCATAACATAATAGAAAGAAAAATTAAAGAGGAGCTTATGTTGATAGGCACAAAAATCTACATTGTGCTATTATTAGGATATGAACTTTCCAAATGGACACAGCCAGAGAAGCAGCCATCACTGCCTCATATACATTGCATTATGATATTGCTCTGATCGCTAAAAAGGCTCATCAATTTCAGTTTGATATATTGATATTTTAAGAAATTAATGACAACTAGAAGGAAGTTAATTCCTCAAATATTTAACATAACTTAACTTTGAGCTTCTATAATTCGATAAAAATCAATCACATTTAGCACTGCTATCCTTAATGCTCCACCCAACAAAATGGCTTTATCTTTGCCATCACTTTTTCCCTCAAACAATGATTAAAAAAAATAGGAAAAGGGAAACAAATCATAATGCTCTTCTCCAACAGAATTGCATAATCTGGTAGTATCCACTGAAAGCATGTGGAAATAAATGGTGAATGGGCAGGGTTCACTTGCTAGCATATCAGGCTAGCTAGCGTGACTCAAGTTTGAGAGAATATTGGGTTAACGACTAGCGTGACTCAAGTTTGAGAGAATATTGGGTTAACGACTTGGTCTAGTATTTTTGGCGGTCTCCACTAATAGGCAAAATCTGGTTAGATGATCTCAGCCCTAAATCACTGAAAATTATGCCAAAGAATAAACTAGTCTATTTAAGTTATGAACAGAAACATAGTCCAGTCAGGAGGGTTCTTAATCTTCAATCGCAAGATCTTGCATTACAACATACTAAAATATGCCTTTGAAGAGCATTTTTTTTCCAAAATGCTGAAGAAGCTACTTTAGCTCTCTATTTTTTTGTTCGAAAACTAGCCTATTACAATGTCCTCAGAAATTCCTTATAAACCTGCTCCCCACAGGATTTGAAGTTGCTACTCATCCTGATGTACATGGAGAAGGATAACCACGAGGCCTCTCCTTGGTGTACAGCTCTTTATGAATAACCATTAGGCCTCTCCTTCATGTACAGCTCTCTATGGACTTGATTGGAGATTGTTGGTCTGGAGATCTGAGCTAGATCTGAGCTTATTCAAGCACTCTTAGGCATGGAAGAAAGGATTTGATCAGTCTGGGCCGATCCCAATCCAGATTGGCTGATCCGGTAAATCTGCCGAAAGTCTGGTCGATCCAGGATTGCCAAATTAAAAAATAGTTGTTTTCAAATTAGTAGCCATCCCACATGGGATATGCTATATATGATTCAGAGGTTGCTAGTCCCATTCACTAATGAGCATTCTATCTACAACCTAATTATCAAATTATCAAATGTTGCTTCCACCCATAGCTACCAAAGACGCAAATCAAATGGCAATGCACAGAAATTAAGGTTCGCCTGTCCCTCCATATTCCTCCATATTCGACAGATGCCAACTTACATTCTGCCTTGCAACTTCAAACAATCAGGATACAAATAACTCTGTATTTCCCATGGAAGTAATAAAATAAACTTTAACTATAACCACCACATGCTTCTGTTCACTGGATATCATTCAAAGTAACTTGAATAGGCACAAATTTCTATAGCTCTATGTATGTGCATCCTCAAATGCATAAAAAAGATAGGCATAAATACTAATGATCTTATCCCCTTTAACCCTTGTAACATGACATATCTCCGAAGAATTTTAGTCGAAAGAAGACAAAATAAGATATCTTTTTTCAAATGACTAAGCTTCATTATCAGAGCACCATGCCACCATCACTCCAATTTAAGACCCTTTCCATCCACATGCCCCTATCACTGACTGATGCCACATCTCATATTCAGCCAATCTCACAACTCATGCCATACTCTATCCCCATCCCTATCCCAAGATCCCATCCATCAAATTTCCCATGAACAATCCATCCCAATCATATCCCAGTATCCCACCCATCAAGTTTTTCCCATTATGGCATGAACAACATTGGAACGTCCTCTTTTCCCTTCTCAATAGTCGATACAGCTTTCTTGGGATGGCTTCCAGTTTCTTTCAAAGGTCATCTTTGCTATATTTTCTCAGAGGGTGACCATCCTTGTGAGGCTTGCTAGGCCATCTCAAATTGTAAAAGGTTCCATCACCAAGTTTTAATAATCTTCAGCACAGTCTGCAGTCCAATGCCTCATCTTCATGACTTTTATATATGAATAGAAAAAGGAAGAGAAACCTGCTATGTACCAAAAACAAGTTCAAAGGACGCCTTCATTACAACAACAACAAGACCAGCAATAATTATCATAACTTCTAACTTCCACATCTTCCATAGCCAATTTCCATTCAAGCAATTGGACTATAACACCATAATAGCATGCTAATCTGTTTTTTGAACATCAATGAAATGTGGCAACCCCTTTCCTCCACACCTCTTTGGTGATCTTCAATCTGAAGATTTTTCAATGCTCCTCTGTTTTCCCAAATGTCCTACCCATTGGCAACTCAGTCCAAGGCTATGTTGTCAGAGGCGTAAAGCGAGCAAGGCAACCAAGGGGTCACCTCAGCCTCAAAGGTCTCGGCGATGGCCCAGGCATTTGAGGCAATTTATTACTAAAATAATACATATCTTATTTAATAAAAAATAATAATATATGTGAGAGAGAGTGAGAGGAGAGAGATGAAAGAGAGGATTGGGGGGTGGTCGGCCCCCTTTGTGTCTTACGGTGAGAAAGGGAGAGGAGGCTGAGCCCTGTGTGTAAGTGAGAGGAAGAGAAGGGGAGCCAACCCCCCCCCCCCACATGTGAGTGAGACGGTGAGAGAGGGAAGGAGGGGGCTGAAGGGAGAGCAAAGAGAGAGAGAGAGTGGTCAGAGAAAAAGGGAGTCAAAGGGGGTGTGTGTGTGTGTGTGTGAGAGAGAGAGAGAGGGAGTACCTTGACTCATCAGAGATCCTTCCACTCGTCGAAGCTTGCCTGCGCCGCCAGGCTAAGCTACTGCTACTGCCACCAGGTTGGGAGAGACAAGAGGGGGGAGAGGGGAATCAAGCTTTGCAGCTGTGCAGGAGGGGTTTTAACAGCCGGACCAATCCAGCCCCATTGGGTTATAGGTGCCCGCCTCAAAAAAGAGAGAGAGAGAGAGAGAGAATAAGCCCCATATCACCTCGATGTTCCTGGCCAAAGCAATGCGCCGAAACCCCGCCTAGTCGCCGAGGCGATCGCCTCAAGTAATCTTAATAACATAGATCAAAGATGGAAACATAAGAGACATTGGCATCTAACACACGAAATAACATTATGAAATCCTAGAATCTAAATGAATCATCACAACATGATTTTATCCCCTCTTTAATATTAAAAGAATTATTGTTTATGCTTTCTGTTACAACCAGACCTGTCAAGAACTACAAAACCAGAACGTGTATGCACTAGAGCCAAATAAGCTGCGGCCCAGGTGTTATTCCTTGTAGCCAACAACTGCTACATGTACAAATGCATTAGAGCCAGATAACAAGCTGCACACATGCTAATTTGAATTTTGCATTATGCTCGACAAAAAGGCATTAATTTGTGCTTCTTTATATGGTTTCTTAATCAGGAGTTCATAAAACAGAGGCACATTGTGCCAAAAGCTTTCAAAGAAAGTTCCTAACAAATGGGATTGGGATTAATTTTCTACCACATTCTATTGCCATGAATAATAATGTGATTTGACATTGACTACCACACTGGAAAGTACAAAAAAGACAATTGTGAGATCATAGCTTAACTACAAATGCAGCTTGCTTTATTGCCAGCAACCATCTAACACAGTGCATCCAGTCCAAAATCCATCAACAAAAACTGGCATGCTAAGATCAATTTTAATAAAGAAAGAAAGAAGTGTACAAGTATATGAGTGAAAGCCCTCCAAAAGAATGATATACAAAAGATAAGTACACACTGAGAAGTTGTGAACTAGGTCGCACCCTGACAGCGATAAATAGAGAAATCCCATTATCCAAATTACAGAAGGATCTAAAATCCTGGACTCTTTTTGAATATTCTACCATTTCTTTCTTTCAATAGAACCCAAAGAGTGGCATGCAAGATCAGCCATCAACCAAGACCATTCCATTTAAGCTTCCAGCTCCCTTCCACCCTAGCAAAAGCACTTCAGCTGAAAGGTTGAGAGAAGTGGCACAATGGTTGCTGTGCAGAAGCTCCCCAATGTGTCAAGTGTACAGGAGCAGCCAACAAACAAGTGATCTAAGGGCCCTTCTTCATCACCACACAATCAGTATGGGTGTTGATGTATCGCGAAATTAGCAGCCTTCCAGCAACATTTTCCAAGATGAAACTTCAACATGAGAGGAAACTTGAGAGGCCAAAGGATGTAAGGTATCAGATGCAACAACAGTACATGCTGCCCTAACAGAAGATCTGGATCCTAGGTCACACAGCATGTACTCGGACAAGATTAGCCAACAACTTTTCATCTTTATAACACAAAGGAAAACTACATAAGTATTGGTGATCATTGTCCTCAATTTACCTTTTAAAAGGTTTAAAAGAAAAAACAATAATGTAACAGTTCAAGAGAAACTTCCTAAAAGAATATATGCCAGCATAGGAAAATGAAAAATATGTCCATACCATAAAGAGGATATAAGGGAATATTCCGTCTCCATTCCATCTGTCAAAAAACAATCCCCACTAAGCTATTTGTATCTTAATATAAAATTTCATTCATGCATAACCAATATCCTTTATGAGTTCATCTCTGTTAGTTTCATTAAGAGATGTTAAAATAAAATTAAAGACAATAATTCTTTCTCTATGAATCTTCTCCTCACCACTTTAAATATCAGAAGTTAGACATAGCCACATATTTACCATGTCTCACTCTCTCTCTCTCTGAATCTCTAGCCCATGCTTCCAACTTTCTCTTTCATATGACTGTAAAATATGTTTCTTGATCTGCAAGATGGTAAGACCAAATTAACCAACATTGAATTCGAATAAACTCTACATATTTTCAAATTTTGAACTCATGAGACATTCACAAAACTGCACTTTTACTGTTGGACTACTCTTGTCTATAATTGTGTTTTTATGCATTTGAGTCAATACTTTAACTAGCACCTGCTTAATAAGGATTGTATTAATCAAATCACGAGGAAGAAAACGCAAACTTTGGAACTTCTTCCCTTCTAAAACTGACTGACAAGGAACAGCCATTCGACACATTTAAGATCAACAAGATTACCCATATAAGAATAATTAATGTACAATACACCAAAGCACCATCTACGTTCACCTAAGTAAAATACAAAAGAGTAGAAGGCAAAAAAAAAAGTGAACGGCTTCAGCGATAGAACACTTAAGATCGTTTAATGCACTGGAAATATTGCATGTTCATAGTACAATGTTATCGGTGACCAATTGTAAGCTAGGGTTTGGGGTGGGAGTGGAGCTGATCTGAACTAACATGATTATAAATGCACTTCCTCCCTTGCCATTACCTCTTCCTTTCTCATCATTTAATCACAAACATCATCTTCGTCGTCGTCGTCATCCTCATCCAGATCGTTTACGAGATAAGCCCCGGGTAGAGGAGGACCCCGGCGCCGCGTCCTCGAAGGAAGTATGTTGGACAGGTCCACCTCGGCGAGCGGATCATCCGAGAAGTCGCTTTCGTAGTCTCCCTCCCCGACAATAACATCGTCACTGTCGTCGTCGTCGTCACTGTCGTCGCTGCCATCGTCCCCGCCGTCATCCTCGTCCTCCTCATCTTCCTCCACCACCATCTTCCCCTTCCCCTTGTCCACCGCCGTCACGACCCCCTTCCCCTTGTCGACTGCCGCCTTCCCGTTGGAACTCACGCCGTCATTCTTCGATTTCTCATCATCTTCCTTCTCCTTCTGGGGATCGGCCTGCGCCCCGTCCTCCGCTTCCCCGGTTGGGGGCGGATCTGGGGATCCGTCTGGCGCCTTCTGCTTCTTCGACTGGATGACTGCTGCCTCGTCCACGGCAGACTCGACGGCGGGCTTTCTCTTGGAGAGCTGCTGGGAGATCAGCTGCTCACCTAGGGTTTCCTCCCCCTTCGCGTCGGCCATGGCGGGGGGAGGGAGCTCTAGGGTTTTGGATCACCGGGGGGGTTTTGCAGGTGGAGAGGAGAGAGAAGTAGACGACGGGAAAATATTTTTTCCGTTTTTATAATTTGAACTAATTAATGATTTTATCTAATGATAATTACTTATATATTTTTGAAATCTTATTGAATTACCTCCCTACCCTTATCTTTATGAAACTTTCGTACTACGTCCGAAATCAATAATTGACGTCAACGTGCCCCTATCATGCTTCAACCGTTACCCTTATCAGAAAATAGTATGTTAGAGATGTCAAATCTCTAACCTACCCCCAGAGTAAACCTCTATTAACTCTCTCTCTCTCTCTCTTTCTCTCTCTACCCCTCCCGCGTAATGTGAACCGAAGGGGGTGACCCCCCTCCTCCGTCACATCTCTTAGGATGAGATGGCCTCCCACAACTCTGCTACTACGACCACCCTGCTCTTTCTCATCACTTTCTTCTTCCTCTTCTCCTCCCCTACCGCCGTTTTCAACATCACCAGGATCCTTGACCGGACCCTTGACTTCGACACCTTCAACAGCTACCTCTCCCAAACCAAGCTGATCGTCGAGATCAAGCATCGCCAGACCATCACTGTCCTCATCATAGACAACTCCACCATCTCTGCCGCCCTCTCCGGACAGCCCCTGGAGATCATGTAGGAGATCCTCAGCGTCCATGCCATCCTCGACTACTATGACATCCCCAAGATCTGGGCGATGAAGCGGCAATCCACATTGCTCACCACCCTGTTCCAATCCACTGGCATGGCCAACGACGAGATGGGCTTCGTCAACCTTACCAAGACCCCTTTCGACATCCGCCTGGGCTCTGCCAAACCGAACACTGGTCTCACTGTGGACTTGATCAAGATAGTGGCTGCTAGGCTCTACAACATCTCCATGTACAGGTGAGCGACATCATCGTGAACCCCCCCCCCCCCCCCCCCGCGTCCCCAACATGAGCGACGAGACCATAATGCCGCTGTCGCTGCCCCCCACAGCTCCAGCACCGAAGAAGGAGTCCCTGGCTCCGACACCAGAGGTGGAGTCCCCCAACACTGTGTCCCCGTCGAGATCTCTAGGCAAGTGGAGCTCTGATGCACTGGAGGGAGCAACACGGTAGACGTCCTCAGAATGGTGGCCATTGTGACACACCACAAGAGAGGGGATCTTGAATGGTGGCCATCTGCTAGAAACCTATGGAGAGAAAATCCAACAGAGTGATGTCGCCGTCGTGGCTTTCCCGTACGCATCTTGCTCATCATAGTGATCCTCTCGGTCATCTTCTTCTTCTCCGGCCTACTCCACCTCCTCGTCCGCCTCCACCTCAAGCCAGCCAACAGAGACTCAGACTATAGGATCCGGGTCATTCGGATCCCCAATGTGATGAATGTTGTTTGGTGTTTGGGCCAGTTTATGGCCATTGAGCTCTGGTTTAGGCTTCCGAGCATTGTATGGGTGTTGGGCCGAAGATCCTAGCCCAATAATCCACATAGTTCTTTGTTTGAGAACGTGATGGGTGTGGCCGACGCATTCTTGTTGCGGCCTTCGCCTACATCGCGATCTCATTGTTGCCTACTTCAATGTTTTGTCCATTTGTGCAGTCTGTGACGAACCTTGTGCTGCCACATAGCACTGTGTTTGGTGTGTCGCGGCCTGGTGGTGCGTGCGATCTTGTTTCAACGGTTCAGCCCGATATGTTCTATTTTTCATGGGCTTTATGTTTTGTGGAGGCCAAATAGAGCAAAGGAAACTCTATTCGCCCAGGGGAGACCCTGCTGGTGGCGTCTTCGGTGATTTCGGCTCGAGGGAGGTGGTTTCGGCGCAGTTTCCACACGAGGAGGGAGTCTGAAGCGTGGAGGTGCCACCGGTGGCCCATGCTTTGTGTTCTTTGCATTGGTAGGGAGACTTCCCCCTCTTCTTGTGTTGTTTGATTGGTTTGAGGTTTGTAAAGTATGCTATGGTGGTGTGGTGTGGTGTTGTGCCTTTTCCATTCTAAATACTTAAATTATAGTTTAGATTGTGTCTGGATTGATTTTCGGGGAAGAAAAAGGGTTCGACTGGTCTATCTGAGATCGCGGCCCATCGAGCTGTCGTGATCTCATCGCGGCCCTTGACCCTGTCGCATTCTTCCTCTCGTTGTGTTTGTGGTGACCATTTGCCCTGTCGCGATCTTGTTTCAGTGGTGTTTGTCGCATCCGTTCGATGCGTTGAGACAAGGTTTCTGAGATGTACTGTTGGCAATGGTTTTGTGGGTCCTTTGGGGGCCATGTTTACAGCTTTTTCTTATCAATTAATGCAGCTTAAGCATGTGATTAGTTTATGGTTGTGGTTATGGAATAATTGTATAGTTTTCTGCTAACGGATGGTAAGTATGGATCTTATAAAGTGTTTACTTGCTTTTCCCCTTCGCTGGTCAATAGAGGACATGCTCTTCATGTATAGCTCATTCTTTTCTCCTTTTTTTCTTTCATTACTCTTTTTCAAACAAAAAGATGATATATGAATGTTATATATTTATATTTATTTATTTATTGAAGAGGGCTGATCTCGAGCCTTATTGCAGTCTATTCATTTGTCTTGAGATGGTGGGATGAAGCGAGTGCGCCAAAGGTGGATCTGTGAAATGAAGACCAGCGATCAAAGGCTCTCCAGGGGTGGGTTCCTTGAAAAAGACCCTTTGATACTTAAGTTAGATAAGATTGACTAAGAGAGCAGCAAAGATAAATAAGTTGCATAAAAATGGATATTTTGATCCATTTTATTTTGAATCATATACAACTTGTGAATCTTGCCTCATGGGCAATATGACCTTCTCACCTCATTTTGGGCATGGGAGAGGGCTAATGACTTATTGGAATTAATACATTCTAATGTATGTGGTCCAATGAGCATTGAGGTCGAAGGAGGATTCTCTTATTTCATCACATTTACTGAAGATCACTCTAGATATAGACATGCATACTTAATGAAGTAGAAGTCTGAAATCTTTGAAAAGTTCAAAGAGTATAAGAGCGAAATAGAGAAGCAAACCGGAAGAGTATTAAGACTCTGTGATCTAATCATGGAGGAGAATACTTCAGTGTTGTATTAAGTGAATTCACAAATGAGAATGAGATTCACCCATAATAGACTCCTCCCTACACCCCTCAGATGAATGGTGAGGTTGAGAGGAGAAATCGTACTTTGTTGGACATTGTACGGTCTATGATGTGTTTTGCAAGTCTTCCTAAATCCCTTTGGGGATATGCCCTAGAAACTATTGCTCACTTGCTAAACAAAATGCTGCAATGCCAAAGGTATGCAGTATTCAACCCTTCTCTTCCTCGTTTCACTTGACTTTGGATGTTAAGCATACTAGTGTCCAAAAAATACAGATCATTACATAAATACCCATTTGCAACTATTGCATCATTCATCATTACAGAACATCTTGAATGTCTAAAAATAACATCATAACCAGTCCTTATCAAATAAGTAACAGAGATAATGTTTCTAATGATGGAAGGGACAGAATAACAATTATTTAATCTGATGGTAGTTGTGGACGTCCCGTTCCGCCCCCGAGTGGGTACTCCGGATGGTTCACCGAATGTTGTTGTGCTCCCTCGATGGCGCATTGGTGTTTGCTGGTTGACCCTCGTTCTTGCTTGTTGACTCCCATTTGACCGAGTTGACCAAGGGAAGAACAAACAAACCAGCTAAGAAAATGAGTAGGAGGTGATCACCAGGGCCTTACCTTGTGCCCAAAGAAGTGTTCTGATCGCGTCGACGATGTGGCCTCATGTAGCGGTGGATGGCGGGACTCTGACTTTCCCCTCTTCGGCCGGCCAAAGAGAAGAAGCTTCGCGGTCTTTTTGAAGTGTTCCTACAACAAAGAAGACTCTATTAGACTTTGATGAAGTGTAGTAAATGTCCAGAAATGAAGAAAAAAGACCCAAAAGGAGAGCCCCGTACTGTTTGCGGGCTTGAGAAGAGGGGTGGCCTGTAGCAACCTGAATTTTTACGAAAAATAAAAATTTAAATAAAGAATTTAAGACCTAGCTAAATGGATATTTAAATAGAGTATTAAATAAAACCCATTAAATGGAAAAGAGTAATGGGCTTTGCTTAATGGATCTTCTAGAATTTATTGGGTCAAAAATATGAATTTACAAAGAGAGAATAATAGGAAAATACCATAAATTCGTAACTAAATTGTTACCTAAATAGAAAAGGGATATTTAATGCATTAAATAGGAAGTTAGAGTTGGAATTAGATTCCTAAACCTACCCCATATGAGTTAGCACGAATTTAGATCTTTTCCAAGTCTAAATAGAGATTGGAAAGCAAGAGAGGAAAGGTGGAGTTAGAAAATCTCGGAATTAAGAGGAATTTGAGTAGTAGTAGGAATAGGAACTTGTGTTTACATAAATACACCTCTTAAAACCTCTTGGCCGACCCAAGCTCGTGCCAAGGGATTCCTGGACCAGGAGGAGAGGCCAAGGAGGAGGAGATTTTGTGGGAAGAAGAACCTTTCAAGCTCTCAACCATGTTCTTCAAGTTCTAGCCCTAGAAGAGGAAATCGAGTCAAGGTAGGTATTCTCACAAGCAAAAATCCTAAAATTTCGTCTGTAGATTGTTCCATACATCAGGAACAAAACCTCAAATTTCATAATTTTCCATCGAGCCAATATTTTCTTCTTGAATTTAGAAGTTCTGCAACTCTCTTGACCCCGAGCCCTCTTCTTAACTCTTGATCTCTATGTAGACTTGATCTCATGCTACGAAATTTTTACTGTAGATACTTCTTGTTGTTAGGGATTATTTGCCCCCAAAAAGCCTAAATTTCATTGAGCATGTTGCTCGAATTAAATCAGTCTTGCTCTCTATGTCATGTTCTGTGTTACTCGTTGTTGTTCATGCTCAAACCATGTTCAAACCATACTCTCTCTCAGATTCTGATTTACTGGAAGTACCCTTACATGTCTAGTTTAATTTGCAACTGGTTTTATGATTTTTCGTTGACTATATAATTAGTTATGATTTTCTAAACGACCCTGTATCAAAAATTGAAATCCCTGGTCCGCAATCCAATGTCTGGTCTGACTTCTGTCAGAGTCAGGCGCAGACAACCAGAAGGCGACACCTCGATATGTCGTTTTCTGGGGCATGATTACGACAGCCTCCCTGTCGCGACCAAGAAGGCGACAGGCGAGCCGTCGCGTTCTCAGTACTCGATTTGCAAGCCCTGTCGCGACCCGTACAAGACCCTGTCGTGTTCACCCGACCGTCGCGACAGTACCTATGTCGCGATCTGCCTACCCTATCGCAATCATCATTGGGCTATGTCTCCTTCACAGAGATTTGGTGAAAAACCCATGAAAAATATTTTTGTCGCTTTCTAAATAATCCTTACGCCTTCTTACGGTTATACCCCCAGTAAAAACCCTACTTAAAAAATGATGCTATATTGAATGATTTAAAATACATGTTCACGACTTATTCTAGCTATGATTTCTCTTACACATGCACACACATGAACCATCCATTTATGGCTGAAATCTTGCAGAAAATATCTCATTAGGTATCTGGAAAATCATTGCAATAAAGTATATTAATTGCCCTATTTTTAAAGGACTTGTATTTGTTTCTTGCGTTCTTTATATTCCGATATTGACGCTCCACTGTCCTAGAATTCCTCTAGAACGTCGAGCACCTGTTTTATATACACACTTTTCTTGGCTTGTGGTGAACTCTCCGTCGGATATTCCTTTCGCCGGACTAGTGAACTCTTGCACAAGGCCTCCGTAAGTCTCCTCTGATCATGGATTCCCACATGGTCGACGAGCCGGTTGTACCCTAATACCTATGATACCCTTTAGGGATCTATATGATCCAAACGGCTATTAGAGATTCACTCTCGTCTTAAATCACGCCGGACCTCTGGACCTGTGCATAACAAGGCCAGTGGTAGGGTCGTGAGTTCCACCTGACTGCCAACACCAAGTGCGCGTGTTGTGCAACTGTTACTATCGCCTGATTACTCAACGTGTTACGTGCAATGTCCCCTAGTTCTCATCTATACTCTACTCGCTCACCTATTCACGTTCACTCTACTAGCTCATATATTCATCTTGTGCTCTTATCTATTTCTTGGTACTCTATACTGGCCATTGACTGATTGTCTAAAGATAAACAATATAACCAATGCCTGGCAATATAGAAAGGGCCCGATCTGGTCCTGGGATGTGCGCCCGAAAGTGCTAGTGCCCATGGGAGTTAAATGATCAGAGTGTTTGGCATTACACTCAAGTGCTATCTATCTCGACTATCTATATGACAATCAAAACACAAAACGTGTTATACTCTCTCGATGTCTAGAATGACAAACAAGTGCTATACTCGTCGTGCTATTACCATACTTGTGCTAGTTGTGCTATGGCCATCCTGCTATTCGTGCTATATTCGATACTTGTGCTATTTTTGGAAACTATACTCGATCTCGTGCTATTGTGCTATCTTGTTACCTGTTGTGCTATCTCTTACTATATTTTGACTCTCTTGTACCTGCTATCTTTAGACACTCTGCCATTAAATGCATTAATTATTTAAAGCCTGCTTGAGCCTGAGATTTAAGTCCTACTGGGCGTTATCGCTCACCCTACGTTATTTGATGTTGTGTTCTCAGGTGAGACCGAGGATGACACATACACTCACGAGGAAGGGAATGACCAAGAGTGAAGCCAGGAGTACCCTTGAGTCATTATGTTATCTTAGAGTTGTAGTTAGTTATTTCCTTCTGTTGCAATGTAATTGGGCCCTTTAGAATGGCTCTGATATTAGTGGTTGTAACTAGACATTTGGAAATTATTAATGAGAAAGATTTGCTTTAGTATTATTCAGTGTGCAATGGTTTGATGTCTAGTATACGCTCTATACCTTTTCTTGCAACTGCCTTCGCGCTCCGATATTCCGCGTTGGGGCGTGACATGGCCAAATGTTATGACCACCCTTCTTCCCTCTATTTTTGGTTTAGAAAACCCCTTTTAGGTGTGTAGGAGTGTGCACTACATGTGTAGAGTGAATAACATGCAAAGCTAGAAAGAGAGGGAGGGAAAGAGAAGGAGAAGAGGGAGATGATCCTCTTTTGCAGATGTGGGTGACTGCTTTGCGGGCTCCTCCAGCTCATGGTGAAGCCTCCTGGACGTCCCAAGTGTTGAGAGGAAGAGAGGGAACAAAGGTGGAAGCTCTCAAGGGCTTGAAATGGATTTTCTCTCTCTTCTCTCAAGGTGTCAAAGCTTCAGCTCATCCACCATCTCCCCCCATCACTTAGAAGGCTAAGGAGTGACATATATAGGCAGTGGGGACGGAGCTAGGGAGCCTAATATGCTCAAGTGTGAGAAAACACACTTGAACATGTGGCAATCCATGTAAAAAGGTTAAGCCAATAGGAGGGGGCCACATTGGACTTTTATTGGGTCAAGGGGGTGCCAAGGTGGCCCATTTGCCCGTTGGGAACGGCCCCATGCGTTGCATGGGCGAGAGAATGGCGCAAGTGGGCTATATTCTCGGGAAGTTGCGTAGACTAAGTAAACCCAAGTTGACGTCAAGTGATGCTGCCGCCAACCCCATGCAGACGTCAACATGTGTGGACGTCAACCGGAGTCGATGTCTAGGGCGTATGCCGTCAACATGCAGTCAGTGGCAATCGATGTTGCCGTTAACATGGGATCTGATGCAAGTCAACATGCGGTCAAACAAGCCTTATTGGGCCATGAACCACGTGGGGATGGGCTAAATCTCGCGTCTACAAATGCCCCTCCAAGACATCCGATCTTGCAAGGGAGCGAAGCGGACTGAAAGGTTGGTGTCTCGGTAAACAAAGGACGTGAAGATTTGATAGAAGGGCCATCTCCGAGGATAGGAATTCTAGCAAGCCATATGAATGAGTTAGTCTAGAAACAAGTGACGAATCATCTGAGAGACAAGTGTGAAAAGAGGGAGGGTGATCTACCCATGTAACTACAACTGCAACCCAATGGTAGGGTTCCCGACATTGCCAAGTGGGACTTTCACTAGTTTCTGGCATTGTCTGAGTCAAAGGAGTTGTAATATGACGGTTGAATCAGGAAAATCTCACAACCGAAGTCTGTCGGGACCCACTGACATAATCAAGACGTTTATCTAATCAGGGGGTCATGAAGACAAAAGAGATTGATTGTACTCTCAAAGGATTATCAAAAGATTCTAACTGGAATCATTGTTTGGAAAGTCGGATGTCCAGAATTAAGCTTATGACTGGCGAAAGGTTCACATGAACTCAATAAGAATGATTGACTTTTGTGATATGCCTGGTGGGACTGTTTGAGATTGATTGGAGAATGGGCAACAAAGACCCGGTATCAACTTGATATTCAGGAAGATCTGGTTGGTCACTTGAGCTAGATGCCACGCAGTGATTGAGGAAAATCTCCATTTTTTTTTTGAGTTAGTGAAAGAATGTTAGCAGTGAAATCCTAAATGCATGTTGGTGTGGGTTCCCTATCTAAAATGCAAGTTAGAACCAGAGGAAAATTCTAAGGCCATACAAATAACTGAGAGATCGCAAACTCGTCATAGCTTTTGGTAAAGGGGAACTCTGGGTTCACGGTCGCCATGTTATTCGCCTCTGGTGACTAATCCTATGTTAGACATACCTGTACAACACGCAAGGTCGCATGAGTGTCCTTGGATTTGAGGCATCGCCTATGCTTAAACATCCTGACATATTTGCTCATTTATGTGCAGTGGTAGGGAGTGGGGCGACCCTCCAGGCGCAGATGGAGAGCCTGAGGGTGGATTGCTGACGACGCGGGGTCGCCTGCTCGAGGCGAGGGAGAGGGAGGGCCACGCGGAGAGCGCCCGAGCTCAGGCTATCGCAGATCTGGAGTTTCTGAAGAACCAGGTGCTGAAGAAGCGCCGGGAGCAGTAGCGACTGGCCCAGCCAGAGGCGCCAGCGAGGACGGGGTCGGTCTTCGGGTCCCTTGAAGATATCCTATCCTTGGGAGACCCATCGGTGGGGCGAGGAGGAGGACCACGACCAGAGGCGTCGACAGCGACGAGACCTCCTATCCCAGACCAATGTCAAGAGAGGGAGGAGGAGGAGGTGAGTAGCTCGTGTAGGCAGAGGCCTAGCGAGGGGGAGGGGAGAGAGGAGTGAGGAGCGATGCTCCAGATGTACCACTAGGGGTATGCCCCTGTCATGCTATGTACAAAAACTTGATCACTATAGTGGACTTTTGTGCTTGTTGTTCATCCAATGTGTGCTTGAATGGTTTGCCAATTTGTTCCTGCATCCACAACACTTAAAAGAAAAAAGTTAGTGTAGATTTGTCTTTAGCCCCTTACCTAAAAGATGTACCTTTCTTGAGATCTGGTCAATGGGATAATATCTAATTAAAGATGGGAACACAAATAAAATACTGAAGGGAAATATGTACATGCAATTTTTTTATTTGATTTTTTTTATTTTTTTATTTTAATAAGAAAATAAGGAAACATGTTAGTATATGTACATGATATCACTATTTTTTTGGGTTTTGATTTTCTGAATTTTTTTTAAAATAAAAGGAGAAATATGTACAAAAATGGAACATAAATATGTACACATCAACAATTCTCTTTTTCTTTTCTTTTTTTTTTTTTTTTTTTTTCGATTTTTCATCATTTGACCCTAAGACACATGTTCATGACAAGTCAAGGTATTGGGTCTTCATAATCCACCTGATCACAGAGGCCATGAGCAAGGAGGGCCGTGCATGATATCGTTGACATTGGAGATTACCCCTAGCCTTCTCGATATTTTCCACCATGGAAGGTCTTAGAAGGTCAAATTGCCCCTAGAGAGAGAAATTGGAAGAAGTAAATAGGAAGTCATGTGAGGATTTGGGTCCAAACCACTTTTTGTTTCCAAACCAACATCTCACACCGAAAGACTTAGTCATCAATTATTTTCAAGGGTATTTTTCATTTTGATTCCTTGGTGGAGGCACAAACTATTTGCTACCTCCTTGATTTGGTCAGCCTTTTTTTGGGTACGTACTTTTTGCTACCCTTTTTTAAACCTTGTGGCTTTTCTTTGCCATTTAGGCTTGGTTTGACATTTTGTCATATGTCAAAGCATAGGGGGTTTTCCCCATAGGAGTTCGAACTGAGGTGCGGTAAGCCCACAGAGCTTCAATTAAGTGGTCTGGCCAATCAGCGTTATTGTGAGATCTGCAAGTTTTCTTTATGATTTTGATGAGAGTTTTATTAGTAGCTTCCGCTTGTCCATTACCTTGTGGATAATATGGAGATGAATGATGCAAGTTAATACCATATTTACCACACATGTCGCGAAGCTCCTAAGTGAATTGAGGTCCATTGTCGGTGACGATGTCCCGAGGCATGCCGAATCTTGCAAGAATGTTGCGCTTGATGAACTTGACGACCATTGAAGCTTTGACCTCTATGAATGCTTCTTCTTCAGCCCACTTCGTGAAGTACTCGGTGGCGGTCAGAATGAAGGACTTCTTATGGATTTCTCTAGCTCTGTCCTCGAGTGGACCGACCACATCGAATGCCCACATGGCGAAAGGCCATGGAGCAATGAGAGGGTGAAGAGAAGAGGAAGGAGCATGGATCTTGTCACCACGTAGTTGGCATTTAGCACAGTGACGAACAAAGTGAGTGCAATCTTCTTTCATGGTAGGCCAGTAATAGTGTCTTAGCAACTTTTGGGTAATTGCTCTACCATTGACATGGCCAGCATACTCACTAGAGTGAGCGGCTTCAACAATACTTTGAGATTCGATTTCATCAAGGCAACGTAGATAGACCCCACTGAGGGATTTCTTGTGGAGAATGCCACCTATGATCTTGTAGCGTTCAGAGACGCGACGAATGGCCCATCTATCAGAAGAGGTGGCATAATCTGGGAAGGATCCATCTTTGAGATAGTTTTCAATGTCAAAGTACCAAGGATGGCCATCATCAAGATCGATTTCTGGCTCTTTTGAAAGTGCATGGACTCGAAGAGAGGGAGACTTGAGTTGTGAGAACCATAGATCAGCATGAGAAGGGATTTTCAATCTTTGTATAGAGATGGTTTCAGAAGATTTCCCTAGAGGGATGGGGATAGAAGAAGCCAGAGAAGCGAGTGAATCTGCTAGAATGTTCTGAGTCTTAGGAGTGTGAACTAGAGTGAGCTTCCTAAACTGCCAGATTACTCTTCCTACCAAGTCCTGGTATAGTTTCAACTTGGGATCCCAGGTCTGGTACTTGCTAAGGGACTGCTAGAGTATCAATTGCGAATCTCCAATTATCCTTAACTCCTTAACTCCGAGCAACAATGCCATTTTCAGCCCAACTAGGAGTGCCTCATATTCAGCCACATTGTTCGTGGCAGGGAAGGTTAGTTAGTAAGCGTGCGGAATGACTACTCCTTCCGGTGAGAGGAGGACTGCCCCTATTCCACTCCCTTTAGAATTGAGAGATCCATCGAAGTAAAGTATCCATGAAGGTTCACCATCAATAATGGCTCCTAACTCTTCATCCGGAAAGCTTTCATCAACAGAAGAATATGAAGGTAAGGGGTGGTGGGCCAAATGTTCGGCAATGGCATGCCCCTTGATTGACTTCTGATTAACGTAGGTGATGTCAAATTGATTAAGGAAACTTTGCCACCTCATCAAACGCTCAGTCAGAATGGGCTTCTCAAGCAAGTGCCGAATTGGGTCCATTCGCGCCAGAAGTTTCACCTCATGAGCTAGAAAATAATGCTTCAACTTCTGGGCAATCGAGACGATGGCCGCACATGTTCTTTCCATGGCAGTGTATTTCTTCTTAGCTTTGTTGAACAATTTGGATAGGTAATACACAGCTCTCTCCTTCTTCTCGTCGTCATATTAGGCCAAGACTGCTCCAGTGGAATCTTCAGTGGTTGACACATAGAGCAATAAAGGCCGACCCGGGACCAGAGGAGCGAGAACAGGGGGATTGAAAAGATAACTCTTCAATTCTT
Organism: Colocasia esculenta; assembly: GCA_014218235.1. Taxonomy (NCBI): domain Eukaryota; kingdom Viridiplantae; phylum Streptophyta; class Magnoliopsida; order Alismatales; family Araceae; genus Colocasia; species Colocasia esculenta. The sequence continues at coordinate 66,542,577 of CM024753.1, read as the reverse complement.
TGAAGGCCTTTTGACACTTATCATTCCAATCAAACTTAGCCTCTCCTCTAAGCATCTCATAGAAGGGCTTACAACGGATTGAATGTTGAGAAATGAATCTCCTAATGAACTGAAGTCTACCAATTAGCCCTCTAACTTCCTTGATATTCCTAGGAGGAGGCATGCCAATTATTGCTTTGGCCTTGTTGGGATCGATCTCAATTCCCCTCTTGCTAACTATGAACCCAAGCAACTTTCCCGAGGAAACTCCGAAAACACACTTTTTGGGGTTCATCTTGAGCTTATGTTCTCTAGACTATTGGAGAACTGCTCGGAGGACTTCAGCATGGCCATGTCAAGTTCTAGATTTAACCAAGACATCATCAACATAGACCTCCATGTGCACATGCATCATGTCATGAAAGATTGCCATTATCACCCTTTGATAGGTTGCTCCCGCATTCTTCAAACCGAAGGGCATCACGACATAACAATAGGTTCCCCAAGGTGTGGTGAAAGAAGTTTTCTCTTGGTCTTCCTCCGCCAGACGGATCTAGTTCTACCCAAAGAAACCATCCATAAAAGACAAACCAGCAGTATTGTCCACTAGAACATCTATGTGGGGGAGAGGAAAATCGTCCTTAGGGCAAGTACGATTAAGGTCATGGAAATCTATGCAGATCCTAACCTTACCGCCCTTCTTCATCACCAGGATGATGTTAGCTACCCATTGCGGATAAAGCACAACCCTAATGAACTTAGATTTGTGCAACTTATCAACCTCCTCTTTGATCTTGACTGCAAGCTTGGGGTGTAGCCTCTTAAGCTTTTGTTTGACGACTTTTGCATTGGCTTTTAAGACCAAACGATGTTCAACCAAAGAGGTGTCGAGCCCCGACATGTCCTCATAGGACCAGGCAAAACCATCGGAAAAATCTTTGAGGATAGCTACAATGGCTTCTTCTTCTTCTACACTCAAGTTGGCACTAATCAAAACTACCTTCAGGGATTCTTCGATGCCAAGGTTGATCTCTTTGGTTGGCTCGTCCGCAGCCATGGTTGGCTCATCAAACCTCTTTGTGCCATCCACATAAGAGCTCACTGGGTCTTCTTCTTCTGACCCAAGATCTCCCGGCTCATCTTTCTCATCAAAATCTAGCAGGTATACTCCTAAACCATCATCTACAAAATCACCTTCTACAAAATCTGATTCTACAAGAGCATGCTCCTCAAGAAACTTTTGGACTGGACTTAATTTAACACACCTCTCAGCCAAGGCCAAAACATAATGGGCAAGAACTTGCCTACCCTTCTCTTTGTGAATACATGGCTGAGAGGGACTAGACTCCTATAAACCTAGACCTGATCCTAAGCCTGAATCTAAACTACTATGTACAGGACTATGTACAAAACTATGTACAGGGGAAGTGCCCCTAGACGGGCAAGAATGGGAGTTTACGCTGAAGAGAGTCGGCCCCTGACCAGACAGAGGAGACTCCACAGAGGAAGGATGCTTGATGGAGACCTTACATTCCCACCCTTAAAAATCGGCATTTTTTTGGGAGTCAAGGCTTAGGCCCATGAGTTGTTGACTCAAAGTTGCCACGACTGGCCAGGTGAGGAATGGAGGGAGGATAGGTTGGGAGAGAAGAGGGAGGGAAGTGACGGAAGAAGGAGACTCGTGTGCCGAGCACACTTCAGTTGAGGGAGAAGATGAAGGAGACGGGGGTGGAGATGGAGATGGGAGATTGTAACCAAAGAGTGAGAGAAGGCCGAAGTCCTCACAGACTTCCTCAAGTTCGACAGCTTCCTCTTCTTCCTCACTCTCTGAGTTGGACAATTCCTCAACCACGGGCTCCCTTGTTCCTGGTTGAATGGGTTCCTGAATAAAATACTCTTTCAGGGTCCAAGTAAGAGGTGTGTAGGGTATGAATGGATCCGGATGAATAGGGTCTGGGTGAAAGCCTAGACCAGCCCTAGCTAACAACCTCTTAACCTAGACACTACTGACAGGACCCTGCCTATCTCTACCCAACCCTCGGCCATGAATATAGCCGATCTTCACCATCAACTCCCAACCTTTCCCTTGGGGACACGTGGTGGTCTCAAATTCCTCCTATAAGAAGGAAGGTTGGTTCAAGTCAAGGGGAGAGGGAAGATCGATGATTGACATGATGGGTTTCTTCCCCTTGTCTGGGATAAATAGATGCGGCATTTGCTCTGAAGTTATGGAGTTGAGGGTTTCCACGGTAGGGATGCTCTTGATTTTGATAACTCGCCCATTAAAAGAAAACTTGAAACATTGATGGGCGGTGGAAGGGACCCGTAGAGTTTGCTCTAACCAAGGACTACCGAGGATGGCCTTGTAGGCCGGATCGACATCCAAGACTAGGAACTCGGAAGACATGGTAACCGGTCTTATTTCCAATTGAAGAGCAATTTTTCCCTTGGCAACCCTCTTGGAGTTGTCATAGGCAGCGATGGTGGAGCAGATTTTCTCCAGATTTTCCTCCCCTAAACCCAATTGTTTGAGGGTTTTCATTGGACAAACATTGATGGATGCCCCTGTGTCAGTAAGAGTGGAGTCCACCGAGACCCCGTTGAGGGTGACGGTGAGACAAAGAAGGAGTGAACGACACTCAAGGGCTGCAAGATCCTTGTCCGAGAAGGAGATGGAGGGTCCTTGGGTGAGGGAGAGAATGACATTGGTCACCTCACTAGCAGGAAGGTCATCATTGACCATGATCTTTTGGAGGAATTGGAGGAGAGTGGACTAATGGGACGGAGATTTCCGAATCAATTCTAAAATAGACACCCTTACGGGAGTCTTATCCAAGTGTTGAGGAATGTCATATTCGGTGCTGGCAGGTGGCGGGGGTCCATTGTCCTCCTCATCTTGAGATGGCCGTGGAAGTGGGGGAACAATGCACTTCTGGAGGGTGACATGAACGTCCTCCTGAGACCTAGGGAGAATGAGTTGGAGGAGTTGGGAGCCATAGTCGGGCGAGTCATAGGTAGAGGGACTAGGAATAGAGTAGGTGTCCTGGCGAGCGGGTCGGATAAGCACTAGGGGCCGCTCTTCTAGGATGGCATCAACAGGGTGGAGGGTTTCTGGGACTCTACGGAAGGACACGGGTACCACTCCTCAAATCCTTCTGCTCCCCACTGTTGTTCTCTCCTCACAACCCTAGGTTCTTGATGCGTCATGGTGTTGACCTTTTCCTGGGGCTTAGAGGAGGAAGGGTTGTTGTTGTTTTGGTGGTTGGGGAGGGGGTTTTGCACTATACTCAAGTCCCTTCTTGTGTACCTAGACTTGGCAATGGCGACCTTGACATCTTCCAATTGATCCTACCCTAATCGTTCATGTCATACACCCAGTCACGGAAAGTAAAGCAATTGTGGATTTCATGACTAGGGGCCCTATGATAGTGTAACGACCCACTTCCACCCGGTACGGTTATACCAACTCACATCGGATAAGAGCAAGCTGCTACAGGGGAGAAAACCCCAACGATATACAATGAGCTGAGATATACACGAATAGAAATGAATAATGCAACGGAAATTAATAACTCTTAATCCATCAACAATTTTTTTTTTCACATACCACAGTCTATATAATCCATGAAATAAATAACATAATCATAAACATCCACATAGCCAGTCTTCCAATTACAATAATACCAAAGTTCTAATTACACATTTCATCACCTACTAGCAAATGAAATACAAGTCTTCAATCTAATCTTCACGTTCCTTGTTGGATCTTGCCATGTTCTCAACTTCTAAATCTCCTGAAATGTTAAGCAAGGGTGAGTTACACAATAGACTCAGCAAGCAACTTAAAAATCACAAACCATACACTTATCACACATGCTTTCTAACAATTTAACATTTTACTAACTTACTAGAATTTAACTTTTAATATCCTATATGTTCACGCAATAATATAAGGATTAAACATGGAATCTTTTAAACAAAACTATACTAACACATATAAAACAACGGTCTAAACATGGGTACTTATGCTTTCATTTTCTATGATTTCACTTAATACTAACACATGACATCTTTTCAATTTATAACATGATACTAACACATGTTTATCATATAATTATTATCACATGGACAATTTACAAAATCCTACACATGGTACTAAATAAAATGTTATGTTTATGATTTAACATGGATCATATTAACACATGTATTTACCTTTTTCATGACATGTAGCTTATGGATACCACTTATGAAACAAGCATTTAAACAAAATCATGTAGCCAATGTTATGTAGTATGAAAACAAATTCAATTAATTCTTTAACCCACCTTATTCAACAGTCAATTAGTCATCATGTAGCAAGTGATCATTTAAACATGCAATGAATATTACATATAGCAATTGACATGTAGTTCATATGGCATGTAATCATGTAGCTTGTAGACATGTAGCATGTAGTCATATAGCATGTACCGTGTAGTCATGTAGCATGTAGTCATGTAGTCATTTAACATTTAGTTGCCAAGACATAGCCCGCACTATTATAGAGATCATATAGCACATTGTCATATAGTCATTCGCTTATCACCAAGGCAAAGCGGTGATAAAGTCATGGTATTTGCGCAAAACCGGGGAAAGCCCTTCCCACCTTACTAGTAGAACTTGTCTACCTCCAGGATTTCAATCCGTTGCCCGCGGATTCATTTAGTCATTTCATATAGTTGAACCATTACCATAGGGGCATCCATGGTGTAGTTCCCTGTAGGAATCTCTATAGTAGCAATGTCTTATTGGCCAATTGAGAATGCAATACATATATATATATGTATTCATGCAATGATGAAACTATCACATGTACTAATATTTTCATATAGCTATATCATGCTCTTTTTGTGTATTCATGCATGATTATTAAGATGACAATACCATATCACCTATCATATTTTCTCAGTTTTGAAATCAAATCCTACTGTGATACAACAATCTATCATGGTACTACTTTTATCCAATTTAACATGCATATACATTATCGTGTCCATCGATTTCTATATGTATTTATCATTCAGAAAATCACAGAAATATGTAGAGAGTTCAGAATAATGTCAAATTTTAAACACAAGATGAATATAGCATAAGGCACATATCTGTAATTTATCAGAAATTTTGAAGTAGTAAAATGTTTTTTTAATTTTACACATAGATTTTAGGTAATTTGCAAGATATTTCAATTTGAACATGGTAGATAGTGAATAATTCATTCTCACAGGGATAAAACATGCACACCGTGTACTACTTCATAAAAATTTCTGAAAATAATAACATTCAACATGCATACTTATTCTATATTTAAATATATCATATCATGGTGTAAAAGCACTCTGAAATTAATAGAACCATGTACAGTACATAGAATTCTACAAAATATTAACCACAATTCAGACACAACACATGAAACATATCTAAAAATTTTCACAATTTTTGGAATATAAACACTATTTTTATTAATTATCACAGATTACATGGAATTACTATGAAAAATCATTTAAGTATGGTTTACTGTGATATGTTGGTTCTAATAGATCTAAAATATGAGAATAGTCATTTCAAGATTACCAAAATTTCCTTAATCCATAACATGCAATAAAACTATTTAATCTGAATTTATCACAGTCAAAACCTAGTTATTCTCAATTTAACAAAAATTCTTTTAATTATCACCACGCTCAGAAATTTAGTGGATCCTCATGATATGACCTACTTATCACCTTGGATTACATAAAAAAATTACAGCATGCACAGATACTCATAAGTCCAATAAACACATTAAATAGATCAAACAACATTTCTAAAAACCCTAAGGAACTTGACTACAAGGGATGTTACCGTCAAAAGTTAACTGCACAATCCCTTGCCGCCAACTCAGGAACTTGACTGCAGCAGATGCTGCCGCCAACTTCCTCCCAGCACACTATGCAGACAACACTCAATACAAAGGGGAAATTGGAGGTTCCAGGACACGAGGAAAAATCCGTAAAAATATGAAAACCCTAGAGGACAAGTCTATGGATTGAGATCTTAAGCTACTTGCCTGGGAAAAATCTAAAAAGGATCTAGATTTGTCGGTGAAGCCCTCCTCGGCCCTGCCAAGAAGGTGCTCAAACTCTTGACAGATCTGGTTCTCCTGTTGATGAAGATGATTCTTCAGAGTTGGGACTTCTTCTCCTATGTATAGGCTATCTCCCAGCTGATGCAGATCCCCGGGAGAACCTTCCAGTCACCGGATCTTTCCCTTCAAACATCAGCTTTTCTCCACCACTGTTGCTAGGGTTTCACAAGAGTAAAAAGACTTCCCTTCGCCCTAAGGTGAGTGTTTTATAGAGTTGGACGGGTTGGGTACACTTTAGGGTAGGTTTCCTACGCATTAGGATGAGTTTCCTAATCTGGAACCGGGCATAACGCGAGCGTTAACAAATCTGGAACCGTTACACAGGAGGATATTGAAGTCAACATCGGTTGTAGTTAACTGACAGTTGACGTCCAGGGTCTGGCCGCCAACAGGCTATTGGCGTCCAGGGGGTGGCCGCCCACAGTGCCTTGGCATCCATGGATCTGGACGCCAAGCACTAGCCTGGTAGTTGGCGGCACAGTGTTGGCCGCCAACAGTGCAACTTGGCCAAAACATCGGCATACATTAAAATAAATGCATAAATACACCCCAATAATTTAATATACGTAAAAATAATTACATATATGCTCACCACATAAAGTACACGCAATCCATAATATTTATTTAAATATTACTTACACTAATCTTAATTAAAGATAATATGCATAAATAACATACATACATGTATATATACTTACACACTACATGATTTCATACATCATGCATGAACCTATGAATGAAATGTGTCCATCATTAGTTAAATACTACATGCACATTATTATTTAAGTACCCTACACATCATAAATAATTTAACATGCTTAAAGTAGATAAATATCATTTAAACAAGATTAACATATGTATGTATACATATACACATTATGGTTACTTACAACATGCATAAAATAATTAAATACAATAGGCACATCAATAATTAAATAATTATAATATGCATATATTTAATACATACCATAAAAGTAAGAACAAACAAACATCACTTACATAAAATATAAAGTGAACAAAATTCGGGGCCTCACAGATAGGGACAGTACTTTGAGTACTTTGAGGTATCGGCCCTCGGGTGCACACCCTCTTTTTGTGGAGGAAATTGGATGGCATCGCAAGACATGGGCGAAGAATATGTCCTTGAGGGATTCGGGGAGGGAGGGATTATGAGATCTCTTGGGACCGGGACGGGTATAGCCAGAAGGTGGAGGAACAATAGAATATGGCCTAGAGGGATGTGATGAGAATTGATGAGGATTGGAGGTAGGAGTGGAGGGTTTGTTAGGGGGCCTCAGTGGTTGACTGCAAGCACTAATGGACTCATTGACGGTCACCCCCTCGGTGGTAGGTGCCACGGGAGCCTTGCATCCCTTAGGCTTCCCTTCATAAAATGGTGGGAGGGAGGAGTCCTTAATTTGGTTTTGGACCACCCTAGCTCGATTGTAAAGGTGTGCAAAGGAGGGAGACTCACTAAGCATCAATATGGATCTGAGCAACAGGGTGGTGTTGGTGACTATCATGGTAATGGCTTGGGACTCCGGGATGGGAAGGTCGGCCCTCGAAACTATGGATCTCCAGCAGCTGGCAAAGGTGACAAAATCTTCATCCGGCCTCATCTTTTCTGCCACCAACTTAGGAAGTGTGGGGACTTGGGTAGCCATGTAAGAGAAATGGGAGATGAAGCGTTCGGAGACAATATCAAAATTAATAAGATCGGATGCAGGTAGGGAAGTGAACCACCTCAAAGCTTCCCCTTCTACCGATTGTTGGAAGAGGTGAACTATGAGGACCCGATCATATAGCCACCAATGGGAATCCATGAGGAAGCCGGCGAGATGGAATTGGGGGTCAGAGGTCCCGTCATACTTGCGGTATTTTGGGGCCTTGAAACCTGGGGGAAAGTAGGCATTCGGGAGCTTGCAATAGTTTTAGAGGGAATGAGGCTTAGATAGGGACAAAGACTTAGCCAAGAGTCTCCTAACAAGACCCTCCATCTCCGACCTAGAGATGGATTCGAATTGAGTGGGGGGTGTGGGTTGGACATAAGGTGGATAGACATAAGGAGCAGTTGGAATGGGAGTAGGTGCAGGAGTGGGAGGAAGAGGAGTGGAGATGGGGACCCGGGATGGGGCGACCGACTTAGGAGTGGGCCTGGATGAAGAAGCATGGAAAGGAGATGGCGAGGAAGGTGAAGCCATCGCCCGAACAGTATGCTTAGAAAGTATGGAAATGATGTCCTCGGGCGAATAGCGGGATAAGAGTTTGGAGAATTCGGGGTCTTCTTGGGCTTCTTGGGCATAAGTGGGATTGACCCTCAAACTCACCTCCTCATTATCGGCTTGAGAGGAGGATTGAACGGACTCTTCGGACTGAATGTTAGAGTTAACCATTCCGATAAATTCATCATCAATATTATCATATTATCATCAAACTCAGAAGCCGGATTGTTAGTCATGTTGACAGAGTTCAACCAAGAGTCCATTATCACACATAACCTACTAATTTTAAGATAATTAGGCTGATTAACTACACTGTTATTAGGAGAAATGTGGATTTCTAATCAAACAATGTTGTCAAACAGCGTCCCAAAATTTTTAAACGTTGAAGTTGTGTGTTAACTTGACTTGTAGAGGTTGGTTCTCTCACCTCTCACTCAAAGCCGGGTGAATAGGCGAACTAACTGGGAGGGTAAAGGTCCTCCTGCCTCATACCGTGAGGGAATCCACGAAATTTAGGGACTTATGGAGTTCTCCTTGAAGCCAACCCGATTTACCCGAGAGGGAATCCCCGAGTAAAAGGTTGTGAATCAAGAAGGGGCTATCTTAAAATGTGTGGGGAGGTTAGAACAGAAGAGAATAAAGATCCACCTCGTGACTCAGGACCATTAGTGATCAAAGAGAAAGCAAACAAAGAAAACAAAAAATAAATCCAACTAAAAAATAGCTTCTGTGAAATAAACGACAACACAGTCGACGTTAAGTTCCTCAGAAACAGTAAACGGCAGGATCGATGGGCGTTGACACAGAGTTAATGGCACAGGATGTGGACGCTAAAGGGAAATAAACGACAGAGAATGTAGACGCTTACCTGGGTAGACGTCCAGATCATTTGACGTCTACCTGTATGCACACTGAAAACTGTAGCAGCAGAAGTTGTCCCACTGTGATCGCCAAAGAAGAGCTGTGGACATCCCGTTCCGCCCCCAAGTAGGTACTCCGGATGGTTCACCGAACGTTGCTGTGCTCCCTCGATGGCGCGTTGGTGTTTGCTGGTTAACCCTCGTTCTTGCTCATTGACTCCCGTTTGACCAAGTTGACCAAGGGAAGAACAAAGAAACCAACTAAGAAAATGAGTGGGAGGTGATCGCCAGGACCTTACTTGTGCCCAAGGAAGTGTTCTGATCGGCTCGACGACGTGGCCTCACGTAGCGGTGGATGGCAGGACTCCGACTTTCCCCTCTTCGGCCGGCCAAAGGGAAGAAGCTCCGCGGTCTTTTTGAAGTGTTCCTGCAACAAAGAAGACTCTATTAGACTTTGATGAAGTGTAGTAAATGTCCAGAAATGAAGAAAAGAGACCCAAAAGGAGAGCCCTGTATCGGTTGCGGGCTTGAGAAGAGGGGTGGCCAAATGTTATGACCACCCTTCTTCCCTCTATTTTTAGTTTGAAAAACTCCTTTTAGGTGTGTAGGAGTGTGCACTACGTGCCTAGAGTTGATGTTGTCAAAAGGGGGATAAATGTTATATTCTGTGAAAAATGTTGTCATGTTTTGTCATCATTAAAAATTAGGAGATTGTTGAGTTGTGTGTTTGGATGATGACATTTTGTACACAATCTGATGTCATATTGTATATATGTGGAAGATTGTTGAGTTGTGTATTTATTTGGATGATGACTGAAAACCTTCATTTTGATGATGTTTACACACTCATACTGTGAGACCCCGAATTTTTTTATTCTCTTTATATATATGTATGTATATGAATGGTGTTGGGTGTTCGGTTGTTGTGTGCTTAGCATGCGTAGTTCATAGTGCCTACTATAAGTTTTATCCTTCTTTTGAGCATGAGCATGTGCGAATATCTATATATATACATAGGTGTATTATGAATACCAAGAATCTCTGGCTTAGGATACTTGAATAATACTATGTGTGTGCTATCTGAATATTTAAGAATATCCTATACTACCTATTTCATGGAATTTTGTATGGGAAGTGTATGAAGTACATATGTGTACGTACGTGTGTATGTTATCTTATGCATGTGACAATTGTATACCTACTTCTACATGCATAACATCGTGGTGTACTTGTGTATGCATGTGTATGATTAGTTGTAAACGTTGTTCATTTGCATGGTTTAGTTAATGTGTACATTGTACTTCGTACATTGCATATGCATAAAGAGTTCAAGCATGGTAGGTGTAATTAGTAGTTTATATTGAAATTCTATACTCCTCATGAATAACATGCATGTATTTTATGATATTTAGGTGAGAATAGTCAATCGGCTAAATTATGCATATAGTACATATTAAGAAATCATATGCATATAGTACTTAAGCAATGTTAGGTAGGTTGTGTAAGTTAATCTAATTACCAGTGCGTGTATACTATATATATATGTCAAATCAAGTGTGTGGGTGTGCAAGGACTATTTTATCGAATAGATTATTCCTAGCTAACCTAATTCATATCACCTCCTAATGATTTACGAAGCCCTCACAATTCTTGTCATTCTATCTTGCCGTGTGTTGAGCCACACTTATGTAAAACATCATGTACGCATAGGTAGATATCTACGTACATCTTATCTTAGTGTATTTATGTATGCTTGTGTATGCCTAGGTATAAATGATATTGATTGCCAGGTATAGTAATATACATGTTACACCTTATACATTGTATGTATATATATAGTGTAAGCATAGTTTCTGCATGTTTTTAAGTTCTGGCCGAAGGGCCAATTAGCGTCAATATGTTTATATTAAATATAAATAAGGTAGGTATTGCATGGTGATAGTATGGATATAATACCGTATACATATTGCATGTATATAAGCTTGGTATGCATGGTTTCTGCATAATTTAGGGTTCTGGCCCAAGGCACCTTGGCGTCAAGCCCAGGCCGTTGATCCAGTGTCAGCGTCCAGACATGGACGCCAACACTAACTCCGGCGTCCAGCGATATGGACGCCAATCTCTCTGGCCTGCATGCGCAGCAGAGCTGCAAACTTCTGAATCAAGGAAAGCCAACCATTGGGGGATGTCCCCCAACGGCTCTAAAGGGTGTCCTATCACCCTAGTGAGTGGGAGAGAGACTCCCTTAAGTCTGAACCCGAAATGGCTCTCCCCACTCTTTCCCTTCACCCTTGCAAGAGGAGAAATAGAGGAAGAAAAACCATAGGGAAAGTCTGTGAGAAAAACCCCTTTTAGCACCCACAAATCCGACCCCCTGGAGGTTGATCCGGCCATCTACCGCGACAAGAAGGAAGCTGGAGCAAAGGAGAAGGTTTCCCCATCGTCCCCTTGCTGTGGAGCTCATCTAAGAACCCGGAGGAAGGTGATCTTGGAGGCCACCTGCAACTTCTTGGGACTGCCCAAGGAGGTCTTCACCGAGCCCTAGATCCCTTGGAGGAATTTGTGAAAGGCAAGTGACCTATCTATGGTGTCCCCGTATGAGTCTAGGTGGGTTTTGCTATTTTTATGGATTTTTCCTCGAGTCCTAGACCCTCCCATTCACCCAAGTTTCAGAGCTCGGGTCTGTGTTTCTGCACAGACCTGATTCGACGGCAAGGTCCCTGGACGCCTGTGATGAGCTTGGCGTCCATCGGCCATGCCGCTGACCCTGAGTCAGCGGCCAGAGACTGCCGCCTAGTTCCTCTGGACAGAACAGTGAGCTGTTCTGTCCTTCTTATGTATTAATTTCGATATGTTTTCCGTAATGAGGATATATGGTAAACCTTATACTCTATGTATATTGTTAATTGTGATGTATGGATGAATGTGGTGTGGGATGGTGAATGTGGGATAATGGTATCTTTTAACTTGTGAGCATGACTTGTAGATAATCTTGCAAATCCTTGTTCATGATTTGAATTAGTATGAATGCCTTGGTTTTAGTCTAATCATGAAGATCAGTGGGTCAGCATATGCGTTTGCAAATTTGGTAATTTATCCATGCTTGTGTAATTTGCAAATAAATTTGGTTCGGTAAAATAAAAGCATGCAAGAATGGTTTGTAGGGTTCAATCCATAGATGTACGAATTAGGGTAATTTTGTATCCTCAATTCCTGCATATGTTAGTAGCTTATGTTTAAACAGCTAGTGGCTAGATTACAAGATGTGTTAAACTCCATGTTAACTTAAGTTGCTAATAGCATGTTAATTAGGTATTTTATTTTATGTAAATTCTATTTAGCTCAGAAAAATCTAAAAAATTGAGTGTATGATCTTGAACCCGAAAAAAACATGTGGTTAAAATTTTAGGTCATTTGGATCAGTAAATAAAAATGTATGTATTTTCATGTGAATTGTGATAATCTACGTATATTATCAAAATGTGCTTAGTTATTGTCTAAAACCAACTCGATTGGTGAATTTACTGTGTTAAACTCCTGAAACCTGTAGTAGCATGATTAGGAGAAAAACAAAGACACATTGTGCATGAGGAAAACGAAGGAGATGTGAGTGTTATGTGTAAAATACGTGTTAAAACTCGGTATGAGTAAAGTGTAAAAGTTGTGCCTATGTGACACTGCTACCCTAGAGGCATCGGGAGCTGTATATAGAAAAGTCCCTATAGAAGGATCCATGTGATATAAGTTTGTCCCAAAGGCATTGGGAAAACCCCGGAGGTGGACAAGTACCACTGGATAGGGTGGAGAGGGCTTCTCCCGGTCTGCGCAGTTACCAAGATTCACCGCTGTATTGCCTAGTGGTGAGTATGTGTATGAGTTGTGTCATGTGTTGTGTCATGAGTTGTGTTATGAGTTGTGTTGAGAGCTGTGCTAAGGAATGAGCACGAGCTATGAGATATTTGTTAGTGTCCTCTACTGGTGGTTAGGACTATGTGTCATGGCAAATTGTTTAAGTAATGAAAAATGAATAAAGTGTGAAATATGTGAACATGGCACGTGGTAAGTGCCCAAGATGCACGTGGTAAGTGCAATCGATGTGATATGTGATAAGTGAAAGTGGAAGAGAAAGTGATGTGGAAATGAGTAAATTGTGTAAGTGTGAACATGTGTACGTGTCAAATGTGTAAAAGTGAACAATGTGAATGAGTGAGTGTGCAATCACGTGAAATTCTAAATGTGAAAAAGTGTTATTGAAAACCATGTGGGACAAAATCTGAAACCATGTGAAATCAGAAAAATTCATGTTATTATCCTCATGTTTATGTGTGCAAAAATGTCTAGAATCCATGTTAGGGGTAACCAATGAGTTTGTGTGCAAAATAGCATGATGGGTTGTTCACATGATATGTTTTAAGCAACATTGTAGCTCTCATGTGTAGATTTATAGCCATTGAATCATGTGAAATCAGCAACCTAAATCATGTAGAAATGTCCATGTATTTGTTTAAAAACATGTAAGATCCATGCTAGTTGTGTTTCCTTTCATGTGTGCACAATGTTCATTTTAATAGCTCTCATGTCTTGGTTCTTTAAAGATAAATTCATAAGTAAATTGAATAGAGAGCATGTGATAGGTAAATTTTATTCTTAGAGATCTGAAAGCATGATCCATGTATAAACTTGTAAAACTTTCATGATAGGTTGAAACCTTGGAATGACTAGCATGCCATGTTTTGAAAATTGTAAATGTGCATGTAAAACCCCTATGACTTATACGTGTATGTTATGGGTAGTGTTGCTTGCTGAGTCCTTGGACTCACTCTTGCTTCGGCGTACAGGTTGACAGGTATCGTGCACTAGAAGGAAGCGTGGCGAGGATCATCATTTAGAAGACTATTTTGTGGAGCTGTTACCAGTTGTACTTTTCCTTTGCACAAAAAGGATTATTGTATGGACAATATTTGGACATTGTAGTTCTCTTTATTTTGCATTAATGTGGACATTGTCTTTCTATTTCGCTATTTAGATTGTGGAATGTGTGTTGGTGACGGGTTAAGAGTTGAGTTGTTTATTCTATTTCGCTGTACTCTATTGCTATCTAGGTACATATCAACCTATTGACCAGTGTTGGGTACATGTCCCACTGTGCCCTTTTTACCGATGGGGATTGGTATAATCGTACCGGTATGAAGAGGGTCGTTACAGAGATTGGTATTAGAGCCCAAGGTTGAGACTGTACATGGATAGGCCATCACCGTCACAACATTGCAAAGTCTTCATAGGGAATTGTCCATATATATAGAATCTACTAATAGTAGATGGAAGATAATAGGCAGAATAGTTAGAATGTAGTAACCTAGGTTCTAATTGAGTTATTATTTTGCAGACTATGGCTGGACGTGGTAGACGTGGTGCTCAGTCTCGGAGGTATGAGCAGAACCGCAAGCTGAAGAATTTCGTGAAAGGACTTAAGCCATCAGTGAGGGTTAGGCTTCTGGAACTCGATTCACGTACCTTAGGAGAACTTCTAGGTGTGACCACCCAGCAAGAGAAAGGAGCGGGATCTCTCCCAGAGGGGGAGGCAACTCCAAAGGAGAATATGATCAAGCCATTCCAAAGGCAAGATAGGAAGAAGGAGAAAACCTTGGAAGGTCAACAATCAACTGTGGCCTTAAGCATCGAGAAGCCCGAGTGCACCCAGTGCGGTAAGTGTCATGGCGGGAAAGCATGTTGGAGAAAGGAAGGAAGGTGTCTTAAATGTGGAAGCAAAGATCATCGGCTTAAAGAGTGTCCGAACCTGAAGACAAAGTTTACTCCACGAGGTGCTTCATCGACGGTAATAAGGGAGCAAGGAGTAACTGGTGATGACCTCGGCGACATCACCACAGGTACTCGATGCGATCTTCGAGGACGAAGATCTTTTTCTAGAGGGGGAGGGTGTGAGACCCCGAATTTTTTTATTCTCTTTATATATATGTATGTATATGAATGGTGTTGGGTGTTCGGTTGTTGTGTGCTTAGCATGCGTAGTTCATAGTGCCTACTATAAGTTTTATCCTTCTTTTGAGCATGAGCATGTGCGAATATCTATATATATATACATAGGTGTATTATGAATACCAAGAATCTCTGGCTTAGGATACTTGAATAATACTATGCGTGTGCTATCTGAATATTTAAGAATATCCTATACTACCTATTTCATGGAATTTTGTATGGGAAGTGTATGAAGTACATATGTGTACGTATGTGTGTATGTTATCTTATGCGTGTGACAATTGTATACCTACTTCTACATGCATAACACCGTGGTGTACTTGTGTATGCATGTGTATGATTAGTTGTAAACGTTGTTCATTTGCATGGTTTAGTTAATGTGTACATTGTACTTCGTACATTGCATATGCATAAAGAGTTCAAGCATGGTAGGTGTAATTAGTAGTTTATATTGAAATTCTATACTCCTCATGAATAACATGCATGTATTTTTATGATATTTAGGTGAGAATAGTCAATCGGCTAAATTATGCATATAGTACATATTAAGAAATCATATGCATATAGTACTTAAGCAATGTTAGGTAGGGTTGTGTAAGTTAATCTAATTACCAGTGCGTGTATACTATATATATATGTCAAATCAAGTGTGTGGGTGTGCAAGGACTATTTTATCGAATAGATTATTCCTAGCTAACCTAATTCATATCACCTCCTAATGATTTACGAAGCCCTCACAATTCTTGTCATTCTATCTTGCCGTGTGTTGAGCCACACTTATGTAAAACATCATGTACGCATAGGTAGATATCTACGTACATCTTATCTTAGTGTATTTATGTATGCTTGTGTATGCCTAGGTATAAATGATATTGATTGCCAGGTATAGTAATATACATGTTACACCTTATACATTGTATGTATATATATAGTGTAAGCATAGTTTCTGCATGTTTTTAAGTTCTGGCCGAAGGGCCAATTAGTGTCAATATGTTTATATTAAATATAAATAAGGTAGGTATTGCACGGTGATAGTATGGATATAATACCGTATACATATTGCATGTATATAAGCTTGGTATGCATGGTTTCAGCATAATTTAGGGTTCTGGCCCAAGGCACCTTGGCGTCAAGCCCAGGCCGTTGATCCAGTGTCAGCGTCCAGACATGGACGCCAACACTAACTCCGGCGTCCAGCGATATGGACGCCAATCTCTCTGGCCTGCATGCGCAGCAGAGTTGCAAACTTCTGAATCAAGGCAAGCCAACCATTGGGGGATGTCCCCCAACGGCTCTGAAGGGTGTCCTATCACCCTAGTGAGTGGGAGAGAGACTCCCTTAAGTCTGATCCCGAAATGGCTCTCCCCACTCTTTCCCTTCACCCTTGCAAGAGGAGAAATAGAGGAAGAAAAACCATAGGGAAAGTCTGTGAGAAAAACCCCTTTTAGCACCCACAAATTCGACCCCCTGGAGGTTGATCCGGCCATCTACCGCGACAAGAAGGAAGCTGGAGCAAAGGAGAAGGTTTCCCCATCGTCCCCTTGCTGTGGAGCTCATCTAAGAACCCGGAGGAAGGTGATCTTGGAGGCCACCATGCAACTTCTTGGGACTGCCCAAGGAGGTCTTCACCGAGCCCTAGATCCCTTGGAGGAATTTGTGAAAGTCAAGTGACCTATCTATGGTGTCCCCGTATGAGTCTAGGTGGGTTTTGCTATTTTTATGGATTTTTCCTCGAGTCCTAGACCCTCCCATTCACCCAAGTTTCAGAGCTCGGGTCTGTGTTTCTGCACAGACCTGATTCGACGGCAAGGTCCCTGGACGCCTGTGATGAGCTTGGCGTCCATCGGCCATGCCGCTGACCCTGAGTCAGCGGCCAGAGACCGCCGCCTAGTTCCTCTGGATAGAACAGTGAGCTGTTCTGTCCTTCTTATGTATTAATTTCGATATGTTTTCCGTAATGAGGATATATGGTAAACCTTATACTCTATGTATATTGTTAATTGTGATGTATGGATGAATGTGGTGTGGGATGGTGAATGTGGGATAATGGTATCTTTTAAACTTGTGAGCATGACTTGTAGATAACCTTGCAAATCCTTGTTCATGATTTGAATTAGTATGAATGCCTTGGTTTTAGTCTAATCATGAAGATCAGTGGGTCAGCATATGCGTTTGCAAATTTGGTAATTTATCCATGCTTGTGTAATTTGCAAATAAATTTGGTTCGGTAAAATAAAAGCATGCAAGAATGGTTTGTAGGGTTCAATCCATAGATGTACGAATTAGGGTAATTTTGTATCCTCAATTCCTGCATATGTTAGTAGCTTATGTTTAAACAGCAAGTGGCTAGATTACAAGATGTGTTAAACTCCATGTTAACTTAAGTTGCTAATAGCATGCTAATTAGGTGTTTTATTTTCTGTAAATTCTATTTAGCTCAGCAAAATCTGAAAAATTGAGTGTATGATCTTGAACCTGAAAACAGCATGTGGTTAAAATTTCAGGTCATTTGGATCAGTAAATAAAAAGTTATGTATTTTCATTTGAATTGTGATAATCTACGTATATTATCGTAATGTGCTTAGTTATTGTCTAAAACCAACTCGATTACTGAATTTACTGTGTTAAACTCCTGAAACCTGTAGTAGCATGATTAGGAGAAAAACAAAGACACATTGTGCATGAGGAAAACGAAGGAGATGTGAGTGTTATGTGTAAAATACGTGTTAAAACTCGGTATGAGTAAAGTGTAAAAGTTGTGCCTATGTGACACTGCTACCCTAGAGGCATCGGGAGCTGTATATAGAAAAGTCCCTATAGAAGGCTCCATGTGATATAAGTTTGTCCCAAAGGCATTGGGAAAACCCCGGAGGTGGACAAGTACCACTGGATAGGGTGGAGAGGGCTTCTCCCGGTCTGCGCAGTTACCAAGATTCACCGCTGTATTGCCTAAGTGGTGAGTATGTGTATGAGTTGTGTCATGTGTTGTGTCATGAGTTGTGTTATGAGTTGTGTTGAGAGCTGTGCTAAGGAATGAGCACGAGCTATGAGATATTTGTTAGTGTCCTCTACTGGTGGTTAGGACTATGTGTCATGGCAAATTGTTTAAGTAATGAAAAATGAATAAAGTGTGAAATATGTGAACATGGCACGTGGTAAGTGCCCAAGATGCACGTGGTAAGTGAAATCGATGTGATATGTGATAAGTGAAAGTGGAAGAGAAAGTGATGTGGAAATGAGTAAATTGTGTAAGTGTGAACATGTGTACGTGTCAAATGTGTAAAAGTGAACAATGTGAATGAGTGAGTGTGCAATCACGTGAAATTCTAAATGTGAAAAAGTGTTATTGAAAACCATGTGGGACAAAATCTGAAACCATATGAAATCAGAAAAATTCATGTTACTATCCTCATGTTTATGTGTGCAAAAATGTCTAGAATCCATGTTAGGGGTAACCAATGAGTTTGTGTGCAAAATAGCATGATGGGTTGTTCACATGATATGTTTTAAGCAACATTGTAGCTCTCATGTGTAGATTTATAGCCATTGAATCATGTGAAATCAGCAACCTAAAGCATGTAGAAATGTCCATGTATTTGTTTAAAAACATGTAAGATCCTTGCTAGTTGTGTTTCCTTTCATGTGTGCACAATGTTCATGTTAATAGCTCTCATGTCTTGGTTCTTTAAAGATAAAGATTCATAAGTAAATTGAATAGAGAGCATGTGATAGGTAAATTTTATTCTTAGATATCTGAAAGCATGATCCATGTATAAACTTGTAAAACTTTCATGATAGGTTGAAACCTTTGAAGTGACTAGCATGCCATGTTTTGAAAATTGTAAATGTGCATGTAAAACCCCTATGACTTATACGTGTATGTTATGGGTAGTGTTGCTTGCTGAGTCCTTGGACTCACCCTTGCTTCGGCGTACAGGTTGACAGGTATCGTGCACTAGAAGGAAGCGTGTCGAGGATCATCATTTAGAAGACTATTTTGTGGAGCTGTAGTTGTATTTGCACAAAAAGGATTATTGTATGGACAATATTTGGACATTGTAGTTCTCTTTATTTTGCATTAATGTGGACATTGTCTTTCTATTTCGCTATTTAGATTGTGGAATGTGTGTTGGTGACGGGTTAAGAGTTGAGTTGTTTATTCTATTCCGCTGTACTCTATTGCTATCCAGGTACATATCAACCTATTGACCAGTGTTGGGTACATGTCCCACTGTGACGACGCCCCTTTTTACCGATGGGGATTGGTATAATTGTACCGGTATGAAGAGGGTCGTTACACATACTTTGATTTTAATGATGACTACAACATTTGGGTGTGGATGATGTCCAAACACTCATAATTTGATTTTGATGATGACATATTGTACATATTACAATGATGACTAAGCAACATATTTTTGATACTTAACATTTCATATTTTAATGATAATGACATATTTTGATGGTCCACTCTTCATATATATAGGTTTACAAAGTTTTGTCAAAATAATGTCGACTCTAGTTGAAGGTCAGGTCGACATTAGCTGCCAGTCGGGTCGACTCTAGTCGAAAATCAGGTCGACACACAAAGTCTGCCCAGTAAGCTCTTGAAGAACAAGTTACAGTAGTGTCGACACTAGTTGAAAATCAGGTCGACACTAGCTGCCAGTCAGGTCGACTCTAGTTGAAGGTCAAGTCGACACTAGTGTCTTTCTAGTAAGCTGAAACTGATACTTAGTTAGTAGTGTCGACACACATGCAAACTAGTGTCGACACACATTGCGTGAAATCTCAGAAACATGTAGAGTATGATATCGAAAGGCTGTGATTTATCTCTGGAGAATGTTTGGGAGATTCTAATATTACCAAAATGCCCTTTCATCCAATTGGCAATAAGGAAAAGGACTTTTGGACATGTGGTAGTCTTGGGTGCATTCTAGGTTTCTATGCACATCTCTCCCACGTATAAGGGACTGCACAGAAGATATAAAGGCTCTCTTATCTCATATGGAGCAGTCATCCATCGAATCCATCACAGAGGACGTGGGGATCAAGGCTAAGCAGTGGGAGAAAGCGTTGGAGTGTTGCAAGAGGAGCAGATCAAGGAGAAGAGCAGCAGAACTTAGAAGAAGAAGCAATCATGCAAAAGAAGAGCAGCAGAGAAAGAAGGAGCAATCGTGCAAAGGAGAAGCAGTAGAGCTGAGAAGAAGAAGTAGATCTGAAGGAAGGTGGAAGAGGAAGCTTGTGCAAGAGTAGAAGCACGAAGTTCAGCATCTGTGGAAGAACTTAAGAGCATCAACTTAGATCTAAATTTCTCTATGAACCAAATCTAAAACAGAGTCTAGCGAATTGAGGCTGATTTGATGGAGTTCAGATCAAATTGGTTGAGAAGCACAACCAGATCTAAAGCACAACTTCAACCCTCAAGATTTGAAGATTTAGAGTTC
Source organism: Colocasia esculenta (assembly GCA_014218235.1). NCBI lineage: Eukaryota > Viridiplantae > Streptophyta > Magnoliopsida > Alismatales > Araceae > Colocasia > Colocasia esculenta. The sequence continues at coordinate 66,521,909 of CM024753.1, read as the reverse complement.
AAATTCATCAGTCTAGAGGAAATTGGACAAAGTTGAAGGACTGGTGTTTGAAGATTTGTCTCTCTTAACTCTGATCTTCATGTGAATTTGTTTTTCACTTTTAAACTTTATTCAGAACTCATTGAGCGCTCTTACTGGTGATTGGAGTGTTGATCCTATACTATGTTTGTGTGTGGATTGAGAAGGTCTGTATGATCTTGAAGCTGTGAATCAGTGGACAAGTTGTGTAATTAGCTGTTGGCAAGTTGTGAGTCTGCGGTCAAGCTATGAGTCAGCAGTTGTGCATAAGGTTTCCGCTGCAAATCTATTCAACCCTCTTTCTATATTTGTCATTTCACTGCATCTTCGATCCAACACCTTATTATATTTGTTTTGATCCCAATCTACGTGCACTCTCCCCTTTTCTCACATGTATGCATACTTCACATTATTTTGAACTCCTAATATGTGCAAAATGGCTGCACAATATGTGAATGTTGAGTTGGATATTTAAGTAGACCACTTAGATTTGAGAAAACCTTCCCCTCTCACTTGGAGAAAGTGCAAAGTTTGAATCGTATCTTTGATTTTCATGCTTGCAAATATATTTCAAGAAGAGAAAGATGGGTGGCATTTCCTTCAATAGCACTGTAGTATTGACCCATGCATACAAGAAGCTTTGCGACAAGATATATAATTCTAAGGTAGTTTCATTTAGTTACATGGAATTGTTGGCATATGATTGATGAGAAATCTGACACTGTTAAAAGATGATTGTTTTCATATCCTCTCCCCTGTTGTTTTCCTTTGGAATCTATAGTTTGATATGCACATTATAGGGGTTTTTGCATATATATCCTGCAAACATCGCTATTTATATGTATGTCTCTGATCTACATCAATTGTTTGAAATACTCTTGATCTACCATAATGGTTGCAACTATACCCTTATAGGGATATACATGCAACAATTTTTTTGAATTTTTTTGCACGTATATGTGGACGTTCCGTTTACTCTGAAACTCCAGATTCCCCGAACGTGGGCTCCCTCGTGGTGAGGTGAATGTGAAGCACTGGCCAGTTGATCCTCGTTCTTGCTTCGCATTGACTCCCGTTTGATCGAGTTGACCAAGGGAGAAAGAGAAGAAAATAAGGAAACCAACAAGCAAATGAACGGGATGTGATTGCCAGGGCCATACCTGTGCCGAAGGAGGTGTTCAGATCACGCCTATGACATAGCCTCACGAGCGGTTGATGGCGGGACACTGACTTTCTCCCCTTCATCCGGCCAAAAGGAAGAAGCTCCGCGGTATCGTTGAAGGTGTTCCTACGACAAAGAAGACTCTATAAGACTCTAATGAAGTGTAGTAAATGTTCAGAAGTAAAGAGAAAAAGGTGAGCCCCGTATCGGTTGTGGGCTTGAGAAGAGGGGTGGCCAAGTGCTATGATCACCCTTCTTCCCTCCATTTTTGTTTGGAAAACCCCTTTTAGGTGTGTGGGAGTGTGCACTACAAGCTTGGTGTGTGTGTGTGAAGAATGAATACCATGCAAGACTAAAGAAGAAAGAAGGGAAAGAGAAGGAGAAGAGGGAGATGATCCTCATTTGGTGGCATTTGTGGCTGCTTTGTGGACTCCTCCAACTCGTGGTGAAGCCTCATGGATGCTCCAAGTGATGAGAGGCAGAGAGGAATCAAGGATGGAAGCTCTCAAGGCTCAAAGTGGCTTTTCTCTCTCCTCTCTCAAGGCATCAAAGCATGGGCTCGTCCAGTATCTCCCCCCTTGCTTTGAAGGCTGAGGAGCTTTATATATAGACAGTGGGGGCGGAGCTAGTGAGCATAGGATGCTCAAGTGTGAGAAAACACACTTAAACAAGTGGCAATCCAAGTAGAAAGGATAGGCCAATAGAAGGGGGCCATGTAGGACTTTTACTGGGTCAAGGGGGTGTCAAGGTGGCCCATTTGCCCGTTGGGAACGGCCTCATGCGTTGCATGGCCGAGGTAAGGGTTCCAGTGGGTTAGATTCTCGAGCTGTTCTGTAGAACAGGTAAACCCAGGTTGACGTCAACCGATGTTGTTGCCAACCCCATGCAGACGTCAACCTATGTGGACGTCAACCTGAGTCGACGTCAAGGGTGTGCCGTCAACCTAGGGTATATGGCAATCGATGTTGACGTTAACATGAAATCCGAGGTGGGTCAACAAGGAGTCAAACAAGCCTTAATGGGCCATGGATCGTGCAGCGATGGGCCAAATCTCACGTCTACAAATGCCCCTCTGAGACATCCGACCTTGCAAGGGACTGAAGCACACTGAAAGGTTGGTGTTTTAGTAAACAAAGGACACAGATATTTGATAAAGGGGCATCTCTGAGGATAGGAATTCTAGCAAGCCACACGAATGAGTTAGGCTAGAAGCATGTAATGAATCAATCGAGAGACAAGTGTGCGGAAAAGGGAGGGTGATCTACCATTGTAATTACAACTGCAACCCAACGGTAGGATTCCTGACATTGCCAAGTAGGACTTTGACTAGTTTCTGGTGTTGTCCAAGTCAAAGGAGTCGTAATATGACGGTTGAATCAGGGAAATCTCACAACCGAAGTCCGTCGGGACCCGTTGACATAATCAGGACGTTTGTCTATTCAGGGGGTTGTGAAGATAATAGGGATTGATTGTACTCTCAAAGGATCATCAAAGATTCTAACTGAAATCATTGTTTGAAAAGTTGGAAGTCTAGAATTAAGCTCCGTTGGCCAGGTTGCAAGCCCAGGGGGGGGTGAATGGATTGCTAAAATTTCTTTTAAGAGAATTCCTGTAAATAAAAACACTTTGACAAAAAACACTAAACTCGATGGTTAGAGTTAGTATAAATCAAAGACAGAATAAGATCAATCACACAAACACCAGAGATTTTATCCTGGTTCAGATCTCCTATCACTAGGAGTCCTACATCCAGTCTCCAAGCAAAGTCTTGGGATTCCACTAACCAAGGGTACAGTCCCCCTTAAGGACACTTATACACCCAGCTGCTACTGGCCTTCTCTTCACTACACGAAGAGGCACTACACCTCCTGATATAACAGGTCTTCCTTCTTACCAAAGGGAACAACCACCCACTCCACAGTAGGTCTTCTCTTCACAGACGAAGAGAATCTCTAAATAAGAGTAAAAGAGATGATGGCCCCTAGACCAAGCTTATAGAGATTGCTTGATCTGAGGTGGAATCTAAGAGACAAAAAGATCCACACAGAAGGAAGGTCTCTCATATCTACAACAAGCTCTCAAAGACTAGGAAACAGTTGCTGTGGAGAGCTAAGAGCAGAAAACGATTTTTGAATGAAGAAACAAGCTCTTCTTTCTTTTTCTTCAAGGTGTCAAGTTGTATATTCATGGAGTCAATAGTCTTCTATTTATCTTTTCTTGAAAGAATTAACCGTTGAAGTATCCGTGGTCTCTCATCTTCAAGCACGTTAGATACGTCTAGTCTGATGTTGGAATCAAGAAAACCTACAGCCATTATATGCTGGGATAGACACATACAGAGAGAAAGATTATCTGAATCTCTTCTTGCTTCTGTCAGGGTGACAGGTCCAACGTTGCAACGTGTGAAACCACTGGAGACCTGCACACAATAAATACTGAAGCATAGCCAACTTAAATGTGTCTAAACTGTTAGTCAACGTTAGTTGTCCTACTTTAGGATGATATACTAAAGAGGAGGTTCCATTCTGTCATCCTTTAAAGTTCTACTTTACGTGACATGAATATGGTAACCTGAAGATATGGCGTGTAGAGATATTGTACCAGATACAATAAATGTTTGAGTACACAGAATATAACATGGTTCACGAGAATATTTGAAATCCACAGGGATTTGAAATATATATTTGAACATCATGAAGGATAGAATATATTCAAGACTTTCTAGAATGATTATAATAATATCCATCAACTGTCTAAAACATAATAGTTGAAAAAAGAAAGTTGATGTTTAGAGATAGTCCATGCCAAAAGGCAGTCGATATTCAAACATAACTGATGTTCACAAGAAGTCGTTGTGAGTGTAATCGTTGTTGGAATAAAATCGATGTTAAGATTGTAGGGCCCCCGGTTTTCTATGTAATTGTGTATGTTATTTAATTTTAAGTTTCTGCCAAAATTCTGCTTAACGTAAACATCTCTTGACGTTAAGGGTGAGTCAACAACAAGCTTTGTGTCATTTACTGCCTAGCCAAAAGATCTTAATGTCAACATCAATTGACGTTGACTTCTGGTTAATGGCAGTAAGTTGGACGTTTATTTCTCCGGATGCGTTTATGATTCCAGATCTAAAACCGTCCCTATTTTTTCAGGAGTCAGATTGGGAAACGTCCCAACGGTCAGGTTCTTAACTTCTAGGCTAACTACGACTCCTATTACCTATATATCTGGGTCATCTCTCCAAAGAGTGGACTTTTTATTCTTGGGTTATTTGGGTTCCGGGGAGAAAAAGAGGGAGAGGTTGAGAGGTTAAATCGGCTGAATTGTTGATGGTTCAAGGTGGATGCTGTGAAGACAAAGATTCCACAACCTAAGAGGAAGACTCTTGATGAGGAAATCGAGGCCATATCGTGCTCAAGATAGGGGATTTGATCTTGTTTGAAGGTTACCTCTTTTGGTGCAAAAGAGGGCTTCATCGGCCAAACTCGTTCGTTTGAAGAATTTTATAGAGGCAAGTAACTTAGGGTGTCTCTCCGTGGACTTGTCCCTTAGGGTTTTACAAATTTTACAGATTTTTATTTCATGCCCTGGACCTCCCAAATCTTCTATTTTCAATGTTCGGTCTGCACTATGTGCAGACTGGAGGTTGATTGCCACAACCTTGCCATCACGTTCCTGGGTCAACGGCAATCGATCGTGCCATTAACCCCTGTTGACGTCCAATCGCTGGACATCAAGTTCTTCTGAATTTCTCAAGAACAGTGTTTTGTTTGATGTGATGTGATTTTTCGGGAAAAAGTGAACATATGCATATGTTTAGAAATTTTTTTTTTTCTGTCAGACATGTTTAGTAGATCAAACCATGAAGTCCTAAAAATTTTCCGATGATATTTATTAATTATAGAGTTTCTGTTATGAGTAAATAAGCCTGTTATGTTACATCTAAATTCAGAATAAATATGTATGATGAGTGTTGTCATCTTAGAAAATTTCCATGAACTCAGTACTACTGTATGCCTGTTTCAGGACTGTTAGAACCGCTAGTTCATTGTCTACCATTCTTAAATGAATTAACTCGTTAAATTACATGTAATCTCTGTTAAATATTAAAAATAGTTGTGTTATTTATAAAATTCTGAAAAATTACAAATATGTTCCATGTGCTATGTCCACCCCGTGGTTAAAATTTGAAATTATTCTGCGTACTATGCAAATTGTTATTAATTTTTGAAGCTTTTTGTACCATGTTTAAAGATAGATCTCAAATAGGTTTTAAAATGTGATTAGCATCATGATTATGTTCTGTCAATTTCTGTTCTTGATTAAATTGAATATCCAAAAGTGATTAGTCATTGTTTCATGATATATATATGTGCATGTGCATGGAAAGTGAGAGAACATGTGGCATGTGTGTGGGAAATGTGTTAACGTGCAATGATAAAATTTGTGCCAATGAGACACTGCCACCATAGATTGCGTGGAGCCGTTCTGTAGTAGTGCCCCTATGGGAAAGCTCAAATGTGATATGTGATACCCGGGGCAACGGGTCGTGTGAAATCTTGGAGGTGGACAAGTTCCACTGGTAATGGTGGGGAGGGCTTCCCTCGGTTCTGCGCAGTAACCAAGACTTGGTCACTTTGCCTAGTGATTAAGTATGTGTATGTGTTATGTGATCTTTCTAGTGGTGGTTTGGGCTGTGTCTTGGCAATGTGTTAAAGTGAAAATGTGAACAATGTGTAAAGTGATATGTGAACGTGGCACGTGGTAAGTGCAAGTGATGTGACATGTGATATGTGAATGTGCAATGTGAAAACTATGTGAAAACCATGTGAAATCATGTGTAAGTGAAAGTGAATGATAATGTGAGAGTAAGTGCATGTGAAAGCCAAGGTCAAATGCATATGTTCATGTCATACATGTGTTAATGTGAATCTTGCTAATTGTGATATCATGTTTAGTACCATGTGTAGGAATATGTAAATTATGTCCATGAGTTAGAAATTACTTGATGAGCATGTGTTTAGTATCAAGTTATAAAATTGAATATAAGCCATGAGTTAGTAAGAATTGCAAGTATGTGATTAAATAAATGCTCTCCTATTAGTGATACCATGTTATAAGTGACCATGTTTAGAATACTTATTTTACATGTGTTAGTATAGTTTTGGGTAATAGATTCCATGTTTTATTATTCATGTTATAGTATGAGCATGTGTTAGTTTAATTGTTAAATTGCAAATAGTTAATGATAATGTGATAGCTAGTAAAGTGTTAAATTGTTAGAAAGCATGTGTGGTAAGTACATGGTTTGAACTTTTCAGTTGCTTGTTGAGTCTATTATGTAGACTCACCCTTGCTAAACATTTCAGGAAATTTAGAGGCCGAGGAGTTAGCAAGATCCGACGTAGAGCAAGAAGAGTAGATTGAAGATTTAAAGTTATTTCTTAGTATGTGATGTAATTGTAATTTGAACTTTGGTTATATTTGTACTTGGAAACTTGCTATGTTTAGTGGATGTTTTATTATGTTATTTTTTTTCTTGGACTATATAGACAGTGGTATGTGGATTATAAAGTTGATGGAATAAGGGTTATTTAATTCCCGCTGCAATATTCCTTTTTATTTGTGTATATCTCAGCCCATGTGACTATTGTTGGGGTTTTCTCCCCTATAGCGACTTGCTCTCATCCGATGTGGGTTGGTATAACCATACCGGGTGGAAGTAGGCCATTGCAAAGATATAATCATAGTCTATGTGGAGATGTAATCCATGTTGACATGAAGTCAATGAGAGCATAATCCATGTAAAAATGTAATTAATGTTAAAGGAAAATCGATGTTGTAGTGAAATCGATGTTTTGGATGAAATCGTTGTTGAACTGAACTTGATGTTTAACTGAAGTCGATGTTCAAGTGAAATCGATGTTCTAAGTGAAGTCGTTGTTGTACTGAAATCGATGTTCAAGTGAAATCGTTGTTGTACTGAAATCGATGTTTGATCGAAGTCGATGTTTAAGATGAAATCGATATTGTAATCGATGTTTAAGTGAAGTCGATGTTTAGGATGAAATCGATGTTGAATCAAAATCGATGTTTAAGTAAAGTTGATGTTCTAAATGAAATTGATGTTTAAGTGAAATCGATGCAGAAACAAAATCGATGTTTGAACCAAAATCGATGTTTACGTGAAGTCGATATAGAACTGAAATCGATGTTCTTACATGAAGTCGATATTCTTGACTGAAGTCGATACTTAAGTAAAATCGATGTTCTTGTAGAAATCGATGTTTTAATACAGAAGTCGTTGTGATCTTTTAATAAAACTAGATGTATACTTAGACAAATCATATGTAATAGACTTCAAAGAACATGAGTGTAGATAACTTACTGAGTTTGTTTTATTTGAGACCTGTTGACAAACTTTAGAAAACAATGTTAGTGAATAATTTTCAGTGTTTTTTTAATCACCAAAAATACATTAACAAATTATATGATGATGGACTGATCATCAAGCTCATGACTGGCAAATGGTTCACATGAACCCAATAAGGCTAGTTGACTGAGATGATAACTTTGTAATGTGCATGGTCGGACTGTTTGGGGTTGTTTGGAGAATAGGCCACAACGGTCTGGTATCAACTTTGATATTCGGGAAGGTGGTGCTGAATTGTTTGACCACTTGAACTGAGTGCCAGACAACGATTGTGGAAAATCTTCATTTTTTTTTAGTTAGTAAGAGAATGTTAGTAGTGAAATCCTAAATGCATGTCGGTGTGGGTTTCCTATCTAAAATGCAAGTTAGAACCAGAGAAATTTTCTAAGGCCAAACAAATAACTGAGAGATTGTAAACCCGTCATGGTTTTTAGTAAAGGGGAACTCTAGGTTCACGGTCGCCAAGTTATTTGCCTCTGGTGACTAATCCTATTTTAGACATACATGTACAACAATCAAGGTTGCATGAGTGTTTCCAGATTTGAAACATCACTTATGCTTAAGTGTCCTTCAATAGAGCTCAAAACACAAGATGAGAAATAATGGCAATATCAATGAGGAAGCTTTGAAAATTTACCACAGTTGACGTCCAGATCGATTGCCGTCAACTCGCAGTTAACGTCAACATAGTATGCCGTCTACAAGGGTAAACGTCCACATATGTTGCCGTCAATAGTGAACCAACGTCAAACGATGTTGATGTTAACCTGGCAGCAGATAAGACCGAGAAAATAGCAATTGGGAGGCCATTAGGACTCTTCCTTCTTCAACCTCCATCCTCCCTTCCTCAACTCCGAACCAAAGAATGTTTGGACGACCTGCAGCAGCTGTCATGGCCTCTACATCAACCACAATATCCACAAGCATGAACTTGGGTGTTTTGAGTGAGGTTCCGGGGCATCTGAGCAACCGACTGGCCAATGGAAAGGTACGAAGTGTCTATTCTCATTTCCTTTCTTTCTGAAAACGCCCCAACCTCGTCTCATGGTGCTTCCTAGATGTGCAGGATGTGCCCTCCTTCCCAAGCCAGGGCCAGGTATGAGCCTTCTCTTGGCTGATCAACCTGGTAAATGCATTAACGATCGACATGAGAAGCTATATTGGGGCGTGGAACCTGAGCTTCATGGTCGTCCTGGCCAAGAACATGAAGAATATGTGGTGGTGATTTGATGCTCTGGGAGCACTAGTGGAGTGCTGGCACCCACATACACACATGTTCATGTTTTAGGGATTTGAGGCAATCGTGCTGCTGGAGGAGGTGGAATTGTTCCTGGGCTGGAAACGCTGCCTGGAGTATGACGCTACGACCCCTCTTCTCCCGTGGGAAGAGATTCTGGCAGACATTGTGCAGGACAAGAAGGAAGTGTTGAGGATGACGAACAAGAATGGGATTTTCCTGGATCGACTAGCCTAGTGGTTGATCCAGCATGCGAAGGAGATAGGTAGTTAGAGGGCGACCTGTGGACTGACACTCTGCCTTGCTGGTGTATTCCTGTCCCCTACCAGTGGTGATTTGGTTCTATATGGGCACGTGGGAATCCTATCTCTGCTATGGCATGGGCAATCACTTGCTCCTACAATGCTGACGCACCTCTACAGCTCCCTCACCATGATGAGCTTAGGGAGACGAACATGTGGGAGCTTGTTTCTACTTCAGGTATGGATGGAAGCTCTTCTAATGTTTGATTATGCTGAGAAGCAACCTACCCCCTCCAGAATCTTCCTTCGGAGTTTAGTGTATTGCAACAGAGCATGGTATGAGCTAGAAACTGAGATCAAGTGTGTGACAGCACACTTGAAGTGCAGGGATGCCTGAAGTGACTACCTTGGCTACTTCCCAGTTGAGGACTTCATAGTGAGACCACTGTTCATGAGGACCATTGAGTTCAGAGTTTGTACTAGAGAGGATAGAGACTTGTGGCTGATTGGTTCCTGATCAGATGGTGGTGTACCAACCACACCGGTGTCAGCATCAGCCAGGAAGACCAAGGGGAATTCCAGCTTCATCTCACTGTACCACCATGATCATCTCAGGCAAGAATGAGAAGCTGATGAAGAAGGCCAAGAAGACATGGAAGAAGTTTACTGTGAGCCAGAAGGTGGGACAGGTAGTGCAGGAGAACTGGAAGGATGTCCTGACCTACGAAGAGTATATAGACACAATTCGCCCTATCTCATGTGATTTCTTTATGGCTTGTAGAGCAAAATGATGTACTCTTCATTTTCAATAAGTGCAACACAAGCTTTGATGAATAAACATTGAATAACATTGAGCCCAATGTGTTGAATACCTTGAATTGTGTTGTTTTTGTGTTCTGTGAGTGTTCCTGTGAGCGACATGTTGACGTCCACATCGATGGACGTCAAGAACAGGTAAACGGCCACAAGGTTGCCGTTAACAATTAGACAGAAGGTAGATGTCCAGATCAATGGACGTTAACCTCAAAGTAGAGTCCACAAATAGGTCGTTAACCATGGTACGGTGGTCTGACAAGGTACCTCGAAGCAAGATCTAAACGGCCTACCCCTTGACGTCAACTTGAAATCAACAGCCATTTGGTTGACGTCAATTTCAAAACATAGCTTTTTGCTCCCGAGGCCTCTCTCCGGCACCCTTACACCCATTTCCATACTGCCAGAGACTATTTCTCCTTCTCTTCTCTTCCTTGCTCTCACTCCCACTCTCTCAAGTCTTCCCATCATCTTCATCTTCACTTGGACTGTGTTGGACCGGACTCGGAGGATGGCAAGGGAGAAGAAATAGGCGAGCAGAGACCACCCTCGCCGGGTGGAGGAATAGGGGGAGGAGACATCTTGGGGCTCGTTGGCGGATGAGCACCTCGAGGAGGAGGCCGACCCAGCCACGAAGGCCGGCGGCAGTGTGCCGGAGGGGGAGGAAACGACGGGAGAAGATGGAGAAGGGGAAGAAGAAACGGAGGCGGAGGCACCCCGGAGGCCCCCACGCTGGCCAAAGGTACGTTCACGAACCCTAAAATCCCCCCTGTGTGTGATTGTAAAAGTCGAAAAGGAGGAAAAAATAAGGGTGATGCCATCGGGTTCAACAGAAACTTGACGTCAACATCGGTTGACGTCGAGTTCCTATTGACGTCCCGGCCATTGCCGCCCATATGAACTTGACCGCAAGGATCTGGACGTCTATCGATGAACGTGATGGCCAACCCCTAGATGTCTACCTAGAGTAAACGGCAGACACCTTAACGTCTATTTTATGTAAATGACCACATTGTTTCCTTCAACTTGTTTCTTAACGACAGTTGATCTTGACATTTATTTTTCTTTGTTTTGTGTAGGAAAAGGGCCGAATGAGGAGAAAAGTAACATGGGACTTGTGCTATGCATGGCACAGGGCACTGTCGGAGACCCAACAGACACGGGTTGCACAGATGGGGTTTGGGCAACTCCTGGCAGTGCGGCCCTTCCACGTGGACGTCTCTACCTCGGGGCACTGAGGGAGAGGTGGGATGAGGATTGCAAGTAACTTAGGAGGATGTGGCTTATCTCATAGGACTATCGGTTCAGGGAGAGCCGGTAGTAGGACATGAGAGGAGGGACTACCACGACGAGGTGGTAGAGTTGTTGGGAACGGTGTTTGTGGCCGGTCGAAGGAGACTGATCAAGAGTATTTTGGTAGGAGCCCTCTCAGATGTAGTGGGTCTGAGAGGAGGGAGGAGAGGGGAACTGGAGACCCTAGAGGAGTTCGGAGTCGGGGTGCGGGCGTCGATCCAGCTGGGAGGGAGGAACGAGGAGCAGTCAGTGTAGATCATCGTAATGTATCTATTCGGGCGGCTCCTGTTCGCAATGCAGTCATCCCAGATGAACTGCAAGTTCTTGCTACTACTGAGAGACCTGGAGCATGCAGGCAGATATGCTTGGGGGGCTGCGGTGCTGGGACACCTCTTCTCTCTCCTCCCCAGCAGTTTGCGGTGTTCTCCGAGCACCGGGGGCTTCACCCCTTTCCTTCAGGTATGCAACTTTCTTTAATGCTCATCATTGACTTAAATTGTGTCTGACTGACGTGTTCTTTTGTTTTGCAGATCTGGGGGTACATCTGCTTCCCCTTGGGGCGCGGTGTACAGACAGAGGGGAGCCGGGCCATGGTACCTCCTTATGGCCCGGTGGGAGGTGACGCCTGATCTGAGGGTGATAGATCAGCGCGTCAAGGACGTGCAGGTGTAGCTGAACCTCTTCCCCCATGACCAGATATAATCCTCAACTAACACTCTTCTACTCTCATTTCTATTGATTTGACTTGACTGACCAATCTTCTTCCTTCTTGCAGGTGGTGTGGACTCCCTACAGGGGAGAGGTAGACAGGTCTCACCTAGCTGTGGCGGCAGGTCGTCCTCTCTTTGACCACCACGTGCTATTGCTCTGCCTGGGGACCTACGAGCGCCTCTTCTTGGAGCTTGTGGTACACACTCTAGGTTGGCATCAACCGGCCTTAGAGGTACCCTCTCTAGGAAGAGAGGGACATGAAAGGTTGCGGAATTCCCTATATGGTAATCTAGAAGGGGGGGGTGTTGAATAGATTGCTGTCAATTAAAACACTTATCACCTTCTTTTGCAAGAACACTGACTGTTAAAACAATAGCAGAGTTTTAAGCTATGTGTGGATGTGTGTGACTTGATTACAGGTAGAAAACAGATTATCAAACGTGCGTAGAGATGCCGTGCCTACCAAACATCTACCGTAAACTCGTGCAAACCACAAGACACGACGATTTACATGGTTCGGAGTACACAACTTGTGTATCCTACATCCACGGGCCACACACACACGCAGAACAACCTGCTTATGAGCTAGTTCAACAACTACAACTCACACACACATGTTATCTGATGTGCAACCATGATCAGATCAACACCCACACATGAATCAAGCACAAGGACTGCTTGAGACACCACAACACACACACGGATTTGTAAAAGTAGAACAGAGAAGAGTTTTAGAGTTGAAGAACAAATCCAGATTGTAAACTCTTCTTGTGAACGTCTGACTGGACTTCAAGCTTCATCTTGATGATCACACTTTGATGAAGATACTTGAATCCACAACGTTCATGCTTCACCTCCGCTAGGAAGACTTCTCTTCTCGGTTCTGGGCAGTAGGTTGAAGCAGAGCAGCAGAACAGGTCTTCTCTTGAGAGATTTTTTAGGGTTCTTGGTTAGAGGCTGCTTGTGTCCGAGATTAACTTCAGAAAGTTGCTTATATAGTGGTGTTTACATTTGGAGAGACGTGGTAGTAGGAAACACCAAGTTTAGTAACTTTGAAACTTTCCGTTTTTGAAGATTCTGTACGTCTGTCTACAGGTCACACTTCTGCTGTCGACATGAGCTAACAGTGTTCCAAGTTCCAGAATTCTGGATGATCGGTGAAAGCCTTCACTGTGTGCATCTGTTGACAGGCGACTTTGTACTATCGACAGGCACTTGTTCTTTCAAACACTGGCTTCTGACTGTATGAATCTGTCGACAAGGCCATATGTTGCTGTCGACAGGGGCTTGTCTTCCAGAACACATAGTTGCTGACTATACAGATCTGTCGACAGGGACACTTGATGCTGTCGACAGGTACCTTGTTCTGTTGCTTTTCTTGATCGTTTGAGCTTGACTTTGGTACATGTCTTGTATAGTATCTCTCCTACATGAATGTACTTAGTTAGTGAGATATTAGGAACACATAGAATCAAGTATGTATCAAGTTATTGCATCAGGTATTAAGCTCAATTCACATTGTACATAAACTCAATTAACATTGTTCATCATCAAAAACATGTTGTCATTTAAGTTAGAATGTGAACCCAACAGGACACTCCCGCCGACGCTTCTTTGTCGAGGACAGAGATTGGAGCGAGGAGCATGGCAGCATCGTCGCCTACTGGAGGGGCAGAGGGGAGCAGGTTCTGTAGCGCACCGACCTTCAGGATAGCACGACGTACCTAGCAGACTACTAGGTACGCTATGCTAGGTAACTCCGGGTGGACCGACATGTGGTGAGAGATCTTCCTACCCTTAACTCTTATTATCTAATTACATGATTTTGACGTGAATGTGTGACTGACAGATGCTCGAGTCGGAGGCAGTGAGGCTCCTAGAGGGGCGACTGGCAGAGCAGGCGGTGGAGGTGGAGAGACTCCGCACCGAAACGCAATCCTTGGTAAGTCACGACTCACCCTACCCTTGTGAAAGATTATGATTTGATTTGATTGACCAATCTATGTGATTGCATAGAGAGGAGCTAGCGAGGGTGTGGGCGAGCCGAGACGTGGGAGCGAGCTCATTCGCACAGCCTCCTAGTGGGGACCTGGCAGTCGGGCTGCGAGAGGCCCTGGACCGGGCAGAGGCGAGGATCCAGGAGCTGAAGGAGGAGGTAAGACACCGAACACTACCCTTCTGCACATGTTTTAATTTGGCTTGATGATAACTACACAATTTTTAGTGTTAAATTTCATACATATAGTTGATTTTAAACATCATTTGTCTGTGAATAATGTGTAGTTTGATTTTAAATTTCATTTCATCGATAAATAAATTTTTGAACATTTTTAGTTAATTTTTTGGGTAGAACACATATATAGTTAGATTTTCATTGAATAAAGTCAATACTTCTTGAATAGTAAAGTGTTCTCACTTTTTACATTGTACATAAATAATTTTTTATTACTTATATATTTTCGTAAACATCCTTCAATTCTTGTAAATAGTAGTTGTAAATAAATCAAATTTGTAGTTAAATAAATCATGCCACATATCCCATCTAATCCCATTAAATAAATAAATATTTTTAAACACCCAAACCACATCACACCTAGAACTGGCCACGTACCCCATTTTACTCCATTTAAAACCCTTGTTCTCTTCTTCTCCACTAGATCGACGGAAGCAGCAAGAAGCTGCTGGAGGCGGAGCTCTGCCGTGTAGAGCAGGCGGTGCGCAGCGATTGCTGCGTGGGAGCTGCTGGGCGATGGGTGATACAGGGGCGGACCAGCTCTGGTGTGCAGCGATGGAGGCTGAGGTGGCGGTTTGAAGCCGGAGGATTTCAGGTGGGAAGCTCGCCGTGCGATGCAGCTGAGCTGGGTGCGCGGTAGTGCTGCCGCGTGTGAGCTAGGGCGGCCAGCGTCCTAGTGTGCGATGGGGGCGTGCGATCTATGGTGAGTTGGAGGAGCTCCTGTGACCGCCCAGCTGGGCGATGGTGCTGGTGTGGTTCGTGCTGAGCACGAGGATCTGCTGAGATGGAGCCCGAGCGTGCGCGGCTGCTGATAAGGCTGGGGAGAGCAGAGGCGCCTGGAAGCATCTGGGAGGCGCCTATAAAGGGACCCCAAGGTCCTCAGTGCAAGGGGGTTCGAGTTTTAGTTTTCCTTAGTTTTTTCCTTTCTTCGCCAGTTCAGCATCTGTAGGAGGGTTCGAGGTTCAGATTTTTGGTTTTATCTTTTCTGTAAGAGGCAGGGGGTTTTCTTATTCAGTTCTTCTGTTCTTAGTGAAATCGATCCTGAATGCTTCTTATCTTTTCTTCTGTGAGATTTGAGATTATTTAGTTCAGCATTTGGAGGATTCTTGGAGGCTTCAGATGGTTGGGCAGGGGAAATTGTTCCATATTTCTTCTGTGTACTGCAAGCTTCTGTGTTTAGAGGAGATCGATCCAGCGGAATTGTTATATTCATCTCTTCCTTCTTTTGTGAGATTGGACTCGTTGTGTTGGAGAGTTCGATCTAGTAGTTTACTTCATTTCTTCTATGTTAAATTGTCCATTTCTTCTGTGTTGATGTCTTCCTTTCTTCTGTTGGTTGTCCGGGAGATTGATGCGAGAATGCTGATTATTGTGTGAAGAAATCGAGTGTTCTTTCGTCTGTTGGTTGAGCAGGAGGAGCACCTGGTGGGAACTGTGGAGATCGATCCAAAGAGCAGTAGCTTCTTCTTCTGTAGAAGGCTCCCAGAAATCGACGACTTCCTTCCATTTCTTCTGCACCTTGGAGAGCGACGACATCCAGAGTTTTCGGAGGCCTACTGAGTTCAAATTTTGAGATGAATTTGTGAATCTTTGTTACTGTCGTAGCAGGGAATAAGTCTGAATTTGTGAGGATTTAAGAGTTTTCCTAATTTTTCGAGTTAATCTTTTGTTCTTGTTCCTATTCTGCAGTGCAGTGGTAGCATTAAGCATTTGATTTAGCAATATTTTTGTTTCTAAATTTTCTGTTCAAATCTTTCCTGAAGTTTCTGTTTGATCCATAAGCTGTAAAGTAGCGATCAGGTGGTTGTAGAGATCTAATGTTGCTTAATGTTCATCCCCTAAGCTGTAGGGGTACAGTGGTTTGAGAATTTTCTGTTGACATTTTGTTCTATCATCCTTTCATTTCCTTGAATTTTAGATCATTTTAGAATTAGAGTTACATCTTTGTGCAATCGTAGTTTAATTTCTATTGTAAATTTCTGTCCGCTTGTTTGATCCCTCAATTGAGAGGGTACAGTGATACTAATTCTCTTTTAATTCAATTCAGCTTGTTCTTTCGCTATCTTTGATCTGTCGAGTTGTGAGGAATTTAATTGATGCTGTTTACAGAATTACTTTTAATGCAATGTTATTTTGGTGAAAATGTGTTCGTTAGAATGGTTTTAAGTCAAAGTAGTTTAAGTCAAATTCTATTCAGCCTCTCCGTGGAAATGACCTGTTCTCACCACTTTGCTAGTTCATGTTTGCTATTTTAAATTTGTGAGACAGTTTAGAGAAGGTGAGTATATTGACGTGTGCGAAGAACTCTCGACAACGAAAGTGCACAGTCAACAATGCCGCATTCATCTTGGCGCCGTTGCCGTGGAGATTTGCACAAGAAGTGGAGCATGGAGATTGGGCTTGACATTTGAGCCCATTGAAGGAGGAGAGTTTGCTGATTTCTTTTCGTATTTTCTTTTAATTTAGAATTTTAGATAGAAGAGTGTGAGTGAAATTTATAGTGATGATTTCATGTACTCTCTGTGCATCTACGGAGATTTCTTTCTAGTTGGCATGTAATAATTGACCTTTTTGGTGGATTGTGTGGTTTGGAGTTAGTTTATAGTATCACTTTATATTTTCTTAGTTAAGTTTCATTTCATTTAGTTCAAAAAATCAAATAAAAACTAAAAAATCTAAATCTAAAAAAAATCTTCCAAATCGTTCTTTCATGTAAGACATTTGTTTGCAAATAATTTTTTTCATCTTCTTAAGATTAGAATCATTTGTTTTAGGACATTCATCATTTTAATTGTCATTTGAATTCCACTTCTTTCCTTGCATTGAAGAGTGCTGGGGAAAGGTAAGATTTCTATCTCTTGTTTCATGCATTAGACTTAGCATTATAAAATCCGTGTTTGGACTTGATTTATTGCATTTCATATTTGTAAATGGGACTGTTTAAGGGCATCACCCTTTAGAAAAAAAATAAAAAGATAAGATGAGGGATTTCATCACCCTTTCCTTTGCCCAAAAATCACAAAAAATGTCACATTCTTGAATTTGCCTAAATTTTCAATAAAAATCCGTAGACATGGCCCTAGGGTTCATAATTAGATTTATTCTTTCTTAATTTCAGAACTACTCTTTAAGTCAGGTGTCTAGGATGTTGGCCCTTTGGTGTGCGGCAGCAAGGTAACCTAGAAGGGGGGGGGGGGGTGAATAGGTTTTTCTGAAATTTGAAATCAAAACGTGAACACTTAAAAGTTTGGTTAGTGTTAGTGATGAAGAGTGGCAGTGCAGAAGCAAAAGAACAATCACACAAAAGGACACAGGAGATTTATCCTGGTTCGGCCCTTCCCACATGGAAGTCCTATGTCCAGTCCCCATGCAAACTCTTGGGATTTCACTAACCGAAGGTACAGTCCCCTTCAAGGACACTACAACACCCTGGATACCCCACCAGGTCTTCTTCTCTTTCTCGGGCAAGAAGGCAGCCCACTTCTTTTCTAGGCTCAGAAGCAAACCTACTTCTTTTACAGGTTCGGAAGTAAACCTCCTGGAACAAACCCCAGTGCGGTTCTGCTAGACTTAAACCCCCAGCTAGGTCCTGTTGGTACAAACCCCAACAAGGTTCTGCTAGACACTAACCTCTAGCTAGGTTACACACTGTATACAGTCCTACAACTGGACAGAAATCTTTCTTAGAAAAGAAAGATCAGACTGAGTGCTATTACAAGATGAACGCTCAGGACTTAGCTCACATTCACAGACTCTCCCCAAGATTACAATGAGCACAGGGAGAATGGAAGAGAAGAAGGCTTGAAGGTGATGAAGACTTCTGCTTTGAAAGCTTCTGTAGATTTTTGGCTCGAGCTCTTCTCTCTTTCTCTGAGTGTTTGTGGCGTGAAGGTTCTTCTCACAGTTGTACACTCCTTGAAGGATTTTCAGGAAGGCCCCTCTTATCATCTTCAGCAATGCTCCATCTTTTATATGAGCAGCTTGAATAGATCCGTTGAAGAGATCCGTTGGAGTTCTAGCCGTTGCTCAACTCCTCTTCATTTGTCTTGATCAGACTCTGATGGTCTTCGAGGTCTGTGAGTATGGAAGAAAGTGTTAGCATAAAAGAGTGTTTATGATAAACGATGCATAGTACTGTGCTTCTGCTAACATACTGAAAATAGTAGGTCAAATCTTTTTCTGACAAGATTATGCATGCAGCTTTTTTCTGACAGACAATATTTGACTTTTCAATGAGCGCCAAAAACACTTTCAAAATATTCAAGAGAAATCGTTGTTCATTTACAAGTAAATCGTTGCAAGTTTATGAACAAAACGATGTGAAAGACAAGTCGTTATGATCATTGAAGAAATCGTTATGAGCATGACTTATGAAATCGTTATGGGAACGACTTCTTAACAAATCGTTATGAAGGCAAGTCGATGCGTTCACTTAAGAAATCGTTACGGTCTAAAGAAGTCGTTATGAGCATGACTTATGAAATCGTTATGTGAAGAGTTGTTGCCCATTTGTAAACAAATCATTGTGAGAGCAAATCGTTGTCTCACTTAAGAAGTCGATGTGATCTCACTTAAGAAGTCGATGTGATCACTTATGAAATCATTATGAGAACCAAGCCAATGTGATCACTTATGAAATCGTTATGAGAACTAAGCCGATGTGATCACTTATGAAATCATTATGAGAATGAAAATGATATGAGGGCAAATCGTTGTGGCTATAAAAGGAATCGTTATGAGATCGATTTCTTAACAAATCATTATGGCCACTTAGCGAAGTCATTGTAGCGCTTATTAATTTTGGCACTTAAATTGAAATCGATGTATATTGATTAAACATCGATTTTATCATTTTAGTGCGCCATATTGCATCAATGTGAGACTCAACATTTTGCTATGAGATTGATGCGACACAGATGAAACAAAATATTCAATTTAAGTTACATCATAAATTTTATTATCACCAAAATACAAGAACAAATAGAGAGTGGTTCAACATAGGATTATAGGTCAAAAAGCTTATGCTTAAGTGAGCTAGAGGTTATTTAATTGGGTCCTTGAAAAAGCAAGGGGGGCCTCCCTCTACTCCACCTCTTACCTGGCCGGTACAAGAATAGTTAGGATTGAGTTTAAGCAAGTATAAATCCGATTTTGAGAAAAATAACATAGGTCCAAGGAACACTTAGTGTTTGGGTTAATTTGTTTTGAAAGTGTTTGTTTGTTTGTGTTTGTTCATAAAAATTCAAAAATCAATAAAAATTTAAAAAATTCAAAAATCATAAATAGAGGCTTTTCATCTGTGCATGCTTGGTAGACATTCCCTAAACTTAGATTTGGCTCAACCTATAGACGAGATTGAAAGATTCTTCCATAGGATGGCCAACCAAGACCAGAACCAA
This sequence comes from Colocasia esculenta, assembly GCA_014218235.1. Classification (NCBI taxonomy): domain Eukaryota; kingdom Viridiplantae; phylum Streptophyta; class Magnoliopsida; order Alismatales; family Araceae; genus Colocasia; species Colocasia esculenta. Next base: position 66,502,371 of record CM024753.1, on the reverse strand, counting down.
GTTTCTAGGAATGTAGAGGAGGTCGCACCTAGACAGATGAAGGAATACTTCATTCCTTCTGACTATCAACCTGCTACTTGCATCAGGCCAGAAATTCCTGCAAACCACTTTGAAATCAAGCCTGGAACCATTCAAATGTTGCCATCCTTCTATGACAATCCCAATGAAGATCCCTATAAGCATATAGATGAGTTCTAGAGATTTGTTCCACTCTCAGGATCCAAAATTTCACTGAAAATGCCTTGAGACTGACCCTATTTCCATTCTCTTTGAAAGATAAGGCCAAACATTGGTTATGAACCATAGGGAGAACCATTAGAACATGGCCAGAAATGCAGCAGGAGTTTTTGAAGAAATTTTACCCCATTGGCCGCACCAATACCATGAGAAGAGTAATAACTGGATTCTCCCAACACCCGAGAGAGTTAATGCATGAATCATAGGAGAGATTAAAAGAGTTGCTTAGAAAATGTCTCCACCATGGTCTGTCGAGGGGGCAAATAGTTCAAGCTTTTTATGAAGGATTGACAGAATCAAATAGGCAGATGGTTGATGCCTCGTGTGGAGGAGCATTCATGACTAAGAGCGAGGATGGGGCATATAATCTGTTTGAAACATTGAGTGAGAATTCTATCAATCATGCCTCTCTCCACTCTTACGAGAGAGCACTAGGACCTGTAAAGAAGGAAGGGTTGTATGAATTGAGAGGGAGAGGAGAATTAGATTCTAGGGTAGAAGATCTATTAGATAGACTTGATCAGAGATTGGAGCAGAAGTTGGAACAAAAATTTGATCAATTACTGGCTTTAACTGGGCAAGCCACACCCAAATTTTCTCAACCACCTGAAACTTGTTCTATGTGTGCTAGCTCAGCTCACCCTACCAGTGCTTGTCACACTACTGCCCAATTGCCTCCTTTTATTCAAGAACAAGTCCAAGCTGCCCAAGGTTTTTACAAACCCTCTTTCAATCCATATTCTAACACATACAACCCTGGTTAGAGAAATCACCCGAATTTTTCTTGGAAAAATCAATCTGAACAAGTGTCTCAACATTCTTTTAAGCAATCTATGTATGGTTAATCCTATCCCAATCAGAATCTGGGATTTGGCCAATCTTCTTATTCCAAACCTCCACAAGTCCAAGAAAATTAAAACTCTAATCAATTTTCTCATTTTCAGCAACCTTCATATAATCAACCACCACCTCCTCAGCCCAATTGGGAAGATAAAATAAATCAACTCCAAAACATGATGGCGACTCTATGCCAAACTGTGCAAGAACAACAAAATCAATATCAAAATCAAAACCAAAATTTTCAACAAAATTTGGCAAGGATAAAGTCCCAAATTGTTGATGTATGTCATAAGAGGGAATCAGGTCAGCTGCCGAGTCAAGCTATAGCAAACCCAAGGAATAACCCTCCCGGATTTTATCAGAACCAGCAGTACCATCAAGCCCAGGGGTACAGACCACCTGCTCGACCAAATGCACCTCCACCATCAAACACACAACACGCTTTTGTCCAGAACATTCCAGCACCACAAAACTAGAATCAACCTATACAACAGGACCATCCTCCTGTCCAAGCTAGGGGCTCCAAAGTAGAAAATGTTAAAACTGTGTCAACTTTAAGAAGTGGAAAAATCAGAATAAATCCTCACCCACACATGTCAACATTACATGAGGATAAAGAAAATGAAAATGAAAATGAAATTGAAGAAAAGATTGAAGAAAAAGTTGAAAAAGAAAAATCCAAGGAAAAAGAGAAAATGATTGAAGAACCTCTAGACAAAATCAAAATGAATGAAGACCCTAGCTGTTACATTCCAAGAGTCCCTTTTCCTAAAGCTTTAAAACCAAAATCCAAAAACAAACCATCTGGTAATGAAGAACTCTTGGAACTCTTTAAGCAAGTTCACATCAACATTCCTCTCCTTGATGTCATTAAGCATGTGCTTGCTTATGCCAAATTTTTAAAAGAAATGTGCACTCCAAAACGTGAAATGAGAAATAAAACTGAAACAATCATTCTTCCAGAAACTGTGAGTGCCATTATCTTGAACCAACTCCCTAAGAAGCTCAAAGATCCAGGCACTCCACTAATTCCTTACACCATCGGTGGAGTCACTTTTGAAAGCGGCCTTGTGGATTTGGGAGCCAGTGTCAATCTCCTACCTTCTGCTATTTTTGAGAAATTTAAATTAGGAGAATTGAAACCCATTTCTGTTGTCCTCCAACTAGCTGATCGTTCTGTCACCACTCCTAAAGGCTTAGTTGAGGATGTTATTGTGAAAATCAATGATTGTTACTTCCCTGCCGATTTCATCATTCTGGACATGAACACTCCTCAAGATTTAACTCAGTCCACCATCATCCTTGGTAGACCCTTTTTGGCTACAGCTAGAGCTAACATTGATTGTGCTACCGGGATGATGGATATATCATTTGGGGATGAGCGGGTTAGTATCAATATTTTTAAGGCATCTAGGCATCATGATCAGGGAGAGAGTTGTCTAGTGGTAGACTCCTTGGAGGAATCTTGTAAGGAAGAAACAATAGACCAACCCTGTGCTCTAGGGTTTGAGGGAGAGGAAGGACAATTCAGTTCCCTATTTCAGAATAATGATCCATCAATTCCATCAGAGTGTCCTCCTAAGGTTGAGCTAAAACCGCTCCCTGCTAGTGCAAAGAACATCTTTCTAGGAGAGAATGAGACTTGGCCCATCATAATTGCTAGCAATCTTGTAAAGCCAAAAATCTGTAAAGCCAAAGTCAAAACATTCCATGATAAACACATGCAAAGAAAAACTTTTCAAGTGCATCATAAGGTCTGGTTGGTTAATTCTAGGCTTCGTCTGTTTCCGGGAAAATTGAAGTCCCAATGGGATGGTCCTTACACTGTTGTCAAAGCTTGTGACAATGGTGTTGTCACTATTCTTGATCCTAAAACTGGACAATCATTCACTGTTAACGGGCAAAGGTTAAAGCATTTCTTTGAAAGCTCATCTTCCTTGAAAATTGATTCTACCAAGTTAGCTGAGCCAAATAGAGCCTAATTACGTCCGGCTGAAGACGGTAAACTTAGCTCTCTTGGGAGGCAACCCAAGTGTATAGATTTCCTTTATCAAGTAATTCTCTGTCTTACTTTCTTTTCCTGTAAATAAGTAGGGGGGAGAGGTAGAATAAGCATGCATTCATAGTCCCCATCCTAACTAATGCTTCGTTTTCTTTCTTTATATTGAGCATGTGCAAATAAAAAAAAAATTTCACAATGTTTTATCTTTGAATAAAAATGCCTGGCATTGCAAAAACACAAACTATGTGTCTAATCTTTAACCATTAAAATTTTTTAGTTGTCACATTCCCTTGCAAGCATCCATGTTAGGTAGCCTCTAGTAAAAGATTACATGTATTTCCTGACTACCTTATGTAAGGATTTATGTCAAGAGATTTTCATACACACACTACACAGCCACTTAAACTAGCTGAACCCGAATGTAGCAAATCTGTTAAAGCTAGTAGGAGAGAGGTGATTAGTTTTCTCCCTTCCCCTTAAGTGAATTGCGAAGGAAGTGAATGTGTGTGATCAAGGAACCTGACTGTCCATCCTTCCTTTAAGAGGAAAAGAAAAGAAAAGAAAAGAAAAAGAAAAAGAAAAAAAAGCAAAAGCAAAAGAAAAAAATCTATCCATGAAAAATGCCCCGGATCTAAGTAAAGTTGGACTCGCTACTCTTGAAAAGTGATGGGTTGTGCAGCATTATGGATGAAAAAGGAAAAAAAATTTCAGTGCACAAAGTGCAAATAAAGGGGCAAAGTCCTCAACTTAGAGAAATAATCCTCAAGGAGGTTGGGCAGAATGGAACTGAGAGAAACAACCCAATCTGACTGAGTAAGGATCTTATTCCACAATTCTTTTCTTCTCTCTCGAATTAATCTAATCTCAAATGCTAGTTTAGACAGAGAAGCTCCAGAAGGGTTGATGCGAACTCTTAAGTGAGCTATCATTCGTGCACTAAATTCTTGCCATAAGCCCTTACAATTAGGAAAGACATATCTCTACATTAATCTTTTACATGATGACTGTTTAGCATGAGACATTACATCTTCTAGTCCTACATTTGGAATAATTTTTATTGCTAAGGGACTAGCAATGTTCAAGTAGGGGGGAGTGATAACTGCACACATTTTAGTGTTAAATTTCATACATATAGTTGATTTTAGACATCATTTGTCTATAAATAATGTGCAGTTTAATTTTAAATTTCATTTCATCCATAAATAAAATTTTGAACATTTTTAGTTAAATTTTTGGGTAGAACACATATATAGTTAGATTTTCATTGAATAAAGTCAATACTTCTTGAATAGTAAAGTGTTCTCACTTTTTACATTGTACATAAATAATTTTTTATTACTTATAGATTTTTGTAAACATCTTTCAAATCTTGTAAATAGTAGTTGTAAATAAATCAAATTTGTAGTTAAATAAATCATGCCACATATCCCATCTAATCCCATTAAATAAGTAAATACATATTTTTAAACACCCCAACCACATCTCACCAAGAACTGGCCACGTACCCCATTTAAAACCCTTGTTCTCTTCTTCTCCACCAGATCGACGGAAGCAGCTAGAAGCTGCTGGAGGCGGAGCTCTGCCGTGCAGAGCAGGCGGTGCGCAGCGACTGCTGCGTTGGAGCTGCTGGGCGATGGGCGATATAGGGGCGGACCGGCTCTGGTGCGCATCGATGGAGGCTGAGGTGGCGGTTTGAAGCTGGAGGAGGTCAGGCGGGAAGCTGGCCGTACGATGGAGCTGAGCTAGGTGCACGGCAGTGCTGCCGCGTGTGAGCTAGGGTGGCCAGCGCCCTGGTGTGCGATGGGGGCATGCGATCTGTGGTGAGCTAGAGGAGCTCCTGTGAGCGGCCAGCTGGGCGATGGTGCTGGTGCGGTTCGTGCTGAGCACAAGGATCTTCTAAGATGGAGCCCGGGCGTGCGCGGCTGCTGATAAGGCTGGGGAGAGCAGAGGCGCCTGGAAGCATCTGGGAGGCGCCTATAAAGGGACCCCAAGGTCCTCAGTGCAAGGGGGTTCGAGTTTTTGTTTTCCTTAGTTTTTTCCTTTCCTCGCCAGTTCAGCATCTGTAGGAGGGTTCGGGGTTCAGATTTTTGGTTTTATCTTTTCTGTAAGAGGTAGGGGATTTTCTTATTCAATTCTTCTGTTCTTAGTGAAATCGATCCAGAATGCTTCTTATCTTTTCTTCTGTGAGATTTGAGATTGTTTAGTTTAGCATTTGGAGGATTCTTGGAGGCTATAGATGGTTGGGCAAGGGAAATTGTTCAATATTTCTTATGTGTACTGCAAGCTTCTGTGTTTAGAGGACATCGATCCAATGGAGTTCTTCTATTCTTCTGTGTTAGAAAATTAGTTTGACTGCATTTATCTTCCTTTTTTTTTCTGTGTTTAGAGGAATCCGATCCAGCGGAATTGTTATATTCATCTCTTCCTTCTTTTATGAGATTGGACTGCTTGTGTTGGAGAGTTCGATCCAGTAGTTTACTTCATTTCTTCTATGTTAAATTGTCCATTTCTTTCGTGTTGATGTCTTCCTTTCTTCTGTTGGTTGTCCGGGAGATTGATGTGAGAATGCTGATTGTTGTGTGAAGAAATCGAGTGTTCTTTCTTCTGTTGGTTGAGCAGGAGGAGCACCTGGTGGGAACTGTGGAGATCGATCCAAAGAGCAGCAGCTTCTTCTTCTGTAGAAGGCTCCCAGAAATCGACGACTTCCTTCCATTTCTTCTGCACCTTGGAGAGCGATGGCATCCAGAGTTTTCCGGAGGCCTACTGAGTTCAAATTTTGAGATGAATTTGTGAATCTTTGTTACTGTCGTAGCAGGGAATAACTCTGAATTTGTGAGGATTTAAGAGTTTTCCTAATTTTTTGAGTTAATCTTTTGTTCTTGTTCCTATTATGCAGTGTAGTGGTAGCATTAAGCATTTGATTTAGCAATATTTTTGTTTCTAAATTTTCTGTTCAAATCTTTCCTGAAGTTTCTGTTTGATCCATGAGCTGTGAAAGTAGCGATCGGGTGGTTGTAGAGATCTAATGTTGCTTAATGTTCATCCCCTAAGCTGCAGGGGTACAGTGGTTTGAGAATTTTTTGTTGAGATTTTATTCTGCCATCCTTTCATTTCCTTGAATTTTAGATCATTTCAGAATTAGAGTTACATCTTTGTGCAATCTTAGTTTAATTTCTATTGTAAATTTTTGTCCGCTTGTTTGATCCCTCAATTGAGAGGGTATAGTGATACTAATTCTCTTTTAATTCAATTCAGCTTGTTCTTTCGCTATCTTTGATCTGTCGAGTTGTGAGGAATTTAATTGATGCTGTTTACAGAATTACTTTTAATGCAATGTTATTTTGGTGAAAATGTGTTCGTTAGAATGGTTTCAAGTCAAAGTAGTTTAAGTCAATTTCTATTCAGCCTCTCCATGGAAATGACCTGTTCTTACCACTTTGCTAGTTCATATTTGCTATTTTAAATTTGTGAGACAGTTTAGAGAAAGTGAGTATATTGACGTGTGCGAAGAACTCTGGACAACGAAAGTGCACAGTCAACAATGCCGCATTCATCTGACATATTTCCTCATCATGTGCAGCGGTAGGGAGTTGGGACGACCTTCCAGCACAGATGGAGAGTCTGCGTTTGAACTTGGTGAGGACGAAGCGTCGCCTGCTTGAGGCGAGGGAGAGGGAGGGCCACGCGGAGAGGGCCTGAGCCCAGGCCGTCGCAGATCTAGAGTTCTTGAAGAACCGGATGCTGAAGAAGCACCGGGAGTAGTAGCGAAAGGCCCATCCAGAGACACCAACGAGGACAGCATCGGTCTTCAGGTCCCTTGACGATCTCTTGTCCTTAGGAGACCCGTCAGTGGGGCGATGAGGAGGACCACGAGCAGAGGCATCGACGGCAATGAGATCGCCTCTCCCAAACCGGCGGTGAGAGAGAAAGGAGGAGGAGGTGAGTAGCTCGCGTAGGCAAAGGCCTAGCGAGGGGGAGAGGAGAGAGGAGTGAGGAGCGAGGCTCTAGATGTACCACCAGGGGTATGCCCCTGTCATACTATGTACAGAACTTAATCCCTTATAGTGGACTCTTGTGCATTTTTGTTCATCCAACGTGTGTTTGAATGGTTTGCCAAAATCTTGTTCCTGCATCCGCAACACTTAAAGGAAAAAGTTAGTGTAGATCTATCTTTAGCCCCTTGCCATCACCTCCCAACCTTTCCCTTGAGGACATGTGGCTGTCTTAAACTCTTCGTTGATGAAGGAAGGTTGGTTCAAATCAAGGGGGATGGTAGATCAATGATTGACATGATGGGTTTCTTCCCCTTGTCTGCAATGAAAAGGTGTGGCATCTGCTCCAATGTGATGGAGTTGAGGGTTTCCATAGTAGGGATGCTCTTAATTTTGATGACCCACTCATTGAATGGAAACTTGAAGCATTGATGGGCGGTGGAAGGGACCCATAGAGTTTGCTCTAACCAAGGATGGCTGAGAATGGCCTTATAGGCCGGATCAACGTCCAAGACTAAGAACTCGGAAGACATGGTAACAGGTCCTATTTCCAACTGAAGAGAAATTTTTCCCTTGGCAACCCTCTTAGAATTGTCATAGGCAGCAATAGTGGAGCAGATCTTCTCCAGATTATCTTCCCCTAAACCCAACTGTTTCAGGGTCTTCATCGGACAAACATTAATGGATGCCCCTATGTCGATGAGAGTGGAATCCACCAAAACCTCGTTGAGGGTGATGGTTAGAAAGAGAGGAAGTGAGCGACACTCGGGGGTTTCTAGATCTTTATCCGAGAAGGAAATGGAAGGTCCTTGGGTGAGGGAAAGGATAGCATTGGTCACCCCACTAGGAGGAAGGTCATCATTGACCATGATCTTTTGGAGGAATTGGAGGAGAGTGGAATGATGTGATGGCGACTTCCGAATCAATTCTAAGATGGATACCCTTGTAGGGGTCTTGTCCTAGTGTTGAAGAATATCATATTCGGTGCCGGCAGGTGGCGGGTGTGACGGAACGCCTCGGCCAAGCCCGTTAAACCGATAACGTACTTGATACGAGTCCGCCTCCAACGAACGGGCCGAAGCTTCGCAAGGGATACCAAACCACAGTCCGTGTAAACACAAAGGAACACACCACATTTTATATATATTTCACAAGTTACATAGCCATATTTCCACAAAACTGAAAAGAAGTACAAGAGCCTGGGGCATACCCCGAGGTACAACTGAAGAAAATAAACAACTAACTACACTACGTTGCTGGAGCTGCTACTACACAGCTGGAGGTACCGACCCTGCACCGCTACGGCGCGGCTCTGAACTGGACGACGGTCGTGAAACGTCCTCCTCGCTCTCACCTGTGGGGGTAGGGGTGAGCCTCGCTAGTCACTGGCTCAGTAGGGAACTCCCCCAAAACCGAGCAAACCAAAACCACAGGTACAAAAGCAATAAATAGTACCAACAATTTATAGAACAGCTAAGCAGGATATGAAAGCTGTAAAAGTACTCACCGTCTGCCGACTACGAAAAACAACTGTAATAATTAAACGGCAAACCAGTACAGGTGTACAAGCTAAAGTAGAGATAGCCAAACACGAGCCACGTGACCTGGTTCGCGACACCAGAAACTGACTCGGACAAGCTAACACAGGTCTACCTCTCAGTCTCGCAGCCACGGACGAAAGGTCCAACTGCCGCTCCACGTGAAAAAGTCAAGCAACTGTGGAGACCAACTAAACACCACCACCTGCGGACCACACGGTCACAGGCCCATGCCTGACACCTCTAGAGATCCTGGCCCGAAACTCTCTAGAGTGAGGCACTGGAAAAGGACTAGCTGGGGTCCAGTACGTCTACTGGTGTCTGTACCCCCAACTACGAGCGCGCTACAAGTGACTAAAGACAAACACAAGTGTCACTGTCCCACTGTCGTCTTTCCCTCAGCCGGACGTGCAACTCAAACACAAGAGTGAGAGTGTCCAGGTCAGACGACACAGACCTTGACGGTACAACACAAGTACCAGGACAAAGCCCCGAGCTAACAGCATGGCTCACAAAGAACCTGGGGCACCCAACTGGAGAGGTAACTACGGTAGGCGTCGTACTACTTGCCACGTACACAAAACCACGTGCACGACACACACAAACCACGTGAAACATCATGTAAACCTCAGGTAACAACGGTCCACTACATGTGAACCCAACTGTACTCGCGTGAACAACACGCAGCCTCGAAATAAGTAACTAACTGCATACCCCGTATGCTAAATACAGAAACCATGTGCACTCAGTGCACCATAGGTGCCAACACCACTCATTATCGATAAATACCATAAACAGTCATTTCTGCTTATACACAAGTTAGCGGCCACATCGACTGCCGCTTACAGGAAGTAGACGGCAATGGATCTGGCCGTCTGTATCCCGGCTGATGAGCCTGGCGACAAACGATGTTGATGCCAAGATCTTCAGCCTCTATTCCTGCAGAAACCCTAAACCGATCCTACATACATTCTGATCCCAAAGCCATCGAGAAAACGTAAGGAATTAGTTCCTCTAACATCCACACATTATAATTAAGCTATAATAACATGTTTTACTACTCAAATTGATCAAACCTCACATTGTCCTCACACGGTGCAACTTAATCCGAAAATGCATAACATGCTGATTCATGTGGTTAAATCATGTTTTAATGATCCTAAGGAGTTACATGGTTCATTCCCTACCTTAGAATGCACCTAAACCTCTTAAACTCCTCCGATTCTCACCAAACTCCCCGCGAGCTCCTACGACAATTGCACCTCACCACGGCATTTCCTCGTCCGATTCGACAACGCCACGCGTTCCACAATCTCCCAATTATCCTTTTACAGCTCTTAGAAGCATTAAGGAAGCAAGAGACATTAAATCTAGGCAAGGGAGAAAGAGAACAGGGTGGAAAACCTGCCCTCGGGTGACCCTATAACCTGCAGATTGCATAGGTTGCATCAACCCCTCTGCCGTTTAAGGCAACCGCCACCATAAACATCCATATCCACTGCCGCTTAGTTCATGCAGTCAACGACAACTTACTTGGACGCCAACAAGTCAACGACCACCCCTGGCCGCCAACTCCTTCTCAACTGCAGCAGGTCCTATTTCATTTCAGGACCAAACCTGCACACTCCACAAACCTGCTCCACACTGGCCTCACAACGGCCATCACAACCACAACACACACGATCCAAAAGGATCCGAAAATAAGCGACGTTATATTACTATCATCTAAAAAGAAAATTTCGACCTCGAAATTCATAATACAACTCAAAGTTAAATAACTTAAATATATACACTTTTACAAGCACTATCATCTAAAAAGAAATACAAAAGCTTATTCAAACACATAGGGATACCCTTTAGCCATTTCCTCGGCTAACTCCCAGGTATCCTCACCACCTAACCTATTTTCCCATCTCACTTTAACCAACTCGATTTCTTTATTTCTCAGCTTCTTTATCTTTCGATCTGTGATCTGCACCGGATACTCTGGCATAGTCATATCCGGCCTCAAGTTACCACCTTGATATCTGATTATTTGAGCTGGATCTTCAATACACTTTCTTAACATAGAAACATGAAATATATCATGAACATCCGCAAAATCTGCTGGCAAATCCAGCCTATAAGCTGTTTCCCCAATTTTCTCAATCACTTGGAAAGGTCCCACATACCTTGGACTCAACTTTCCAGTCTTACCAAACCTCATAATACCTTTACTCAGGGAAACTCTCAAGAAAACAAAATCTCCCACTTCAAATTGAAGTGGTCTCCTCCGGATATCTGCATAACTCTTTTGCCTGCGTTGAGCTGCCTGCAATTTTTCTTTAATAAGCTTCACTATTTCTGTGGTTTGCTGAATCAATTCAGGACCCACTAATTGCCTTTCTCCCACTTCATGCCAGTTCAATGGGGTTCTACATGGCCTTCCATATAAAGCTTCATATGGTGCCATCCCAAGACTGGTATGATAACTATTATTATAGGCAAACTCAACCATTCCCAAATGATGCTCCCAGCTACCTCCCCAAACTAAACAACAAGCCCGCAACATATCTTCAATCGTCTGGATAGTCCTCTCTGTCTGACCATCTGTCTGGGGATGATAAGCGGAGTTATACCTCAGCTCAGTACCAATTACTCTTTGCAAACTTCTCCAAAAACTAGAAGTAAATCTTGGATCTCTATCAGATACAATAGTCTTCGGGATACCATGCAATGGAACAATTCTTTCAACATAAATATTTACTAATCTGTCCACTGTCCAAGACATACTTACTGCCACTAATCTGCACACTTTGGTTAATCTATCAACAAATACCCATATTCCATTATGCCCAGAACTCGATCTTGGTAAACCTGCCACAAAGTCCATAGCAATATCATCCCATTTCCATTGTGGGATGGGCAACGGTTGCAACAAACCTCCAGGCTTCTGATGTTCTGCTTTAATCTGTTGACAGATAGCACATCTTGCAACAAACTCTGCTATTTCCTTTTTCATATGAGGTCACCAGAAATGCTTTATCAAATCATGGTACATTTTAATACTACCCGGATGGATAGTGTACCTAGATTTATGAGCCTCTTCCAACACTCGCTGCTTTACTTCTCTTTCAGCTGGAACAAACAACCTGCCTCTGAGCCTGACCACATAATTATCTTCAATGGTAACTCCTTCCATTTTCACAATTTCAGCTAAACTTGCATCTGCTCTTTGAGCTTCAACAATCTGCCAATACAAAGACGGCTCTACAGCACTAGTAGCTAGTACTGCCCGTCGCTGACTACTGGGCACATATAAGGAGTTCTCCACTACCTCTTCATACAACTTCCATTCTTTAATCATCATCAAACTTACATATGCCTTTCTGCTCAAGGCATCTGCTACAACATTGGCCTTACCCGGATGGTAAGCCAAACTGAAATCATAATCCTTTAAATATTCAATCCATATGCGCTGGCGAAGGTTCAAATATTTCTACGAGAAAATATACTTCAAGCTTTTATGATCTGTAAATATCTCAAATCTCTCGCCATACAGATAATGCCTCCACATTTTCAAAGCAAACACAACTGCTGCCAATTCCAAATCATGAGTGGGGTAATTCTCCTCTGCCGGCTTCAATTGTCTGGACGCATAAGCTATCACTTTGCCATGCTGCATAAGCACTGCGCCAAGTCCTCTCCTTGAAGCATCAGTATACAACACAAAACCACCACTCCCTGCCGGTAATGTCATATAGGTGCTGATGTAAGTCTTTTCTTCAATTCCATAAAACTTTTCTGACATTCACCGGACCACACAAAATGCACACCTTTTCTAGTCAATTTAGTCATAGGTGCTGCAATCTTAGAAAAATCTTGAATAAAACGCCTATAATAACCTGCCAATCCCAGAAAACTTCTAATCTCGGTTATTGTCTTAGGCACTTCCCATCTCATCACTGCTTCCAATTTACTCGGGTCTACTGCTATTCCTTTAGCTGAGATAACATGACCCAGAAACTGAATTTCTTTCAACCAAAATTCACACTGATTGAATTTAGCAAACAACTGGTTATCTCTTAACAACTGCAGAGTAAACCTCAAATGAGCTGCATGCTCCTCTTCAGATGCTGAATAAATTAGAATATCATTAATAAAGACCACAATGAATTGGTCTAAATACGGATGAAAAATTCTATTCATCAGATCCATAAAACCTGCAGGAGCATTGGTCAACCCAAATGGCATAACCACAAACTCATAGTGACCATATCTGGTTCTGAAATCTGTTTTATCTATATCCTCCTCTTTGATTCTCAACTGATGGTACCCGGACCTCAAATCAATTTTAGAAAACACTTTTGCTGATTGCAATTGATCAAACAGATCATCTATCATCGGTAACGGGTATTTATTCTTAATGGTCACATCATTCAACTTCTTATAATCAATACACATACGAAAACTTCCATCTTTCTTTTTCACAAATAATACCGGCGCTCCCCACGGGGAATGACTCGGTCTAATAAACCCTTTCTGCAACAGCTCTTCTAATTGCCTTTTCAATTCTTTAAGTTCTGCTGGTGCCATCCGATATGGAGCTTTAGAGATCGACATGGTACCTGGCAGCAACTCAATGGTAAAGTCCACCTCCTTATGTAGAGCTAAACCAGGCAAATCCTCAGGAAAAACATTAGCAAATTCCCTAACCACAGAAACTGCTTCCACTGGCTGACTAGCTTCTACCAGACTTACCGAGGCTAAATAAGCCACACATCCAGCATTTATCAACTTTCTAGCTCTAATTGCAGAAATTAGAAACTTAGAGGTATAAAAAGGCATACCTTGATATTCAAATACTGCACCATTAGGATGACAAAACCTGATCCTTTTCTTTCTGCAATCTAACATTGCTCCATAAGTCTCAAGCCAATCCATACCCAGAATAATATCATAATCTGACAACTGCAGGGCATACAACCGACCCGGCATCTGGTTCCCTTCAATCATAACAGGAGCTTCATCTATATAGCTCGAAGTGAGTAGGAACTCACCCGAAGGAACCTCCACTACTAACTCACAAGACTTTTCCTCTAAAGGATGAGCTATACAATCTAGAAATTCTTCGAAAATGAAAGAATGAGAGGCACCCGAATCAAATAAGACTCTTGCTGAATAATCATAAAGAGGTAAAGTACCTTCTATCATATTCGATGCCTCCGCCTGGGCTCGGGTGATAGCCATAACCCGGCCTCTTCCTCGCTGCTGCGGTGCTCCTCTGCCACGACCTATCTATGGCTGCTGAAACTGCTGAGGCTGTTGCTGTTGCTGCACACCTCTTCCATACCCATATTCTCTCGGATAGGGGCAATTGCGGATCAAATGCCCCGACTGATTACAATTATAGCATCTATATCCTGGTGGAGTAATGGGCTGCCTGGCAGTACTCTGCTGCGACTCCTCCACCTCAGGCCTACCTCGGCCTTGTTGAAACTGCTGACGACCTCCCCATCCTCTTCCTTTTCCTTTAAATGCTTGCTTTAATTTCTGACCCCATTTACCAAAACCTGATGAAGAAGGTCCTGCTGGTGCTTTACCCTTACTTGCACCTACTGACTGCTACGGTAGCCGAAAACTACCTGAGCCTGACTCGCCCACCTGACCAGTCCGAATAGACCTCTCCAATGTAGCTGCTCTCTGGGCTGCTTCTTCCACTGTTTTACACATGATAGGTACTATTGCATCCTGCAACTCTACTCTCAAACCTCTAATAAAATACTCATCCATCATGTTATTATCTGATACTACATAAGGCGCATAACGGCTAAGCACCATGAACCTCATCTGGTACTCTAAAACTGAAGAGTTACCTTTCTGGAGTGTCTGAAACTGCTCTCTTTTCACTTGCTGCACTTGAATCGGAAAGAATGTATCGTTAAATACATCAAGAAATTCCGACCAAGTAATAGCCTCTTCTGTCCTGCCTGCAAAGGTGGTCTGCATCTTCAGTCGCCACCATTCTAATGCAAAACCTCTCAACTGATAAGCAGCTAACACAACTTTATCTGCTGCCGGACACCTCATAGTTGCAAAGACTCTTTCGATCTCATGAACCCAGTGCTCCACTGTATCTGGATTCGGCCCTCTTGAATAAGTAGGCAGCTGCAATCTCAAAAATTTCTCCACCTGCATCACTGGTTCCTTTGCTAATAACACTGGTGGTGGTGGTGGCATAGGTGCTACAAAAGGCACCTCTACTCTTGGCGGGACTGGAGCAACAGGTACAGTCTCTCCATCCCCAGGTGGCACTGCAACCGGTGGTACCGGCGCCTACTGATCCATCCTTGCTCGAATATCCGTGAGGCTTTCCCAAATCCTTTCAATTATACGCTGAGTACTTTCCTCCGGATCATCTCCTCCACCACCCCAATCTCTTCTATCAGCCATTCCAGAAATTTCTACATAAACAAAACACCAAGCAAAAATCAAAACAACAAATTATCAGAAACCAGGGTCCCTACCAGCAGTGTACAAAGACTGAAATAAGGCTATGTATCTTTCTAGTTTCTTTATATTAACACGGACCTTGCTCTGATACCCACTGTGACGGAACGCCTCGGCCAAGCCCGTTAAACCGATAACGTACTTGATCCGAGTCCGCCTCCCGAACGGGCCGAAGCCTCGCAAGGGATACCAAACCATAGTCTGTGTAAACACAAAGGAACACACCACATTTTATATATATTTCACAAGTTACATAGCCATATTTCCACAAAACTGAAAAGAAGTACAAGAGCCTGGGGCATACCTCGAGGTACAACTGAAGAAAATAAACAACTAACTACACTACACTGCTGGAGCTGCTACTACATAGCTGGAGGTACCGACCCTGCACCGCTACGGCTCTACTGACTGCACCGCTATGGCGCGGCTCTGAACTGAACGACGGTCGTCCTCCTCGCTCTCACCTGTGGGGGTAGGGGTGAGCCTCGCTAGTCACTGGCTCAGTAGGGAACTCCCCCAAAACCGAGCAAACCAAAACCACAGGTACAAAAGCAATAAACAGTACCAACAATTTATAGAACAGCTAAGCAGGATATGAAAGCTGTAAAAGTACTCACCGTCTGCCGACTATGAAAAACAACTGTAATAATTAAACGGCAAACCAGTACAGGTGTATAAGCTAAAGTAGAGACAGCCAAACACGAGCCACGTGCACTGGTTCGCGACACCAGAAACTGATTCCGACAAGCTAACACAGGTCTACCTCTCAGTCTCGCAGCCACGGACGAAAGGTCCAGCTGCCGCTCCACGCGAAAAAGTCAAGCAACTGTGGAGACCAACTAAACACCACCACCTACGGACCACACGGTCACAGGCCCATGCCTGACACCTCTAGAGATCCTGGCCCGAAACTCTCTAGAGTGAGGCACTGGAAAAGTACTAGCTGGGGTCCAGTACGTCTACTGGTGTCCGTACCCCCAACTACGAGCGCGCTACAAGTGACTAAAGACAAACACAAGTTTCACTGTCCCACTGTCGTCTTTCCCTCAGCCGGACGTGCAACTCAAACACAAGAGTGAGGGTGTCTAGGTTAGACGACACAGACCTCGACGATACAACACAAGTACTGGGACAAAGCCCTGAGCTAACTGCCTGGCTCACAAAGAACCTGGGGCACCCAACTGGAGAGGTAACCACGGTAGGTGTCATACTACTTGCCACGTACACAAAACCACGTGCACGACACACACAAACCACGTGAAACATCACGTAAACCTCAGGTAACAATGGTCCACTACACGTGAACCCAACTGTACTCGCGTGAACAACACGCAGCCTCGAAAATAAGTAACTAACTGCATACCCCGTATGCTAAATACAGAAACCATGTGCACTCAGTGCACCACAGGTGCCAACGCACCACTCATTATCGATAAATACCATAAACAGTCATTTCTGCTTATACACAAGTTAGCGGCCACATCGACTGCCGCTTACAGGAAGTAGACGCAATGGATCTGGCCGTCTGTATCCCGGCTGATGAGCTTGGCGACAAACGATGTTGACGCCAAGATCTTCAGCCTCTATTCCTGCAGAAACCCTAAACCGATCCTACATACATTCTGATCCCAAAGCCATCGAGAAAACGTAAGGAATTAGTTCCTCTAACATCCACACATTATAAGTAAGCTATAATAACATGTTTTACTACTCAAATTCATCAAACCACCCATTGTCCCCACATGGTGCAACTTAATCCAAAAATGCATTAAACATGTTGATTCATGTGTTAAATCATGTTTTAATGATCCTAAGGAGTTACAGGGTTCATTCCCTACCTTAGAATGCACCTAAACCTCTTAAACTCCTCCGATTCTCACCAAACTCCCCGCGAGCTCTACGGCAATTGCACCTCACCACGGCGTTTCCTCGTCCGATTCGACAACGCCACGCGTTCCACAATCTCCCATTATCCTTTTACAGCTCTTAGAAGCATTAAGGAAGCAAGAGACATTAAATCCAGGCAAGGGAGAAAGAGAACAGGGTGGAAAACCTGCCCTCGGGTGACCCTATAACCTGCAGATTGCACAGGTTGGCATCAACCCCTCTACCGTTTAAGGCAACCGCCACTATAAACGTCCATATCCATTGCCACTTAGTTCATGCAGTCAACGACAACTTACCTGGACACCAAGAAGTCAACGACCACCCTTGGCCGCCAACTCCTTCTCAACTGCAGCAAGTCCTATTTCATTTCAGGACCAAACCTGCACACTCTACAAACCTGCTCCACACTGGCCTCACAACGGCCATCACAACCACAACACACACGATCCAAAAGGATCCGAAAATAAGCGACGTTACAGCGGGGGTCCATTATCTTCCTCATCTTGCGATGGCCATGGGAGTGGGGGAATAATGTGGTTCCAGAGATTGAGATGGATATTCTCCTAAGACTTAGGGAGAATGAGTTGGAGGGGTTGGGAGCCATAGGTGGGCGACTCATAGGTGGAAGGACTGGGGATGGACTGGGTATCCTAGGAAGCGGGTCTGATGAGCACTAAGGGCCGTTCTTCCAGGATAGCATCAACAATGGTGGAGGGTTCCTGGGAATCTACTGAAGGACACGAGTACCCCTCTTCAAAACCTTCCACCCCCCACTGTTGTTCCCTTCTCACAACCAGAGGTCTTGGATGTGTCATGGTGTTGACTTTCTCTTGGGACTTGGAGGGGGACGGGTTGTTATTGTTTTTGGTGGTTGGGGAGGGGGTTCTGCACTATACCCAGGTCCCTTCTAGTCAGCCTAGACTTGGCAATAGCTACCTTGACATTGTCCCAATTAATCCTACCCTGATCATTCATGTCATATACCCAGTCACGGAAGGTGAAACAATTGTGGATTTCATGACCGGGAGCCCTATGATAAGGACAGTATTTTGACGTGTCGGCCCTAGGATGCACACCCTCCTTCTATGGTGGAAGTTGGATGGCATCGCAAGACATGAGGGCAAAGAAGATGTCCCCGGGGGTTTCAGGGAGAGCAGGATAGTGGGATCTCTTCGGACCGGGACAGGTGTAGCCAGAAGGTGGAGGAACAACTGAATAGGGCCTGGAGGGATGTGATGGGAATTGGTGAGGGTTGGAGGTGGGAGTAAAGGTGGAGGGTTTGTTAGAAGGCCTCAGTGACTGGCTGCAGGCACTGATGGACTCATTGATGGTCACCCTGTAACACCCCGGAAATTTTAATTACATAAAAAATCTGAATAAATGGAAATAAATAATTTCCATAATATCAGATTATTTAAAACAAACGTACCGCTATCGTAGGTGCTAAAACACATCGGAAAAATTCGTAAAAATTATAAATCAACCCCAAACATTGTTACTAAGAGTTTCACAAAGAAATTTGTGCCAAGAAAAATTGGATTAGCCAAGTTTAAAGTGTTTCGCGACTTATTATCGTAATTCATGAATAAGTCGAAAAATCATTATCACACGTACTCGGTTGAGTTAAAAAATTAAATAAAAATCATATACAAACTTCAAATAATATCCTCTAATGACCCATCAAGAAATTTGGGTCAATAAAAATCATTTAGGCTAGGTTTAAGAGTTAGTGTGACCGATTATCCAAATTAGGAAACAAGTCGGAAAATCATTAACACAGAAATACGACGCAACCATAAATTAAATAAAAATGTTGGAGAGACTTCTAACATTATATATTAATGACCCAATATCGTAATTGGGCCAATGGACCACATATGGCCCAAAAATCAAATAAAGCTAGAAAATGCATGGAAATTCATAACTCTAAATAGGCTGAAATTAGAAAGAGGCAATTTGAGTTGAATTGTGATGCAATCATGTATTCTTGGCAACCCAAATCCGTGCCTAACTATGGTGGGAGGTTTCCTAAAGCCTCACACACTCAAAGGGAGGAAGAAATCCTCAAAAATAGGAAACTAACATGTCAAAACTGCAACTTGGTTTTCCTACTCATAATAGAACTCCTAAACACCATGGTTGCTTAAATACTCTTCACCAAACCTTAGGGACGAGTTTTAGAACATGCTAGGGTCGTGTGGAGGAGCTCTTGGTGGCTGAAGAGCTGTGGAACGACCACAAGAAGCTCATCTTCTTCCCCTTCTCGTCTGCTGCGACCTGCACAAACCGTCCACTTAAAGTCGACCAAAGGTGAGTCAAACCATAATCAAACCTTGCAAGTCCTATACCCCTAGAAATAGGGTCAAGTCTACATTCTAACCCAACTGGAATGCCCAAATTCATGTAGTATACACGGAGTATTAAGTGTTTTCCTCCAAGTGGTCTGAACACGGGTTTTCTGGCAAAATGGGACTTCCTCAACCTAGAAGGTAGGTTTTCTCAGACCAAACCTTAACATATCCTATACCAATGTGTAGAGCATCAAGTTAACTTTCGTTTCCCATTGGTTTGATTGAATTTTAACGAGTAGATTTTGAATTATAAGCGTTTTGCCAAAGTCACGCACTGTTAGGGCTTTTCCTGTTCTTTATATGTTGCATGTGATTCAAGACCGAATTAGAGTAAACCCACAACATAAACGTTTTTCTACTAGTTGTCCTAGTCATGTCTTGTGTTGAACATTTTGTTTAAATGTCAATCGTTAAAGAGTTATAAGCATGGAAAGAGGGTCGCTGCATGAAACTATGTTTTCGGGTTGCACTTGGCTTTTACATTTGTGTTTGACTTGATTAAAGTATATCGAAACCATCCTTGTTTTCTAATTCCGATTTACTGGAAGCACCCTTGCATGTCTAGGTTGGTTTAAAACTGGTGTCGTTATTTTTCATATACCGTACAATTTGTTCTCTATTTTTGAAGCACCTTGTGTCAATATAGGGCAGTTCTGGACCGCAATCCAAGAACAAGTCCTTTCTCTATCGGATTCAGGCGCAGACCCTGTGAATGCGATGGCCCGATAGGCCACATTCTGAGGTCTTGTTGCGACAGCAAACCCGTCACGTTCTGAACGCGACGAGCGCCCCGTCACTATCTCTCTGCCTATTCTGACCCCCTTGTCGTGTTCTGCACATACCCTTGTCGCCTTCTTCATATGAACCCGTCGCGAACTGCCTGCCTGATCAGACAAGCCTGTCGCGATCCTTACAAGGCACTGTCGCATTCTGATTGACCCCATCACGATCCTTACAAGGGTCCGTCACGACCTCAGGATTTTTCATGAAACCCCACGTATTTCTTTTACAAAACTTACTACTATACCTGAGGTCTGTTTAAATATGATATTTAGCGTGTAATTCACATGTCATAGGTCTGATCATTGCATGATGGTTTATTTAATGGCCTAAAAGTGATTAACCCATTTAAAAAGCCTTAATTACATGAATATTATTCTAATTGCTTTCTTAATGATATGATCATTCATGAAACTTGTGATTTACTCTTGTTACCGTTCTAGCTTGATTTAAATGATAATTATTATCTTAAAATCTTGTAAACCCATGTGTAGTTAAATGCATTGTCCATTGCATGCCATCATGTTAAGTGTTTTCCGAGAGTTTGAGACCGTGAATTGAGACGCGTAAATCACTACACACTTGCACGTCTAGTTAGCCCTTTCTTGGGAAATTGGAAACTCTCTACCGGTCATTCCGAATCGGTAGACTAGTGACCTTTTTTCTAACACCTCCCTAAATCTCCTCTGACCATGGATTCCCACATGGCCGTCGAGTTGGTTGTACCATTGAAGTTCTCTGGAGATAGCGTGCACTTCCTTTCTCTTCTTGTTCTCATGAGTGTGATTTACAATCTAGACTAAAGCCGTTAATGTAAAGATTGAACTAAAGTATAAATCGTACCATTATGCTGCCAAATTTATCTCTTGACCATTGTTATCATGAAATCATGTTCAATTTGTTTATTGTTGGTTCTCATCATCGTCATGAACATGACATTACACATGCTTACATCTTGAAACTCTCATTGGCCATTATTAATGACTGTGGGTATCTACATTTAAAATTTTACATGAGATGCTGACCGGGCACGACGAGTGTCCAAGGGCTCCAGTCTAGCCCCAATGACGGAGAGTCATAAATATACTGTTACCATGGGGTATAATGATTACTGGCGTTGCATCTACGCTGGGAGTCTTGCTTGCTTGTTGAATGATAGATACAATAACCACATACACGTGTCCTAGTGTACATTCTTGATGGATCTTTTCTGGGTGTACATTAGTGTCTACGTGCCTGATTAGTGTTACATGATCGTGCTCGTGCGTGCTTGCTTCTTGCGTGCTTGTACAAAGTGATCTGTTGCTAGTTCTATGTTGTCATCTTGTTCTAAAATCTTGTTCTATCATGATCACTCTTTCTAGCTTGTTTCATGTATCATGTTTTAATGAGTTTTATTCGTACTTTCATATCATTCATCGTACTTACCTAGTTCTAAATTGCTAATCACTTATATCATTGCCTGCACATTGAGATATAAATCCTACTGGGCTAGTTTGCTCATTCCCTACTTTTACCCAATCTAGGTGACTATGAAGTTCAAGAGGAAGAGCAAGTCGAGGATGGGAATGCGTCCGAGTGATGAGCATTCCAATTGTGAGTCTATCTATAGTTAGTTTATTTTGAGTGTTAGAACAATGTAGTAGGAAGTCAGGTATTATGTAATTTCTCTTTTTTTGGGTCTTAGTCCTGTATTAGTTTCCATTTTGAATACAATGAGTTGAGATTTGAATGCAATTTACATTGAGTTCAACATTTGGGCCTTATGATGATGTTGTGTTGTTAAACACTTAGTGTGTGCTAGCTAGAGGCTTATTTGCCGACTGTTCACGTCTCGAGATATTGTCTTAAATTATTCCGCATTAAATATCCACTGCGTAATTCTCGGGACGTGACAGTTTAGTGATATCAGAGCCTAGGAATACCAAATAGGATATATGTCTCAGGAATAGGAGATACCTATGGAACCTAGGTCATGAAAATTAAATACAGTACCTAGTGAGAATGGGTAGAGACTGGGAATATGTTAGCAAGAATTAAAACACTCCTACCCATTGACTCTGATAATGTATCTAGAGACATTAATTGGTTTCCATCCTTTTCTCAGGAACCCTCATAACTCTTACACTCAACTGCAATGGCTCGCAACCAGTGGCAAGCTATGCAAGACACTGTGGTTGGTCTAACTCAAGCATTACAAAATGTAGTTCAGGCTGGAAATCAGGCTGCAGCTGCAAGGAATGGAGCCGGTGATCTGCACCGCAATTTTAGGAGTTTAAACCCTCCTCGTTTCTCTAGGTCCCCTGACCCAGATGAGGCAGAGAATTGGAAAGAGGAGATTGAACGAATTTTTCAAGTCATGCAATGCACTAATAGGGAAAAAGTGGTACTGGCAACTTTTCAATTCACTAAGGATGCCCGAGTATGGTGGAAGGCCACATCGGCCCACCTGCCTAATGTTGGCGAACTGGAGTGGGCTGGATTCCTGGAGATATTCTGGGGAAAGTATTTCTCTGAAAGACTCAAGGAGAAGAAGGCAGTGGAGTTTGCCGCACTAAAATAGAATGGGATGTCCGTGGCTGAGTATGAGGCTCAGTTCGCGCGTCTGGCTGTGTATGCCCCACATCTGGTGGGAACGGAAAGATTAAAGGCTAACCGTTTCATGGACGGTCTCAGGCCCATGTTCATCGAGAAGCTCGGACCTCACAACCTCCAAACCTACACTGAGATGGTCCAAAGAGCCCAGCTAGTAGAAGACACTATGGCTAAGGTGGAAGGCATGAGGGGGAAAGACATCTCAAAGCCGACCTTTATAAAAAGGGGAGCAATTGATACAACTGGAACTTTCCCCAATAACAACAATAACAACAACTACAACAACAACAAAAGGCCAACCACTGGGAAGGACTATGGCATGGAGAAAAAGATCAAAGTAGAAGAAACAATGACGGTGGAATATTGTAACTTTTGCAACAAGCCTGGGCACCAAGCGGACAAGTGCTGGAAGAAGATCGGGGCTTGCCTGCGATGTGGGAGTCAGGAACATCGTATACCAAACTGTCCCATGCTAAAAGACCAAGTTGGAAGGAACCAGGGAGTGGTAAAGCGTCAAGGACGCGTGAATGCAATAATGCAAGAGGAGCTCCCGGAAGGAGGCATGATTATTAAACCCCTAGACTGATCTTATGATGTTTTCATATTTGTACATTTCTAAGTGGGGGAGATCATTAAGGAGAAATTAGAAATGAATAATCTAGTAATTATCCCATAGTTCACCTGGTGGAGTAAGATAGAATTATAACAACCGTGGAAGGAAAAAAGGAGTGGAAGAAACCAAATAAATAGTACGGGTGGCCATAGGTGTAGATGTTGGACTAGCATCCACGATTTGGAAACAAGTTATAGGACGTAAATTCGAAACGAGCTCAATGATCATAACTATCAAAAGCCAATTAATGATCTATGAATTTGGGGACCAAATTCTCTTAAGTGGGGAAGAGTGTAACACCCCGAAAATTTTAATTACATAAAAAATCTGAATAAATGGAAATAAATAATTTCCATAATATCAGATTATTTAAAACATACGTACCTCTATCGTAGGTGCTAAAACACATCGGGAAAATCAGTAAAAATTATAAATCAACCCCAAACATTGTTACCAAAAGTTTCAGAAAGAAATTTGTGCCAAGAAAAATTGGATTAGCCAAGTTTAAAGTGTTTCGCCACTTATTATCGTAATTTATGAATAAGTCGAAAAATCATTATCACACGTACTCGGTTGAGTCAGAAAATTAAATAAAAATCATATACGAACTTCAAATAATATTCTCTAATGACCCATCAAGAAATTTGGGTCAATAAAAATCATTTGGGTTACGTTTAAGAGTTAGTGTGACCGATTATCCAAATTAGGAAACAAGTCGGAAAATCATTAACACGGAAATACGACGCAACCATAAATTAAATAAAAATGTTGGAGAGACTTCTAACATTATATATTAATGACCCAATATCATAATTGGGCCAATGGACCACATATGGCCCAAAAATCAAATAAAGCTAGAAAATGCATGGAAATTCGTAACTCTAAATAGGCTGAAATTAGAAAGAGGCAATTTGAGTTGAATTAGGATGCAATCATGCATTCTTGGCAACCCAAATTCATGCCTAACTATGGTGGGAGGTTTCCTAAAGCCTCACACACTCAAAGAGAGGAAGAAATCCTCAAAAATAGGAAACTAACATGTCAAAACCGCAACTTGGTTTCCTAGTCATAATAGGACTCCTAAACACCATGGTTGCTTAAATACTCTTCACCAAACCTTAGGGACAAGTTTTAGAACTTGCTAGGGTCGTGTGGAGGAGCTCTTGGTGGTTGAGGAGCTGTGGAACGACCACAAGACGCTCATCTTCTTCCCCTTCTCGTCTGCTGCGACCTGCACAAACCATCCACTTGAGGTCGACCAAAGGTGAGTCAAACCATAACCAAACTTTGCAAGTCCTATACCCCTATAAATAGGGTCAAGTCTACGTTCTAACCCAACTGGAATGCCCAAATTCCATGCAGTATACACGGAGTATTAAGTGTTTTCCTCCAAGTGGTCTGAACATGGGTTTTCTGGAAAAATGGGACTTCCTCAACCTAGAAGGCAGGTTTTCTTGGGACAAACCTTAACATATCTTATACCAATGTGTAGAGCATCAAGTTAACGTTCGTTTCCCACTGGTTTTATCGAATTTCAATGAGTAGATTTTGAATTATAAGGGTTTTGCCAAAGTCGCGCATTGTTAGGGCTTTTCCCGTTCTTTATATGTTGCATGTGATTCAAGACCGAATTAGAGCAAACCCACAACATGAACATTTTTCTACTAGTTGTCCTAGTCATGTCTTGTGTTGAACATTTTGTTTAAATGTCAATCGTTAAAGAGTTATAAGCACGGTAAGAGGGTCACTGCATGAAACTACGTTTTCGGGTTGCAGTTGGCTTTTACGTTTATGTTTGACTTGATTAAAGCATATCGAAACCATCCTTGTTTTCTAATTCCGATTTATTGGAAGCACCCTTGCATGTCTAGGTTGGTTTAAAACTGGTGTCGTTATTTTCCATGCATGTACAATTTGTTCTCTATTTTTGAAGCATCCTGTGTCAATATAAGGCAGTTCTGGACCGTAATCCAAGAACATGTCCTTTCTCTGTCGGATTCAGGCGCAGACCCTGTGAACACGACTGCCCGATAGGCTGCATTCTGAGGTCTTGTCGCGATAACAAACCCATCGCATTCTGAACGCGACGAGCACCCCGTCGCTATCTCTCTGCCTGTTCTGACCCCCTTGTCGTGTTCTGCACATACCCTTATCGCCTTCTTCATATGAACCCGTCGCGAACTACCTGCCTGATCAGACAAGCCTGTCGCGATCCTTACAAGGCACTGTCGCATTATGATCTGACCCCGTCGCGATCCTTACAAGGGTCCGTCGCGACCTCAGGATTTTTCATGAAACCCCACCTATTTCTTTTACAAAACTTACTACTATACCCGAGGTCTGTTTAAATATGATATTTAGCATGTAATTCACATGTCTTAGGTCTGATCATTGCATGATGGTTTATTTAATGGCCTAAAGTGATTAACCCATTTAAAAGCCTTAATTACATGAATATTATTCTAATTGCTTTCTTAATGATATGATCATTCATGAAACTTGTGATTTACTCTTGTTACCGTTCTAGCTTGATTTAAATGATAATTATTATCTTAAAATCTTGTAAACCTATGTGTAGTTAAATGCATTGTCCATTGCATGCCATCATGTTAAGTGTTTTCCGCGAGTTTGAGACCGTGAATTGAGACACGTACATCACTACACACTTGCACATAAAGGCAGCCCTTTCTTGGGAAATTGGAAACTCTCTACCGGTCATTCCGAATCCGTAGACTAGTGACCTTTTCTCTAAGACCTCCGTAAATCTCCTCTGACCATGGATTCCCACATGGCCGACGAGTTGGTTGTACCATTGAAGTTCTCTGGAGATAGTGTGCACTTCCTATCTCTTCTTGTTCTCATGAGTGTGATTTACAATCTAGACTAAAGCCGTTAATGTAAAGATTGAACTAAAGTATAAATCGTACCGTTATGCTACCAAATTTATCTCTTGACCATTGTTATCATGAAATCATGTTCAATTTACTTATTGTTGGTTCTCATCATCATCATGAACATAACATTACACATGCTTACATCTTGAAACTCTCATTGGCCATTATTAATGACCGTGGGTATCTACATTTAAAATTTTACATGAGATGCTGACCGAGCACGGCGAGTGTCCAAGGGCTCCAGTTTAGCCCCAATGACAGAGAGTCATAAATATAGTGTTAACCATGGGGTATAATGATTACTGGTGTTGCATCTGCGCTGGGAGTCTTGCTTGCTTGTTGAATGATAGATACAATAACCACATACACGTGTCCTAGTGTACATTCTTGATGGATCTTTTCTTGGTGTACATTAGTGTCTATGTGCCTGGTTAGTGTTACATGATCGTGCTCGTGCGTGCTTGCTTGCTTGCGTGATATGGCCATCCTACATTTATTGCAAATAGTGATATCTTGCGTTCTTGACATCAAGTGAAATCTTGCGTGCTTGTACAAAGTGATCTGTTGCTAGTTCTATGTTGTCATCTTGTTCTAAAATCTTGTTCTATCATGATCACTCTTTCTAGCTTGTTTCATGTATCATGTTTTAACGAGTTTTATTCGTACTTTCATATCTTTCATCGTACTTACCTAGTTCTAAATTGCTAATCACTTATATCATTGCTCGCACATTGAGATATAAATCCTACTAGGCTAGTTTGCTCATTCCCTACTTTTACCCAATCTAGGTGACTATGAAGTTCAAGAGGAAGAGTAGGTCGAGGATGGGAATGCGTCCGAGTGATGAGCATTCCAATTATGAGTCTATCTATAGTTAGTTTATTTTGAGTGTTAGAACAGTGTAGTAGGAAGTAAGGTATTATGTAATTTCCCTTTTTTTGAGTCATAGTCCTGTATTAGTTTCCATTTTGAATACAATAAGTTGAGATTTGAATGCAATTTACATTGAGTTCAACATTGAGGCCCTATGATGATGTTGTGTTAAACACTTAGTGTGTGCTAGCTAGAGGCTTATTTGCCAACTGTTCACGTCTCAAGATATCGTCTCGAATTATTCCGCATTAAATATCCGCTGCGTAATTCTCGGGACGTGACACACCCCCTCGGTGGTAGGTGTCGCGAGAGCCTTACGTCCCTTAGGTTTCCCTTCAAAGAATGGCGGGAGAGAGGAGTCCTTGATTTGGTTCTGAACTACCCTAGCTCGATTGTAAAGATGTGCAAAGGAGGGAAACTCACTAAGCATCAATATGGATTTGAGCAAGGGGGTGGTATTGGTTACTATCATGGTGATGGCTTGGGACTCCCTGATGGAGAGATCGGCCCTCGAAGCCATGGATCTCCAGCGGTTGGCAAAAGTGATAAAGTCTTCATCCGGCCTCATCATTTCCGTCACCAAGTCAGGCAGTGTAGGGACTTGGGTGGCCATGTAAGAAAAGTGGGAGATAAAGCGTTTGGAGACAATGTCAAAGTTAAGTAGATCGGATGCAGGTGGTGAGGTGAACCACCTCAAAGCCTCCCCTTCTAACGATTGTTGGAAGAGTTGAACCATGAGGACCCATCATATAGCCATCGGTGGGAATCCATGAGAAATCCGGTGAGATGGAATTGGTGGTCAGAGGTCCCATCATACTTGCGGTATTTCGGGGCCTTGAAACCCGGGGGAAAGTAGGCATTCGAGAGCTTGTAGTAGTTTTAAAGGGAATGAGGTTTAGATAGGGACAAAGATTTAGCCAGAAGTTTCCTAACAAAACCCTCCATCTCAAACTTGGAGACGGATTCACATTGTGTGGGGGGTGTGGTTTAGACATAGGGTGGATAGATAGAGGGAGGAGTTGGAATGGGAGTTGGTGCAGGAGGTGTGGGAGGAAGAGTGGAGATGAGGATCCGGGATGGGGTGACAAGCCTTGGAGTTGGGCTAGATGAAGAGGCCTTGAAAGGAGAAGGTGAAGAAGGGGAAGCCATCGCCCAAACTGTATGCTTGGAGAGCAAGGAAATGATGTCCTCGGGTGAATAGCGGGACAAGAGTTTGGAGAGTTCAGGGTCATCTTGGGTTCCTTGGGCATAGGTGGGATTGACCCTAAAACTCACCTCTTCATTATTAGCCTGAGAGGAAGATTGGACTGACTCTTCAGGTTGAATGTTAGAGTTAACCATTCCGACAAATTCATCATTGACATTATCATCATATTCAAAATCCAGATTGTTAGACATGCTGACAGAATTCAACCAAGAGTCCATTAGCACACAACCTATTGATTTTAGGATTTTAAGATGATTAGGCCGATTACTGTTATTAGGAGAAATATGGATTTCTACACAAACAATGTTATCAAACAACATCCCAAAATTTTTAAATGTTACAGTTGTGTGTTAACTCAACTTAGGAAGGCCGATTCTCTCACCTCTCACTCAAAGCCAGGTGAATGGGATAGCTATATGGGATGGTAAAGGTCCTCCTATCCCGTACTGTGAAGGAATCTACATAATTTAGGGACTTATGGAGTTCTTCTTGAAGCCAATCCGATTTACCCAAGAGGGAATCCATGAGTAAAAGATTGTAATTCAAGAAGGGGTTATCCTAAAATGTGTGGGGAGGCTAAATTAGATGAGAAACAGACCCACCTCGAGACTCAAGACCAACAGTTATCAAAGAGATGACAAACAAAATAAAACAAAAAGAAAAACAAGCAAAAATAGCTTCTTTGAAAGTAAATGGCAACAACTGTGACTTTAACTTCCTCAGAAACAAGTAGACGGCAAGATCGATGGACGCTAAGCAGAAGTTGACGGCACAGGATGTTGACATTAAGAAGAAATAAACAGCAAAGAAGGTTGACGTTTACCTGGATAGAGGTCAATATCGATTAACGTTTACCTGTGTGCAGGCTGAGAACCGCAACAATAGAAGTTGTCCCACCGTGATCGCCAAAGAAGTGTTGTGGATGATCCGTTTACTCCAAAACTCCAGATTCCCCAAACGTGGGCTCCGTCGTGGCGTGGCGAATGTGAAGCACTGGCCGGTTGATCCTCGTTCTAGCTTCGCGTTGAGTCCTGTTTGACCGAGTTGTCCAATGGAGAAAGAGAAGAAAACAAGGAAACCAACAAGCAAATGAACGGGATGTGATCGCCAGGGCCTTACCTGTGCCCAAGGAGGTGTTCAGATCGCGCCGGTGACATAGCCTCGCGAGCGGTTGATGGCAGGACGCCGACTTTCTCCCCTTTCGGTCAGCCAAAAGGAAGAAGCTCCGCGGTATCATTGAAGGTGTTCCTGCGACAAAGAAAACTCTATTGAAGTGTAGTAAACGTTCAGAAGTAAAGAGAAGTGACCCAAAAGGTGAGCCCCGTACCGGTTGTGGGCTTGAGAAGAGGGGTGGCCAAGTGCTATGACCACCATTCTTCCCTCCGTTTTTGGTTTGGAAAACCCCTTTTAGGTGTGTGGGAGTGTGTGCTACGTGCTTGGTGTGTGTGTGTGAAGAATGAATAGCATGCAAGACTAAAGAAGGAAGAAGGGAAAGAGAAGGAGTAGAGGGAGATGATCCTCGTTTGGTGGTGTTTGTGGCTGCTTTGTGGACTCCTCCAGCTCGTGGTGAAGTCTCATGGACGCTCCAAGTGATGAGAGGCAGAGAGGAAGCAAGGATGGAAGCTCTCAAGGCTCAAAGTGGCTTTTCTCTCTCTTCTCTCAAGGCATCAAAGCATGGGCTCGTCCAGCATCTCCCCCCTTGCTTAGAAGGCTGAGGATCTTCATATATAGGTAGTGGGGGCAGAGCTAGTGAGCATAGGATGCTCAAGTGTGAGAAAACACACCTAAACATGTGGCAATCCAAGTAGAAAGGATAGGCCAATAGGAGGGGGCCAAGTTGGACATTTACTGAGTCAAGGGGGTGCTAAGGTGGCCCATTTGCCCATTGGGAATGGCCCCATGTGTTGCATGGCCGAGGTAAGGGCGCCAGTGGGCGAGATTCTCAGGTAGTTTCGTAGAACAGGTAAACCCAGGTTTACGTCAGTCGATGCTGCTGCCAACCCCATGCAGACGTCAACCTGAGTCGACGTCAAGGGTGTGTGCCGTCAACCTGGGGTAAACGACAATTGATGTTGACGTTACAAGGAGTCAAACAAGTCTTAATGGGCCATGAATTGTGCGGGGATGGGCCAAATCTCGCGTCTATAGTATACCCTTGTAAAGAGTATAGCTGCAACCATTACTTCAAGTAAGGGGAATTTCAGATAATTGATGTAGATAAGGGGTATGCATATAAATAGCAATATTTTTAGGGTTATATATACAAAAAAGCCCTTAATGATATGGATGAACATATGCTAGTTGTTGGGATCGGATAAGGTGAATGTGAAGTAGTAGATCTATGTGAATGGCAGCGGAATTAAAAAACCAAGTAACTCACAAAGATTAATTAGATCCAATAGTGGTGTGTGGATAGATTGTGAAACGAGACAACAAACTACAATTAAACCACTGTGTATAGAGAATTTTAAGGTGGTTCAAAGAACACAACTTGTGTCTCCTACGTCCACCTTCCCACGACGGAGGAACCACTGAACACTTGCAAGTACAGACCGAAGAACGATGACTCCAACACCCTTCGAGTGCGACGACTCAAAGAACAACCAGGAGATAGGTGAAGCGCGCGCATTGTTGATTGTGCAATTCCGTTGTCTAGAGTTCCTTGCACATATCAACAAGCTCACCTCCTCTAAACTGTCTCACAGAATTAAAATAGTAAAAATGAACTAGCACAATGGTGAGAACAGGTCATATCCACGGAGAGGCTGAATAGAACTTGAATTTAAACTACTTTGACTTGAAATCATGCTATCGACAATACATTAAAAGTGAAGATGAAAACAACACCGACCAATTCTCTCACATTCTCGACAGATCACATTTAACGAAGGAACAAGCGAAATTGAAATGAAAAGACACTTGGTATCACTGTACCCTCATAGCTCGAGGGACCAAACAAGTAGATAGAAATCTGAAATAGAAATTAAACTGAGATAGCACAAAGATGCAATTCTAATTCTGAAATGATCTAAAATCTAAGGAAATGAAAAAGTGACAGAGCAAGAAATCCCAAAAAAAAACACATTATCAAACTAATGTACCCCTGCAGCTCAGGGGATGAACAGTAAACAAAAACAACTCTCTACAATTACCGAATCAATACTCTCAAAAGAAGTGGAACTGTTGATCTCAGAAAGTTGCACAGAAGAAAAAGAACTGCTATCTATTCTCACAGAAGAAAGAAAATTCAAATGAACTGAACTAAATGCTTTTGAATTGAAGTCTGAAACAAGAAGTGGAAGATTTACGCATCTACCTCTCAACAGCCCTCATCGGACAGAAAATGCAAACATAAATTAATTGCTCCTAAATCAGAATCCTTGTATTATTACTGAAGAATAGGAATCAAACTACATGATGTGGATCTGGACTCGGTAGATGTCCGGAATCCTTCTGGAATTCTGAGCTCCGATCACAAATGTCTGCAACTTACTGGATTGCAACACTGCTGACTCCGCAACAGAACCAGTCAAAAGACTTCTCCCTGCAGCCGAACTCCCCACAATCTAAACTCTCAAATGCCGAACCATTAAACTAAGCCAAGAAGAAATGAGCAAATGCTTTGGATCAACCTCCAGACGAACACAGAAGAAATAGATAAATCAACTCAGGTAAAATAGACAAAGCAAACCATCTGAATTCTCTAACAGCACAGGTGAAATGATAGAATTTAACAGAAGGAATGAAAACTACATCGGATCAAGCTCAACAACACATAAGAAATGGAAATAACAATTTCACTAAATCAGATTCCTCTAATCAAAGAAGAAAATGCAGAACAAATATAAATCCCAAAAACTCCATCGCCAACCCCCAAGAACTCTCGAAGAACAGGAAAGAAGAACACTAAGAAAAATCCCACAGAAATCGAACTGGCGAACCCCTTGCTCTGCCAAAAGGAAGATTACAGAAGAACACTAAGAAAAATCTCACAACTCTCTACTGACTAACCCGTCTCCTAAGAACTGGAAGAACAGAAAAGTTAAAACTCTGCTGTGCTCTGCTTGAAAGAAAAATACAGGAAAGAAATGGCAACTAAAAAAAATCTTAAAATTTCTAAAACAGCCCCCCCAAGATGAGGACCTCGGGTCCTTATATAGACCTTCATGGAGCTTTCCAGATGTCATCTTCCTGATCTGGCCGTCCCCAGCTCTGCATCGCACGCCGCTTGAGCCTATCCGCATGCATCGGGTCTGCACCAGGTCGCCAGGTCCCAGCCCTTCGCCATCTGCACAAAGCCATCTGGCTTCCTGTGCATGAACCCAGCCAGGATCGCACCTCAGCCAGCCAGCGCACCCACGAACCGCCATCGCCCGCTCAAATACACCACCACGCCAGATCTGCTTGGCCCAGCCGCTTCCAGCTTCCATCGCCAGCACACACCAGGAGCCACCTCAGCCATCGCCTGGGTCGCCAGCCACCATCGCTGCGCCGCACCAGATGCCAGCTCACCTCCGCCAGCCTCCCTTGGCGCAGCACACCCGCCCTGCCTTGGCCTCTCCACTGCACCATCGCGCCAAGCAGCACCCAGCAGCAGCGCCATCGCCAGGAGCAGCTGCATCCGCCGTGGCCCTGGTCCCTGTAGCACAGCACACCCCCAGCTGCGCACCGCCTTCCTGCACAAACCGCCTAGCTCCAAGCCCCATCGCCAGAACTCTGGAGCCTTCCAGATCTGTTGGAAAAAAAGAGTTAATAAAAGGTTTTTTAAATGGAGTGCGTAGATATTTAGGTTAAATGAAGAAAATGTGATGGGAGAAAATGTGATGGGATTAGATAGAATATTTTAAAAAGTTTTATTTATTGGGATGGGGTGGGGTATGTGGCATCATGTGATTAAAAGAGGGGTGTTAAAAGTGTTTTATTTATTGAGTTGGGGTATACTATTATTTATTAGAAGGGAGTGGGTTATGTATTAAAAACTTATTAAAATTTGATTTATTTACAACTACTATTTACAAGAATTGAAAGATGTTTACTAAAAATTATTTATGTACAATGTACTTATAAAAAGTGAGAACACTTTATTCAAAAAGTATTGATAGCATTCAATGAAAATCTCACTATATATATGTTCTACCCAAAAACTTAACTAAAATGTTCAAAAATTTATTTGTGGACGAAATGAAATGTAAAATCAAATTGTGCATTATTTATGGACAAAGATGTCTAAAATTACTATATATATGAAATTTAACGCGAAAAATTATGTCGTTATCAATAGGCACGACGACCTACTCCAAAATCCACTTGCGAGTATGACGACTTACAAGTACTTGAGTATAACGGCTCAATACATATAAGCATGACGGCTTAGAAAACCAGAGCACGACAGCTCCAAAACCTGAGCACATAGTGCTCAAACCCTTTGGACCATGACGGATCTAAGTTCTGCTAGAACAAGTCCAATTAGGGAGTAGATCCTCTAGCATGATCTATCCCAGTACAATTGTGAAAGTATAACAATGACAATTAGGTGATCTGTGTAGAACACTTACACAGATCACAGACAATGAAAATACCCAATTCAGGAATTACAGACTCTGAAGCACTCCTATTCAACTTTCAGATCTGTCTTCAATAGCAAGAGCTTCTCCTCTTCTTCTCCTTCTTCTTCCTAGCGGCGTTGCTCTACTCCTCTTTCTGGACTCTAGCTTTTTCCCGCTTCTTTCCAGACTCCTTCTTTTTAGCCGCACACCTTTCACAAAGGACAAGGGCATATTTATAACCAAATGTCCAAAACCTCATACCTAGGGTTACGTATACCCCAAGACTTTAAGTGAGACACGTGCTAGTCACATGGTGTCCTGCACATATAACATCATAAGGCATTCAGGATAAAAGACAATCACATACTTTAATTTTCAACAACAATAGATGTTATAACATGAAAAATTGATGTCTGACAAAGCAATGTATATTTAGGTTGGACAACAATCAATATGCCAAACCTTGACTTTCAGAGAGTCAACTGTTAGAGAGTATAACATGAAAATACGAAGTCTCAGCACTTTGACTGACCAAGTGTAAATCATGACATCCGAAGTCAAGGTGTTTTGGATGGCAGAGATACAACTTGAATATACGAAGTACCATAGCTTCGATTGGCAAGGTTTAATCATGAACATCCGAAGTCACAGGGCTTTGGATGATAGAGACCAAAAAAGAAATATACGAAGTTCATAGATTTGACTGACCAAGGGTAAAAGTGAACATTCGAAGTCAGAATGTTAAAATGGTCTTCATTGGTCGAAGTGACTTCGTCATATCTGAAGCTTAGCTTTGTATATGACAAAGTTACACTTCATCTAACAATGAGCAATAAAGTACATCCAAAGTTAGTGTTGAATTTAGTCTTAATCAGTCGAAGTGACTTCGTCATATCTGAAGCTTAGCTTCGTATATGACATATCTGAAGTCCAACTTCGTATATGATGAAGTTTTGCTTCGATTAACAAAGAACAAATTCGAACAACCAAAGGCACAATGATAAAATAGTCATGATCAGTCGAAGTGACTTCGTCATATCTGAAACTTAGCTTCGTATATGACGAAGTTCTACTTCGACTGACTGCGACCAAAACTGTACATCCGATGTTTGTGCTTCGGTTGACTACAACCAAAAGTGAACATCTGATGTTCATTTAAGAATGATTTCAATATGACCAATCTTTCTGTCATTGGAAAACATTAATCAAATGATATGCAACATGAAAACACTTAAGTTCATCAACAAAACAATGATATTATGATATCAACAAGAGGAACCATGATTATGTCATCATAAAAAATTCAAATCAGTCATTATCAAAACAATGATTATGGTTATTCACATATCCATAGCTCAACATCACATAACCATAATCAACATTCTCTCCCTTTTTGATGATGACAAAATATTCTCAAGTAATCAAAAAAGTTCTCCCCCTTTTTGACAACATCAAAAAGAGAAATTCTCTCCCTTAATCAAAGATAAGTGTAGCCACACCAATGGCAAAACATTATCCCCCTGTGATGGTATGCAAATGTGATACCAAAAGACAGTAATGGGCGGAGATGAAAGTATGAGTGACATGAAAGTAAGGAGGGGAATTGGGAGATGGATGTTCCAGAATCTCTGAGACTTTTAGATATTAGAATATGAGAGATAAATTATTGTGTCTTGTGATTGTGCAACAAAGTTTAAGAACAAAGACACATTCAATTCACAACATATGTCAAGGTTTTAATATTCTGAATCCATTTAAAAAGATGAAGCAAATGTGATTGAAGGTGACCTATATGAGTTGAAAATAGTATTTATCACATGAGTTTAGTAGTTAGACATTTAACACAATGTAGAATAATAACTCTAAGCCCTATGGTCATGAACTTCATCTAGGTCAATGCATATGTTGTTTGGTTTATACTTTGAATTTTACTATCATATTTTGAGAGAGAATACAAGAATAAATTGGTCAAATCACACTTTTCAGTGCAAGAGGTCATATTTACTCAATGCAAAACCCCCTGATTACTCAGTGGTGCAACCTTCATTATCTTATACATAGTTGAAAAATATATTATCGCCTTTTGACGTGAGCTAAGACACTTGTTTATGTGAAATCAGCCTGGTTACTCAGTGACAAAATGAAATTTTCATTGCTCTGGTTGTATCTCTCTCTTTTATTTTTTTAATTCTTTTTCAAAATTTGCAAGAACAAATTTTCATTGATTATAAAATGTATAATCATGAGTGTAGCAGGATTATCCTGAACATAAGTTAAATATAAAGCAACAAAACATACACATGTTAAACACTAATGTTACTCATGTGCCTACAAGTGTTTTGCAACTTAGTGTAAATGAGTTCAATATTAAAAATTGACATAAACTTGTTTTTAGATTGTATCTTTGAGACTAAACTGAGTGCGCAATTATTTTAGTCTTTATATTGGAAATCCCTCATATAAAAATATCATAAAAACTCATGGAGTCAGATTCAAGGAGTGAAAGTTATTGATGAATAAGTGAAGATGGAACCAAAGACAGTGTATTATTGAATGACAAAGCTCCCCCTCAATATGTGCATTGTGAGAAAAATATTTCCATTGAGGATGGGAAATTTATTGGTTCAAAGTAAAAATGCGGTTATGAACAAACTGGAATGGAAATAATTAAGAATTGTTGAGTTTGCACAAACTAAGCTCTCTCTTAGGAGATGTGAATCTAGATTCTGAGAGAAGCTTAGTGAAAATGTGTGCAATCTGTTTTTCTGTGTCAATGAAGTGGAGTTCAAATGATTTCTTTGAAACCTCATCTTGAAGGAAATGATGTCTGATATCAATGTGCTTTGTGCTGGAGTGTTGAATGGGATTTTTAGACAAATTTATAGCACTAGTGTTATCACAAAGAATTGAAATGCATCTTAATGTGTGATTATAATCTAGGAGTTGATGTTTGACCTAAAGAACCTGGGCTCCATAGCTACCAGCAGCAACATACT
Organism: Colocasia esculenta; assembly: GCA_014218235.1. Classification (NCBI taxonomy): domain Eukaryota; kingdom Viridiplantae; phylum Streptophyta; class Magnoliopsida; order Alismatales; family Araceae; genus Colocasia; species Colocasia esculenta. The sequence goes on along the minus strand of CM024753.1, from coordinate 66,465,531 downwards.
CAGCTTCTACAGTAGAGAGAGCTACAGAGTGTTGATTTTTAGAAGCCCAAGAAATAAGATAACCACCTAGATATAAACACAAACCATTAGTATTTTTTCTGTTGCACCCTGCATAATCAACATCACTATATGCAATCAAATCCAATTTACATCCAGTAGTATACCAAAGCCCCGGATCACATGAATTAAGAAAATATTTAAAGATTCTCTTTACAGCAGTCATGTGACTATCCTTAGGATTTGCTTGAAATCTAGCACACATGCATACACTGAGTTGGATGTCTGGTCTAGAAATAGTCAAATAAAGATGTCTTTCAATTCTTACATTTGTAGCCATTGGAGTGCTAGATGGCTTGATGTGCTGGAAATCAAATCTTTTGAGTAGATCTTAGACATATTTTGTTTGACTCAGAAAGATTCCTTGAGAAGTTTGATGCACTTGCAAACCTAGAAAAAAAATTGAGTTCACCCATTATGCTAATTACAAAGTCAGACTACATAAGATGTGCAAATTCAGTGCATAAATCATTATTTATGGATCCAAAAATGATATCATCCACATAAATTTGAACAACAATAAAATAATTTTTTACACTTTCTGTGAATAGAGTTTGATCAATTTTTCATCTAATGTAAACTGTATTTACAAGGAAAGAGCTCAAACGATCATACCAAGCTCTTGGAGCTGTCTTTAGACCATAGAGAGCCTTATTAAGCTTGAAAACATGATCAGAAATTTTTTCATTTTCAAACCCAAGGGGCTGTTTGACAAAAATATTTTCTTTTATATAACCATTAAAGAATGCACTCTTTACATCCATTTGAAAAACTTTGAATTCAAAGAGGCTATAAATGTAAGAAAAATTCTAACAACTTTAAGTATTGCTACAGGGGCATAGGACTCATCAAAATCAATATCAAATTCTTGTTTATACCTTGAGCAGCATGTCTTGCTTTATTTCTAACAATTTGACCTAACTCATTCAATTTATTTCTAAATACCCATTTTGTGCCAATGATTGTAGTCTCAGAGGGTTTTGGTACTAAGTTCCAGACTTGATTTCTTTCAAATTGATGAAGTTATTCATGCATAGCATTTATCCAGTATTCACAAGATAAGGCTTCACAAATAGATTTGGGCTCAATCTGGGAAATTAGTGCCAACAAGTCCTCATTTATTATAGTTTGAAATGATGATCTTGTTCTAACTCCTTCCTCTAAATGACCAACAATATTTGTAAAAGGATGGTCCCTTAAAAATCTAAAGTTAGAACTTACCTCATTATCTGCATGAGTTTTTGAAACATGATTACCTGAATCACTTGTGGTAGGTATTTGAATAGCTTCATGTTCACTTGGACCTTCCTGCTCTTCAAGATTGGTTGATGGATTTCCAAGGAAATCATCTTCATCATCACAAAGTGGAACCTTGAAAGAGTTAGAAATATCAGTTTTTATGGAATTCTCATCAAAAGTGACATGTGGAGACTCTTCCACAGTCTTATTTTTTAGAATGTAAACTCTATATGCTCTTGAATTTCAGAGTATCCTAAGAAAATTGATTAAAAACTCTTGGCATCGAATTTATCAAGATTTTCTTTGTGTTATTGTTAACAAAACATTTACATCAAAATTTTTTTTATCCTTTAACAATTCATATGGGGTTTTTCTGATCTATGGTCTTAACAATGCTTTATTCAAAATAAAATTAGTTGTTTTTACTACTTCATCCCAAAAATATATTGACAGTTTGCTTTCTAAGAGCATAGTTTTGGCCATTTCCACAAGTGTTTTATTTTTCCTTTCTACAACTCCATTTTGTTCTGGAGTTTTAGGAGAGGAAAACTTATGTAATATGTTCAAATCTATACATAGATCAGAAAAAGTCTTGTTTTCAAACTCACCCCCATGATTTGTTAAGATGAACTTTATTTTGAAACACAAACCCGCTAAGACAAAATTGTAAAATTTCCTGAATTCTGAGCATGCATCACTTTTATGGGATAAGAAAAGGACTCAAGTATATCTTGTAAAATCATCAATGATTACAAATCCATATCTATTACCACTGAGACTTTGAGTTCTGGTTGGAGCAAAGAGATCCATATGAAGTAACTCAAGTGGTTTAGAAGTAAGTACATCATTGAATACTTTAAAAGATTTTTTCATTTGTTTTCCTTGAGCACATATCCCACAAACTTGATTTTCAATGATTGGTAATGATTCAGGAAGACTTTTTACTAAATTCATCCTTATGAGTTTGTTTATTGTTGAGAAACTTGCATGACCTAGTCTTTTGTGCCACAACCAAGCAATGCCATTTTTATTTGCAAGCAAGCAAATGTTTTCATATGAATTGTCATCCAAATATACCATGTAAACATTATTTGCTCTTTTTATAATCAATTTGACTTTCTCAGAAGAAGAGTCAATTATTTTACATAAATCAGATTCAAAGAGAACTTTGTAACCTTTGTCATACAATTGACTAATGTTAAACAAATTGTAATTTGACCCTTCAACTAACCAAACATTATCACTCAAATTTATGAAAGACTTATCAATCTTTCCTGTGTCAATTATTCTACCCTTATTCTTACCTCTAAAGGTGACTAATCCAGCTTCCTTTTCAATCAAATAAGAAAATTTATTTCTGTCTCCAGTCATGTGTCGTGAGCATTCACTATCAAGGTACCAGATATTTGAGCTGGATGCATGGCTCCCTTGCACACAAAAAATTAGACAAGAAAGGTTTTTGATACCCAGATGTGGTTTTTGATACCCAGATGTGATTTGTACCAACAACTTGATTCAGAAGAGAAATCAAACCCTTTCTAACCCATATTTGAGTGCTTTTCTTCACAGTGTTATTTCGAACAAAAGATTCAGTTCTTTGTTTTCCAAATTTCTTAAAATTATACCTCTTAGCAGGTTTATTACACTGTGAAAATCTTGGCATGAAATTCTGTTGATAAGCAGGAAAATGTGAGTGATAAAAAAAAGGATTGAACCATTCGTAACCATTGTACCTTTGGTTCCAAGAATTATTCTATCTTGAATTGAATGATGTGTGAACATTCCAATTTTTGCGAGAAAAATAATTCTTTATATTTTTAAAATTTTTATAATTTTTTAAAGAATTTTTATACACAGATTTTCTATTTTTATGAATGAGATAGGTCGACTTAGACAGTGCGTGATTGACCTATCTAGCTCTTTTTGCTTTTGAATTTGATTTTTGCTTTCTGACAAGTTAGCCTTGACAAATTTTACGAGAGGAATTTTTGATGATTTTGTTTTCTTTTCACATGAATCAATTTTATTTGAATTTTTTTGTTGAAAACCTAAACTATATTTATTTGAATTCATCTTTACCCCCAGTAGAGCATTTAGATTTTCTTTGCCTTGGGTGAAGTTTTTGATGATCTCTTCTTTTTCTTTAAGGCATTGGTTAAGTTTTTCAACTTGAATGACATTTTCTTGATTTTATTTTTATTTGTCTTCCAATTTCTTAGTAGAAATAATAATCTCTTTATTCAATTTTTGAACCCTCAATTTCAAATTATCAACTAGATTCAACAATTCATCATTTTCTTTGGTTTGGTCTATAATTTCAGCTTCTAACTCAGAAATTCTCTCAGATGATGATGTGTCATGAACAATACTATAATTTTTTTTAAATATTTATTTTCTTTTCTCATTTCAGAAACATTTTCTATAAAGTTATCATATGCCTCTTGCCAATCTTCAATAGTAAATAGTTTAAAAGAAATATCTACTTGTTCTTTACTACTTCCAGCCATGAAGCAAATTTTGTTTTCTTCTGAACTAGAGGATTCTTCATTGCTATCCATGCTTTGATTCTCATCCGACCATGTAGATACCATGTGTTGGATCAAGATGGCACTAATGATGTCCTAGAGGGGGGTGAATAGGACTTCTTACGCTTTAAAATTTTTATCTGAAATTAGACAACACTGAATAGAATTGTTAGTGTTTAGTATAGTGTGTGAAACAAGTGTAAGTTGGCGGAAACAATCACACAGATGCACAAGAAATTTTATCCTGGTTCGACCCTTCCCACATGGAAGTCCTACGTCCAGTCCTCAAGTAAACCACTTGAGATTTCACTAACTGCCAAGAATACTTGGCCTTCTCTCACCCTTGAGAGGTATTATAAGCCCACTTGCTCCCAAGCAAGTCTTTATTTAATAGGGGTACAAGAACTACCTTCAACAAGATCTTCCCTACACAAGAAGGGGACTGCAGGAACAAACCTCCTGCGGGTTGTATAGACAGAATTGAAAAACACTTGTGTTTGCTTTGAAGGATGAGCAAACACAGGTAATCCAAAAAGAAAAACTAATAACAAATTGCAACTCTGATCCTTTCTGAATCAAGGAGGGTGGACTAGAGAAATGATCTAGTCACACAGATGCCACCCAACACAAACAAGACTTCTGTGAAGTGGAGAGCTTGAAAATTTTTGGACTGTGAAAGCTCTCTATCTTGCAGCTTAGTAGAAGGCTTGTGAAGGCTCTTGCTAGCAGAATGCAGGTGTGAGTTGAAATGTGTCGCTAACAGGTTTCACACTCTGTGTGACGGACCACGTCATTCAAACCCGTTAACCCAATAACGAGCTTGACCCAACTCCGTCTCCCGCGAACGAGCCATAGCCTCGCAAGGGATATCACATACATGTCCGTGAAAACACAAAGGAACACACTGATATATATATATATATATATATATATATATATATATATATATATATATATATATATATATATATGATTCACAGTTTCACACATATTTACATTGGTTTTACATAGACAAATTTCAACAAAAGTCAAGTAAGGTACAAGAGCTTGGGGCATACCCTGAGGTACAACCGGAAAAAGAACTACACTACTGGAGGCGTCGGCCCAACTCCCCTGCGATGCGGCTCTGAACTGGAAGATGGTATAGAAACCTCTTGCTCTCCTTCACCTGTAGGGAGTAGGGGTAAGCCTCACTAGTCACTGGCTCGGTAGGGGAACTCCCCAAAAAACCGAACAAACCAAACTCAAGTACGAAAGTAGGAAGCTACGCTAGCAATATATAGCTCAACTAAGTAGGATATTAAGGCTGTAAATTCTACTTACCACTTACCGTCAACATAAACTGACTTAATAAATAAACGACAAAACCACAACCCGGTGTATGTGCTAAAGTAGAGTTTGCCACACTCGAGCCACGTAGACTGGTTCGCGACACCAGCAACTGACTCGGACAAACCACACAGGTCTACCTCTCAGCCTCGTAGCCATGGACGAAAGGTCCAGCTGCCGCTCCACGAGAACAAGCCAAACAACTGTGGAGACCAACCAACACCACACCCGTGGACCACACTGCCACGGACCCATGTCTGGCACCTTTAGGGACTCTGTCCTGAGTTCCCTAAAGTGAAGCTGTGGAAATGGATTTTTATGAATCCATCACAAATTATTTAAATTTAAAATTATTTATCATGTTCTCATGTGTGTACCGCGTATTACAAATTCAAGTCCCGTTTAGTGCTAAACAAGTCACTATAACGAAAGATGAATCAGTAATCGCAGAGCACAGGCGTGCCAGTCGCTGAAGCAACAACATGTTCTGCCTCCGAGAGTCGAAGGGCTTTAGGTCTATTTGCGCGCCATCTGACTTCGTCAAACGAAAGTGGAGATCGGGTCGGGACCAAGATCCCGTCGTTGCCTAAGCGCAACGACGTTAATTACATCCCTCTGAGAGGGAAAACCCTTGATTAATCGCAAGAATAAAAGGTCTCGTGGCCTTTAACGGAAACATCCGATAAAAGATATGCGCATAAATGCAAATTTAATTGCGCCTAACGCGAGACGACCAAAGCATAATATTTGACGCGTTATTTCAGATTTATTTAAAGGGGTTGAATTGGTTTCAACATTATTTGATTTGTTTTCTTTTGGTCTTTTGCATTTTTTTTATTATGTTTGATCTTTTATTGGGTTGTCTTTTTCATTTATTGCCCTTTTGGTTTGATTTAATTTTTTTTATTGTTTGATTTGATGTAGGGTTTTATTTGATTTCGAATTTCTCTTCATTTTAAATTTATTTCTTTAGAGTTCATTTGAGTTTGCAATTCATTTGGACTCTTATTCTAGGTGAGAATATTTAGCCCAGTACTACTGATCGATTTGATTTCTTTGGTTTAAGATTGTTTTATTTGATTTGATTTTAACTTTGGGTTTATTTTTGAGGTTATTATTTTTGCTGTATTTTTATGTTAGATTTGATTTAAAATTATTCATGTTTTCTTTTGTTATTTGATTTGAAATTTCCCTTTGTTTTGGATATGAAGTTATCATGTTGCATTTTCTTTTAAACTTGATTTAGAGTTATGACAATTAGGTTTATTTTAGAGGATTTGATCTATTTCTTTTCTTTTCTTTTATTTGAGTTATTTTATTATCATCATTATTATTATCTCATTATTTTCCTTTTTTTATTAAATGAAAGATGAGATGAGTCTGTGCGTATGTGTGGGTTTGTTTGTTTTTTTTTTTAAATGGATTTGCATGCAGGTGTGTGTACATATGTCTTGGTGGGTGTAGGTGTAGCAACGGTTTGGCACTTGAAAGCTGAACGGTGGCCCTTGAACCGGTTCTTTTTTTCCTTTGAGCCGCCAGGAGACTTCATGGGTTGGCTTTCATGGGTTGGTTTTCATGGGTTTTGAAATGGGAATTTCATAATGGATAATTGGTGAGGGATGTGCAGGTGGGTGAACAGTGGCTTATATCGTTGATATGCTAAACGGTGGCCATTGTAAATAGAAAGGTTGAAAGGTGGCGCATGCTCAAGAGGGGGATAAACAGTGGCCTTTGCAGGGGCTGCCGTTTAAGCGCTTATGCATGTATGTGGGGGTTGAACGGTTCCTGTGTGTGCTGCCTTGCTTGAACGGTGGCTCCCAGGCCCTCCATCGTTCAGCTTACCATTCGTAAGGATGATGCTTGAACGGTGGAGAAATGGTTTGTATGGGTGGAGAGCTGATGGCCAATTAAAAATTTTATGTATTTCTTTTGATATTTTATATTTTTTCACTTCTGTTGTTATTTATTATTATTATTATTATTATTATCATTTATTATTTTTGTTTGTCCTCATATTTGATTTGTCAATTAGGGAAATATATGACAGTGGTCGTGTATCTCATTCACATAAATACACAGATGTGACATAAGCTATTAAAATCACGGCTGAAGAAATAAAGTTGAAATCGACAGAAATCCGGTATGATAAACCCGACTTGATGGTAGCCACCCTTGCCCACCGAATGTCAAGGTAGCACCTAGGGACGTTCACCCATGAACCCGAGGCGGCACCCACGAGGCAGTGTTCGCCAAATGGTGGCGACATAATATTTGCCAATAGTGCCGGATTACAACACAAGTTACCCGATGGTTATGTTGGCACAAACGGATTCAAAAATCATCATGGAAAAATCCGGCAGCACCTCCCCTTAGTCTGTACCTTGGGGGGGCGGGTGTCCGTCACATCCGTCCACTATGATGGAGACGGTGCCAACAACAGTGTTGATGCCGGGGCAACAAGAACACTGCACACGACATCGATTCCCGAGGTGTACCCCGAGAGATCGGCATATGCCGAGACCGCAAACTGGGGAAAAACTGATGGGATATCGTTCCGAAATTAAATACCATTTCTATTTAACTTTTTTCACAATGTACACTCATGAATTGGTGAGTATGAGGTCCATCGGGTCACTTAAAATCCTGAACGGTGGAGAGGGAAAGGGCCACCGTTCAGGGTCATCTTTTATAGCAGCACTTCAGGGAGGAAGAGAAGTTCAGATGTGGGGGATGAACGTGCCACCGTTCAACTTTTCCAATAACTCAAACAGGGAGCGATGAAATCAAGAAATTGAGGGGAATTTCAGGCACAGAGAAACCAGTATTTCATGAAAGAATTTCTGAGGTTTTAGAACATCACCCCAGGGAAAATTTTAGATGAGGAAAAAGCTCATAATAGGATAAAGTGGCAGTAGAAAAGGATGCTGAACGGTGGCATTATGGAGGGCCACCGTTCAAGAATTTCTTAAGCATCCACAAACCTAATGGCTCAACGGTGGGAAGGAAAGGGTGGACGATGGCATTGGCAGGGCCACCGTTCAGGTCCTTTAAGGGAGAGATTTACTTGCAGTGGAGAAGGATGTTGAACGGTGGCATTGTACAGGGCCACCGTTCAAGGCTCCAACATCCACTCAGGGGAGGAAATAACGTGGGAATTAATTGGCATCTCTTATGCAAAATCAGTGCACTGTAGAAGAAATTTGGAGGGCATAGACCGACGTTTTGGGGAAGATCTAAATAGATAAAACAGAGCTCAATTAAGTGGCGGCTGATGCACATCATATGGAGGATGAGAGCTCAGCAGCGAGGTGCTCGAATTAGGCAGCGGGCCACTGCCCCAGTGTAAACGACGGAGAAAAGGACTGCCCGAAACCATTTGAACGATGAAAACACAACATGATGGCTGAGATCATGCACATATGAGGTGGCGGTGCAAGCTCAGACCATGTTAACATGAGCAGCCGTATGAATAAAAAAAAAACAAACAGGAGAAAATAAAAAAAAAACAACGGTTGGGCTGTTTTTAATCCATGAACACAGGGCATGGGTATTACGTTTACACCCAACCCAAGAATATCTGGGATTCCAACTATGATAAAAAGGAAAACATGAACAAAAACGAGGGCAAGCCAAAGTGTAAGCAGGGAATTGCCAAAAATAAAAGAGAAGGGAAAGAAATTTCTAATTGTTATGAACAGGCATGCGATTTGAGGAGTTGAAGGGAAGTTGCAGACCCATCCAATTCCTCTGTAGATGATACTGGGTACTGGACTACCTAGTTCATCGCACAAGGAAAGGTGGCCTTTATCTCTTCTTCTGATATCCGGAAATCAATAGAGAAGAACAATAAACGATTGCACACACCATCGGCAGAGGAACAACTTTATCCTATAGATTGGTGGCTCTTGAGGCTGACGAGGGTAATGGAACTGTGACTCTGAACCGGCTCTGCTTCCTCTTGGACTGATGGTGTAGGATGCAAAGGGGCGCACCTTAACGGTGGGATTCGACTAGATCTGTGAGGACCGAGAAAGAAGAGTGGGTGGGCCCTTTTCAAAAAATACTTCTTTTGAGCACAAGTAGTACCTCTTGTGTGTTCTACTTTGTTCTCTCTATTTATTAATTCATTCTTTTTTTGTTCACATTATCAAATTGAGCGCCCTTTCAGGTTTTCGCCCAACTCGACCCCCTCTTGCTTTTGCCTACACGCCCTTTCAGGTTTTCGTGTAACGGGGTGCTCGATTTTGCCCACAGCGCCCTTTGCAGGTTTTCACCATGGCCGAGTTTTAAGTCCTTTTTACCCTTGCCCAAAGGACAAGTCCGATGAGGCATCTCTATTTTTAGCCTCTTTTTTTTTTGCAGGGTCTGACCTTCTTGTAATTGTCTATATGACGGGACCTTTTGCCATTTATTGACTGTTGAAGCGACAGGATCCTTTGCCGTCTGGTGACCGTTAGAGCGACAGGATCCTTTGCCATCTGGTGACTATTGGAGCGACGGGGTCCTTTGTCGTCTAGTGACTGTTGGAGTGACGGGGTCCTTTGCCGTCATGATAACGGGGTGACGAGACCTTTTGTCGTCTGTTGACTGTTGAAGAGATGGGACCTTTGCCATCTCTTCACTGTCGGGGTGATGGGATTCTTTGCCGTCTGAATAACGGGGTGACGGGGCCTTTTGCCGTCTGGTACTCGCCGAAAAGACGAGGTCAGGTGTTGTCTTGTACCCATCGAGGTGATAGGGCCTGGTATCGTCTGGTACTCGCCGGGGTGGCGAAGTCTGGTGCTGTCTTGTACCCATCGAGGTGATGGGGCCTGGTGCTGTCTGGTACTCACCGGGGTGGCGAAGTCTGGTGCTGTCTTGTACCCATCGAGGTGATAGGGCCTGGTATCATCTGGTACTCGCTGGGGTGGCGAAGTCTAGTGTTGTCTTGTACCCATCGAGGTGATGGGGCCTGGTATCATCTGGTACTTGCCGGGGTGGCGAAGTCTGGTGCTTGTCTTGTACCTGTCGGGGTGACAGGGCCTGGTGATGTCTGATACCTGTCGGGGTGACAGGGCCTGCTATAGTCTTGTACTCGTCAGGGCGACGAGGTCTGGTATGTCTGGTACTTACCAAGATGACAAGATCAAGTGCTGTCTAGTACCTGTCAGGGTGACAGGGCCTGGTGTTGTCTAATACTCGCCAAGATGACGAGGTCTGGTACATTGTCTTGTACTCGTCAGGGCTACGAGGTCTGGTGTGTTGTCTTGTACCCGTCGAGGTGACGGGGTCTAGTGTTGCCTTGTACTCGTCAAGACGATGAGGTCTGGTGTCTTGTACCTGTCGGGGTGACAGGGCCTGGTGCTGTCTAGTATTCACCGGTATGGCGAGGTCTGGTGTTATCTTGTACTCATCGGGGTGACGCGGTCTGGTGTGTTGTCTTGTACCCGTCGAGGTGACGGGGTCTATTGTTGTCTTGTACTCGTCAAGACGACGAGGTCTGGTTCGTCTTGTACCTGTCGGGGTGACAGGGCCTAGTGCTGTCTAGTACTCACCGGGATGGCGAGGTCTGGTAGTGTCTTGTACTCGTCAGAGTGACAAGGTCTGGTGTGTTGTCTTGTACTCACCAGGATGGCGAGGTCTGGTGTGTTGTCTTGTACTCGTCAGGATGACGAGGTCTTGTGCGTCTTGTACCTGTCGGGGTGACAAGGCCTAGTGTTGTCTAGTACTCGCCGGGATGGCGAGGTCTGGTGCTGTCTTGTACTCGTCAGGGTGACGAGGTCTAGTGTGTCTTGTACCTGTCGGGGTGACAGGGCCTGGTGTTGTCTAGTACTCGCCGGGATTGCGAGATCTGGTGTTGTCTTGTACTCGTCGGGGTGACGAGGTCTAGTGTGTTGTCTTGTACCTGTCGGGGTGACAAGGCCTAGTGTTGTCTTGTATGATGATCTTGCTATTGCTTGATTCTTGTGCCTGTTGATGTCTCAGCATTTGACTGATCCTTTTTTTTTTTTTCTCTTTATCGAATTGGGCACCCTTACGGGTTTTCACCCAATCCGACCCCCTCTTACTTTTGCCTACACTCCCTTTCGGGTTTTCGTGTAGCGGGGTACCCGATTTTGCCCATGGCGCCCTTTGCGGGTTTTCACCATAGCCGGGTTTGGTCCTTTTTGTCCTTGTCCAATGGACAAGTCTGACGAGGCATCTATATTTTTAGCCTCCTTCTTTTCTTCTTTTTTTTTGAAAGGATGTGCGGACATTGGCGCAATTTACCGACGTCCTCAACGACGTCGGCTTCTTGAGCTTGTTGACTCTTCTCCATTTCGCAACACAATTGCCGATGAAGCCTTGTGTTGTGTTGGCGTGCCCCCCGGTGGGACTTCATAGTTTGAATGATGTTGATCTCTTGGACTTATCGCCATCATGACTTGGCACGTTGATGGTGATGTTGATCACCTGGACTTGTTGACTTCAGCTTTATAAGTCCCTGTCCATGAAAGATGATAAGGGTTAGATCAATTAAACAACAACTATTCATGCATGCTATGGCACATAGTTCTCATTTAAGTCTCTTTATTGTTTTTTTTTTGTTTAAGAAACACGAATTTCCTATCTTTTTAGGATATCTTTTTCGTGCGGGGAGAAGTACGAAAAACTCGAACAATCTCCACACAGTTCATAACGAAATGATATGCCTACTAGAACGGAGGAACTCCTTTCATTGTTCTCCCCTCGAAATCAGCGGAAATCATGGAAATCTCATGAATTTTGTTGGGACGTTCGTCGCCTCAGAGCCATAGTCCGGCTAGCGGTATGGCTGCCTCTTCTCTATTTTTTACCATGCATTGCATGCCATTTTTTTTTGTAATTTTCTTTTGGCTCTTCGTCATCGGTGACCAACGTCCTGGGGGTTTAAGAGCTTAGTGTTTTAGCATTTATTTATTTCAGTGTTTTTTTTATGGGGGGAGACTGAGCGTAGAGGCTCCTTGTTGTTGCAATAGCTACGTCTTTTGATGACTGAGCTCTTCATTCATCGAATATGTCGCCCGGGTATGGTTCTTGTTCCTCCTCTTACTGCTTGTGATGCTGGCCGCCGAACTGTGGGTGGCATGCATGGTACAGCTTCAAATGTCTCCCATTGAGGGGTGGGAATTGGACTTCACCCCGATGGTTGGCTATGACGTACGCGCCACCACCCTCATAGACCCTCTGCACCACGTACAGACCGGTCCAATTCTCATTCAGCTTACCCTTTGGGTTGCCAGCCATGACTTCTCTTCTTTTAACCATCACAAGGTCTCCTTTCTTGAACTCATGACCCTTAACTAGCTTATCGAAGGCGCACGCTATGCGAGCCTGGTAGACTTGAATGTTCTTTTGAGCTTGCAGCCTTTTTCCCTCCAAGTCAGAGAGTTCTTCAAGTCTTCTTTCAATGTTGGTCTGGCTATTGGGAGCTAGTCCATGTTGAATGGCTACCCTAAGAGATGGCACCTCGAGCTCCACCGGGACCACTGCCTCAGAACCGTATACTAGGGAGAAAGGTGAGCATCCCGTTGGTGTCTTGTAGACAGTCCGATAAGCCCACAGGGCCTCATACATCCTATCTTCCCAATCTCTTTTGTTTGCACTGACTGTCTTGGCTAGCAGGGTGCACAGTGTCTTGTTGAAGGCTTCCGCTAAGCCGTTGGCCTGTGGATTGTAAGGAGTAGAGGTTCTCCAGTCTATTCTGTACCTAGAAGCCATTCTTGGAACCTTTTGGTTCTTGAAGTGCGTTCCATTATCTGATATAATCCGGTCTGGACTCTTGAATCTGAAAATAATATTTCGCTGGATGAAGCGAGTCACCAGCTCTCCTGTCACTTCTCTTAACGCCACAGCTTCAGCCCATCTTGAAAAATAATTAGTAATTGCCAAGATGTACTTGCACCCAGAGGAGGAAGGTGGCAAAGGGCCCACGACATCGGTGCCCCATTGTGCAAACGGTCAGCTTGGGATGGTCGGATGCAAGTGTATAGGGGGTCGTCTTGGTATAACTCCACGCTCTTGACATCTTTGACATGTTTTGGCGAATTTGCCACAGTCTTCGAACATGGTTGGCCAATAATAGACAAGTTTTTTTATTTCTATTTTCATTTTTGGGCTGGCCTGGTAGGCGCCAACAGTCCCAGCGTGCACTAGCTCCCAGTTTTTTTTATTTCTATCATCATTGAGTCGCCAAATACCTGCAGAACCCTAATGTTCATGAAGAGGACCACTTGCAAGCCAATGATTAAGGCCTCATACTCTGCTTCATTGTTTGTACATGGTTTGTTGATAGAGCAGGAGGTGTGTGTGACCTCTCCTTCCGGTGATCTCAAAACGATACCTGCCCCCGCTCGGACTCTTGTGCTGCCATGTACAATTGCCTCTATTCTTGAAGCTCCATCAAAGTATAGCTGCCAGGTAGTTGTCTGTAGCTAGTTCACTTCGAGGGTCTCATCCTCTGGTAGCTCAGTGACCAGCGGAGAATTTTCTGGCACAGGATGAGCTGCAAAGAAGTCTGCCACTGCCTGGCCCTTGATTGTTTTTTGGGGAACATACTTGATGTCAAACTCCATTAGCATGACAACCCATTTGCCAATTCTTCCTCTCAGCACCGATTGGGAGAGTATGTATTTGATGGGGTCAGCTCTAGATATTAGTCTGACCTCATGCGACAGCATGTAGTGTCTCATCTTCTTGGCTGCAAACACCAAGGCTAAGCAGACTTTTTCGATTGGAGAATATCTGTCCTCTGCCCCGACCAATCGGCGACTGAGATAGTAGAGGGCCTGCTCTTTCCCTTCTTCATTTTCTTGTGCCAACATAGCTCCCAAATAATGCTCTGTGGTTGCTATATATAATATCAGAGGGTGACCCTTTATTGGAGCTCCCAGAACCGACGGAGTGTTCAAGTATGTCTTCAGGTGGTCCAGGGCATTCTAGCACTCCTGGGTCCATTGGAACGGGACATCCTTCCCCATCAGCTTGTGGAAAGGCTGACATCATCCAGACAGATTTGAAACAAACCTACGGATGTAGGCTAGTCGCCCTTGTAATGACCGAAGCTCCATCAAATTCTTTGGCGGTGGCATTTCTTGGATAGCATTGATTTTGACAGGGTCAATTTCAATTCCCCTATACCGGACAATGAAACCCAAGAATTTTCCACTAGATACCCCAAATGCACACTTCATTGGGTTCATTTTTAGCTCACACCGCCTTAACCTTTCAAAGACGACCCTAAGGTCGGTTGGGTGGTCTTCTCTTTTCCTTGTTTTGACAACCAGATCATCAATATAGGACTCCACTTTCTTGTAAAGCAACTCATCAAAGATCTTCGTCATTGCCCTCTGGTAGGTAGCCACAGCATTTCGAAGTCCGAAGGGCATTCTCTTGTAGTTAAAGATTCCTTTGGGTGACCTGAAAGTAGTGTGCACTCTGTCTTGTTCGGCTATCCAGATTTGGTTATAGCCAGATGATCCGTCCATGAATGACAAAGCTTCATGTCCGGTGGTTGCATCGATCATCACTTCAGTGATTGGCACCAGAAAGTCATATTTTGGACAAGCTTTGTTCAGATCTCAGAAATCTACACAGATCCTGATCTATCCATTCTTCTTTTTGACGGGCAGAATAATTGCCAACCAGGTGGTGTACTGGTTTTCTTCGATAAAGACAACATTTATCAACTTGTTGACTTCTGCACATACCTTGTTGATCAGTTCTGGTCTCATTCTCCTGGGAGATTGCTTGACTGGTTCAATATTTGGGTCGACCGCCAAGAAGTGTTGAGCGACCTGGGGGCTGAGTCCTGGCATCTCTTTATAGTCCCAAGCGAAGCAGTCCCGAAACTCCATTAGCAGTTGGATGTACTGCTCCCTTTCGACTTCTGGAATAAGGGCACTGATGAAGGTAGGCCTATGGTCATCTTCTGTACCCAGATTTATTTCTATTAGCTCATCAACAGTGGCCTGACCACCATCCTCAAGCTCTTCAGGTGCTAGCTGCAGGTCTATAAGACCTTCTTCCTCATTTTCTGCCTCTAGCACCTCCAAATATTCATCCTGTTGATCTTCATCTGGTGTGCCTCTTTCGATCTCTTCTGATTGCTAGATTTCTTGATTTAAGTCTTGTAAATTGTCTGTTGTAATTGCCTGATCTTGTATCTCTCCCAGCTCAGCAAGAACTGATTGGGCAGCTTTGTCATTTGTCAATTCTTCTGCCACTGGCAGTACTTGGGTGACAGATGGCTCTAGGGGAGTGCATATCGGGGATACTGCTACCTCCAGGGTGGATTCTTCATTTACAATTGTGTCTATTTCAGCCTCAGGTCCTTCTTCCAGGTAGTCATCATACACCACCCTTGAGGAGCTTTCATCTGTTCGATCGGCGATGCTGACCATGCCGACAGTGTAGTGTCCTCCCAATGAGAAACCAAGCCATGGAGATGGCGTGATTTTCAATACATCCCTATCAATGTTTGGAGGATACCACAACTTCCTAAACATCTCCCTTTGATTGAGATGTTGATAGGAAGGGATCTGTTGTCTCATAGTCATCTTGGTGACTGCATATGACATGTCGGGGAGACCCAAAATCGGCACAAGGGGGTCCCCGATCTCTTCGGGAATCCGACAATTGTCATCCCATCTCATCAAATGCTCTTCGGCTGCATAGAAGACTGTGAAATGCCCACATGGGTAGGATATCACCATAGTCTTTAATGCTTTCACTGTCTGGTAGTCGACCTCAACAATTGGCTTTGTGAGGCCTTCTGGGACCAGGATGGATTTTCCTTTTTCATTCCCTTCTTGTATGCTGAGGTCGTGTGTGCAGACCGGGGTATCACATGAATGCACAGATGCCCCCTTTGTTGGTGCAGGTTCTGCAGCGGCAACCCCTAGCGGAGGTGGTGGAAACCACTCATCTGTGATGACAACCTCTTTCTCTTTACCCTTGTAAGGGGTCTGTTCTTCTGAATGCTCCAGGTACAAGCTTGCATCTAGGAGATGACACTCATAAACTTCGAATGGATGTGCATCGGCGAAGGTTCTGTGCTCCTCCCCTCCTTTGATGTATTTTATGCACTGGTGCAACGTGGACGGGACTACCCCATTCTGGTGGAGCCAGGGCCGACCTAGCAGGGCCTTGTAAGATGTGTTCGCATTGATGATGTGGAATTGGACCTTTGTCACAAAGTCTCCCAGATCCAAGTCAAGCTCCACGACCCCCAAGGGAATCTCAAACTTCTGATTAAAGCCCGCTATCCTCACATCATGCACGGAAGTGAGGTACACATCGAAGTGGTATTTTTGGTATATCTTATACGACAATATGTTGACTACTGCTCCGGGATCCACTAGGATTCTGTTGAGGGGCAGCCCATTCAATTTCCCCCTCATGTACAGCGGCCTATTATGAGTAGTCATGGGGAGGAGCATGTCCTCCGGAGTGAACGTGATGGACTCCGTGTTGACGACAGCTACCTCCACTTGCATCTCTGCCAAGCACGCCTCACACTGCACCGGAGCTTGCAAGGTTGAAATGATTGCCCTCCTAGTTTCGTCACTGAAGGATAGAATTTCCTAAATGTTGAAATGTGTGGGAACCTTTTTAAATAGCTTGATGATCCGGTCGGCAGCTCCCACATCATCCTGCTTCAGTTTCTCTTGGTCATTTGCATGGCTCTCAGCTTGAACTTCGACCACAGGGCCGGCTGCCTTTTGGTTGGCTTTCTTTTGTACTTTCAGGGGTGTAGGCGACACCTCAACTTGTTCCTTAGCCGCTAAAAATTCGGGTAAGGATGGGATTGTGCCCCCAGATTCTTCATTCTTGTACAACCCTAGAGGGGGTGGAATTTGTGCCCCTCGAACCTCAGGCTCAGGAATCTGGTAGGATGGTTCTCCTCGGAAGATAATATTCTGATTTGCAGGGGCAGGACGTCCCCATCTTCTTCAAGTTCTTGTTGTAAACTCGAGCCCTGAGGACCCAACCTGGTTGACGTTGTTGGATGAGGAACAAATTTCCTCGCCATCATGATGTTCCACCAGGCCTAGTAGAGATGAGATGGTATTGCATGAGAGAGATGCAACCACCTTCTTCTTTTTAGATCTTCTCTTCTTCTTCTTTTTGGGTTCAGTCGCCTCTAGCCCCCAGAACAACTCCTCCTGAGGTTGGTGTGTTTCTTGTGCAGTAGGTGTTTCTAAGCTTAGCTTTTCGAGCTCCTCCCAGAGCACGTACTCTTGCAATCGGACAGGATATCTGTCCGGTTGTTCATATTCATCTAGCTCATCAATCAGGGTTTGCAACCGTTCTAGTGATGGGTTGCCCCCTCTGTATAATGGCAGTGGTGTCCGCCTCCTTCTACTATTAGTCCCCCGGATGATAATCCCGGGAAGTGTCTCATACCATACAGGAGTGACCACCGGTGCAGGTGGTTGAGGCGTCACTCGTCGTATCTGCACCTGTGGCGTCGGCTTCATTTCTGGTTTTTGCGCCTGTGGCGCTAGCTTCATTTTTGGATTTTGAACCTGAGGCGCTGGCTTCACTTCTGGTTTATTCTTTGCTCTCTTGGGCACCTCATGCCCTCCCTCCTTTTCTTTGATAGGAGTGAGGACATAGTTCTCATAAGTTTTTTGAGTGCTAGCCTCAGAGATCTCCTCTGGCGGCTGTTGATATAACGAGATCACGTTGGCTGCAGCTTGCCGAGCAGGGGGTTCATGTGGCTGTGGAGGATTTACCCTGTACTCCCCCATCTGCAGCTCTCCCTTCTTGATCAAGCTTTCCATAATGTCTTTGAATACATAACAATCCTCTAGAGCATGTCCGAGGACTTGGTGGTACGGGCAATACTGGGGATCATCCTTCTTTGAGGCTTCCTCCGGTCTTTTAGATGTTGGGAGCACAATCTTGTTGTACTGGAGAGCCCACTCAAATAGAGTATTGGTCTTCTCCTTAGGAAAGGAATATGGATTCCTCACCTTGTCCTGAAAGGGGATGAGCTTCCTTTGAGGCCCAGGCTTGCTGTCAGAAGATCCGGCCGCTGCTTCACCTTTGCCTTTCTACTGTTCAAAGTTTTGAGGTCAACAACGTGGACCTCCTTCCCTGCGGGCTTCTTCTTGTATGGCTTGCTCTTTGGTGCAGTGGCCGAGCTGGTGGAGTATTTGATCAAGAAGGCCTCAATCTCTGCCACCACATTGTTCAATCTGTCAAAGGATCGGATCTCCATCCCGATCATCCTTTCCAGAAACTCTCTCTTCAAGTTCTGTTTTCAGATTTGTACGGCATCTTCCTGGTGAGGAGGGCGCTTGCACCTTATACTGAGGTTCCTCCAACGCTGAATATAGTCCAGTGTGGACTCATCATTCCTCTGCCTGGTTGCATAAAGCTCGGCCACTGTAACCTCCCTCTCTGCTATATAAAATCTCTCTCTGAAGTTCTTCTGCATGTCTGCCCAGTCAGATATAGATCCTACAGACAGACTGGAATACCACTCAAAGGCTAGTCTGGTTAGAGAAGAGCCGAAGAATTTGAGCAGATAGGACTCGTCTGAAGCCAAGTCCCCCAACACATTGAAGTAATATGCAATATGCTCTTTTGGGGACCCCCGTCCATTGAATTTGTCAAATTTTGGTGGTTTGGTGATGCCTGGAGGCAATCTCTTTACAGCGTGATGTGCAAGGTAAGGTACCCTATACACGTCGAAGGCAACATGCTCTCCGTCATCTTGCTCTGCAAGCTTCATCTCGATCATTTGTTCCACCATTAATTTGTTGAGGGTAGAAGTGGGCCGGCTGATTATTTAGGGTGTTTATGATGGCCACCGGTGGCAACAGTTGTGGCATCTGATTTTCCACCTGGTGCTCAGGGACCTAAACAAGCGGTGTCTGCTGCTGTTGTCTGAGATGTTCTGGTTGTGGCTGATATTGCTGTTGTTGCTGTTGGAAAAACTGCGGCTGTAGCAGTTGATATTGGGCTTGTGGGCGCTGCTGTTGAATTGCAGCCACTGGTGACTGTTGTGGCTGCTCATTCACTGGATGCACGGTGGCGTGCTAGGCCGAGACTCCCATTGACCCCGAGGTCACCTGAGGAGTTTCCCCTGCACCTTCAGCTTCTCGGGATGTGTGCCCCTCCACTTCTTTGCCTCTTATTTACCTTTTTAGCTCCTAGATTTCAGCCTGGTATCGCTGCAACAGCTCTATGACAGCCGGGTCCAGATGCAGAATAGCTGGAGTTTCTTGCGCTGTGCCCCCTATTACTTCTGGTGGTGGCGGGGGAAACTCATTGCTGCCCCCACTACCCTGAGTAGTGCTCACATTGGCGGCAACCTCTGTCATCTGCGTTGTAGGCGCATTAGCATTTCCATACATGGCTGCTAAGGCTGCTGCCGTGGCTCTTCTTCTAGTAACAGCACCTGGTCTTTTCGCCAGCTCAATAATCTCTTTATTCTTAGTGGGTAGAGCCCCATATCGGCTCCACACACCGGCCATATGACATGCAAAGATTTTAAGATTCCCGCCCCGGTCTCTCTCGACCCTTCGAGAAGTCTGAGAAGAAAAGGATAACCTTTCAATGACTGATACCCGGGGTTTGGCCCTCCCAGTCTGCTCATGCATATGTTCGCATGGAACACGATTTTCATCAGAGCTGCTCTCAGCTCCATCTTGAGATGTTTCCATAGCTCGTAGCATTCGCGCCCTCCGCAATAGGGAATTCGCGAGATGAAGGATATGGTCGCGTACGACCCTTGGTGCCCCCTGTCGATCATAAGTGGTTGACACCATCGACGCGGGAGAATTTTCTCGGATAGGTGGGAGGTAGGCAGACCTCCGCCACTCCACTCTCTTGTTGTGGAAATGGGCATAAGCACATGCCCCTCCCTATTGAACCCTGGCCTTGAAGCCTCTGGGTGGCCTGTGATAGGTAGGAATTTTCTTGTCAACAACTTCTCTTGGTGGTTCTTCTTCCGATGCAGGTTCTTCCAGCTTGGGTTTCTGCATCTTCTTAGGTCGCCAGACCTGCTTGAATTTTATGGGCTTTAGGGGCAGCTTGCCCTTAAAGGTGTTGTACATTGTCCTCCTTCCAGTCAATGCCTGGAAAGGGTTCTCTACATCTACCGCCGGTACCACCTGCTCCTTCTTGAACTCGCTACGTCCATTATGCAGATTGATCCTCACTTCCCCCACTAGTACGCTCTTTCTGGAGTTGGAAAGGCGAGCATGATGAGAAATGTTCTTCTCGTCCTCCTCAGCTTGTTGGGGCTTCTTCTTGCTTCTCTTTCTCATGTTCTTTTTACCATGGTCCACATGGTGAACCTGGCAGCTTAGCTTCTCTGCAGTCTCTTCGACCTTAACTTCGGCTTCCAGATGGAGCATGTCCACGAAAGCAACCCCCGAAAAATTGGGGAACTCCACAACTGGGGGAAAAGCCCCAAAGCGGGTCGGCACGACAAGATAGCCGTTCCGAGCATGGTCCTGGACAAGCTGCGGTCCAAAGCGCACCTCCGCCATTGGTCTGTTAGTTGAAATAAATAGACAGTTAGTATCGAGTAAAAAGGCCACAAGGGTTTCTATTTTGGCGAAAAGATGAAGAAAAGTTTGGTCCCACCACGCTGTGGAAATGGATTTTTATGAAGCCATCACAAATTATTTAAATTTAAAATTATTTATCATGTTCTCATGTGTGTACCGCATATTACAAATTCAAGTCCCATTTAGTGCTAAACAAGTCACTATAACAAAAGATGAATCGGTAATCGCAGAGCGTAGGCCTGCCAGTCACTGAAGCGACAACATGTTCTGCCTCCGAGAGTCGAAGGGCTTTAGGTCTATTTGCGCGTCGTCTAACTTCGTCAAATGAAAGTGGAGATTGGGTCGGGACCAAGATCCCATCGTTGCCTAAGCACAACGACGTTAATTACATCCCTCTGAGAGGGAAAACCCTTGATTAATCGCCAGAATAAAAGGTCTTGTGGCCTTTAACGGAAACATCCGATAAAAGATATGCGCATAAATGCAAATTTAGTTGCGCCTAATGCGAGACGACCAAAGCATAATATTTGACGCGTTATTTCAGATTTATTTAAAGGGTTGAATTGGTTTCAACATTATTTGATTTGTTTTCTTTTGGTCTTTTGCATTTTTTATTATTATGTTTGATCTTTTATTGGGTTGTCTTCTTCATTTATTGCCCTTTTGGTTTGATTAAATTTTTTTTTGATTGTTTGATTTGATGTAGGGTTTTATTTGATTTCGAATTTCTCTTCATTTTAAATTTGTTTTTTTTGAGTTCATTTGAGTTTGCAATTCATTTGGACTCTTATTCTAGGTGAGAATGTTTAGCCCAGTACTATTTGATTTGATTTCTTTGGTTTAAGATTGTTTTATTTGATTTGATTTTAACTTTGGGTATATTTTTGAGGTTATTATTTTTGCTGTATTTTTATGTTAGATTTGATTTAAAATTATTCATGTTTTCTTTTGTTATTTGATTTGAAATTTCCCTTCGTTTTGGATATGAAGTTATCATGTTGCATTTTCTTTTAAACTTGATTTAGAGTTAAGACAATTAGGTTTATTTTAGATGATTTGATCTATTTATTTTCATTTCTTTTATTTGAGTTATTTTATTATCATCATTATTATTATCTCATTATTCTCCTTTTTTTTATTAAATGAAAGATGAGATGAGTCTGTGCGTATGTGTGGGTTTGTTTGTTTTTTTTTTTTAAATGGATTTGCATGCAGGTGTGTGTACATATGTCTTGGTGGTTGTAGGTGTAGCAACGGTTTGGCACTTGAAAGCTGAACGGTGGCCCTTGAATTAGTTCTTTTCTTCCTTTGAGTCGCCAGGAGACTTCATGGGTTGGCTTTCATGGGTTGGTTTTCATGGGTTTTGAAATGGGAATTTAATAATGGAGAATTGGCGAGGGATGCGCAGGTGGGTGAACATTGGCTTATATGGGTGATATGCTAAACGGTGGCCATTGTATATAGAAAGGCTGAATGGTGGCACATGCTCAAGAGGGGGCTGAATGGTGGCCTTTGCAAGGGCTGTCGTTTAAGCGCTTATGCATGTATGTGGGGGTTGAACGGTTCCTGTGTGTGCTGCCTTGCTTGAATGGTGGCTCCCAGGCCCTCCACCGTTCAGCTTACCATTCGTAAGCATGATGCTTGAACGGTGGAGAAATGGTTTGTATGCGTGGAGAGCTGAAGGCCAATTAAAAAATTTATGTATTTCTTTTGATATTTTATATTTTTTTCAATTCTGTTGTTATTTATTATTATTATTATTATTATTATCATTTATTATTTTTGTTTGTCCTCATTTTTGATTTGTCAATTGGGGAAATATACGCCAGTGGTCATGTATCTCGTTCACATAAATACACAGATGTGACATAAGCTATTAAAATCACGGCTGAAGAAATAAAGTTGAAATCGGCAGAAATCCGGTATGATAAACCTGACTTGATGGTAGCCACCCTTGCCCACCAAATGCCAGGGTAGCACCTAGGGACGCTCACCCATGTACCCGAGGCGGCACCCACGAGGCAGTGTTCGCCAAATGGTGGCGACATAATATTTGCCAATAGTGCCAGATTACAACACAAGTTGCCCGATGGTTATGTTGGCACAAACGGATTCGGAAATCATCACGGAAAAATTTGGCAGCACCTCCCCTTAGTCTGTACCTTGGGGGGGGGGTGTCCGTGACATCTGTCCACCATGATGGAGATGGTGCCAACAACAGTGTTGATGCCGGGCCAACAACAACACGGTACACGACACCGATTCCCGAGCTGTACCTGAGAGATCGACATATGCCGAGACCGCAAACTGGGGCAAAACCGATGGGATATTGTTCCGGAATTAAATACCATTTCTATTTAACTTTTTTCACAATGTACACTCATGAATTGGTGACCTTGAGGTCCATCGGGTCACTTAAAATCCTGAACAGTGGATAGGGAAAGGGCCACCGTTCAGGGTCCTTCTTCTCTTTTATAGCAGCACTTCAAGGAGGAAGAGAAGTTAAACGGTGGGGGATGAAGGTGCCACCGTTCAACTTTTCCAATAGCTCAAACAAGGAGCGATGGAATTAGGAAATTGAGGGGCATTTTAGGCATAGAGAAATCGGTATTTCATGAAAGAGTTTATGAGGTTTTAGAACATCACCCCAGGGAAAATTTTAGATGAGGAAAAAGCTCATAATAGGAGAAAGTGGCAGTAGAAAAGGATGTTGAACGGTGGCATTATGGAGGGCCACCGTTCAAGAATTTCTTAAGCATCCACAGACCTAATGGCTCAACGGTGGGAAGGAATGGATGGACGATGGCATTGGCAGGGCCACCGTTCAGGTCCTTCAAGGGAGATATTTACTTGAAGTGGAGAAGGATGTTGAACGGTGGCATTGTGTAGGGCCACCGTTCAAGGCTCCAACATCCACTCAGGGGAGGAAATAACGTGGGAATTAATTGGTATCTCTTATGCAAAATCAGTGCGTTGTAGAAGAAATTTGGATGGCATAGACCGACGTTTTGAGGAAGATCTAAATAGATAAAATAGATCTCAATTAAGTGGCGGCTGATGCACATCATATGGAGGATGAGAGCTCAGCAGCGAGGGGCTCGAATTAGGCAGCGGGCCACTGCCCCAGTGTAAACGACAGAGAAAAGGACTGCCCAAAACCATTTGAACGATGGAAACACAACACGATGGCTGATATCATGCACATATGCGGTGGCGGTGCAAGCTCAGACCATGTTAACATGAGCAGCCGTATGAATAAAAAAAACAAACAGGAAAAAAAAAAACAACGGCTGTGCTGTTTTAAATCCATGAACACAGGGCATGGGTATTACGTTTACACCCAACCCAAGAATATTTGGGATTCCAACTATGATAAAAAGGAACACATAAACATAAACGAGGGCAAGCCAAAGTGTAAGCAGGGAATCACCAAAAATAAAAGAGAAGGGAAAGAAATTTCCAACTGTTATGAACAGTCATGCGATTTGAGGAGTTGAAGGGAAGTTTCAGACTCCATCCAATTCCTCTGTAGATGATATTGGGCACTGGGCCACCCAGTTCATTGCACAAGGAAAGGTGGCCTTTATCTCTTCTTCCGATATCCGAAAATCAGTAGAGAAGAACAATAAATGATTGCACACACCGTTGTACACAGGAACAGGAACGAACAAAACACGCATATGCATATAGAATGCTGTAGAGTTGGCATTTCAAGGGAAGGTAAAAAAAATTTACAGGGGGGAGAGCCCCCAAAAGGGAGAAGAGGCAAACAAAGGAATGAAAATTCGAGCTTCTCTCTTCCTGCTGCTCTCACCTCTCCCTATTCCCTTAACCGCTGCACACACTACCCTCTCCCCAAGGGGAAAAACCGGTTGGAGCTTCTCTTTTTCCTCCTCTCTTCTTCTGCCACGAGAGAAAGGGGCCTCTCTTCTGGAATTCTTTCTGCTGCCTTTCTCGTCTCTCTGATCTGCCACCTTTGCTACATAGGAGAAGGGGCCTTTTGCATGGTCGTCTTTCGAGGGCTGAGGTGGCTAGAGGCCCCAGTCCAAGACATACACTCTCTTCCTATGTATCTACAATGCATGCCATTCTGCTGTTTGATGCTAAACAAGTTGCTACACCTGGTTATTAGACCATTGGCCCATGTGTGGCCCAGAGGCCAAAACAACGGTGTAGACAGAGGCACTGGAAATAGGACTAGTTGGGGACCAGTGACGTCTACTGGTGTCCGTACCCCCAACTACGAGTGCGTTACAAGCGACAAACAACAAACTCTCACAAGTCGCTATCCCACTATCGTCTTTCCCTCAGCCGGATGTACAACTCAAACACAAGAGTGAGGGTGTCCAGGACAGATGACACAGACCTTGACGACACAACACCAGTACCGGGACAAGCCCCGAGCACAAAGCCTGGCTCACGCAGAACCTGGGGCACCCAACTGAAGAGGTAACCACAGTAGGCGTCGTGCTACTCGCCACGCACACACAAACCACGTGCGCACCACACAAACCCCATCGCGTTCATGTTGCGACGGAGAGGTACGTCGTATTTTCAACCACTGGGCATTTTTAAGTAACTTAGGCCAAGCAAAGCTGCAGTGCGCTCTGCTCGGCCAGGGGAAGGTGCTGTGGCGATTTTCGGGGTGATTCGTCGATTTGGTGGCATTTTTGGCGTGTTCTCGCTGCGAAGAACTTGCGTGGAGCGGGAGAAACGTAGAGAAAGTGTCGTTCTTATTGTTCTTCACAGAGGTAGGGTGATTCCTCCCATATTTGGGGCTGTGGATCTCATGTAATGATGATTGAAGGTGTTATTTGCTTTAAGAACAGTAGATATCATGATAGGGCACACATTAAAGCATGAAAAATGAGAATTAAACATGGTTTGTGGTTTGTGTGGTATGGGGTGGTGATCTGTAGTGGGCAACTTGGAATAGGGTTCCTGCCTGTGAAGGCGACAGAGCCCCCTGTCGCGTTTAGAACGCGATAGGCCCGACCCGTCTCGTTCAAGTTATGAACGCGACATATCGGTGTGTCCCGTTCTGAAGGCGACACTGCTCTATGTCGCGACCTCAGCCGAGAGGTTGCCTGGATGCATATGCTATCACTTTACCATGTTGCATTAGTGCTGCTCCAAGCCCTCTTCTGGATGCATCTGTGTAAATCACAAAACCACGCTGCCTGCCGGTAATGTCAATATTGGTGCTGCTGTAAGCCTTTTCTTCAATTCCATAAAACTTTTCTGACATTCACTTGACCACACAAATGGTACACCTTTTCTTGACAACCTGGTCATAGCTGCTACAATTCTGGAAAAATCCTATATAAAACGCGTGTAGTAACCTTCTAGGCCCAGAAAACTCCTAATCTCTGTAATTGTTCTTGGCGCTTCCCACTTCATAACTGCCTCCACTTTAGCTGGATCAACTGCAACTCCCTCTGCTGAAATAACATGACCTAGAAACTGAATTTCTTTCAACCAAAATTCACACTTACAGAACTTGGAATACAACTAATTGTCCCACAAAAGCTGCAATGTAAACCTCAAATGCACTGCATACTCCTCTTCAGATGTTGAATAAACCAGTATGTCATCTATGAAAACCACTATAAACTGGTCCACATGTGGATGGAAAATTCTATTCATCAAATTCATAAACGCTGCTGGTGCATTGGTTAGCCCAAATGGCATAACCACAAGCTCATAATGCCCATTGTCAATATCTTCTTCTCTAATCCTTAACTGATGGTACCCTGATCTCAAGTCAATTTTAGAAAACACCGTAGCTGACTGAAGCAGATCAAATAAATCATCAATTCTTTGCAACATGTACTTATTCTTTATGGTCACATTATTCAATTTCCTGTAATCAATACACATTCTAAAACTACCATCTTTCTTTTTTACAAATAGCATTGGAGCTCCCTAGGGTGAATGACTTGGCTTGATAAAATCTTTTTCTAACAGTTCTTGCAACTGTTTCGTTAGCTATTTCAACTCTGCTGGGGCCATTCTGTACGGTGCCTTAGAAATTGGCATTGTTCCTGACTGCAATTCTATGGTGAAGTCCACTTCTCTGTGTGGAGCCAAACTTGGCTAATCATCTGGAAATACATCTGTAAATTCCCTAATCACTGGAACTGCTTCTACCGACTTACCAGTTTCTACCAAACTCACTGAAACTAAATAAGCTATACACCCCACATTTAACAATTTTCTAGCTCTAATTGCTGAAATTATCAACTTAGAGGTATAAAATGACATACCTTGGAATTCAAACACTGCTCCACTGGGGTGACAAAATCCGACTCTCTTCTTTCTGCAATCTACCATAGCCCCATAGGCCTCAAGCCAATCCATTCCCAAAATAATATCATAATCTCTCAATTGCAAAGCATATAATCTAGCTGGCATCTGATTCCCTTGAATCAGAATAGGAGCCTCATCTACGTAGCAAGAGGTGAGCATAAACTCACCCGAAGGAACCTCTACTATCAATTCACACAGTTTCTCTTCTAATGGATGCACCATACAATCCAAAAACTCTCCAGAAATAAAAGAATGAGAAGCACCCAGATCAAATAAAACTCTTTCTGAAAAGTCATAGATAGGTAGTATACCTTCTATGAAATTTGATGCCTCTGCCTGGGCTCGGGTGATAGCCATAACCTGGCCCCTACCTCGCTGGTGCTGTGCTCCACTACCTCGTCCTGCTAGCTGCTGGGGATGCTGCTGCTGCTGCTACTGCTGAACTCCTCTTCCATAACCATATTCTCTAGGATAGGGGCAATTGCGGATCAAATGCCCCGACTGATCATAGTTATAACATCTATAGTCTGGTGGAAATGTAGGCTGCCTGGCTGTACTCTGCTGAGACTCCTCCACCTCCGGTCTCTAGCCTCGCCCCTGCTGGAACACCTGTTGCCGACCTCCTCCTCCTCCTCTAAATATTTTCTTAAACTTTGATTGTAACGACCCAACCTCCCGGACCCCCGCCAGGGACCCCCGAAGGTCGCGTTGCCACCCACGGATCCAAAGACCTGGAAGGGTTAGAATTTAGTCCAGTGAGATAGGAAATGAATTCAAATAACTATAACAAGAAAGTTCATATAATAATAAGGAAATTATGTATAACATGTCCCAAATAAAAGTACAGGTACATAAAGAATGGTGCAGTCCTTAAGGGACATACCCCGAGGACTTGCAAAAAGGCCACTCTCAACTCACGGTACAAGAGCTCTCACGCTCACAACTCACACTGTTGGCAATGCACGGCGAACAAGCCGCCACCACGACCGTCCAGCAACGAACTCCTGGGACCGCGAGTCCCTACCTGAAGAGAGTAGGGGGGTGAGCCACGCAAACAAGGCTCAGTAGGGATATCCAGTCCCTTACCAGCCAGAGCAGCAGGAACTCCAACAAGCGGAAGCAAAACTACTCTACAAAACAGTAAAGTGAGAAATGCCTACCATAGAGTACAACAAAGTAGCGGAAACAAAGAAACGCCTCCACCACAACCCGGGTCAGGCCAAAACACGACTCCTGCAGAACCATCGAAGTCAACACATGTGGAAGCAAACCCTCGGCATACACCCGCCGAGACAAAGAAGCTCACGAACACACCGGAGCAACCACAAGAGACCAGAGTCTCACGACACAAGCACCAACATCCCGGACCTCTGCGAGGTCAGGGAAGGAACAACCAGGTGTCCCCCTGAGAGACACGGACACCTCAGACCTCCACCAGGTCAAGGGCCCACAAGCAGAACCACCCTGCACCTCGGACACTCCACGAGGTTAGGGAACTACACACTCCGGTGCCGCCACAAACAGCACCAAGGAACAGGTTACCAAAACAGTAGTTGGGTGTCTACACAAGACTCCCCGAGAGAACCCGCAAAAGGGAAACCACTACACACGGCCCACAAGGCCAACCGAAAAAGCCCAAGGAAACGAGACACGGCTAGGCTACAACCACCGTGTAAACCAGGGCAACGAGAGCACAAGCTCGGAAACAGCGTGTGAAGTAACGTCACAGTAAGAACAACCAAGCCACCACCACAGGTAGCTAAGAGAGGGACACACAGTCCACCCCTCTTGCTCGCCAACTGCTGACTCCTGCCCACAACCTCCCTAGGTAGAGTGAGGCTAGCGAGTCATAGCAAAGAACACAACCACAAACACCGCAGTCCGGCCGAACTGCGGCCCCAAGCCTGACCTCCCTACGTGGCTCTGAAACCAACGCAGAGCGAGGCAGTGAGAAGGACTAGCTGGTCCACACTAGAAAAGCACCTCAACCACCTCGGAGACCCAGACCAGCTAAGAGAGCTCTACGAACGACTCTATGCCGTTGCCCCCACCGTTTTCCCCTTTTGCTCCAAGTCCGAGACATGAGCACGCCAGCCGCCTGGAGAACTCCCTCTAACAGACGCACGGGGCTGGGGGTCTCAGGTAACGGTAACAACCTATCTCACAGCAAGCCCTTAAGTGCCTAACACCAGGCGAAAAGAGAACTAGCGGAGCAACCACCACAGAAACAGCACAGCTGGCTTGTAACCAAAACAACCCCAGCAGGCATAGGCACGCACGATACCCCCTTCCGGAAACCCCCAGAAGGGCCGTCGGCCAACGTCGGCACACACGGCATGGCCCGAGAACTCGAAACATCACCAGGCAGAATAGAAAACCAATCAACTAGAACGCGACCATAGGTGCGTCACCTTCTGAGCAAGAAGGCGACGCCCAACCTGTCGCCAATAGGTCACGATGAACAGGGTGCCGCCTTCTGACCTGAACGCGATGTGACGAACCGTCGTGTTCAACATCAGAAGGCCAGACCCCAAGCGGGGCCACTGGCCCGCAGCCAAACGACACAGAAGCAAGAAGGCGACAAGGAGATCATCGCAACCCAACAGCGGAACGCGGCGAGGATCCTGCCACAATCAGAAAGCGACACACAGGGTGTCGCCTTCAGATTCAGAACGTGACGTATCAAACCATCGTGTTCCATATCTGAAGGCAGGGCTCTTGGGGCAGAACCACCCCAAATCCCACACCCCAAAGAGCCACAAGGCCATGGCCCACACAGGAGGACTGGCCTCGTGCCAAGTTGGAGAGACCTCCCTCCAACCACTTGGACACAAGCCATCCTACGCCACGATCGGAACTCAGAGACTGAAGAGCAGAGGGGAACACAACGGACAACCTGTCGCCACCAGAATGCGACAGGTTGCACATCGCCTTCTGTCTGGTGTAGCAACAGCTAACCTGTCGCGACCCCAGACAGAAGCTCGAACTGAGCATTTGGGCCATACCATGGTCCCACAAGCTACATTACTACCTCCAAACGACAAGGAGAGGAGAGCATACCACGAAAACAAGTAAAAGAGGGCTCGAGGGGCAACACACCACCTCTCCTCTCCCACACACAACATGCACGAAGCTTTAAACACGTAGACGGAGCACCACCGGCAAGCGTCCATCCGTGCGAAACCACAAGGGAGCTCATGAGCACGGAATGGACCGCCCAAAACTAAGCTCCATCTACACTAATCGGTATAGGAACAAGAGATCCCTACCGAGAACGATGAAGCAAACCCAAATGGGCCTTCACGAAGCCTCGGCCGCCTCCTCCTCTCTCCACGACGCTCCGTCGCTCCGCCACGAGCTCGCCGACGACTCCACCATGCCCAAGCCACCGGAGAGAGCAGGGGGAAGCTTCCCCTCCTCGGAGAGGAGGAGGGAAGAAGAAAGGAAAAGAAGGAGAAGGAAGGAGGGTTGCCTGGCTTAAGTCCTCGGAACCGAGGTCGTGAAAAGCTAGGCATCACGTCCCTAATAAGAACGCGACAGGCAAGTTGTTGCCTTCCCATAAGTTTTGACAGACTTGCGGACAGGCAGATAGCCTCCAGACCACATGTCACGCATGCAGGCGACTCAGGTGAATGCGACAGCTAGCACGTCGCCTTCACACCTACGCTGCGGACACGTGGCACACAAACCAATAGGCAACGGGAACGCGCCACAAGGGCCGTCGCCTTCTCAACTAGAAGGCGACTGGGAACACGTCACGTTCAGAACACGACACCCCGATCCATCGCGATCCCAAGGACAACACCATGGAAGCCAAAACCCAGAATGTTACAATACATCCAACAAAAAAATAATTTCGTCCTCAAAATCAAGGGTGAAACCCGGTCGGAGAAAACAACAGGTGCAAAGGGACCACTAAGTCGCACTGTGACTTCCCAGTGGTCACCAACACAACCCTGTCACAAGGGAGTGCCTAACCAGACATCCGACGGCTCTCAGGGCGCACAATAACGGCACAGAGCACACAATCGGATGTCGACAACTCCACAGGCATGGCGCGCACCAAGCTGACCAGAAAACACTGAAACCGCCAGTCAGAAACCACGCGACTGAGCCCTCAACAGACCACACTGTTGAGACCAACCGGTCAGTAACTCACTCTGTCGCCAACGACAAGATAGAGGTCCCAGCTACTAACGACATCCGAGAAAAATGCCAAGAGGTCATCCACAAGACTCCGCTGAATGGCTCCGCACAACTAGCAACAGCTAGCACCTACAGTAGGAGACAAAACCAAAGAAGACGTCTGATGTTGATAAGGCCAAGCATCTCGAGACGTCGGCAAACTGCACAAAAATCAAAACAACAGCAGAGGTCGAGGACAACACGTCGACCTCAAAAGGATCCAAAATGAACTCCCTCACTCCCAAGCGAGAGGGGAAACTCGAGCTCAAGCCGAGGCCAATACCTGGCGTACCACTGATAGGGCTACCTACACAAAGCAAAGCAGCCACCCCATAGCGGTAACGGTACAGCCACAAGGCATGGCCAACACGAAGTGTCTCAGAGGCGGAAAGCTCATTGCCTCGAACACCGAGCAAACTCACGAAGCGACGCACGGAGCACGCGATCACGAAATACAACACAAAACATGGTGCTCACACAAGCACCAGGAGCCACCCAAAGTGCAACACAATGCACTAGGGCTCCTGATGGTAAGAAAACAAACCAATCGAGCACGAGCACAGGGTGCCACCACAAGCACCAAAACCATGCAAGGTGCAACACAGTTGCACCACAGGCTGAAACAACACGGCTAAAAGGGAGGAATCTCCACAGGAGACCCGCCAAAAGCCACTCACAAGGAGTCGCAAGCCAAAAAGGGCAGGACAGGCTACACCGGCCCTGAACCCCTTTAAGGCACAAAGACACGGAACATCAAGACAGAACAACGCTCAAGGTGTAGTACACAACTGCACCATTGGCCTGAAACGACTCAAGGCCAACCGAAAGGGACTCTCCACCAGAGACCCACATAGGCAAAACACGTGGAGAACCAGCAGCTTTAAGAGTGCAACAATCACGTTGGCTCTTAGAAGCACACCACACAAGGCACCGCTCCCACCACGCAGGCTGAGAGGGCCACACACCAAACAGCGACAAGTGCCTCCAAGCACAGCTGAGGCACAAGCGAAAACTCCAACCGCGACGACGCTTGCACGCGTAAGCCAAACCACAGAAAACCGGTGTTGCCTCACACTGAACACAGGGCATGCTGCCCTACATCGTCCAGTCAGGCAACAAGAAACCAGCACAACAAGAGAAGGCGCAATGGGTTACCACACCCATCGTGCCACAAGGAAACAAAGCGCACAAGGGGAGCAACCAGCTCAACCTCAAAACAGCTCAACAGGGGAGGGACCTTCACCACGAAGGTCGCCACGGTGCGCAACACGGCACCAAGGCCATTGTCACGCCCCGACGCAGAATATCGGAACGCGAGGCAGTTGTAAGAAAATGTATAGAGCAAATACTAGACATCAAACCATTGCACAATGAATAATACTAAAGCAAAACTTTCTCATTAATAATTTCCAAGGTCTAGTTACAACCACTAATATTAGAGTCAATCTATAGGGCCCAATTACGTTGAAATAAAGTAAAGACTAAACTTCAAAACCTAACTACTACAACGCTAAACATAGTAATAGGATGCTAGGGTACTCATGACATCACTCCAGGTCGTTCCCATCCTCTTGAGTGTATGGTTCATCCTCGGTCTCACCTGAGAACACAATGACAAATAACGCAGGGTGAGCGATAACGCACAGTAGGACATAAATCTCAATAGTCAAGTATGCTTTAAATGATTAATGAATTAAAAGGTAGAGTAACTAATGATAAAGTGAGAGAGTCAAGTAAAAGATAGCAGGATAGCATGTGAATAAAATAGCACAAGTTTCCAAATATAGCATGAGAGTCGAGTATAGCACAAAAAAGCAAGATGGCCATAGCATAAATAGAACAAAATAAAGCAATAGCACAACGAGTATAGCATAGCACTTTGTTGTCAACCGACAATGAGAGAATATAGCACTTTTGATTGTCATTAGATTAATCTAGATAGTATGGCACTTGGATGTAATGCCGACATCCTGATCATTTAACTCCCATGGGCAAATGGCACTTTCGGGCGCTCTCCCCAGGACCAGATCGGGCCCCATTGTGCTGGCATTGGTTATATTGTTTATCTTTAGACAATCAGTCAATGGCCAATATAGAGTTCCAAGAAATATATGAGAGCACTAGATGAATAGATGAGATAGTAGAGTGAATGTGAATAGATGAGCGAGTAGTGTATAGACGAGAGTTAGTGGACATTGTACGTAACACGTCGAGAAATCAGGCGATGGTAACAGTTGCACAACATGCGCACTCGGTGTTGGCAGTCAGGTGGAACTCACGACTCTACCACTGGCCATGTTAAGCATAGGTCCAGAGGTCCGGCATGATTCACGATAAGAGCGAACTTCTAATAGCCATTTTGATCATATTGATCCCTAAAGGGTGTAATAGGTGTTAGGGTACAACCGGCTCATCGACCATGTGGGAATCCATGGACAGAGGAGACTTACGGAGGCCTTGAACAAAGACTTACTAGTCCGGCAGAAGGAATATCTGACGGTGAGTTCGTCCAAGTCAAGAAAGTGTGTAAAGAAACAAGTGCTCGACGTTCTAGAGGAATTCTAGAACAGTGGAACGTCGAGATCGGTGTTTCAAAACAATGCAAAAATCGAGGACAAGTTCATTTATAATTAAGGCAATTTAATTGCATAAACTACCATATATATTATGTGACATGTTCATGCCAGTTAAGCCACATTTGGATGGTTCGAGTGTGTGCATGTGACATGAAATCATAGATGGAAATTAGTCATGTGCATGTATTTTAAATCACATATAAAAGTTCAATTTATATTAAGTGCATTTACTGCGGGTATAACTGAGATTAAAGGGTACAAGCGCACTAGGCAATTAGAGCATTGCAAATCAAGGTTTTTCTGCAAAAACCTTGTGATCGCGATGGACACTTGTAAGGATCGCGACGGGGATGGATCAGAACGCGACAGTACCTTGTAAGGATCGCGACAGGCTTGTCTGATCAGGCACTGAGAACGCAACAGAGACCTGTAAGGAACGCGACAGACCGTTCAGACCAGGCACAGAGATCGCGATGGCGATGCCTGTCGCGTTCAGAATGCGACTGGCAGACTGTCGCAATCAGACCTCAGAACACGGCCTATCGGGCCATCGCGTTCTGTTGGTCTGTGCTCGAGTACGACAGGGATCAGACCTGCCTTGGATTACGAACCAGACTTTCCCTTTTTTGACATAGGGTTGTTATAATACTAAGAACAAATGGTATAGTACATGAAAAATCATGAAACCAGTTTTAAACAGATCCAGACATGCATGGGAACTTCTAGTAAATCAGAATCGGAAAGCAACGAAGGTTTCAACATGGTTTAATAAAGAGTATTCAGGATGAACATAGAACTGTGTACAGTTGGGCTCAACGAATTAATTCACATGATAGGGTGGATGGAAATTAGGGCTTTTCAGGGGCAAATGAAACTTAACATCCATCAGAAACTTCAATAAAAATTTTGTGGTATGAGATTAAGTGTAGAAGGAGAACAAGATTTTATAAGGGGGTTCGGGGTCAAGATAAGTGCAGAACTTCGAAAATCAAGAAGTAAATATTGACTTGATGACAAATCATGAAACTTAAGGGTATTGTTCTTGATGGTTAGGACAACCTACAGACAAAATTTTAGGATTTATGCTCATGAGAATGCCTACCTTTGATCGTTTTCCTCTTCTAGGGTTAAGACTTGAAGAACTCGGGGAAGAACTTGGGAGATTCCTCTTCTCCACGAATTCTCCTCCTCTTGGCCTTTCTTCCGGGTCCAGCAACCCCTTGGCATGAGCTAGGGCCGGCCATGAGGGTTTTAGGAGAGTATTTAAGCTTCTCCTCTTTCTATTTCCTAATTGGACTCTAATTCCCATTAATTCTGAATTTCCTCTTTTCCTCTCCCTTTTTTTAAGCAAGAGATCTCCTAATTGGCTTGAGAGAGAGAGAATTTCATGGCCAGGTAATTGGGATAGGTTTAGGATTCCAAATCCAACCCAAATCACTTATTTTAATACATTAAATACCCTCTTTTTATTTAAGTAATATTTTAGTTACGAATTTGGATATTTTCTATTATTCCCCTTTTAAAATCTCTATTTTTAGCCCACTAATTTCTAATGGGTCTATTTAACAAAGCCCATTACTTATTTTCATTTGATGGGTTTTATTTAATTCTCTTCTCTTTGATTTTTTAATTAATTTAATTAGTTTTATGTAAATTTTTAAATTCTCCAAAAATTCAGGTTGCTACATTCTCCTCCTCTTAAAAGAATTTGGTCCCCAAATTCATATGATCATAAGGGAGGAAATGTCTTACCGAAAAGATCGAGGTAGTTTCGTCTGATGACTCCTTCCGGTTCCCATGTGGCTTCCTCCACTCCGCGGTTATTCCATAAGACTTTAACCACGTGGATGGGACAGTTCCTGAGCTGTTGAACCTTTCGTTCCAGTATCTTGACTGGCTTCTCTTCGTATGTCACATCCTTGTTCAACACCAACTTCTCGTGGCGGATGATGTGTGTAGGGTCATAGACATACTTCCTGAGCATGGAGACATGGAACACATTGTGTACACATGCCAGATCTGGTGGCAATGCCAGTCGGTATGCAACCTCACCAATCCTTTCGAGCACTTCAAAAGGACCGATGAATCTAGGGCTGAGCTTTCCCTTTACTCCAAATCTTTGGATGCCACGTACAAGTGACACCTTTAAGAATACATGATCACCGACTTGAAATTCCAAGTCTCGCCTTCTTTTGTCGGCATAGCTCTTTTGTCTAGACTGATCAGTCTTAAGCCGATCTCTAATCACCTGAATGTCCTTGGTGGTACGTTGCACCATGTCCGGGCATAGCCATTGCTGTTCTCCAACCTCCTTCTAACATGCAGAAGATCTACAATTCCTTTCGTAGAGTGCTTCGAATGGTGCCATCTTGATGCTCGCCTGGTACCTGTTGTTGTAGGCGAACTCAATAAGGGATAGATGCTCGTTCCAATATCCTTGGAAATCGATAGTGCAAGATCTCAACATGTCTTCCACTATTTGGTTGGTTCTTTCAGTTTGCCCATCAGTTTGTTGATGGAATGCGGTACTAAAGTTGAGTTTAGTACTCAGTGCACCTTGCAGTCCTTTCCAAAAATGAGATGTGAATCTCGGATCTCAATCCGAGACTATGGATGATGGAACTCCATGCAGTCGTACAATCTCCTTGACGTATAAGGCAGCTAGTACTTCTACCGACCACTTACTCTTTATAGCAAGGAAGTGAGCGGATTTGGTTAGCCAGTCAACAATGACCCATATGGAATCGAGTCCACCACGAGTCTTGGGTAACCCCATGATGAAGTCCATGCCAATGCTTTCCCACTTCCATTCCAGAATATCTAACTGTCTGAGTACATCGGGAGGGCACAAGTGTTCCGCTTTTACTTGTTGGCAAGTAAGGCAGTGAGCAGCATGTTCGGCTACCTCTCTTTTCATGTTCGGCCACCAAAACGTTCTCTTCATGTCTTGATACATTTTGTTACCTCCAGGATGAATAGTGTACTTTGTCTTGTGAGCTTCATTCATTAATCTTCTCTTTAGTTCTTCATTGTCGGGAACACATGTCCGTCCTTGAAAGACAAGCCTTTCGTCTTCAGTCATTGCAAAGTCCGGTCCTTTGGCTAAAGTTTCCTTGACAGAAACTAAAAATGGATCATCATCTTGTTGGGCTTTGATCTCCTCGAGCAGATTAGATTGAATCTTGATATTGGCAACCAAGACTTGATCATCTCTATGTTCAATATTTAAGTCTAACCTTGCGAATTGTTCAAGTAGTTGCATCTCACCAAGGACTAGACTTGAAACAGATGCCATCAGCTTTCTACTAAGAGCATCAGCCATGGCGTTTCCCTTGCCTGGATGGTATTGGATGTTGAAGTCGAAATCTTTAAGGAATTCCAGCCATCTTCTCTGTCTCATGTTGAGTTCTTTCTAGGAGAATAAATACTTCAGACTTTCATGGTCTGAGTAGACAGTGAATTTCTCTCCATACAAGTAGTGTCTCCAGATCTTTAGGGCGAAGACCACTTCCGCCAACTCTAGATCATGCACAGGGTAGTTGACTTCATGTGTCTTTAGTTGTCTTGAAGAATAGGCAATGACCTTCTCCTTTTGCATTAGTACACAACCTAGCCCGATTCCTGAGGCATCGGTGTAGACAGAGAACCCTTCTCCCTCTATTGGCAAAGCAAGAATAGGTGCTGAGGTAAGACGGTCTTTAAGAGTTTGGAAACTTTTCTCACACTCTTTACTCCAGGAGAAGGGATTCTCCTTTCGTGTTAGACACATGAGAGGAACGGTGAACTTTGAGAAGTCCTTGATGAACCGTCTATAGTAGCCAGCCAGTCCTAGGAAACTTCTGATTTCGGTGACGTTGGTTGGTCTCTCCCAGTTGAGTACAACTTCGACTTTGGAGGGATCAACAGAGATGCCGTCCTTTGAGGTGACATGGCCCAAGAAGGACACTTCTTCGAGCTAGAATTCACACCTGCTAAGCTTTGCGTACAGTCTGTTGTCCTGCAAGACTTGCAGTGCTATCTTCAGACGTTCTTCATGCTCTTCTTTGGTCTTTGAATAAATGAGGATATCGTCGATGAAGATGACCACGAACTTGTCGAGGTAGGGCCGATATATGCTATTCATGAGTTGCATAAAGGCTGCAGGAGCATTGGTTAGCCCAAAAGGCATAACAACGAATTCATAGTGCCCGTACCTACTCCTGAAGACCGTTTTGAAGATATCGTCCTGTTTAATCCTCATTTGGTGATAGCTAGATCGAAGATTGATCTTGGAGAAATAATGAGCTCCAGATATTTGGTCGAACAGTTCATTGACTCTGGGCAAAGGGTACTTGTTCTTGATGGTGAGTTGATTGAGTTGTCGATAGTCGATGTAGAGCCTCATCGATCCATCCTTCTTCTTGACGAACAACATAGGTGCTCCCCATGGGGAAGTACTTGGTCTGATGAAACCCTTTTCTAGTAGCTCCATCAGTTGCGTCTTTAACTCCTTTAGCTTGGCAGGTGACATCCGGTACGGTTGACGCGATACCGGGGCAGCTCCAGGGATCAACTCTATGGCGAAGTTGACATCACGTTCCGGTGGAATCCCTGGCAGATCTTCAGGAAACACATCGGGAAAATCATGGACTATGTGAATGTCTTCTATCTTAGAACCCTTCTTTTCCACTACTACGGCTGCTAAGAAAGCAATACAACCTTTCGTTATCATGTTATGGGCTTTTATGGCGGAGATTAGAGACATCTGTCTCTTATGTCTAATCTCGGAGAATGCCAATTTAGGAAAGTCACTAAAGGTAACCTTCCCTTTCTTACAGTCGACACTTGCCCCATAAGTGGACAACCAACTAGCTCCCAAAATTACATCATAGCCTTCCATGGGCATATACACCAGGTCGGCTTTTAGGTTATGGTCTCTGATCATTACATCGGCAGATGGAAAGTAATTATTCAATTTCTTCTTTTCCTCTAGTGGAGTTGTGACAAAGAACTCACAACCCATCGATATAGGTTTAGTATTCACAGTATCAGCAAAGTTTTGAGATATAAATGAATGAGTGGCTCCAGTATCAAATAAAACAAATGCTGATAATGAGAAAACTTGAAGGGTAACTACCACGCCACCTTCCATAGCAGGTTCCTCATCATGCAGGGCTTGAAGACGACCCTATTTCTTAGGCGCATTAGGGCGCCTCTCATTCTCTTTTAGTAGCGGGCACTCGGGGATGCGGTGCTCGCGACTTCCGGACTGCATACATGCGCCGACCTTCCTCCAGCATTCATCAGCCGTGTGACCCAGCTTGTCGCAGTGTTTGTAGTTGCTTTTTGCTGGAGTGTATGGGACTATCACCTTGGGTTTCCTTTCTTGGCTAGGACCCTCTGTGAGGTTGAGGGGACACTTCTTGCCACTGTTTGGCCTAGCAGATGATTGTCCCGAGGTCAATTCCTTCTTCACGAACTTCCCTTCGATACGGTCGGTGAAGTCCGTAGCATCTTCCAACAGCTGAGCTTTCTTCACCATCTCGG
Source organism: Colocasia esculenta (assembly GCA_014218235.1). Taxonomy (NCBI): domain Eukaryota; kingdom Viridiplantae; phylum Streptophyta; class Magnoliopsida; order Alismatales; family Araceae; genus Colocasia; species Colocasia esculenta. Next base: position 66,426,258 of record CM024753.1, on the reverse strand, counting down.
CATAGGTTTGGATGTCGAGAGGTGCTAGTTGGGTGATGTATTGTCGCTTAAGGCTGTTGAGAAAGCGCTTAGCCTTCATTCTTTCAGTGTTCACCAGATGTGCAACATAGCACGCCAGTCTTGAGCACTGGGCTTCATACTCGGCCACAGTCAGGCTCCTCTGTTTAAGAGCAGTGAATTCCGCAGCCTTCCTTTCTTGGACACGCTCGGAGAAGTACTTGGTGTTAAATGCTTCCTTGAATTCGGTCCAGGTGAATTGACCGTTTTCCCTAGTAGCTTCCACTGACTCCCACCAAGCGTGGGCGTCCTTCTCCAGTTGGAAAGTAGCTAGTAGCAGCTTATCCCCCACTGCACATTGCATAACATGGAAAATTCTTTATGTTTCCTTCAGCCAGTGCTCGGCTTCATCTAGATCCGTGGATCTACTGAACCTAGGCGGGTTCAGAGTCCTGAAGTTACGATGCAACTCTCCTGCACCGCCACGGTTTCTGCCACCTTGGGTAGCTTGCATGATTGCACGAGTCAGTTCTTGAATGGTCTATTGCATGCCCCTCATTTGATCACGTTCAGCAACCATCTCGATTGCTTAGTTCCTACAAAAATAGCTTACTGTTATGATACTGATGTGAAATTTAATTCGTGCGTGTGTGAGTTTATTTTAGCTAGTTACCCTTGGCTCTAACCACAACTCACATAGGTAGGATAATTGACTCTAGTCGAGGCTGGTCAACTTAGATCACCCTATACTTAAGAATAACCTAGGCTCTGATACCACAAAACTGTCATGCCCCGACGCAGAATATCGAAACGCAAGGCAATTGCAAAAAAAGGTATAGAGCAAATACTAGACATCAAACCATTGCACAATGAATAATACTAAAGCAAACCTTTCTCATTAATAATTTCCAAGATCTAGTTACAACCACTATTATCAGAGCCAATCTATAGGGCCCAATTATGTTGAAATAAAGCAAAGACTAAACATCAAAACCTAACTACTACAACGCTAAACATAGTAATAGGACGCTATGGTACTCATGACATCACTCCAAGTCATTCCCGTCCTTTTGAGTGTATGGTTCATCCTCGGTCTCACCTGAGAACACAATGACAAATAACGCAAGGTGAGCGATAACGCCCAGTAGGACTTAAATCTCAATAGTCAAGTAGGCTTTAAGTGATTAATGAATTAAAAAGTAGAGTAACTAATGATAAAGCGAGAGAGTCAAGTAAAAGATACCAGGATAGCATGTGAACGAAATAGCATAGGTTTCCAAATATAGCACGAGAGTCGAGTATAGCACAAAATAGCAAGATGGTCATAGCACAAATAGCACAAAATATAGCAATAGCACAACGAGTATAGCATAGCACTTTGTTGTCAACCGACAATGAGAGAATATACCACTTTTGATTGTCATTAGATTAATTTAGATAGTATGGCACTTGGATGTAATGCTGACATCTTGATCATTTAACTCCCATGGGCAAATGGCACTTTCGGGCGCTCTCCCTAGGACCAGATCGGGCCCCATTGCGCTGGCATTTGTTATATGGTTTATCATTAGATAATCAGTCAATGGCAAATATAGAGTACCAAGAAATATATGAGAGCACTAGATGAATAGACGAGATAGTAGAGTGAATATGAATAGATGAGCGAGTAGAGTATAGGCGAGAGTTAGTGGACATTGTACGTAACACGTCGAGAAATCAGGCGATGGTAACAGTTGCACAACGTGCCCACTCGGTGTTGGCAGATAGGTGGAACTCACGACTCTACCACTGTCCATGTTAAGCACAGGTCTAGAGGTCCGACGTGATTCAAGATAAGAGCGAACTTCTAATAGCCGTTTGGATCGTATTGATCCCTAAAGGGGGTAATAGGTGTTAGGGTAGAACCGGCTCGTCGACCATGTGGGAATCCATGGACAGAGGAGACTTACGAAGGCCTTGAACAAAGACTCACTAGTCTAGCAGAAGGAATATCCGACAGAGAGTTCATCCAAGTCAAGAAAGTGTGTAAAGAAACAAGTGCTCGACGTTCTAGAGGAATTCTAGATGAGTGGAGCGTCGAGATTGGTGTTTCAAAACAACGCAAAAATCGAGGACAAGTTCATTTATAATTAAGGTAATTTAATTGCATAAATTACCAGATATATTATGTCACATGTTCATGCTAGTTAAGCCACATTTGGATGGTTCGAGTGTGTGCATGTGACATGAAATCATAGATGGAAATTAGTCGTGTGTGTGTATTTTAAATCACATATAAAAGTTCAATTTATATTAAGTGCATTTACTGCGGGTATAACTGAGATTAAAGGGTACAAGCACACTAGGCAATTAGAGCATTGCAAATCAAGGTTTTTCTGTAAAAACCCTGTGATCGTGACGGACACTTGTAAGGATCGCGACGGGGACATATTAGAATGCGACAATACCTTGTAAGGATTGATACAGGCTTGTCTGATCAGGCACCGAGAACGCAACAGAGACCTGTAAGGAACGCGACATACCGTTCAGACCAGGCACAGCGATCGCGACGGCGATGCCTATCGCATTCAGAACGCGACTGGAAGACTGTCGCAATCAGACCTCAGAACGCGGCCTATCGGGCCATCGCGTTCTGGTGGTCTTTGCCCGAGTACGACAGGGATCAGACCTGTCTTGGATTGCGGACCAAACTTTCCCTTTTTTGACACATGGTTGTTCTAATACTAAGAACAAATGGTATAGTGCATGAAAAATTGCAAAACCAGTTTTAAACAGATCCAGACATGCATGGGAACTTCCAGTAAATCAGAATCGGAAAGCAACGAAGGTTTCAACATGGTTTAATAAAGAGCATTCAGGACAAACATAGAACATTGTACAGTTGGGTTCAACGAATTAATTCGCATGATAGGGTGGATGGAAATTAGGGCTTTCAGGGGCAAATGAAACCTAACATCCATCAAAATCTTCAATAAAAATTTCGTGGTATGAGATTAAGTGTAGAAGGAGAACAAGATTTTATAAGGGGGTTCGGGGTCAAGATAAGTTCAGAACTTCGAAAATCAAGAAGTAAATATTGACTTGATGACAAATCATGAAACTTGAAGGTATTGTTCCTGATGGTAGGACAACCTACAGACAAAAATTTAGGATTTATGCTCGTGAGAATCCTTACCTTTGATCGTTTTCCTCTTCTAGGGTTAAGACTTGAAGAACTCGGGGAAGAACTTGGGAGATTCCTCTTCTCCATGAATTCTCCTCCTCTTGGCCTTTCTTCCTAGTCCAACAACCCCTTGGCACGAGCTAGGGCCGGCCATGAGGGTTTTAGGAGAGTATTTAAGCTTCACCTCTTTCTATTTCCTAATTGGACTCTAATTCCCTTTAATTCTGAATTTCCTCTTTTTATCTCCCTTTTTTTAAGCAAGAGATCTCCTAATTGGCTTGAGAGAGAGAGGATTTCATGGCCAAGCAATTGGGATAGGTTTAGGATTCCAAATCCAACCCAAATCACTTATTTTAATGCATTAAATACCCTCTTTTTATTTAAGTATTATTTTAGTTACGAATTTTGAATATTTTTTCTATTATTCCCCTTTTAAAATCTCTATGTTTAGCCCACTAATTTCTAATGGGTCTAGTTAACAAAACCTATTACTTATTTTCATTTGATGGGTTTTATTTAATTCTCTTCTCTTTGATTTTCTAATTAATTTAATTAGTTTTCTCTTATTTGATTTTCCAATTATCAAGATTTTAATATTATGTAAATTTTTAAATTCTCCAAAAATTCAGGTTGCTACAGCCATGGCAGAGCACCACCACCCTGAGCAACCACGAAATGTAGAGGAAGAAGGCACATAACTGGCTTCTTCCTCACACAAAGGAGAAAATAGCACGCAAGGCTAGCACTCACACGTGAGGCACAACCAACCAAACACCCGCCACACTCACCAGACTACCATCTGGTAGAGCACGCAGGGTGCAAGAAACGAAGCAAAACACTCGACCACGGGGACACATAGAGTCCCACCAACGCAGCCGAGAAACGCGCAAACAAACTGGAAGACAACCTGGCCAGCACCACGGCCAGAGGCACCACACCTTGACCGACAGCACCCAGGCAGATTGAAACACAGATAGTCCAACCGGAACAACGATAGCTCATTTCCAAGAGAGAGAGAGAGAGCAGCGACAAGCCAAAACAAACACAAGGTAGCTTGGGGAGGACCTCCACCCAAAGCGCCAAGAGCCATTCTGGAAACCATCACCAGAACACAGCCCAAACGAACGACCAATAGAGAGAACATAGGAGACAGCGGAAGCAACACAACTGGTCTTGGGAGAACCTCCAACAGAACCACCAAGGCGCTGTTGTGGGGAAAACCCACCAGAACGCAACGGCCAGCACAACAGTAGCATACCTCAACCCTGAGGTAGCACAACAACTGGAAGAAGCAAGCCAGAACAGTCTTGAGAGGAACCTCACTAGGACAACAACCAACAATTCTGGAAAATCGCACCAGAACATAGGGCAACCAAGCGACCTCGAGGGCAACGCAACGGCAACCAACCAAACAACAGAGACCTCAAACTAAGGAGGCAACACAGCGGAAGACTTTAACGAGTACAAAAGCAGTCCCAGAGGGAGAGGAACTCTCACTAGGACAAAAACAAACAGTTTTGGGAAACACCATCAGAACACAGCAGCCAAGCGATGCACCTCAACCCAGAGGGCAACGCCGCAACAACCAGAAACGAGCACAACAAAGTTCTGTGGAAAACCTTACGTCCACCAGAACCAAACAGAGAAGAACTCCGGGAGCACCTCACCAGAGTTGACAACTAGCCGGCAACAACCACAGATAGGTGTCGCAGCGCTCAACCAGCGGTGCAACACAACACACAAGCATCTGCTTAGCTCGAGTAAACGACATCGACTGAGCAGAGCACAGTGCCCAATGGTGCACAGGACATGCAAGGCCAAACACACAGCCAACAACACACAGCCCAACAACAAGGGGACATCCAACAAGGACACACCCCAACTTGAAGGGGACAACCTACAAGGACACACCCCAACAACAAGGGGATGGCCAACAAGACAAGGACACCTTCTACCGGTTCCGTAGACCACAACCCTGCACCAGTGAAGGCCACACCACACGTAGGCTCTCTCAGCCTTCGTGACACACCCACACAGACGCGCAAGCCGAAGACGAAGCCAACCGCAGCACGAGCGAAATGGCAATAACGCTCGAAGTCCCAACAACAGCAGCAACACTCTCCTACAGATCACACTCGAACTCTGCAGGAAAGCTAGCCACCTGCAACAAAGAACCAATTGCTCACCTAACAGCACTCTACACGGACGGGCCAACAGCGCACGAGTACCTTTCTTTGGGACAACCATAGTTATCAACTCATTAAAAAATCTCGTTGGACCCCTGAGCTCTGATACCACTATAACGACTCGACTTCCCGGACCCCCGCTAGGGACCCCCGAAGGTCGCGCCGCCACCCACGGATCCGAAGACCCGGAAGGGTTAGAATTTAGTCCAGTGAGATAAGCAATGAATTCAAATAACTATAACAAGAAAGTTCATACAATAATAAGGAAATTATGTACAACATGTCCCAAATAAAAGTATAGGTACAGAAAGAAAGGTGCAGTCCTTAAGGGGCATACCTTGAGGGCTTGCAAAAAGGCCACTCTCAACTCACGGTACAAGAGCTCTCACGCTCACAACTCGCACTGTAGGCAACGCACGGCAAACAAGCCGCCACCACGACTGTCCGGCAACGAACTCCTATGACCGCGAGTCCCGACCTGAAGAGAGTAGGGGGGTGAGCCTGGCGAACAAGGCTCAGTAGGGATAACCAGTCCCTTACTAGCCAGAGCAGCAGGAACTCCAACAAGCGGAAGCAAAACTACTCTACAAAGCAGTAAAGCGAGAAACGCCTACCACAGAGTACTACAAAGCAGCAGAAACAGAGAAACGCCTCGACCACAACCCGGGTCAGGCCAAAACACGACTCCCGCAGAACCAGCAGAGTCAACACATGCGGAAGCAAACCCTCGGCACACACCCGCTGAGACAAAGAAGCTCATGGAACACTAGAGCAACCACGAGAGACCAGAGTCTCACGACACAAGCACTAACATCCCAGACCTCCGCGAGGTCAGGGAACGAACAACTAGGTGTCGCCCCGAGAGACACAATGCAACCAAGTGAGAACAAATGTCTCACCACAGGCACGGCCACCTCAGACCTCTACCAGGTCGAGGGCTCACAAGCAGAACCACCCTGCACCTCGGACACTCCACGAGGTCAGAGAACTACACACTCTGGTGCCGCCATGAACGGCACCAAGGAACGGGTTATCGAAACAGCAGTTGGGTGTCTACACTAGACTCCCCGAGAGAACCTGCAAAATGGAAACCACTACACACAGCCCACAAGGCCAACCGACAAAGCCCAAGGAAACAAGACACGGCTAGGCTACAACCACCGTGTAAACCACGTCAATGATAGCACAAGCTCGAAAATAGCGTGTGAAGCAACGTCACAGCAAGAACAACCAAGCCACCGCTACTGGCAGCTAAGAGAGGGACACACAGTCCACCCCTCTTGCTCGCCAGCCACTGACTCCTGCCTACGACCTCCCTAGGTAGAGTGAGGCTAGCGAGTCACAGCAATGAACACAACCACAAACACCGCATTCCGGCCGAACTGCGGCCCCACACCTGACCTCCCTACGTGGCTCCGAAACCAACGCAGAGTGAGGCAGTGAGAAGGACTAGTTGGTCCGCACCGGAAGAGAACCTCAACCATCTCAGAGACCCAGACCAGCTAAGAGAGCTCTACGAATGACTCTATGCCACTGCCCCCACCATGTTCCCCTTCTACTCCAAGTCTGAGACTTGAGCACGCCCGCCACCCGGAGAACTCCCTCTGACAGACGCACGGGGCTGGGGGTCGCAGGTAATGGTAACAACCTGTCTCACGAACAAGCCCTCAAGTGCCTAGCACCGAGCGACAAGAGAACTAGTGGGGCAACCACCACAGAAATAGCACAGCTGGCTTGTAACCAAAACAAGCCCAGCAGGCACAGGCACGCATGGTACCCCCTTCCGGAAACCCCCAGAAAGGCCGTCGGCAAACGCCGGCACACACAATACGGCCCGAGAACTCAGAACACCACCAGGCAGAACATAAAAACCAAGCAACCAGAATGTGACCATAGGTGCGTCGCCTTCTGAGTAAGAATGTGACGGCCAACCTGACGCCAACAGGTCGTGGCGAACAGGGTGCCACCTTTTGACTTGAACGCGATGTGTCAAACCATCGCGTTCAGCATCAGAAGGCCAGACTCCAAGCAGGGCCATCGGCCCGCAGCCAACCGGTACAAAAGCAAGAAGGCGACAAGGAGATCGTCACAACCGGTACAAAAGCAAGAAGGTTGCACGTCACATTCTGTCTAGTGTAGCGACAGGTAACCTGTCGCGACCCCATGCAGAAGCCCAAACTGAGCATTTGGGCCATACCATGGTCCCACAAGCTACAATACTACCTCCAAACGAAAGGGGGAGGGGAGCATACCACGAAAACAAGTAAAAGAGGGCTCGAGGGGCAACACACCACCTCTCCTCACCCGCACACAACATGCACGAAGCTTTAAACATGTAGACAGAGCACCACCGGCAAGCGTCCATCCGTACGAAACCACAAGGGAGCTCACGAGCATGGAATGGACCGCCCAAAACTAAGCTCCATCTACCCTAACAGTATGGGAACAAGAGATCCCTACCAAGAATAAATAAGTAAACCCAAATGGGCCTTCACGAAGCCTCGGCCACCTCCTCCTCGCTCCACGATGCTCCGCCGCTCCGCCACATGCTCGCCGATGACTCCACCACGCCCAAGCCACCGGAGAGAGCAGAGGGAAGCTTCCCTTCCTCGGAGAGGAGGAGGGAATAAGAAAGGAAAAGAAGGAGAAGGAAGGAGGGTCGCCTGGCTTAAGTCCTCGGAATTGAGGTCGCGATAAGCTAGGCATCGCGTTCCTAATAAGAACACGACAGGAAAGTTGTCGCCTTCCCATAAGTTCTGACAGACTTGCTGACAGGCAGACAACCTCCAGACCACATGTCACGCATGCAGGTGACTCATGTGAATGCGACAGCTGACACGTCACCTTTACACTTACGCTGCGGACACATGGCACACAAACCAACAGGCAACGAGAGTGCGACACAAGGGTCATCGCCTTCTCAACTAGAAGGCGTCAGGGAACATGTCACATTCAGAACGCGACACCCCGATCCGTCGTGAAAGGACAACACCAGGGAGGCCAAAACCTGGAATGTTACATTGATCCCCACTCGCTAAAACCTGAGGAAGATGGTCCCCCTGGCGCCTTTCCTTCGCTGATCCCTGAGGACTGCTGGGGTAGCCGAAAACTACCTAAACCTGACTCTCCTGCCTGACGAGTCCGAACGAACCTCTCCAATGTGGCTGCTCACTGGGCTGCCTCCTCTACAGTTTTGCACATAAGTGGTATCACTGCATTTTGCAATTATGTCCTCAAGCCTCGGATAAAATACTCAACCATCATAGCATTATCTGATACAACATATGGCGCATATCTGCTGAGTGCCATAAACCACATCTGGTACTCTAAAATAGAAGAATTTCCTTGCTGAAGTGTTCAGAACTGCTCCCTTTTTGCCTGATGAACTTGCATAAAAAAGAATGTATCATTGAATACCTCGAGAAATTCCAGCCATGTGATAGCCTCCTCTGTCCTGCCAGCAAAAGTGGTCTGCTTCTTTAATCTCCACCATTCCTGCGCAAAACCCCACAATTGATATGTAGCTAAGATCACCCTGTCTGTTGGTAAACACCTCATCATCACAAAAACTCTTCTCAATCTCATGAATCCAGTGCTCAACTGTGTCTGGATTCGGTCCACCTATATAGGTAGGCGGCTGCAGTCCTTAAAATCTTTCAACCTGCATAACTGGTTCTTCTGCTACTCTCACTGGTGGCGGTGGTGGTGGCATAGGTACCACAAGAGGTACCTCCACACCAGGTGGTGGTAGAACTAGTGCCACTAGTACAGCCCCTTCTGCAACTGGTGGTACTGCTACTGGCGGTACCGGTGCCTGCTGGTCCAGTCTCATCCGAATATCCGTAAGACTCTCCCATATCCTTTCTATCATTTGCTGGGTAGACTCTTCTGGCTCATCTCCTCCACCACCCCAATCCCTTCTATCAGCCATCTCAAATTCCTGCATAAACAACATTCCAACCACATACATACCAACAAAACATTACAAAACTAGGGTCAGCTACCAGCAGTGGACTAGTGTAGAAATAAGGCTATGTAATTTCCCAATTCCTTTATAGCTATATGGACCTTGTTCTGATACCAACTTTGACGAACCATGTCATTCAAACCCGTTAACCTGGTAACAAGCTTGACCCGACTCCGTCTCCCGCGAAAGAGCCATAGCCTTGCAAGGGATATCACACACATGTCCATGAAAACAGAAAGGAACACACTAATATATATATATATATATATATATATATATATATATATATATATATATATATGATTCACAGTTTCACACATATTTACATTGGTTTTACATAGCCAAATTTCAACAAAAGTCAAGTAAGGTACAAGAGCTTGGGGCATACCCCGAGCTACAACTGGAAAAAGAACTACACTGCTGGAGGCATCGGCCCAACTCCACTGTGATGCGGCTCTGAATTGGAAGACGGTAGAGAAACCTCCTGCTCTCCTTCAACTGTAGGGAGTAGGGGTGAGCCTCGCTAGTCACTGGCTCAGTAGAGAAACTCCCAAAAAAACTGAGCAAACCAAAATCAAGTACGAAAGCAGGAAGCTATGCTAGCAATTTATAGCACAATTAAGCAGGATATTAAAGCTATAAATTCCACTTACCACTTACCGTCAACATAAACTGACTTAATAAATAAACGGAGAAACCACAACTCGGTGTACGTGCTAAAGTAGACTTCACCACACTCAAGCCACGTAGACTGGTTCGCGACAACAGCAACTGACTCGGATAAACCACACAGGTCTACCTCTTAGCCTCGCAGCCACGGACGAAAGGTCCAGCTACCGCTCCACGAGAACAAGCCAAACAACTGTGGAGACCAACCAACACCACACCCGCGGACCACACTTCCACGGGCCCATAGCTGGCACCTTTAGGGACTCTGTCCTGAGTTCCCTAAAGTGAAGCACTAGAAATAGGACTAGATGGGGACCAGTGACGTCTACTGGTGTCCGTACCCCCAACTGCGAGCGCGCTACAAGCAACAAACAACAAACTCTCACAAGTCGCTGTCCCACTGTCGTCTTTCCCTCAGCCAGACATAAAACTCAAACACAGGAGTGAGGGTGTCCAGGACAGACGACACAGACCTTGACAACACAACACAAGTACTAGGACAAGCCCCGAGCACAAAGTCTGGCTCTCGCAGAACCTTGGGCACCCAACTAAAGAGGTAACCATAGTAGGAGTCGTGCTACTCGCCACGCACACACAAACACTACAAGAAAAAGCGCTAATAGAGACCGATATAGAGACCGAAAATTTCGGTCCCTATTTGGTCCTTAAATAGTGACCGAATTGTCACTAAAATTAATCGGTCGCTAAATAAAAGATTTAGAGACCGATTCAAAATCGGTCCCTATTCAGTCCCTCAATAGTGACTGAATAGGGGACGGTCCCTATTAGGGACCGAATATGGACTGAAATATTTCGGTCCCAATATAGGGACCGAAATATTTCAGTCCCTCCGAAATATTTCAGTCCCTATTCGGTCCCTAAATAGTGACCGAATAGGGACTGAAATATTTCGGTCTCTATATTTGGGGCCGCAACATTTCGGTCCCTATTCGGTCCCTAAATAGTGACCGAATAGGGACTGAAATATTTCGGTGTCTATATTTGGGACATAAATATTTCAATCCCTATTCGGTCCCTAAATAGTGACCAAATAAGGACTGAAATATTTCGGTCTCTATCTTTGGGACCGAAATATTTCAGTCCCTATTCGGTTCCTAAATAGTGACTAAATAGGGACTGAAATATTTCAGTCTCTATATTTGGGACCGAAATCTTTCGGTCCCTATTCGATCCCTAAATAGTGGAAGGTTAATGAGGTAAATATGATTTATCTACTTTTGATGCACGGTTAATGAGGTAAATATGATTTATCTACTTTTAGGACAATTTATACTTGATAAATATTTTTTCAGGAAAATTTTAAATAAAAATTACTATAAACGTACCACATTGTAATTAGACAGTGGTTGAAATTTTGTTTTATTTGGATGTCATTTACATATTAAATTAAGGTTCCAAAGAGACATAAATGAATAGTAATCTAGTTAAGTAACTTGTTTACATAAGATTTAACCTGCATCTAAATGTGAACATGTGTACGTAGGTAGTGGTAGGTATGTGTAAAAGTGTATATATTTATTAGTATATATATATATATAATATATATATATGTGTGTGTGTGTGTGTGTGTGTGTGTGTGTATTAAAAGAAAAGATAAAATAATGTTAAAGAAATGGATAAACTTCCTGCATGCATATATATACGTGAAGTGTACGTGCTTGTTAATTATATATGTGTGTGTATTAAAAGAAAAGATAAAATAATGTCAAAGAAATGGATAAACTTCCTGCATGCATATATATACGTGAAGTGTACGTTCTTGTGAAGGATTCTTATTCTTCTTCTTTTTTTCTGACTGTGTTCTGGAAACAGTGGTAGTGTCAATACTATCTGTCCAGTAGTGTCAACACTATTGTCCAGTAGTGTCAACACTATCTATCTAGTAGTGTCAACACTATCTATCCAGTAGTGTCAACACTATATATCTATGCAGTAGTGTTGACCTATCCGTCCAGTAGTGTCAACACTATCTATCCAGTAGTGTCACCATTATCTATCCAGTAGTGTTGACCGATTTTTCACTTATAGTGTCGACCTATCCCTTCATAGTATCGACCTATACCTTGCAGAGAGTTGACACTATCCTTCAGAGTGTCAACACTCTCTTCTATTTAGGTTGACACACTCTGTTTTCAAATCAACTTAACTCCTGTCTCCAATGACTTAGGTCGACACACCCTGCTAATTAGAATTCTTTCTTGAAATAACTTTTACATGAACTATGATACACTAATTAATTCCAGATTTACTTGAAATAATTATTAAGCTACTCCTTCTTCTAAAAAGTGATTTATAATGTATTCATTTATCAGTTCTTACTCGATTTGCTTATCTCATGTTCTTGAAAATTCACTTGTAATGTCTAGAACTTGGGATCTCTAGCTAGATCACTCATGAATTTACAATGAGCCAATAAAAGGGCCCTGACCTGGTCCTAGGAGGAGCACCCAAAAGTACTTGTGCCCATGGGAGTGTGAATGGTCTGATGCGGCATTGCACCTAAAGTATATGTTAAAAATTTGTAGACATCTGGTTTCAGATAGTGTACATGTGAGTATTTGAAACTCAATATCTAATTGTTCAATACATGAGAAATTCTCACTTCCTGAGAACTCCAAGGAAGAAATTTGTTTACTTGACTTTTCTTATTTCTGATTTTACCCTTTACTTGACAATACATGTCTAACATCCTCACAGTGACATATTTGCTACACATGGTTCAAGATGTTCCATTTTTTTGCGATAAGAACTGACGAAGCGGCCTAGCTCTCCACTTGTGGTAGGAAGTTTTCCTTCTATGCGCACTGCGACGTCATCACTTTTCTTGCAGTTTGATTATCTATCCAATCTAGATGCACCTCTGCTTCCCATCTCCAAAAGTTTATGTTTGATGTTGTCAGATGTTGGTAATATCATAATACCAAATCAATATTATCGGCACATGCACTTGCATGTGGCATATTTTTTATTTACTTTTAAACATGTACATTTATATTTCAATAATAATTAAAATACTATAGAAATAAAAAATGAACTATATTAGTATGTAATTTAAACATAAAATATGCTCAATATATATTTCATCCATCTAAAAGATATTATCAAAAATTGATAATTATTTATTGATATTTTAAAAAATATACTTAAATTTGATATTGTATTTTATCTAACCTAGATCAACAACTATTATAAATACTTAATACACGCATGCACAACACCCTCTCCGTCGTATATTTAAATGTAACATTTATACTAACAAACATATAAATATATATTTTAAATATTTAAATAATTATTTTATGTATGTTATAGATATATTCAAGTATGGTATATATTATATAGTCGTATATATCTAATAATATTTACATATATATAAATATCTAATTACATAATTAATTAATTAGTTAATATATATATATATATATATATATATATATATATATATATATATATCTATCTATCTAAACAATAAATAAGAAGCTCTTTTTTTTCTTCCATAATATAGAGAAAAATATGGACCTTTCTCAAAATTTTAAATAATTAATCTGACTTCTCAGGTCCACACACACAACGAACTCACAGTTTAATCGTATGTGTTTTTATCTATCGAAATTAGGGCTGTAAATGGAACCCAAAATTCTGATTTTCCGACCCGATACTGATAAAAATTAATGAGCTCGGAATTAAAGATGATACTGATTTCTTATTGGAATCGGTATCGAGTTTTCTGATAATATATCGATATCAGATTTGGAACCACTTATTTTTGAAACTGATTTCTAATTGATTAAAAATTAATAAAAAAAAAAACCCACTTTAACCCTTCCTAGTTCTTCCCCACTACCCAGTCCTCACCCCGACGCCCAGAGGATGCCGTTCCCTTCCTCCCCCTTCCCGTCTTGGCATCTTCCCATTTCTAGGTTTGCAGCGGGCCCCCAAATCCCCTCTTGTCGGACCCCTCCAGCCCTCCTGCCTCCTCCCCTCGTCATCTTGGCTCGCGATCGGCCGGCCACGGACCATTGCAGATGCGGCGGCGGCTCCTCTGCGCGGAAGCTCCGACGAGTCGGCGACTCCACAGTCCACAGCACTGTGCACACCTGCACGACGGTAAGTGTCTCTCCCAGTCTCCCTCTCATTGCCCCACTCCCAGCTCCCCCCCTCCGGCAGTCCAGCCCTCCCTCCCTCTGTCTCTCCCAGTCTCCCTCTCATCCCCCCACTCCCGGCTCCCCCCTCCGGCCCTCCCCCCCTTCGGCGGTCCGGCCCTCCCTCCCTCTGTCTCTCCCAGTCTCCCTCTCATCCCCCCACTCCCGGCTCCACCCCTCCGCCCCTCCCCCCCTCCGGCGGTCCGGCCCTCCCTCCCTCTGTCTCTCCCAGTCTCCCTCTCATCCGGCCCTCCCCCCTCCGGCTCCTCCCTTTCTGCACTCCCCCCCTCCGCCCTCCGGCCCTCCCTCCCTCTATGTCTGTCTCCTTCTCATCCCCCGATTCCCCCCACCTGTGCTCCCGGCTCCACAAACTACCCCGATATCACTTCTTGTCTACTCTTGGTTTCTTGGGTACATGGATCTACAACAGAGACGCACTCCATGTTATCCAGAACAGGGGGGCTTCCGTTTGTAAGCTTTACAGTGGAGCACAGTTTTGTCTTTGTTCCCAAGTTGGTTGCTTTGTTCTTCCCAATCTTTGTGAAGAATCTGATGTTTGGGGAGTACAGTTTGTCTATTTTGTTTTTTTTTGTTTTTTCCCTTTTAGATTCATGGGAACCTTGTGAACTTTTGCTGTCTTCTGCTCATCTTTTTCCCTCTTCTGACATGGGTCTTGTTCTTGCTGATCCAAAAACTAAATCAGGGAAGCGGAGCACAGAGGCTGCTGTTTTGACTGTGATTCAAAGGTATAGCATGACTTGCTTAACCTGTGTGTGACTTGATTTCCTTTTTCTTCATCATTTTATAGTTCTATTTATTGTGATAGTAACTTTGTAAACTTTCTTCCTGTTCACTTATAACTTGAAATTCATGCAAAAATGCATTTACTTCACCATCATGCTTTCAGTAATTTTGTAAACTTCCTTCATGTTCACTTATAACTTGAAATTCATGCAAAAATACATTTACTTCACCATCATGCTTTCAGTAATTTTGTAAACTTCCTTCCTGTTCACTTATAACTTGAAATTCCTGCCAAAATACATTTACTTCACCATCATGCTTTAATATTTTTCTCAAGGCACTATCTTTAACCATTTGAAGTAAAAGACTAACTATATATGCTTATTCTCTGGGTAACATTATATATGCGCTTAATCATTGCCAACTATATTATTAGACATCAGGCTTGCTGATTATGTCAACTTAGATTTCTATAGATTCTATGTGTATGCATGAATTTTGTGACATCATGTTTGTTTATGAATTATAAGCTGTTTTGTTTTGGATATTCCTTATTTCAGGTTTTGAATTGTTTTCTGTCATATGTCCACACAATCTTTATTTGAATCCCCCCATGCTCTTCATTCTGAAGCACAAGGAACATAAAATTTAGACCACCCATTTATTGTAGGCAAAGTACATCTTGCACTTGCATGCCACATCAAATTATCAAGGGATTTCCGGTACCTAATGCTTATGATCCAGGGATGCTAACACAATAATCTCTGTAATGTTTTTGGTGTCACTAACGCAAATTATCAAGGGAATTTTTTTCTGACATGATTGTAGAAAGCAATCATGGTCTCTGATTAGCAGTTTTTTTGTTGGTAAGTACTTCTTTGATGTAATGGTTGTATCGAGGTATCTTGACTGTTTTTTTAAGAAATGCTTACCATAGTTCTTGGCGCTTGTTGTTTATCCTAGAGCCATATATGTTTAAGCCAATCTGCTTCTTTCATGCATTGAGAGTGTCTGAACAGTTGAACTGTGATCTTTCTCCTGCTTATGTCTGCTCAGAATTTGCATAGTGAATCTGTTTATTCTATTCGACATGTGCCTTTAAGTTTTGTTTCATTTATGCGAGACAGATTATTCTATCTTCATCATCTCCAATATTGTGGTTTTGTAGGTGCTCAATCCGATTGTGTTTGACCTTCCTCTGCAGCACCCTTTAGCAAACATAAGGCCACTGCGAGAACTTCTCGGACACACTCCTCTTCAGGTTTGCAGGATGCCTTAGATTGTTTTTTTTTTTTGCTAGGTAAAATAAACTTGTATTAAACAATGAATATACAAGGAGCTATAGTATAAGAAATTTGCCTTTGCATCCAATCTCTTTCTTTAAGAATACCTCTCCACGAGTTAGAGTGATAGTGCTTAGCATTTAAGAATACCTCTACCATTTAAATGTATAAACTGGTCTGTCCCTGTCACAAGATGCCTTAGATTCTTGCTATCATGCTGTGAAAAAAGGTTTCCTTGCTATTATTTTGTTTAGTTACTCTATAGTCCTCTACTGATTATAGGTATGACCTGTACCTGCCATGTGAGGAACAGAAAACTAAAAAGAAATCCCTTCTGTGCATAAGCCATTGTGCACACTGCAGAAGTTTCTTCACTTCAAATCAAATCGTTTCTCTTTTATTTGCAATTCTAGACATATTTATTTCTGATCCACTGATCAACCATTCACTATGTACATTTTGATGCCATTTATTGGTTCTCTTGTTTAGGTTTGAGGAAATACTGGAAAGAAATGGCAAGTTGCAAGAGTAGGCTTTAGTTTAGCATTTGCTCCATAGAGCCTTGCAGTAGATTGCAGTTCAACAGATGAAAAACAAACACCTCATCACCAACTGCCACCAAAAGCACACTAAACCCTGAAATTTTGTCACAGATTTATCTCAGCTGACTCCTTGTCATCATTTTCTCTTTAAAGAAACACACCTCGCCATCATCAATCACCCAAAACCACATTGTCAGAGATGAGATCAAATGCAGTTAACTATTTTTTTTTGGTTGAAAACAAACCTATTTTTATTATCATTTAGAAATATCTTATAATCCTTGCTTCTATATATATAGTGAAATTTGAACCTCTAATTTTACAACCTGATATTGAACATGAAAGCTAACCACTAAATCACTCCTTAAATATATGTCTAACAGTAATTATATATCAAAGTGTCTTCTCTATAATCAACTTCTTCCATGCACAACCCACTTTTTTCACCTTTATCTAACACAAAATGGATCATATAAGTAATCAGAGAGAGAGAGAGAGAGAGAGAGAGAGAGAGAGAGAGAGAGAGAGAGAGAGAGAGAGAGAGAGAGAGAGAGAGAGAGGTAAGTAGCTCAGTTCAGTTATATGGTAGCATAGCCGGTTACCCTTTGGGTTTCCCCTGGTTTGGGTTTGCATTTTCATAGCTACTTGGTCGTATCATTAGTTTAATTTACATTTAATTGTTTACTTTCATTTTAATAATTAGTATTACACTTCTTATTTTAATGCAATTATTTAATATTGCACTTGTTCACATGTATGATTTTGTTATCATTTTTCTTTCCTATTTATGTGGTTTTTAAATTTGATCTATGCATGCATAACAATTTAACATTGCACACACTTCACGAGAGCGTGTTAAGCCCGTGTCAATGAACCTCCCGTTCAAGACTTTGGGATTGATGTGCACGAGTCTTATTTTCAATGATGAGAACGTGTATATCTAACTCAAAGTCTTGAATTGTCCCGTTTTGGACAGTCTGTGAATGTTTGATCTCAGTTAGGTGGTCATTTATTATGTGTTTGTATTATTTGTTGAAAATTATGGTGCGTCTACTCACTCCTCTCTGATATACCTTTATTGATTTAGAATATTTTCTTAACCACTTATTAGTAAGTGTTTAAGAAAATATCTTAATCAATAAATATTTTTGGTATATAGGAGAGGTGTGGGGAGATGCTGTCGAAATTTTCAGCAAATAATACAAACACATAGTAAATGGTCATATGGTGCGATCAAATATTCACAGATGGGTAAAAAGTGATAATCTAAATAATAAATCCTTCATATTCATTTCGGTTGCGTCGAAGGATGTGTGATTTTGAATTTTAAAGTTATTTGTCTGTTAATATTGGTTGGGCGCAGGAAAGAATTGGCTTCAGACCATTCATGGATGTATCGCAGAATAGTTGATCATGTGGTGTCCGTCGAGTTTAGGGTCGGAGTTGAGAATTTCATTCAGTTTGCATTGGGGAATTTAAATGCAGCAGTAGACAACGAAGGTGGCATCCGATGTCCTTGTCTGATTTGTAAAAATTTGAAGTGGAATTCACCATGGGAGGTTCAACGCCATTTATACAGAAAAGGGTTTGTTGAAGGTTATATGAATTGGACATGTCATGGTGAGGAGTTTTGGTCGCACGAGCCTAGTCATGTGGAAGGCACAAGTATGTACGTGGATATGGTTGTAGATGCTTCTGGTCCGACATTTAGTGTACATGAGGATCCTGTATACGCTAAAGACGTGCCGAATAAGGGAGTCGAAAGATTCTATCAGTTACTTAAGGATGCTGATGAGCCATTGTGGGATGGTTGTCAAAAACACACTCGGTTGTCAGCGGTGTCACAGTTGCTGAACTTGAAATCTGAATTTCATATATCTGAGAATTGCTTTGATCGTCTCCTCCTCATTATTAAGAGCATGTTACCTCCAGATGAGAAGCTGCCTCCAAATTTTTATCGTACCAAGAAGATGGTCAATGATTTAGGACTTGGATATGTCAAAATAGATGCATGTCCTAATCATTGTATGTTGTATGACAAAGAGAATGCAGATATGGTATCATGTTCAGTTTGCCACCATGACAGGTTTAAACCTAAAAAAGGGGCCAATTCTAGGGGAAAGGATATACCTTATGCGTCATTACGATATTTCCCCCTTACACACAGGCTGCAGTGGATGTATATGTCTTCAAAGATAGTTGGACATATGAGGTGGCACACAGAAAGAGTACGTCAGGACGGAGATATTATGACTCATCCTGCAGATGGCGAAGCTTGGACTCATTTCAACCATGTTTATCCTATCTTCTCAATGGAGTCGCGTAATGTGAGGCTTGGTTTATGCACTGACGGATTCAATCCATTTTGAGGTTCAGTGGCTTCCTACTCCAGCTGGCCAGTGTTCGTGACACCATACAACCTTCCTCCGAGCATGTGGATGAAGCGACAGAATTTGTTCCTGTCCTTATTGATTCCTGGTCCGAAAAGTCCTACAAAAAATATAGACATCTATCTAAGACCTTTGATTGATGAATTGAAATTACTATGGACTGAGGGGGTCAATACTTATGATGCATCTAGAAAGTAAAATTTCACCATGAGGGCAACATTGATGTGGACTATAAGTGATTTTCCTGCATGTGGAATGCTATCTGGTTAGAGCACACATGGGAGGCTAGCATGTCCGTGTTGTATGGATAATACCAAATCGTTTGTACTTAAACATGGTGGGAAGTCCTACTGGTTTGATTGCCATCGACAGTTTTTAGCAGCTGATCACCCTTTCAGAAGACAAAAAGATGCATTCCTAAAGAACATAAAGGAACAAGATGAAGCTATATTTGAGAGGTTGTCTGGTCATCATATGGCAGCACGTGTTGAAAATTTTCCAGATATCACACAACAAATGGGCAGTACTCGACACCTTTCAGGTTTTGGGAAGGAGCACAACTAGGTGAAGAGAAGCATTTTCTGGGAGCTACCTTATTGGTCGACTCTTCTTGTGCGGCACAATCTAGATGTGATGCATATCGAGAAAAATGTCTTTGATAATGTATTCAACACTGTTATGGATATCAAAGGTAAAACAAAGGACAATGTGAATGCACGCTTGGACTTGTCCATGCTCTGTAAACGTCCAGAGTTAGAACTTGTTGAAGTAAATGGGAAATCAATTAAACCAAAAACAGTTTATGTGCTTGGAGGAGGACAAGTAAAGGAAATGTGTCAGTGGCTGAAATAGTTGAGATTTCCTGACGGTTATGTGTCTAATATTGCTCGTTCTGTCAACGTCAGTGAGGGAAAGATATATGGAATGAAGAGTCACGACTGCCATGTGTTCATGCAAAGGTTGCTACCTATTGCATTTCGTGACATGTTGCCGAAGCCTCTATGGGGAGCATTGTCTGAACTGAGTCGATTTTTCACGATTCTATGTGCATCAGAACTCAGGTTTCAAGATGTGCAAACTATCAAACAGAATGTGGTCACCATCGTATGCAAGTTGGAGAAGATATTTCTACCTGTATTCTTCGATTCAATGGAGCATTTACTCGTACATCTACCATATGAAGCAAAGGTCGGAGGGCCAGTACAATATATATGGATGTATCCATTTGAGAGGTATATGCAAATATTAATTGTTTCCTTCTTAGAATTGCACCTTACGTCAGTGACAGGTTTTCTAATTGTCTTGTACATTGTTGATGTAGGTGTATGCATGACCTCAAAATGAAAGTCCGAAATAAAGCAAAAGTGGAGGGTTCTATTGCTGAGGCATACATTATGGAGGAAATCTCAAACTTTTGTTCAATGTACTTTGAAGCAGACATTCAAACTCATCGTACACAACCTCCACATAATGATGATGGGGGGGGGGAATCTGTGTGTTCAAATCGACTCTCCATATTTACTCATCCTGGACGTGCCTTCGGACATTCTTCAACTCGAATGTTGGATGACAGAGAGTTATGCGCCGCAGGGATGAGATTTCTTTTAAATTGTGCTGAGCTAGAATGTTATGTTGAGTAAGTGCTAAACTCACAATTTCTTGTGTATGTAACTTCTTTGCCCTTATTCTAGCTATTGAATGTGGTCTTCTATTCATATTGCAGACAATTTGATTCAGAAATAATTCAAAGAAATCCACATCTCACTGATTTTGAGGTTGAAAAAGAACGAGAGAAGTCATTGGCCTTATGGCTAAGAAAACGCGTAAGTGTACACGGTCAAAGAGTATTCAAGAAAAGTTATGTTCACTTTTTAACTAGTCTTTTCTACACGCAGGTTGAACAAGGTTTAATTACTGATGAAAGAGTTTGTCAGGTAGCCTATGGCCCATCCAAAATTGCACAAAATTATTCTGGATTTATTGTCAATGCGTATAGGTTTCATACAAAAGACTATGGGCAGAATAAATCTACCATGAACAGTGGCGTATGTGTAAAAGGAAGTACATACAATGGAAGTGAGTATGACTACTATGGTATTGTAGAGGAGATCCTACAATTGCAATATCTAGGAGAAGACAATCATATATTCTTGTTCAAGTGTCATTGGTTTGATCCAAATTCCATTCGAAATGACACAACGCATGGGATTGTCGAGCTTAAGCATAAGTCAAAATTGAATACTTATGAGCCATTCATCTTAGCCACACAAGCCCAGCAAGTGTATTATACAAGCTATCCATCATCTACAAACAAAGAACGAAATGATTGGTGGGTAGTTTGCAGAGTTAAGTCAAGACTATTCTCTGATTATGAATTGGACATGACTAATCTGACAGTTGAAGAGGTCAACGCAGAATTCTTTCAAGAAGACTTTGTTGAAAATGTGGAGTTGACAACTCATATTAGAGAAGACGAATCTGAACCACCAATTTCCTTGTCTCAAGGAAATGAGGTCGAAGAAGTCGATCCACGTGAGATGAAAGGCAGTAGTGAAGACGAACAGATATTGAATGTGAAAGTTCTGATGAGGAGGAGGAATATACCAGTGATGAATGTGAAGATGATGATGATGATGAGGTTGAATTAGACATATCGTCATCATCTGAAGAAGAAATGGATATCAATTAAAAAATGGTAGAATTTTTTCACATTCACAGAGTATATTTAAAGTATCTCACTTTCAATATAAGCAATTGACTAATGAACATTAATATTTTATGTTTCCTATGAAGATATGGTGCGTGGAGCACGATCGGGCACCAGTTCTGGGAGGGGCCTCCGTGGGAGGGTTTTGTTCCAGGCATCGGGTATGTATATTTTTCTAGTGTAGTTTTCTTTGTGTATTATTTATGTGTAGTATTAATGCCATTAAAATTGTTAGAGCTTCTGGTTCTCCATCTGTCCCTCCTTTGGGTGAGCTTACACCTCCTCAACCTAGAGGACCAGGTATGTATATTTCAATTTCCAAGTATTTTTGTGGTCATTATTTATACATATTATTAATGTTATTAGAATTGCTACAGTTGCTGGTCCTTCCTCTGTGTCTCCTACCGTGACTGCAGGTATGTATATTTGAAGATGTACTTTTATTGTGCTTTGATCTTTCTGCCATAAAATTATTACAGGTTCAGGGCAGTTAACACTTCCTCATTACTTATGCCTTCTATTCTTGTTACAGCTGTTGGTGCAGCCTCTGTGTCTCCTCCTCTAGCAGCAAGTATGCATATTTAAAGTTATACTTTCATTTATGCATTGATTCTGATGCCATTAAAATGTTACACGCTCAGGTCACTCTACACATTCTCCTGATGCAGTAGTAGGTATGAATATTTAAATTTTAGGGTATTTGTATAGTCATTATTAGTATTTTTGTACATTACTTATGTCGTTCTGCATTTTTGTTCAGGTTCGGTGCCAGAGGATGCTGTTAGTCTCCAGGAGGGGGGAGGCAGTTTTTATGAGAGCACTCTGCGGGAGGTGTGGATCAATGGGTATGTAATAAACATTTATGTATCTTTTATGAATGAAGTGAATTTAGTTCATAAATTCACATTAAGCAGTTACATAATTTCAGTGATAAAATAGAGCTCGCTCAAGCATCTCAATTTATCACAAGAATAATGCAAGCACACTTTCCTGGACCTATTCATAGATTCAATGATTTCCCGATGGAGGTCCAGGAGTTGTTGTATCAGATGTTCATGGTATGTAATTTCTTATTATAATTTATTTATTTTCTTATTCCTACATTCAGTTAACTAAGTCTTATCTATATAGAGCAATTATCGATTCACTCGTCGTTCGGACGAGGCGCGGTCTCGATCAGTATGGACGATGACCGCTCGATCAAATTTTAAGCATTTGATGTATAATGCGAGGAAAAATGCAGAGAAAGTTTCTCAGAGTGCAGACCCGACTCTTTGGAGGGAGCAGGCACCGAGTTGGATGAGGAGAGACTACTGGGAAACTCTGTGCAACATATGGGCTGCAGAGAGATGGCAACAAACATCCACAATAATGAAAGTGAATCAGGCCGCCAATCCAGAGGCCAACATGCATACTAGTGGGTCCGTCTCCTTTGCGACCCATCAGTCCAGATTGGTAAGTAATATGTCCGTTTTTGATATCTTTTATTTATATAGATACTCATTTATGTCATGTTTTTTCTGTCAAATAGGAAAAGGAGCTAAAAAGGCTTCAGACATTTCAGGAGGTGTTTGATAGAACACATAAGAAAAAAGGAAAGGATCAATACATTAGAGACAGAGCCCGAGAGGTTGCGGTAAGTATTTACAAGATATTCACTATTTAATTTTTCTCATTGCCGATGAATATTATATTGTCATTTTTTCTTTTTATTTTTTTGCAGGAGTCATATAGCCAACAAATGATAGAGAAGTACGCCGGGGAGGACGAGCAGCCGCAGTTAGATCCTGAGGTATGGGTTGCGGCATCTGGTGCCCCAAAGAAAGGCCATGTGTATGGTTTTGGGCATAGTATGAACACGAGCAGGGTGTTATTTGGTGCCTCCAGTTCAGCCTCATAGACTAGTGCATTCAACGCGGGAGTTGGTACTCCAGGAACTTCTCCTAGTGACATGATGGGCTTCATTACAAATACGATATCTGGTCTGGAGTCCCGTCTAGCCCAGACGATGGAGACTCGTCTGGCCCAGACGATGGAGACTCGTCTGGTCCAGATGCAGACACAGGTGACCGACACACTCCATGTCCAGCTCTCCCAGACCCTCTCCCAGGTCATCTCCCAGGCCCTCTCCCAAGTCAGCATTCCTCCTCAGGCAGCACCATCGACTTCAGCACATGCCTCTCACGTGAGTAATTTTATTTTATTTTACATTTTTTATTTTAACAGTTAAGTTAGTTTAAGTTTAATTTGGTTTCATCGACATACAATTTCATCTAAAGCAAGTTAGGTTAGTTAAAAAGGGAGAACTTAGTTAGGTTTGGGGGTCCAAAATTAGAAATACTCATCCGATTGGCCTCCGGTTTGTTCCAGCACGGTCGGGGTGATGAGTGTGACTTGTGGAAACTGACGGAGTTCAATTCGGACTCCCGGTTTGAGCTGGACGCTCAAATTCACATTAAGCAAGTTAGTTTAGTTAAAAAATAAAAAACTTAGCTAGGTTTGGGGGTCCAAAACTAGAAATACTCATCCGATTGGCCTCCAGTTTGTTCCAGCACGGTCGCGGCGATGAGTGTGACTTGTGGAAATCGACGGAGTTCAATTCGGACTCCCGGTTTGAGCTCGACACTCAAAGTCACAATAAACAAGTTAGTTTAGTTAAAAAATGAAAAACTTAGGTTTGTGGGTCCAAAATTAGAAATACTCATCCGATTGGCCTCTGGTTTGTTCCAGCACGGTCGGGCCGATGAGTGTGACTTGTGGAAACTGACAGAGTTCATTCGGACTCCTGGTTTGAGCTCGACGCTCAAAGTCACAATAAACAAGTTAGTTTAGTTAAAAAAATGAAAAACTTAGGTTTGTGGGTCCAAAATTAGAAATACTCATCCGATTGGCCTCCGGTTTATTCCAGCACGGTCGGGGCGATGAGTGTGACTTGTGGAAATCGACGGAGTTCAATTCGGACTCGCGGTTTGAGCTCGACGCTCAAAGTCACAATAAACAAGTTAGTTTAGTTAAAAAATGAAAAACTTAGGTTTGTGGGTCCAAAATTAGAAATACTCATCCGATTGGCCTTCGATTTTTTCCAACACGGTCGGGGCGATGAGTGTGACTTGTGGAAACTGACGGAGTTCAATTCGGACTCCTGGTTTGAGCTCGACGCTCAAAGTCACAATAAACAAGTTAGTTTAGTTAAAAAAATGAAAAACTTAGCTAGGTTTGGGGGTCCAAAACTAGAAATACTCATTTGATTGGCCTTCGGTTTGTTCCAGCATGGTCGGGGCGATGAGTGTGACTTGTGGAAACTGACAGAGTTCAATTCGGACTTCCGGTTTGAGCTCGACGCTCAAAGTCACAATAAACAAGTTAGTTTAGTTTAAAAATGAAAAACTTAGGTTTGGGGGTCCAAAACTAGAAATACTCATCTGATTGGCCTCCGGTTTGTTCCAGCACGATCGGTGCGATGAGTGTGACTTGTGGAAACCGACGGAGTTCAATTCGAACTCTCGGTTTGAGCTCGGCGCTCAAAGTCACAATAAACAAGTTAGTTTAGTTAAAAAATGAAAAACTTAGGTTTGTGGGTCCAAAATTAGAAATACTCATCCGATTGGCCTCCGGTTTGTTCCAGCACGGTCGGGGCGATGAGTGTGACTTGTGGAAACTGACGGAGTTCAATTCGGACTCCCGGTTTGAGCTCGACGTTCAAAGTCACAATAAACAAGTTAGTTTAGTTAAAAAATGAAAAACTTAGGTTTGTGGGTCCAAAATTAGAAATACTCATCCGATTGGCCTCCAGTTTGTTCCAGCATGGTCGGGGCGATGAGTGTGATTTGTGGAAACTGACGGAGTTCAATTCGGACTCCCGGTTTTAGCTTGACGCCTCAAACTTACATTAAGCAAGTTTGTTTAGATGAAAAATGAAGAACTTAGGTTTGGAAGTTCAAAATTAGAAATACTCATCCGATTGGCCTCCGTTTTTTTTAATAAATTTAAATAATTTATTGTTTATAATAGTATTCAATTTTAACTTATTATTGTTATATATGTATTGTAGGTTCCTTCATCGAGTGGCGTGAGAGGAGACGAGCACGAGGATGAGCACGAGGACGAGGATTCATGATTGTCATTTCATTATTATTATTGTTATTGACATTTTTATTGTTGTTGTGGACAGTTTATTATTGTGATGTTGTGTATAGTTTTATTGTTGTTGTGGACAGTTTATTATTGTGATGTTGTGTATAGTTTTATTGTTGTTGTGTTCTTTTTATTATTGTTGTGTTGTGGACATTTTTATTATTAGAGTGAATATTTTATTATTATTATCTTGTGGACATTTTATTATTGTTGTGTTTGTGGATATTTTTATTATTGTTGTGTTTGTGGATATTTTTATTATTGTTGTCAAGTGGACATTTATTATTGTTGTGGATATTGCTGTATTTACACAGGTTATTTTGGTAAAAAATTAACTATATTTAAAAAAAATTAATTGAAAAATAGAGACCGATTAGGGACCGAAGTAGTCAATCACTATTCGGTCCCAGACACAGGGACCGATTTGAGTCCGAATTTATTCGGTCTCTAACAGTGACCGACTTGTTAGTCACTATTCAGTCCCTATATGAGGGACCGGATAGTGACCGAATATTTCGGTCACTAATAGTGACCGAACTGGGCAGTAACTATTTGGTCCCAGAAACAGGACCGAATTGAGACTGACAAGGCAGTCACTATTCAGTCCCTATATGAGGGACTGAATAGTGACTGAATGTTTCGGTCACTAATAGGGACCGAACCGGTCAGTCACTCTTCGGTCCCTGATACAGGGACCGAATTGAGACTAACTAGTTCGGTCACTATTAGTGACCGAAATATTTGGTCACTATTCGGTCCCTGTTTTTGGGACCGAATAGTGACTGCCTATTTCGGTCCCTAATCGATCCCAGAAATAGGGACTGATTAGTGACCGAATATTTCGGTCTCTGATGTCCACTTTTAGCAACTGCAATATGTCAGTCACTATTCGGTCACAATTTAGTGACCGAATAGTTTTGGTCACAGATTTGTGACCAGAAATTATTCACCAATAAATTTGGTCACTATTCGGTCTCTGAGCTGTTTAGAGACCGAATAGAGACCGAATAGAGATCGAATATTTCGGTCTCTATTTCCGCTTTTTCTTGTAGTGAAACCACGTGCGCACCACACAAACCACGTGAAACCTCACATCAACCACGTGCACAATACGTCAACCATGTGAGCACAACACACTAGCCGTGTGAAGAACATGCCAACCACGTAAACCGCTTGCTAGCTTCGTAAACGACACGCTCATAGAGCACAACAGATGCCAATGCACTGCTTATACTTGCCATGAACAAGATATAACAATAATCGGATAATTTTAACATTTATACCTTGCACAACAGGACCTCTCGGCTGAGGTCGTGACGTAGAGCATTGTCGCCTTCAGAATGCGACACACCGATATGTCGCGTTCATAATCTGAACGCGACGGGTCGGCCTATCGCATTCTAAACACGGAGGGGGCTCCGTTGCCTTCTTAGGTAGGAATCCTAATCTGGGTTGCCCACTCCGGATCACCACCCCATACCACACAAACCACGTTTAATTCTCATTTTTCATGCTTTAATGTGTGCCCTATCATGATATCTATTGTTCTTAAAGCAAATAATACCTTCTATCATCATCACATGAGATCCACAGCCCCAAACACAAGAGGAATCACCCTACCTCTGTGAAGAACATGAAGAACGACACTTTCTTAGCATTTCCCCCGCTCCACGCAAGATCCTCACGATTAGAACACGCCAAAAATGCCACCAAACCGACGAATCGCCCCGAAAATCACCACAGCACCTTCCCCTGGCCGAGCAGAGCACACTGCAGCTCTGCTTGGCCAAAGTTACATAAAAACACCCAGCGGTTGGGAATGCGACGTACCTCTCCATCACGACCTGAACGTGAAGGGGTAGGGCGTCACCTTCCTAAAGCTGACGTCTGCATGCCGCCTACCGCGCATGCAGATGATGACCGCTCAGTGGCTGCAACAAAAACGCGACATGCAGGACCGTCGCTTTCAGAACGTGACACCCCTCACTGTCGCGTTCACAAACAACGAATGAGTAGGTGTTTTGGGCCCAGCCTACCAGCCCACAACACCCAAAAACCTATGCACACACCTGTAACACACCACATTGGCCACACACTGGCCACCACATCCACTGAACAAGGGATCCACGAGGATGCAAAAAATGCGCAACGTTACACTCTGAGTGTTATTCCTTGTTCAAAACTTCGGCTTCTATATATGCTTCAGAAGATATTTCTGTTTGAAACTATTCATTGGAGATATAGCCGTTTGAGGAGTGACCTTTGATCCTTTGGATGCTGTTGAGGTTTTGTTATCCATCAGTCACTTAGTTTTTTGGCTTTCTAATGGCTTCAGACCATGTTGTAGCTTTACAGCTTGGAAGACAGTCTTCAATTAATGTTCTGTGAAAGCTCCATGCTGAAAACGTGCCTAATAAATGTTCTGCAACGAGGACAAGACTTAAGAAAAGATACCTCCATACTTTCTGAGGTATGTGAGTCTGAAATATGTGTAACGTATGGAAACCTCGGATAGACAAAAGTTCAGTACAATAAAAGACAGACAGACAGTTGCATCAGTCAGTAAGGTGAGGTTCTCACAATGGTAGGTGAGCCTCTGTCAGATATCCCATGCGCCTGATGGCATTAACTGCAAGACAACTGCCGAGAAAAGAAAACCTAAACTTCTGACATAAAGCAAGAGACCAATTTGTATAAATAATTTAGATCTTTTCAAAGATAATTTTTTGTGGTTATTTTGAATATAATATATCCTACTTGTCAGAATACATTAAAAAATGTGTCAAGACAAACTATTAACCTGTAGGATATACAAGCATTTTATGTTTTATAAAAGATCTCATTAGGCAAATATCAAACAATCAAGATCTCATGAAACTCTTGAAATAATATTTTGCATAGAAAAAGTAGAGTACAAAAGTTGTCAGAGAAGTCGGAGTTAGAATGATATGTACTTCGACTCTCTTGGAGTCGGAGTCAAAAACAAAGATATAAACTAAAATCCGACTCTACAGAAGTCGCAGTGAGACTGACCATAAAATTCGACTTCTTGAAAGTCGGAGTGAAAAGCCTCAATCAGTTGTACTACGACTTCTGAAGGAGGCGGAGATAATACTTCGACTTCAAGGGAGTTGAAAAGGAGACTTCAACCTTTTAGGAGTCGGAGAGATGACTTCGACTTCTCAAAAGTGTTGATCAATCAATACCTTAATTCGACTTCTAAGGAGTCGGAGTCAAGACTTCGACTTCTAAGGAGATGGAGCAGTTGACGTTAAACACTTTGATTATTTATGGAGTCAGTGTCCACAGTCGGAGTTAGTATGATACATAGTGTACTCTGTGGACTTAGAAAATTTTTAAGATAGTGTTGATACAGTATTATACATGTTATGTTCTCTGTGATATATACCAGTAGATTTGATTGTAGAAAGGTCTTTAAAAGGTTTTGTCATAGCAAAATCACCATGTTAAAATAGTTTAAAATCTTAAACAATTTTCTTAGTGATAGTTGCTCAACAATTCTCCCCATTTTTGTTAATGACAAAAACTTTTAAATAGACAGTGAAAAGCAAATTTAATTTTACAAAACTATGTCCTCCAGTGGATTGATTTATTTGTTTCTTACTTTCTTTCTCCCCCTTTGTAGCAGAAAAGGTAAGATACAAGGAGAGAGAGGAAGATATACAAAGAAATATAGAATAGAACTACGTGTATATATAAAGTGTTCAAATACAAATTACATCTAGGAAGCTAATAAAGATCTTGGTAAATACACAGAATGAGGGATTTGGGCAAGGAAAGGTTGAAGAAGAGCCCATAGCTTCTTCTCATTATCAGGGAAGAAGTTCTCAAACTTAGCATAATCTATCTTGTAGGAAGGTCCTATGGAGGGGATTTTCCTATAAGACTTGACATGTCTACGGTGGAACCAGCTAAGCCTCTTATGGTAATTAGTAGGGTGCAAAAAGAGACCTCAGAGGGATAAACTTCTTGCTGGCTGCTAAGTGGAGGAACTCATGAACTGTAATATTTCAATGCATGCCCTGATTGATAGTAGCTTCCTTTGCCTGATAATAGACTTGGTACCTCTGCTTCCACTTATGTGCAATAGACTTCCAAAGAGTTTTATATCCTCTGCAGAGATACTCAGGAATAGAAAGCTTCAATTTCTGATAGTCTGTGTGATCTTCTGGTTATGCAACTGCCCGCTGATCTTTTGAAAATCTCTCAGATTCAGCAAAAGAGTTCTGAATATCTACCATGTGCTGAGAGTTCTAAGGAGCTTGCATGAGAGCAAACCTATGGAAAGACAAGCTCATATTGTACTTGATTCTAAACCTTGTAGCTATTGTGTTATGCCTATTGAAAACTAGCTGAGCAAATTCCTTCCTAGCAGAAATGGCTTCAACAAGGCTGGGATGCAGTCCAAAAGATAATCCAATTGACATAGAAGGGGTGATCTCTCTTTCACCACGGATGATCTACTCCCATTGCCCTTTGTTCCCATCAGGCAAGCCCATTCTGAATCTAGCTTAATTAAATTCCTTCATCTTTGTATACTTGGCCTGCGACTCTCTAAGGAGGGTATCATAAAATCTAAGGTTCAAGTGAAGGGAAATATCCATAAACTGGTTTTGAGCCTGAGTTTTTTGATAATTGGTGGCTTCACTAGGATAGAGTTCTAGAAATTCTTTGGAGGATAGACTGTGGCTTTTCTGATTGATGAGGTTAATATCAGCCAACATTACTTGGGATGTTTGGAGCAGAGAAGGAAGCTAGTCCTCAAAAGTGTAACCTGGCATTTCATGAACTTCAAGGAAGGCTTTGATAGATAAGAATTTCATGAACATGTTCATATGGTGTTCAAAATGATAGACAAAGGCATACCAAAATGGGGGAAGTAGTTTGGCAAGATTGTCTTTTAGTTGGCGTCCACCTTTGGATGAAAGTACCACACTAGGTACAATCTCTGTAAGGGATGGATTTGCCAAAAGAGGGAGTAGAAGATGTAGGGAGAGAGGAAAAGAAATGAGGAGCTGAGGTGTGAAGAATGGTTATGTTAGCCTTGGAGGGGTTGAGACTGTACTTCAAAGGATAAATTGAAATTTTAATATTGTTAAAAGCAAGGGGCTGATCCTCTGGTAAATAGGTAGAGGGAGTAGGATCAGATGAAGTAGAAGGAAGAGGTGGAGGTGGTAGTTCATCAGTGGGAGCTGGAGGTGAAGGAGCACTAGGAGTATTAGAATGAGAGGAAGATGGAGGAGGTTTTTCAGACACAGGAGGTGTAGGAGCAGTGATAGTCCTAGAAGTAGGATGAGTTGGATCAGTGGGAGGAGAGGAAATGGTCAAAGGTTGAGGAGGGAAAATAGAGTGACCATTCTTATGGAGTTTCCTCCAAACCTTTCTCCTAAAGGTTTTGACCTTAGACCTAACATCTACCTCCAAATCCTGAGACTCTAGAGGTCGCTTAGAACTAGACTCCTGAGGGGGCTGCTGCTGCTGCTTTGTAGACACTTCTACTTGTTGCTCTTGCTGCTACTCTTTCTGTGGATGATGTTCCTCTCGCTACTGCTCTTTCTGTGGCTGATGTTCCTCTGGCTACTGCTGCTGATGCTCTTGCTCCTTTTTCTGTTCTCTGGTTGTGTAGTGGATGGAGCAGAAGGCTTTTCTGTGCTCTGTTGGCACACCAACTAATGCAGAAGATCCTTCATCTACTGGACCTCCTCATCCAAGAAATGAAACTTAACATCTACTTGTTGGACTTGCATCTATAGAACTGACAAGCCCTCTTGCTGCTTCATCATCAGATCTATTAAAATGTTTGAAATGCTACTATTCCCCTGAGTCCTTGGCCAGGTCTCAAAGTGGGGAGGAGAGACATGATGCTCTTCTTCTTCAAAGATTTTCTCAAAAGGAGTAGTTCTTGGAACTTCTTCTTCTTGCACCACTCCCTTACCCCTCAAATCTCTATGCACTTGACTGATTGTTTCTTCTGATGCTTCATGCTCAGGAGATAGGACAGGAGCTTTCTCTTGTTGTTGCTCTTGTTCTTGACCTTGTAGATCTAGCTATTCTTGTTCTTGTGCAGGGGCTTCTTCTCTTTCTTCTCTTTCTTCTTCAGGCTAAACTTCAGGAATAGATGAGGAACTTTGTGCCTCATCAGAAAATATCTCATGAACGTAATGGCACAAAGTCCTTGGTCCAAAAAATTTGTGCCTTGCTCTCCAAACTATACTGGCTTCTCGTTAGTGTAGACAGACCAATCTTTTCTTTTATGCTCTTGAAATTTCTCCACTTAAATCCACTGAGAATTTCTTGAAAATCAAGGTCAGCAGAGGTCCATAAGGAAGGGACTCCTGCAAATTTCTGGATCCTGCCGTCCTTTTCAAAATAATTAAGGGCAGGTTGACCCTATGTCTCTAAATAACCCAAAACAACAGGTTTCCATCTCTGGCAGTTATAGAGGAGTGGGTGCTAGCCCTTGGTGTGATGATGTTGGTGATAATAGAGTGGATAAGTCTCTTCTCCGTAGACAGTTCATTTACTAGGAGTCCTTTCTTGCTAACGGACCCTAGAATTCCAATCACACCCATCTTTTGCTTCTCCATGGGTACAATTTCACTGATTCTCTGCCTATAATAGAGGCAATCTAGCATTTCAACCAAAAGCTCTTCCAAAACTGTGATCCTGGTGCACTTCACTATCTCTGTGACTGATCCTTCAGGAGTAACATGGAGAGATACGTAAAATGCCTTAAGGGCACCTTCAAAGGTTGGCTCTGCAATTTGACACAGTCTAGACCAGCCCATTACTGCTAGAGTTTCTTCTACCCAGACTAGTCTACCATGTAACTGGCTGAAATCTACAACCTTCCCAAGGCAGATGAAGACTTTAGCAGAGGAGAGTCGTTGAAACTGTTCAGGAGTGAACATGGTTCCTTCCGGAGCCCTAGAAGAGTCAATCTAGAAAAAAACGACAGAGAAAACTGAGAGGAATATCAAAGGAGTTACAAAAATGATGTTCAGAAGTCAAAAATCCTACCCTTCTTCAGAAAAGATGAGAGATCTATAGTTGCTCTGAAGATGGTTCCACTGAGGATGAATAGAGCGCGTAGGAAGAGGAAGAAGACGATGGGAGAGTCAGAGAGGAGGTTCAAATGAGTGGTTTGGGAAAAGGAGGAACGATCTTAATATAGAAATGGGAAAAGTAACAGACCAAAGATGAGGAGATGAACGACTGTGATTAAATGAGTAAACCGTTATTGTAATAAATTCCCCTTTAAATTTAAAATTATTAAAAATATATGTATATATATATATTAAATAACATAAACTCCGACTTCACAGACTCTGACTTTGAGGAGTCGAAGTACCTTCTCCGACTTCAAAAAGTCGTAGTGCACACTTCCTGCTTCATGAGTCGTAGTAGACTCCGACTTTGTGAGAGTCGCAGTCTGCACTCCGACTTCATGACAGTTGTGGCATCAGGACTTCGAAAAAATTTGCAATGAGTTTTAACATACACTTCAGAAATTTAGGCATGGATTTATCATAGTGTTTCAATCAGGGTTGCACATACCTATTTCTCTTCTAATTGATGTGAATCTATCTTCAGGAAGAGGCTTAGTGAATATATAAGCTAATTGATTATCTGTAGAGGCAAAATAAAGTAATATATCACCATTACTTACATAGTCTCTGATGAAATGATGTCTAACCTTAATATGCTTTGTTCTTGAATGTTGAATAGGATTTTTGGTCAAGTTTATTGTGCTTGTGTTGTCACATAGCATTGGAATCTCGTGAAGTGTTTGACCATAGTCTTCCAGTTGATGTTTGATCCATAACAGTTGAGTGTAGCAACTTCCAGCTGCAATGTATTCTACTTCTGTTGTGGACAATGCTACTAAATTCTACTTTCTAGAAGACCAGGAAATTAAGCATCCTGCAAGAATTTGACAAGTACCACTGGTGTTTTTTCTATCTATTTTGCATCAAGCATAGTCAGCATCACTATATCAAATCAACTTAAAATCAGAACATCTGGGATACCATAAACCCAATTTACTTGTGTTTATAAGATAACTAAAAATTCTTTTAACAGCATTAACATGTGATTCTTTAGGAACAGCTTGAAATCTAGCACATAAACATACTGAACATTATATCTGGTCTACTGGCAGTAAGATAGAGTAATGATCCAATCATGCCTCTATAGATCTTTTGATCTACTTTCTTACCAAGCAGATCATTATCTAACTTAATTCTTGAGCTCATGGGTGTTCCTAAGGGCATACACTTGTCAAAACCATATTTTGAGAGTAAATCTGAAATGTATTTGGTTTGACAAATGTGAGTACCTTCCTTGGTCTACTTGATTTAAAACCCAATAAAGTAATTAAGCTCACCCATTATACTCATCTCAAACTCACTTTGCATAAGGTTTTCAAAGAATTTACATAGTGATTCATTAGTAGAACCAAAAATAATATCATCAACATATATTTATACTATCAAGATTCCTTTTGAAAATTTCTTAATAAATAACGTGCTATCTACTTTACCTCTTGTGAAATCATGTGATATAAGATAAACACTTAGTCTTTCATACCAAGCTCTTGGAGCTTGTTTCAGACCATACAATGCTTTCTTTAAATGGAAAACATGATTTGGATATTTAGTATCTTCAAAGCCAGGTGGTTGCTCAACATAAACTTCTTCTTTTATGAAACCATTCAGAAAAGTACTTTTAACATCCATTTGAAATAAATTAATGTAGAGAGAGCATGCATATGCTAATGAAATTCTAATTGCCTCTAATCTAGCTACTGGGGTATAAGTTTCATCAAAATCAATGCCTTCCTCTTGGGAATACCCTTGTGCTACCAGTCTGGCCTTGTTCCTGGTGATCACTCCTGATTCATCCATTTTGTTTCTAAAGACCCATCTGGTCCCAATAACTGGATGGTCAGAAGGTCTAGGGACAAGAGTCCAAACTTGGCTGCGTTGGAACTGGTTAAGTTCCTCTTGCATAGCAAGGATCCAAGATTCATCATCCAGTGCATCATTGATTGTCCTATGCTCAATTTGAGAGACAAATGCAGAAAAATCACAATGAATGTTTATGCCTCTTGTTCTTACACTATCTTGAGGATCACCTATAATTTTGTCTCTTGGATGATATCTGTGATACCTCAATTCTCTATGCAGTCCTTCCTGTGGTTCTTCTAGTTGTTGAAGTTCCTCAAGTGGTGGATCTTCCTTTTCTTCTTCTTTCTCTCTTTCTTCAAGAGATGTATGTTCTAGATCCCTGCACAGATCTTTAACACAATCTGCTTCTTCTTCTATTCTCTTAATAGAAGGGTTGGTCTCATCAAATAAAATATGTATTGTTTGCTCTACAGTTAAGGTTCTTCTATTAAACACTTTATATCCTCTAGGTTTTGAAATATATCCTAACAAAAAACCTTCATCACTTTTAGCATCTAACTTTCCCAAGTTATCTTTACCATTATTCAAAATACAACACTTACAACCAAAAGGTCGAAGATGACTGATCTTGGGCTTTTTTTCCTTGTACAGCTCATAAGGTGTCTTCTTAAGGATTGGTCTAATCATGCACCTGTTGATGATGTAGCAGGCTGTGTTGACTGCTTCTGCCCAGAAGTATCTTGGTAAATTATACTCTGTAAGCATAGTTCTGGCCATGTCCAGTAGTGTCCTATTTTTCCTTTCTGCTACTCCATTCTGTTGAGGTGTTCTTGGTGCAGAGAAGTTGTGTTCTATTCCATTTTCTTCACAGAACTTTACAAAATCTTCATTCTTGAATTCTCCACCATGATCAGATCTGATGTTGATTATATGAAATTTTTGATTCTTCTGTACCCGTTTGCTGAACTTCAGAAAAGTTGAAAATGTTTCTGATTTGGCTTCCAAAAAGGACCCCAGGTGTACCTTGATTAGTCATCTACAATTACATAGCCATACACTCTCGTTCCAAGACTTACTATTCTTATAAGTCTGAATAAGTCCATGTGAATGAGCTCCAAAGGCTTGGAAGTTGTAACTGATGATCAATCCATCTCTATATAATTTGTTATTTATTTTATGTATTTTTGGTGATTAACAAAACCCTAAAAATTATTGACTAACATCATTTTATGAAGTTTAACAACAAGTATCAAATTAAACAAACTCAGTAAGTCATCTAAACTCATTGCTACTTGAAGTTCATTGCATATGATTTGTCTAAGTATACATCGACTTCCATTAATAGCTCACAACAATTACTGTTTTACTGGAACATCGATTTAACTTAAGTATCGACGTCATATTTAAAACATCAATTTCAGAAAGAACATCGATTTCACTTAAGTATCGGCTTCATAGTTAGAACATCGATTTCGGTTCTATATCAACTTGATATCTAGAACATCGATTTCGGTTCTACATCGATTTCAGTTCTACATCGACTTCATATTAAGAACATCGATTTCGGTTCTACATCGACTTTATATTAAAACATCGATTTTAGTTCTACATCGACTAGATATTAAGAACATCGATTTTGGTTCAAACATCGATTTTGTTTCTACAACGATTTCATTTAAACATCGATTTCATGCAGAACATTGACTTCACTTAAACATCGATTTCGTTTCTACAACAATTTCACTTAAACATCGATTTCATATGAAACATCGACTTCACTTAAACATCGATTTTGTTTCTACAACGATTTCACTTAAAACATTGATTTCATTCAAACACCGATTTCATTAGAACATTGATATCATTAGAACATCAATTTCATTAAGACATCGACTTTACTTGAACATCGACTTCAGTTCAACAACGATTTCATAGAGAACATCGATTTCACTACATCTATACATGGATTATGTACACATCGATTTCATGCCAACAAGGATTACATCTCAACATAGATTATGGTTATAACTCAACATCGGTTTCACGTTTACATCGACTCTCATTTTACATAGACTGTCTCTAAACATCAACTCTCTTTTGTATCAATTATGTTTTAGACAGTTGTTGAATATTTCTGTTATAATCATTCTAGATAATTTTGAATACATTTAATCCTTCATAATATTCAATATATTTAAATCATTGTGGATTTCAAACCTTCCCACGAATCATGTTGTATCCTGTCCTCTCTAACATTTATTGTGTTGGTACAATATCTCTGCACGAAATAACTCTTTGCGTACCACACTCATGTCACATAAAATAAAGCTTTATAGGATGACAAAATGAAACTTCCTATTTGGTGTATCTTCTTCAGCACGACTACAAACGTTGATTGACAGTTTAGACACCTTCAAGTTGTCTATACTTCATCATTAATTGTGTGCAGGTTTCCAGTGGTCTCACACGTTGCAACGATAAGACCTGTTTATCTCAGCATTAAATGGCTGCAGGTTCTCTTGCTCCCTACATTGTACCAGACACATCTAACATGCATGAAGATGAGAGACAACAAATACTTCAATGGTTCAAATCCTTCAGAGAAGATAAATAGAAGACTGGTGACTTCATGAGGACAACTTTTTGAACAGCTGGAACACCTTAGTCACCTTGAAGAAAAAAGAAAGAAGAGCTTGCTCCTTCATTCGAATCAGTCTTCAGCTCTAGCTCTCCATAGCAACTTGTTCTGGTCTTTGAGAGCTTGTGTTGATCTGAGAGACCCTCATTCTAGGTAAACTTTTGCCTCTCAAATTCAGCCTCAGATCAAGCAATCTCTATAAGCTTGGTCTAGGGGCCATCCACTCTTTACTCATTTTTTCTTGAGTGATCCTCATCGTGTGTGTGAAGAGTAGATCTATTGTAAAGTTGGTGTTTGTTCCCTTTGGTAAGAAGGAAGACCTGTTGCATCAGGTGGTGGAGTGCCTTTTCATTTAGAGAAGAGAAGTCCAGCTGTGGTTGGATGTGTAAGTGTCCTTAAGGGGGACTGTACCCTTGTTTAGTGAAATCCCAAGTTGTTGCTTGGGGATTGGACGTAGGACTCCTTGTGATAGGAGATCTGAACCAGGATAAAATCGTTGTTGTCTTTGTGCGTGTGATTTTTTTGTGTCTTTATTTTAGACTAACTCTAACCATCGAACTTAGTGTCTTCCGTCAAAGCAGTTTATTTATAGGAATATTCTAAAAGAAATTTTTAGCAATCC
This sequence comes from Colocasia esculenta, assembly GCA_014218235.1. Lineage (NCBI taxonomy): Eukaryota > Viridiplantae > Streptophyta > Magnoliopsida > Alismatales > Araceae > Colocasia > Colocasia esculenta. The sequence goes on along the minus strand of CM024753.1, from coordinate 66,388,123 downwards.
ATTCACCCCCCACTGAGCTTGCAACCTAGTCAACAAGTGGTATCGAAGTCAAGTCTCTTCGTTAAGTAGATCTCACGATCTGAAGAGCAAAGATAAATGGTAGCCCAAGGTCATGCAGAAGGACAATCTGTCAACAAACCTCCTCTATTCGATTGTGTGGACTACAACTACTTGAAGACGAGGATGGAGTTCTTCCTTCAAGGGCTTAATTTCCAACTATGGACAATAATCGAAGAAGGAGATCCCAAAGTAACCAACGCCAAAGACAAATGGACAGATAAAGATAACAAGAAACTATCAAAGAGCATACTGTGTTGTGCACTGAGCAAGAAAGAATTCAACAGGATATCAGCATGTAGGTCAGCTAAAGAGATGTGGGATAAGCTGAGGCTCACTCATCAAGTAACTGACAAGGTAAAGGAAACAAGAATTGACATATTAGTAGCTCAATATGAGAGGTTCCAAATGCAGTCAGGAGAGTACATCTTCCAGATGTACAGTCGATTTACAGACGTTACAACTGGTTTGGCTGGGCTAGGAAAAACATATGAAACGGGAGATATGGTAAGAAAAATATTGAGATCCCTGCAAACTTCATGGACTCCTAAGGTAATCGCCATAGAAGAAGCTAATGATCTCAAGAGAATGTCCGTCGAGAAACTCATTGGGTCTTTAATGGCTCATGAGATAAACGTGGAAAGGCTGGGAGAATCCTCCAGCAAGAAGAAGCACAACAATGCCCTCAAAGCTAGGGAAAATACTTCTGAAGATGAATCAGAAAGTGAAAAGAGTGATGAGAACAGTGAAGATAAAGAAGCTTTTCTCTCTAGACGACTGCAACGCACTCTAGCTAAGAAGAAATATTAGTCAGGAAGAAGGTATTTCAAGAAAGGTAGGGAATTCAAGAGATTTGAAGGCAAAGAAGTCAAGAGATCTGAACCCATATGCTATGAATGTAAGAAGCTTAGACACCTCAAGGCTGAGTGTCCAAAACTGAAGAAGACTGAATTCAAGAAAAAGGATAACATGAAGAAATTTAAGAAATATAAGAAGAACGCCATGGCTGCTGCTTGGAACAATGAGAGTGGCTCAGACAGTAAGTCGAGCTCCAGCGAAGAAGAAGAAGAAAATGCCAATTTGGCATTTATGGCAAATGTCGACGGCAAGGTAACCTCAAACTCTTCTTTTACATCTTGGAATGAATATGATTCTGATAGCTTAGAAGATACTTTCAATGAATTATACAATAAATATAAAGACGTTTGTAAGCAATTAAAATTAGTTAGAAAAATTATGCATGCCTTGAAATAACCAACTCAGATTTAAAATTAGAAACTGAACAATTAGAAAAATAAATTTCTGAACTGAAAGAAGAAATGAACTGTTATGCGAAGATGTAAAAATTAAAAATGAAAAGATATCAAATCTAGAAAGTCAGGAAACCATAAGTAAGTTTAAAAATGAATTTAACATACTAACAAATGATAATGAATACTTGACAGCCACAATTGAAAAATTTACAAATGGAAGATCCTCATTAAAACTAAAAGGAGCAAGAAGATCAGGAAAGAAAAAGCATGGAATCGGATATAGTCCATCAGATAATAAAGAAACAATTATTCACCGTAAACAATATCCAATGCCAAAATTTGTGGATGAACAAAATCCTAATTATAAATTAAATACTAATAAAAATAATAAAACAAACAAAATAGTAAATAATATTTTCTGTTGCACTCATTGTAACAAACTAGGTCATACTAAAATTACCTGTACAACCAAACATCTAAAATGGATTCCGAAAAGAAACTGTATAGATGCTAACCAACTAGGACCCAAAAGAACTTGGGTACCTAAATCTCATTGATTTATTACAGGGAATCCTTAGAGCATCAAAATGGTACCTGGACAGCGGGTGCTCAAGGCATATGACTGGCAACAAAAGGTTATTTTCATCCATCAAAGATGAAGAAGGAACAGTCAATTATGGAGATAATGGTAAAGGATTAGTGATTGGTTGTGGATCATTTGAAAGCAAAGACAAGATATTGATAGAAGATATTCCCTACATCAAAGGACTCAAGCACAATCTAATCAGCATCAGTCAACTATGCGACAAAGGTCATCATATCAAATTTTAGGAATCTAAATGCCTAATCATTAAGGATGGAACAACTATTTTTGAAGCCTGCAGAGAGAAAAATTTGTATGTACTACATCTAGAAGAGTTGAAGAATCAAGATATTTGGCGGCAACAAGCAAAGAACAGAATGCTGAACTTTGGCATAAAAGATTAGGTCATTGCAGCTTGGACGGAATCAGAAAACTCATCAAACATGATCTAGTGGAAGGTCTACCGAAGATGAATTCAAAACTAGACAATATCTGTGAATCATATGCAAAAGGAAAGCATACAAAATCCTCCTTCAAATCCAAGACAATGGTCACCACCTCCAAACCACTAGAACTGCTTCATATAGACTTGTTTGGACCAATGAGAACACCTAGTTTGGGAGGAAAGAATTTTGGATTTGTCATAGTTGATGATTATTCCAGATTTACATGGGTATCATTTCTTGAGGGAAAAGATGACACCTTTAATAGCTTTGTGAAGTTCAGTAAGTTAGTTCAGAAAGATAAGAAGTACAATATTATATGTATTCGATCAGATCATGGAGGAGAGTTTCATGATGATCTGGGAATAGAACACAATTTCTTAGCACCAAGAACACCACAACAAAATGGAGTAGCTGAGAGGAAGAATAGAACACTTTTAGATATGGCAAGAACAATGTTATCTAAGTATAATCTTCCATGATATTTCTAGGTAGAAGCCATCAATACAACTTGCTACATATTAATAGAGTCATGATCAGACCCATTCTGAAGAAGACTGCATATGAGCTGTACAAGCAAAAGAAGCCCAAGATCAGCCATCTCAGAGCATTTGGATGCCCATGCTTCATTCACAAGAATGGTAAGAGAGATATTGGTAAGTTGAATCTAAAATCAGATGAAGGTATTTTTATGGGGTATACTTCTAAACCCAAAGGATATAAAGTCTTTAACAAAAGAAGTTTACTAATTGAACAAACTGTACATGTTATTTTTGATGAGTCTAACCCTTCCTTGAGAAAGGAAATTAGTAGTGAGGATGAAGATGCAGAAAACCTTTCCAAGAAATTGAAGGAAGCAACCATCAAAGACGATGAAAATCCACCCTTGGAAGAACTGCGACAAAAAGATATCATCCATGATGATCTTCCAAAGGAATGGAGATACAAAAAGGATCACCTAAAAGATAACATTATTGGAGATCCATCCGTTGGGGTAAGAACTAGAGGAAATACCATTCCTTGTGATTACTTAGCATTTGTCTCTCAAATAGAGCCGAAGACAGTCAATAAAGCACTATCTGATGAATCTTGGATTTTAGGCATGCAAGATGATCTTAATCAGTTCAAGAGAAATCAGGTCTGGTCCCTTGTTTGTAGACAATCAGATCATCCCGTGATTGGCACCAAATGGGTGTTCAGGAACAAATTAGATGAAGCTGGTGTTATCACTAGAAATAAGGCTAGACCGGTTGCTCATGGCTATTCCCAAGAAGAAGGCATAGATTGCAATGAAACCTATGCACCAGTTGCTAGACTAGAGGCTATTCGAATCTTGCTTGCTTATGCATCTGCACTAGATTTAAAACTATTTCAAATGGATGTGAAATCAACTTTTTTGAATGGTTTTATAAAGGAAGAAGTTTATGTAGAACAACCTCCTACTTTTGATGATTCAAACTTTCCAAATCATGTTTTCAAATTGCATAAAACGTTATATGGTTTAAAACAAGCACCTAGAGCCTGGTATGAAAGACTGAGTGCATTTTTATTAGACCATGGTTTTATTAGAGGTCAAGTAGATAGTACCCTCCTTATTAAATCTAATGCCAAAATATATTAATTGTAAAAATCTATGTAGATGACATTATCTTCGGATCTACTGATGAATCTCTATGCAAGTATTTTGAAAAGCTAATGCAGGGAGAATTTGAAATGAGCATGATGGGAGAACTCAACAATTTCCTTGGACTACAAATCAAGCAAAGCAATGAGGGAACTCATATCAGTCAAGTAAAATACACAAAGGATATGTTGAAGAAGTTTGGTTTGAAAAGGCCAAACCACTGTCCACTCCCATGAGTACATCAGTCAGGTTAGATAGTGATCCGGAAGGTAAGAAAGTTGATCAGAAACCTTATAGAGGTATGATTGGGTCATTGCTCTATTTAACAGCTAATAGTTCTGATATTTTATTTAGTGTATGCATATGTGTAAGATATAAATCTGATCCTAAGGAATCTCATCTAATATCAGTAAAAAGAATCTTTAGATATCTAGCTCATACTCATAACTTAGGTTTGTGGTATCCTAAAACCTGTGAAACTAGCTTAATTGGTTATTCAGATGCAGACTATGCTGGATGCAAAGTAGATAGAAAAAGCACTAGTGGTTGTTGTATATTTCTTGTAGGATGCTTGATTTCCTGGTCTTCAAAGAAACAAAACTCAGTAGCTCTATCAGCAGCTGAAGCTAAGTATGCAGCCATTAGGAGCTGTTGCACTTAACTCGTATGGATCAAACAACAGCTTGAAGACTATGGACTACACATCAAGACCATTCCACTATTATGTGACAACACAAGTTCCATAAATCTCACGAAAAATCCAGTGCAGCACTCAAGGACAAAATATATTGAGTTTAGATATCATTTTATTAGAGATCATGTAGCAAATGGTAATATTAGTATTTCATTTGTAGACACACAAAATCAGTCAGTAGATATCTTTACAAAAGTCTTACCTGAAGAGAGATTTACATCTCTTAGAAGGGAACTAGGCATGTGTAATTTGTAACAGACTTATCTGTATATAACTGAAATAAAATAATCTATTTCAGAATAAGACTTATCTCTCCCCACTTTATTTAAGTAAATCCATTACATTTTTGTGCTATCATCGCCTATTTTTTTGCTTTTCGTATTAATTGCTCCGTCATTTCAAAAGTTACTTTATGTCTTTCCATTATGATGGAAATCTTTCCCTCATCGATTCTCTCTCTCTCTCTCTCTCTCTCTCTCTCTCATCTATTTCGACTCGAAGGTCTGCAAAAAAAAACCCTCATCGACTCCAACATTCTTCTTCCTTGCTCTCGAAGGTTTTGACTCTTCCTGCTCAAATTTCCTGAGGGGTCTTGTTCTTCTTCCTCCCACGATCCTCCAGAACCCTTCCTTCAAAACTTCCATGGCCACTTCTGGGAGTTTCAGCAGTGTGGGTGGTTACAACGCCGCCTTCCTCATGGTAGAAGAACTTGAGAGATATCAAGCAGTGAAGATCAAGATCTGTGGAAAGAAGGCTGTTGATTTAGATGATTTTAAGAAGCATGGTATGCACAGTGTGATTGAAGCCCTTCAGAGGTTGAAATGGACGGGGATATGTACGGTTTCCAAACCGAGCTACCCGCATCTGGCCAAGGCATTCTATACCTATTTGAAATCAGAAGAAGATGGATCTCTTACCTCCCCGGTCAAAGGTAAATCTATTCACATCACTCATGACCTGTTGGAGAGCTATTTGGAGTTTCAATAGTAGGGCACAATTTGGTAAACTCTGTAGATATTCATAATAAGGGCCTCGGGATCATTGGAACAGAATACAAGTTAATGGATGGGAAAATAGATATAAACCAGTTAAATGCATTCAATGGAATACTGCACTTCATTGTCTGTCAGATTTTGGTACCTCAGAGTGCTACTTTCTCTTCCAGTACAAAAGGAGATGCTGATGTGATGTTTTGGGCCGATCAGAAGCAGGATATCAATATGGCACAGATCACAGTTAAAAGGATGAAGTCTACGATTGAGGTTATTTGGGATAAGAAGAATAAATTGGCAGTATCCCTTCCTTATGTTCACCTGCTTACCAAAATATTTAGACATTTTGAGATTGTTTTGGAAGGAGAACTGATGGAAAAGATGGGTCAGCCTATTCGCACCAAAAATCTGAAGAAGAGTGGATTCTCCTTAGTAGGAAATGTATGGACAAAGACATCTATGGCTAAAGGAGAGGCCATCATTGGAGAATCCTCTATTGCTGAAGCTCCACCTGTTCAAGAAGAAGAAGCTGTAGTCAGAGAGGATGAGCCTATTGCATCAGAAAGGAGGATTGAAGACATTGCACCAGAATTCATTGAACCCTTTGGGCAATCTTCTGATAGGGTGATTCCTCCTCCAGATTTTGCACCTCCTATCATCCAAGAGTTAGTTGCTGAAAGTGTTGCTCACACTGATGGGAGCAGGTAGATATTCATTTGGAAGAAACCCCTAGTGTTCCTGTTGTTGAAGTTGTTATTGAAGAGAGTCAGGAAGAATCAATTCCAGAGGTTATGGCACCAGGCCAATTTACAGATGCTCATATAGAAGATGCTCCTTCTCAGGGGGAGCCTGCTGCTCAGGGGGAGCCTACTGCTAGTGCTCCTGAAGATCAGCCAAATGTATTCAATGCTCACCAGAAGGGCACACAATAGATCCCAGAAGAAGAAGATTCATGTTCATATGGAACCAGTCATTGCTCCGCTGAATGCTCAAGGGGAAATTCTGTGCTCTCTGTAGTCTGATGTAACTTCCATTTTTCTCAGCCAGAGCTCTCAAGCTAAAGAGTTTGGAGCAGTCAAGTCTGAGCTCCATGAAGTGAGAAGTGAACTGGGTAGTTTGCAAACCTTGGTAACTGACCTTGCACAATTTGTGAGGGAGCACTTATCAGCTCCAGCTCCTCATATTCCATCTGTATCAGTCACACAAGATACTGCTGGGCCATCCGGGCCTTCTCAATCAGATCAGCCAGGCCAGTCAGTACTAGCTGAGCCAACTACAGGGCCACCAGGGCCATCTGTAGAGGAATCAGGGCCATTTGAAGTAGCAGATGTTGTAGTTGAGCCATCAGGGTCTTCAGAGCAAGTGGAATCAGTGGCTGGGCCATCCGGGCCTCAAGCGTTTGTAGAGGAAGTTGTCGTGCCCCCAGGGCCATCTGATCCTCCAGTTCATCAAACTCTAGCCCCTTCCTCTCCACCTGCCTCCTTCACTGCCCCGCCTGCCCCAGAACCATCTAAAAAACCCTTTTCCAAACATATTTCTTCTCCTACACCTTTTCCTGCTGAATCCTCTTCTTCACCTACTCCTTCATCTCCCATTCCTCCTCCAACTTCTGAGGCACCTTTTGCCTCTTCTTCTGGTCCCTCTTCTGCTGGTCCCTCCTCTACTGGACCATCTACTCAACCTCCTCCCACTTCATCCTTCTTGTAGCATCCCGAAAAAATTATTATGAGAAAAATAAGAAATAATAATTTAATAATAGTAAAATTATACGTGCCATTATCATGTGTACAAAAACACGCTAGAAAATTCTATAAAAATCATAGTTCAACTCTAAATAATACTCTCAAATGACCCACAAAGAAATTCATGTGAAGAAAAATCTGATTGGCCATGATTAATGTGTTTTGTGACTTGTTATCATAATTAAGAAATAAGTCGGAAAATCATTATCACGTATACTTACTGGAGTCCAAAAATAGAATAAAAAATATGGTTGGACTTCAAACACTGGCCATTGACAATCCAATAAAGGAAATGGGCCAAAGGATGTACTTTGGGCCACAAATAAATTTATGCTAGGAAAATGACCCAAAATTCAAAAATATTCACTAATGGACCATGATAGGGTAAATTCTCACCCGATAGACCACCATTTGACTTCAAACGAAGCCGAAACACGTGGTTACCACCTAAGGGAGGTTTCCATAGGACTCCTACCATGAATTGGGGAGAGAAATCCTCCATTGAGGGAAGGACACACCAAGTTCGTACCCATGAGTTTCCTAATTTAAATTAGGCAACTAAAGACCCACACCCCTTTAATTAAGCCCTCTCTCTCCCATGGGACATCCCCTAGGGTTGCTGAGGTCGTGCTTGGAGGCTCTGGAGGCTGGGAAACTCAAGGAGGAAGGCTTGAGAAGAAGCAACTCATGCTCTTCTTCATCTGCGACCTGCACTTGAGTCCCTTCAAGATCATCACGAAAGGTTAGTGAAACCTCGACCAAACTGTGCAAACCATACATCCTTGGAAAGATCATCGAGATTAGTTTCTTATCACACTATTTTACCCAATTTCTACTTAGTAGTTCATGAGTATTAAGCGTTCTCCAAGGACTAGTTTAAACTAGGGTTTTCTAGAGGACGACTTTTCTTTCACCCATAAGGTAGGTCTTCTATGGACCAAACTCTAATTAAACTCGTGCATGCTTGCGTACATATGTTTAGATCATGTTTATACTATTTTCCCCAATTTTGTCATGTTGTGTCATGGAAATAAATCTTGTATCATCATAGTCATTTTTCTGCCTGATGAATCCCTTGCACTATCTTAAGAGTCATCCACCTCTCATCTGAGTCATTTTCAGATCCAAAACTCAACATGAATAATGTTCCCCTTTGAGTCTACTTTCAAACAAGACTGAAATCACTCTATTTCATGGTGGGTGTAGAGAGCAGTGACCAAAACATATCTACTGTGTCAGTTTTCTATGGTCTGTCCCACAGAGTCAAGTTGACCCAGTAAATGTGATTGGTTTTCTAATTCCTCGTTACAGTAGTTAGCTAACTGAGATAGCAATCCAATGAACTTAGTTTCACAATTTTTCATGCTCTATACAGTGCATTATAAGCATTAGAAGTACCCTATATCAACCCAGTCCAAGTAGGAGTCGAATTGGGTGCATTTGGCAACCCAAAACCCCTATTCAGAAGGCGACGTATCAACCTGTCATGTTTAGAATGCGACAGGTTTGCTGTCGCAATCTGCCCTCTGCGCAGTGTTCGCTTAAATGGCTATAACTATTCCTACACACCTCGGATTGACGAGCCATTTTTTTCGATGGATTCCTTATTCATAGGGCTTCAAGATGGTATATTCATGTGCCATGTTTGCAAAAGAAAATAGTGAGTTATGACCTGAGGAAGGGAAGGGATGGGACTGCATTTGCTTTCAAAGGTCATACGTCTTGGTTTTCATCGTTTTGCGTCGTTTCTTCGTATGTGTGAGTTTGATCTATTCTAGGAAGGTTATATACTTATCATGAATTAATCAACCCATGAATAAGTAGTAAATATTTTCACATTATTCTAATTGAACATAAGTGATTGATCATGCTCGCTACTTGCCGATTGTCGCCTATTTCTTGCCTTGTTATCGAACTTGCTAAAAACACATTGCTATTGCTAAAATTGGTCAAGCATGATTAGTATTTTATGATTCAGCACTCATGATACTTTTAATAAATAAAGTTTCCATAAATAGAGTTTCCATAAACGGATTCACACCGATGCACTCGAGCAATTCTCACACGAAGCATGCGCATACACTCTAGCATGATAGGAAAGCCCCTTCTTGGCTTGTTGTGAACTCTCTGTTAGATATTCCTTCTGTCGAACTAGTGAACCCTTGACCAAGGCCTCCGTAAGTCTTTTCTGACTATGGATTCCCACATGACCGACGAGCAGGTTGTACCATGAAGTTCCTTGATGTTAGTGTGCACCTCTCTCTCTCTCTCTCTCTCTCTCTCTCTCTCTCTCTCTCTCTCTCTCTCTCTCTCTCTCCCTCGTCTTGAATTTCTCGAAGCTGTCAACAATGACACATGAAAACAAGTTATTAATAGAATTAAAGCAAAAGCACCGTTATGGTGTCGAAATTCTCTTTTGATCATTGTTATCATGAAATCCTATTCACCTGACTTGTTATGCTTGAAATCATTATGACATGACACTATGACACTCTGAACCATCGTTATTGACTAGATAGTCATTAATCTCTTGACAATCTTGTTCGTGTTACATTCCCTTGAGCTCGCTCTCGATATGATGTTCTTGGACTACTAGTGAACATTGTCCCGTGACATGATCATGCTAATGTTCTCGAACATCTTGACATGACATTCTTGAACTCTTGAGAGTACTCTCTTGGGACCTTTTGAGCTGTTGTGGCTCCTACTGTCTTGTACTGTTTATAACTGTCTAGCATTATAACGGGTCTTGTGACTCTACTGGACTTGAATGCATACTGCTGAGGGCACGGAGAGTGTCCGAGGGGCTCCAATCTAGTCTTGGGGGATGAGAGCCACCCGAAAATACCTGCAGGGACTAATGACGGTGTCTGCATTTGCACCGGTTCTGACTGTTCTGATTTAGCTAGACATCTGCCTGTTATACTCTTACTGCTAGTCTATTAATTTAGACATCTTGCACTGTTACTATACTGCCATTGTTCTGACTGCCAATGACTGTTACTAAATTGCTACTATCCTATTATTGAATGGCTACGGCCCATGCTCTCCTATTGCACTGTTATTGCTCAATTAATGTTACTTGTTATTACTTGAATGTAACAAAGTAGTTGGTCGTCTCGTGAAAAGCACCCTACACATTGACAACCTATTTCTATTGTGTTGACACGTTCCTATCTGCATGATATCTTGCGAGCACTTTGTCACCGATTTTATCGTGCTTATGATTTAGCTTGTCACTTGTGCATGTCTAGTTTTTAAACTGTTAATCACTTATATCATTGCCGGAACATCGAGATGCAAATCCTACTGGGCTAGTTTGCTCATACCTACCTCTTAACATTTTAGGTAGTGAAGATGAGGAGTACGTTTGATGATGGGACTTGTGCGCTGAGCGTGACATACACCATAGAGAGTCATTGTTTAGTTAGTTAGTGAGAGATTAGTCATTATTGTAATCTTGTCTTTGTTTGAGAGATAGAATAGATTAGTAGTAGAGAGTTGTTCTTATTTTGACATTGGAGATTGTAATAATTGCTTATGATGAATAAAAGAGTTTGATTACTGAATTATGGGCCCTATCGATATTAGTTGTTTGCTTATGGCTTCTGAATGCTTGCTTGTCCATCATGTTCCCGATTAAATTATGCTACTAAATTCAGAGCCAAGGCTTTCCCTAAATCCTAGGATATATTCGAGGTTAAGTTGTAAACATAAGCTATATGAATCTTGATCATGAGGATCTAGGATCCATAAGGTTGTGTTTACCATTAAGCTAGGCACCTAGTGAGATTGGGTCAAAGCTTGGGGTTATGCTAGGAGCTTAACTATATGTATAAGAACCCTAAGTTTAAAAAGAAATTAATAAATTGTTATTGCTTGCAGGAGACTAGAGGAGATAGTTGGCGAGCGTGCACAAATGCACGAATTACAACGGGCCGTACAGGGGCTAACTCAAGCCCTTAATAATGTGGTTCAAGCAGGAGCAAGGAATAGAGCAGGAGACTTATATGGGAACTTTCAACGAATGAATCCTTCTAGGTTTAATGGAACTCCGAATCCTGATGAAGCTGAAATTTGGGTGAAGGCGATGGAACGAATCTTTAGAGTTATGCAATGTTCAGAGCAGGAGAAAGTCCTTCTGACAACCTTCCAGCTGGACCGCGATGCTAGAGCTTGGTGGGAAGCTGCTAGTCGACAATTACCGAACATAGACATAGAGTCGGATGAATTTTTAGAACTCTTCAACACCAAATATTTCTCCGAGAGGATTCATGAGAAGAAGGCAAAGGAATTTACAGATTTAAAACAACGAATGATGTCCGTAGCTGAATATGAAGCGAAATTTGAAAGACTAGCATTATATGCACCACATTTGGTGAGTACAGAAAAGATGAAGGCAAAGAGATTCTTAGAAGGGTTGTGACCTCTGTACTGGGAAAAGTTGGCTCCACTAGACATTGTAGTATATTTAGACATGGTATTGAGAGCTCAATTAGTGGAGGACACTATGGAACTTCTTGAAAAGATCCATAAGAAGAAGGCGTTGAAAAGGGAATGTGCTACTCATTCCAATGGCAATAGAGGAAGATATACAGTAGATAGCAACAGAGTGAAAGGGGAAGTGGAGAGGAAGGAAGACTGTGAATTCTATGAAAAGCCAGGGCATCAGGTTGAAAACTGTTGGAAGAAATTGGACAGATGCTTGCGATGTGGAAGTCAACAACATCGAGTCATCGATTGTCCAATGGAGAAGAACCAAACTCCACGGCAAGGATGATTACAAACCCTTGTGGATATAGATCATGTCAATGAAGGTGGACAAGGTTCCTTCACTAAACCCTTAGTTTAACTGCATATATTTTTTTTTCTCTCGATAGCAAAGTCTTCAGTGGAGGAGATGATGGAATGAAATATTCAGAATAAATTAGTAGTCGTATCATATCATCTGAATTTGGGAACCAAATTCTTTTAAGTGGGGGAGGGTGTATGTAACGACCCTCTCATATCGGTACGGTTCCACCAACCCACATCGATATAAAAGGTATCACTACAGTGGGACATTTACCCAACACTAGTATAATAGGCTGAAACATACACAAATATAATATATCTCATGACAGCGGAATTTAAAGAACTGAAAAGAAATTTTATTCCATCATCCACATTCTATTCACAGTCCGTATAAGAGGAAAGAGAGTTAATTATTCATAACTGAAATAAAATAAATACATTGTCCACATGAGACTACGCAGAGTCTTTATTACATACTATGAAGAAAAGAAAATTCCAATACTAACTCAACAACAATATCTCCTACTCTCGCTCCGAGTCGCTCCTAACAATCTCCTCGGAAGAAGTAGAAACGTCTGCACCTGTACGCCGAAGAAATAATGAGTTCAAAAGAACTCAACAAGTAACACCAGCACACTAAACATACATGCATCAAGTAATATCCATAACCTTAAGCTACATCATTTACACATAATGCATGGAAGTGACAATTTCTCAATAAAGCCTATTCATGATTTCTACACATTTTTCACAGAGGATTTTTTTTTTTTTATACACAATAAACAAATCCTATCACATGCTTTCTACACTTTTCACTATGCTAAACTGATTTCATTCAATCATTCATATGCCACATGTTGATCATTTTACACAATATTTACACATTTCATAACAACTAATTTAACATGAATTCTAAGACAATTGTACACATAGTTAACACATTCATATTAGTGAAAGCTCGCTGTTTTACTACTATCACGTCACATTCATAAGAAACTTATCATTTTGCATGCTTTCATAAGAATTTATGAACACATATTCACTTACACAGGTTCACAATTTACACATTTCTTTCACTTAAACACATTTTCACTTTCACTTAATGCCGTGACACATAGCCCAAACCACTTTAGAAGGACACACACTAATCACATCACATATCAATCACCTAGGCATTCCAGTGATTAATCTTAGTTACTGCGCAGAACCGGGAGAAGCACTCTCCACCCTAACCAGCGATACTTGTTCGCCTCCAGAATTTAATCCCAATGCCCATGGGACATCACACATTTTGAACTTTCCCGTGGGGACTTTACCACAGTACAGTTCCACAGCCCTCTAAGGTAGCAGTGTCACCCATTGGCATATTAATACATTTTCTCAATTTCAACACATTTTTAAACACAAATAATCACGCATTCACCTCATGTTCACACATTTACATTCTTCAATATTACCTAGCATGGTACTACTGTTTTCAGTATTAATCAAATTTTTACAACAATTCCAATCATGCTGAAATTTTTGCAAAATTAAACATTAATCATATTAGCATGTATTAATTATGAAAATCAACATAAAAAAGGTTTATATAGCTACTGTCATCTGTTCAGTACAAAATTTAACCAGTAATTCATCACAGTTTAACCATCATGCATACCAAAATTTGCATTTTCTGAGTTACACATATTTTCTGAAAATTCTAACAGTGCTGATATCAACTGTAAAATAGTCAAACTGACACAAATTTTCATTATTCTGATTCACAATTTATTTCATACATGAATACTAACAGTACAAATTTTATCACAATTTTCAGGAATTTAACTAGTTTCGCAAGAATTCTTAACTTTTATGCATTGAGTAGACATATTAACTATTTTTCGTTTCAGAAAATTTAATAAACTGTACAGATATTATAACTTGCTCAAATTTTTATATCATGCATCAGATCTTATGAACAATGTACCGAAAATTTATGACAATTAATTTCTACACATATTTCATAAACGACATTTTCCAAGATTAAACTTTTGTTGGTAGCACATTCCAAGAATTCTAATAATTAGTGAAAATTCTAAAAATGCACAATAACTCACAGTACAACTAAACATATATATTTACATATTATATGAAATTTTACCGTATATCCTCATGCGGAAAAACTCGAAAACTAGCTCATATAAGGATAGACTTGCACACTGTTGCAGTCTGAAGAACTCGACGGCATAGGGTAGCCGTCTATAGGTTAACGGCATTATATGATGCCGCCAACACATGATATTAGCGGCAAGGGATCTTGCCGTTAATATCCTGTCTGCACAAACACAGACTGAAAGCCAATAAATCACTTGAAAGGGGGGTTCCAGGACACGAGAAAAATCTGAAAAATTCCTGGGACATACTAGACACATGTAGGGTTAATGTGAATGGGGTACTTGCCTTCTGTAAAATCTACCAACGACGATTTAAGCCGGAGAACCTCCTCAGAGAAGCCCTCCTCGGCCTGTGCCAAAGAGTCTCCAAATCCCTCCTTCTTCGGTCTTCTGTTGATCTTCACAGCACACCAGCGTGGGGAGTCGTTCCCGGATGTTCAAGGTCGACACCAGTTGATGTAGATCGCCAGACGAAGCCTCCCGAAGCCGGATCTTTCAGATTCAAGTTAGGGTTTTGCTTAGAGAAGATAGGTTTTTGACCCAAGAGCCAAAAGGGTGGATCTGGCCGAAATTTGGATATTATAAAGGGTTGGGGTCGGATAGGTTAAAGGGGCAAGTCTTAGAGCCGTTGGGAAGGGTTTCCAAAACAAGAGGCTCAATTTCCGGAGGCGTTTTCGGATCTGAAAACGTAACAGATCTGGGATATTGGCGTCCATATCCATGGTCGCCTATCCAAAAATGGGCGTCCATCGATATTGCCGCCTACCCATGGTCAGCGTCAGCCGATGTGGACGCCGACTGGCCGACAAAACTTACTTTAATTATGCAGATTTATAATACTACACACTTAAATATATATATATATGTACATACTTGAATATACTATGTACATTTCAATAATACTCATTCATAAATTTGTATCATAAATACTTATACAATAATCTATACATCAATAGTATACACTTATACGCACATACATATATTTAACAAACAAGGTGAAAATCAAGGGCCTTACACCCTCTCCCCCTTAAAGAAACTTCGTCCTCGAAGTTAGACTGACACTACTCAAACAATTGAGGATATTTCTTTTTCATTGCATCCTCAAGCTCCCAAGTAGCCTCCTCTCGCGAGAAGTTACGCCATAAGACCTTTACTGACGCAATGCTCTTGTTTCGGAGATGTTGAACTTTCCGATCAAGAATAGCTACTGGTTGCTCTACATAAGAAAGATCTGGCTGGATCTCCACTGGCTCATGGCTAATAACATGAGACAGATCTCTGACATACTTCCTGAGCATAGATACGTGGAAAACAGGATGAACGCTAGCCAAAGCTGGAGGTAAAGCTAGCTCATATGCCACGTTGCCCAATCGTCGGAGAATCTCATATGGGCTAATGAACCTAGGGCTCAACTTACTATGCCTGCCAAATCTAACTACACCTCGCGTAGGCGAAATCTTTAAAAATACATGCTCACCTACCTTGAACTCTAGATCCTTCCTTCTGTTTTCGGCATAAATCTTCTGCCTATCCTGTGCCGCAACAAGTCTCTTCCTAATGAGCTGGACCTTATCCGAAGTCTCCTGAACTAACTCCGGACCGATCAACTGCCTATCACCGGTCTCCTCCCAACAAAGGAGATCTGCAAGGCCTACCATATAAAGCCTCAAATGGAGCCATGCCAATGCTCGCATGAAAACTGTTGTTATATGCAAACTCCACTAGAGGTAAATGGCGCTCCCAATCATCCTTCCAATCCAGCACACAAGCCCTCAACATATCCTCAAGCGTCTGGATAGTCCTCTCGGACTGTCCATCTGTCTGGGGATGAAAAGCTGAACTGAGCTTCAGCTCCGAACCTAACGCATCCTGAAGACCCTTCCATAGCCTCGAAGTAAATCTCGGATCTCGATCCGAAATAATAGACTTCGGTACTCCATGCAATCTAATAATACTACTAACATACAGTCTAGCTAAACTCTCTACTGACTGCTTCTTCTTCATAGGCAAGAAATGCGCAGTATTCGAGAATCGATCTACCACTACCTAAATCGAGTCATTACCTCGTCTAGATCGAGGCAAACCCGTAACAAAATCCATAGTGACAGCTTCCCACTTCCAACTGGGATCTCCATCTTTTGCATAAGACCAGATGGTCGCTGCCGCTCGGCTTCACTTGCTGGCATACAAGACATCTAGACACAAACTCGGCTACATTCTTCTTCATGCCAGACCACCAAAACGATCTCTTTAAATCCTGGTACATCTTAGTGTTACCCGGATGAATAGAGAATCTAGATCTATGAGCTTCTGCTAAAACATGCTCACGAACATCTACAATGTCTGGAACACAGACACGATGATGGAATCTAATCACACCATCCTCATCACGAGCAATACCCCTTTGCCCACTAACTCTTGGAGTCTAGGGTCGGCTTTCTGATGCTCGATCACCTCATCTAACACCGATGACCTAATGGACAGCTGAGCCACAAAAGCTCGGCATAAAGATGGCTCCAACTCGGTCATCGTACACGCTGCATCCTCCAACATCTTCCAGTCCTGCTGGAGAGATGACCTCTTTCTACTAAGGGCATCTGCTACGACATTCGCCTTTCCAGGATGATACTGGAGATCGAAGTCATAGTCCTTCAGGAACTCAATCCATCTTCTCTGCCTAAGGTTTAATTCTTTTTGAGAGAAAAGATACTTTAGGCTCTTGTGATCAGTGAACACCTCAAATCTGACACCATAAAGATAGTGCCTCCAGATCTTCAGTGCATGAACCACTGCCGCAAGCTCAAGATCATGAGTTGGATAGTTTCGCTCATGCTCCTTCAACTGTCTCGAAGCATATGCTACTACCCTTCCTTGTTGCATCAACACACAGCCAAGACCAATCCGAGATGCATCCGTGTAGATAGCAAAATCCTCTACACCGCTCGGTAGAACTAACACAGGGGCCGATGTGAGTTTAGTCTTCAATAATTGAAAACTACTCTCACACTCCTCGGACCAGACAAACTTCACTCCCTTCCTGGTCAGCTGAGTCAATGGAGCGGCGATGGATGAAAATCCCTCAATAAAACGCCGATAATAACCCGCCAAACCAAGAAAACTCCGAATCTCCGAAGGAGTCTTGGGACTCTCCCAATCCATAACAGCTTGGACTTTCGCTGGGTCCACTGCTACACCAGCACCGGAGATAACATGCCCAAGGAAATGAACCTCGCGCATCCAAAAATCGCACTTGCTGAATTTTGCATACAGCTTGTGCTCACGGAGAACCTCTAACACTATCCTCAAATGCTGACGATGTGTGGCCTCATCTGGAGAGTAGACCAGCACGTCATCGATGAAGACTACAACAAAACTATCTAGATAGGTCTAAACACCCTGTTCATGAGATCCATGAACGCTGCAGGGGCGTTGGTTAGACCAAACGGAAGGACCAAAAACTCATAATGTCCATAACGGGTTCTAAATGCCGTCTTGGACACATCCTCACTCCTAATCCTCAACTGATGATAGCCAGAACGCAAATCAATCTTAGAAAAGACCGATGCATTCTGTAGCTGGTCAAACAAATCATCAATCCGAGGTAAGGGATACCTGTTCTTTACCGTCACCTGGTTTAGCTTTCTATAATCAATGCATAACCGAAGTGACCCATCTTCTTCTTCACGAATAAGACAGGTGCGCCCCAAGGGGAAACGCTAGGGCGAATAAATCCCTTATCTAACAAATCCTGCAACTGCTTCCTTAACTCAGCTAATTCCGCAGGTGCCATCCGATAAGGTGCCTTCGAGATAGGAGAGATGCCTGGAAGCAACTCTAGAGTGAACTCTATCTCTCTAGCTGGTGGCAATCCGATAAATCATCAGGAAAGACATCTGGATACTCCTGCACTACATCTATCTCGGCAAGAGTAAGTGACTCATCAGCCTTGGGTATTAAAACCACACTGGCAAGAAAAGCGTCACAACCCTTGTTCACCATTCTCATTGCCCTCATGGCCGAGATGACAAACTTTCCTGCTAAGTTCCTCGGCAAAGGATGAAAAATTCATCCTCACCAGGAATGCGGAAAACAATCTTCTTCCCACAGCAATCTACCAATGCATAGTGCTCCTCTAGCCAATCCAGACCAAGAATAGCATCATAGTCTTTCATCTTAAGCAAGAAGAAACACCCTTCTAGGACTCTATCCTCAATGCACACCGGTAAAGACGGAATACACTTCCTAGTCGATACCGTACCCGCAGGTGTATGCACAGACAAAGGGACTTCTAAATCCTCAGACTCTAACCCTGACTCTAAAGCTAACTGCCTAGCAAAACGCTCGGAAATGAACGAGTGAGTAGCACCCGTATCGAACAAAACCCGAGCATGCACACCTAAGAACAAAACTGTACCTTCGGTGACATGATCTGCCTGCTCGGCATCCTCACGAGCTAACGCAAACACTCGAGCTGGGGCTCGAGGTCTCCCTGGTCGTCCTGTCGCTGGCGCTGCTGCTGCTGCTACTGGGGCTGGCCCCCGCTGGGCTCCCCTGCTGAAGCCTCGGACAATCCTTAATCTTATGATCACTGCTCCCGCACTTTAAGCACTTTCCTGCTACCAGCCAACACTCCGAACCGCCATGTGCCCTCTCGCAATGAGGACACTCCTTCTTACCACTAGGGGAACGTTGAGAGGATACCTGACCCCGCCTGATGCCACAGGACGCTGCGGTGACTGGAAAGTCGCCTTCTTCCTCTCCTGCCTCTGGAAAGGAGCTGCTGGCCTCTTTGAGAAGCCTTCTTCTCCTCCAGATACTGCTCCATCTCCCCTTCCTGACGACATGCCGCGCTGAGCGCCTGCTCGAGAGTACGATGGTCGAAAGCCACCAACCTCGTCCTCAGTGATGGTTTCAGACCCATCACGAATTTCTTCGCCTTCCTGCGCTCATCAGCTACAATATGAGGGGCGTACTTTGATAGCTCGGCAAACCTGGCCTCGTACTCCAACACCGTCATGGAGCCCTGAGTCAACGAGAGGAACTCCTACTCCATCTTGTCCTGGATGTGCTCCGGAACAAACTTGGCTCGGAAAAGCCTCACGAACTCATCCCATCCGACTTCCATGGCACCATCCTCGAATCGCGTACGTAACAATGAGGACCACCATACATTGGCTCGCTCCTGCCAAAACCATCCATGTGAAACTAACCAACATAATTTCTACTTAAAGTGATAATCACTAGAGTAGATTACACATACCTGTAGCATATAGGTGGCTAGAGTAACGTTGTCATCCTCAGCGCACCTAATGGCCCGGAAGATCTTCTCAATCTCCCTCATCCAGTTCTCAGCTAATAATGGATCGCTCTCCCCCTTAAAAGAAGGTGGCGACATCCTCTTAAACCTTTCCATGATGGAGGGTCCACCATGGTCACCTGGGGAACAGGTACCTGAGCCTGCTACAACAAGCAACAAAATTAACACATATAACATAACAATCATGCAATTAAAATACAGACTACTTTATCTTATTATTCTAACCTGAGCCTCCAACTGGGCCTGGAGTGCAGCCTGAGTGTGGGCCTGCGTTTGCATGGCCTGCACCAAACCCTGCATGAACACTCCATAGTCTACTGGTGGCGTGGAGGAAGTACAGGGCCCTGGGGCGCAGGGGCCTGCTGCTCACCCTGATCCTCACGCCGAGGCTCATCTCTCCTCTGCTCGCCATCACGAGCAGGAACACCACGCCTACCACGCGAAGCCATATCCTGTAAAAGGATTAATCACCAATTAGAACTAAACTATCTAATCTCTAACTAATTACTTATCTATGTGGACAATCTACACTGACTTAGTATACAATGAAGATGATGGTATATGCACATTTATGTACAATTTCAGCCTGATGCTCTGATACCAATCTCTGTAACGACCCTCTCATATCGGTACGGTTCCACCAACCCACATCGATATAAAAGGTATCACTACAGTGAGACATTTACCCAACACTAGTATAATAGGCTGAAACATATACATATATAATATATCTCATGACAACGGAATTTAAAGAACTGAAAAGAAATTTTATTCCATCATCCACATTCTATTCACAGTCCGTATAGGAGGAAAGAGAGTTAATTATTCATAACTAAATAAAATAAATACATTGTCCACATGAGACTACGCAGAGTCTTTATTACATACTATGAAGAAAGAAAATTCCAATACTAACTCCACAACAATATCTCCTACTCTCGCTCCGAGTCGCTCCTAACATCTCCTCGGAAGAAGTAGAAACGTCTGCACCTGTACGCCGAAGCAAGAATGAGTTCAAAAGAACTCAACAAGTAACACCATCACACTAAACATACATGCATCAAGTAATATCCATAACCTTAAGCTACATCATTTACACATAATGCATGGAAGTGACAATTTCTCAATAAAAGCCTATTCATGATTTCTACACATTTTTCACAGAGGATTTAGTTTTTTTTTTATACACAATAAACAAATCCTATCACATGCTTTCTACACTTTTCACTATGCTAAACTGATTTCATTCAATCATTCATATGCCACATGTTGATCATTTTACACAATATTTACACATTTCATAACAACTAATTTAACATGAATTCTAAGACAATTGTACACATAGTTACACATTCATATTAGTGAAAAGCTCGCTGTTTTACTACTATCAGTCACATTCATAAGAAACTTATCATTTTGCATGCTTTCATAAGAATTTTATGAACACATATTCACTTACACATGTTCACAATTTACACATTTCTTTCACTTAAACACATTTTCGCTTTCACTTAATGCCGTGACACATAGCCCAAACCACTTTAGAAGGACACACACTAATCACATCACATATCAATCACCTAGGCATTCCAGTGATTAATCTTAGTTACTGCGCAGAACCGGGAGAAGCACTCTCCACCCTAACCAGCGATACTTGTTCGCCTCCAGGATTTAATCCCAATGCCCATGGGACATCACACATTTTGAACTTTCCCGTGGGGACTTTACCACAGTACAGTTCCACAGCCTCTAAGGTAGCAGTGTCACTCATTGGCAATTAATACATTTTCTCAATTTCAACACATTTTTAAACACAAAATAATCACGCATTCACCTCATGTTCACACATTTACATTCTTCAATATTACCTAGCATGGTACTACTATTTCAGTATTAATCATATTTTTACAACAATTCAATCATGCTGAAATTTTTGCAAAATTGAACATTAATCATATTAGCATGTATTAATTATAAAATCAAACATAAAACAAGTTTATATAGCTACTGTCATCTGTTCAGTACAAAATTTAACCAGTAATTCATCACAGTTTATCCATCATGCATACCAAAATTTGCATTTTTCCGAGTTACACATATTTTCTGAAAATTCTAACAGTGCTGATATCAACTGTAAAAAGTCAAACTGACACAAATTTTCATTATTCGGATTCACAATTTATTTCATACATGAATACTGATAGTACAAATTTTATCACAGTTTTTAGGAATTTAACTAGTTTCGCAAGAATTCTTAACTTTTATGCATTGAGTAGACATATTAACTATTTTTCGTTTCAGAAAATTTAATAAACTGTACAGATATTATAACTTGCTCAAATTTTTATATCATGCATCAGATCTTATGAACAATGTACAAAAATTTATGACAATAATTTCTACACATATTTCATAAACGACATTTTCCAAGATTAAACTTTTGTTGGTAGCACATTCCAAGAATTCTAATAATTAGTGAAAATTCTAAAATGCACAATAACTCACAGTACAACTAAACTATATATTTACGTATTATATGAAATTTTACCGTATATCCTCATGCGGAAAAACTCGAAAACTAGCTCATATAAGGATAGACTTGCACACTATTGCAGTCTGAAGAACTCGACGGCATAGGGTAGCCGTCTATAGGTTAACGACATTATATGATGCCGCCAACACATGATATTAGCAGCAAGGGATCTTGCCGTTAATATCCTGTCTGCACAAACACAGACTGAAGGCCAATAAACCACTTGAAAGGGGGGTTCCAGGACACGAGAAAAATCTGAAAAATTCCTGGGACATACTAGACACATGTAGGGTTAATGTGAATGGGGTACTTGCCTTCTGTAAAATCTACCAACGACGATTTATGCCGGAGAAGCCCTCCTCGGCCAGTGCCAAAGAGTCTCCAAATCCCTCTTTCTTCGGGTCTTCTGTTGATCTTCACAGCACACCAGCGTGGGGAGTCGTTCCCGGATGTTCAAGGTCGACACCAGTTGATGTAGATCGCCAGACGAAGCCTCCAGAAGCCGGATCTTTCAGATTCAAGTTAGGGTTTTTCTTAGAGAAGATAGGTTTTTGACCCAAGAGCCAAAAGGGGTGGATCTGGCCGAAATTTGGATATTATAAAGGGTTGGGGTCGGATAGGTTAAAGGGGTAAGTCTTAGAGCCGTTGGGAAGGGTTTCCAAAACAAGAGGCTCAATTTCCGGAGGCGTTTTCGGATCTGAAAACGTAACAGATCTGGGATATTGGCGTCCATATCCATGGTTGCCTATCCAAAAATGGGCGTCCATCGATATTGCCGCCTACCCATGGTCAGCGTCAGCCGATGTGGACGCCGACTGGTCGACAAAACTTACTTTAATTATGCAGAGTTTATAATACTACACACTTAAATATATATATATGTACATACTTGAATATACTATGTACATTTCAATAATACTCATTCATGAAATTTGTATACATAAATACTTATACAATATAATCTATACATCAATAGTACACACTTATACGCACATACATATATTTAAACAAACAAGGTGAAAATCAAGGGCCTTACAGTGTAGCACCTTGAAAATTTTATTATGAGAAAAATTAAAAATAATAATTTAATAATAGTAAAATTTTACGTGCCATTATAATGTGTTCAAAAGCACACTGAAAATTCCATAAAAATCATAGTTCAACTCTAAATAATACTCTCAAATGACCCACAAAGAAATTCGTATGAAGGAAAATCCGATTGGCCAGAATTAAGGTGTTTTGTGACTTATTATCGTAATTAAGAAATAAGTCGAAAAATCATTATCACATATACTAAATGGAGTCCAAAAATAGAATAAAAATTATGGTTGGACTTCAAACAATGGCCACTAACAATCCAATAAAGGAAATGGGCCAAATCATGTACTTTGGGCCACAAATAAATTCATGCTAGGAAAATGATCCGAAATTCGAAAATATTCACTAATAGACCATGATAGGGTAAATTCTCGCCCAATAGACCACCATTTGACTTCAAACCAAGCCGAAACCCGTGGTTACCACCTAATGGAGGTTTCCATAGGACTCCTACCATGAATTGGGGAGTGAAATCCTCCATTGAGGGAAGGACACACCAAATTTGTACCCATGAGTTTCCTAATTTAAATTAGACAACCAAAGACCCACACCCCTTTAAATAAGCCCTCTCTCTCCCATAGGACGACCCCTAGGGTTGATGAGGTCATGCTTGGAGGCTCTGGAGGCTGGGAAACGCAAGGAGGAAGGCTTGAGAAGAAGCAACTCGTGCTCTTCTTCATCTACGACCTGCACTTGAGTCCCTTCAAGATCATCACCAAAGGTTAGTGAAACATCGACCAAACTGTGCAAACCATACATCCCTGGAAAGATATTCGAGTCTAGTTTCTTTTGACACTATTTTACCCAATTTCTACACAGTAGTTCATGAGTATTAAGCGTTCTCCAACTACTAGTTGAAACTAGGGTTTTCTAAAGGACGACTTTTCTTACACCCAAAAGGTAGGTCTTCTATGGGCCAAACTCTAATTAAACTCGTGCATGCTTGCATACATATGTTTAGATCATGTTTATACTGTTTTCCCCAATTTTGTCTTGTTGTGTCATGGAAATAATTCTTGTATCATCATAGTCATTTTTCTGCCTGATAAATCCCTTGCACTATCTTAAGAGTCATCTACCTCTCATCTGAGTCATTTACAGATCCAGAACTCAACATGAATAATGTTCCCCTTTGAGTCTACTTTCAAATAAGACTGAAATCACTCTATTTCATGGTGGGTGTAGAGAGAAGTGACCGAAACATATCTACTGCATCAGTTTTCTATGGTCTGTCCCACAGAGTCAAGTTGACACAACAAATGTGATTGGTTTTCTAATTCCTCATTACAGTAGTTAGCTAATTGAGATAACAATCCAATGAACTTAGTTTCACAATTTTTCATGCTCTATACAATGAGTTATAGGCTTTAGAAGTGCCCTATATCAACCTATTTCAAGTAGGAGTCGAACTAGGTGCATTTGACAACCCAAAACCCCTGTTCAAAAGATGACATATCGACCTGTCGCGTTCAGAATGTGGCAGGTTTGTTGTCGCGATCTGCCCTCTGCGCAGTGTTCACTTAAATGGCTATAACTATTCCTACAGACCTTGGATTGACAAGCCATTTTTTTTGTTGGATTCCTTATTCAAAGGGCCTAAAGATGGTATATTCATGTGCCAGATTTGAAAAAGAAATAAGTGAGTTATGACCTGAGGAAGTGAAGGGATGGGACTACATTTGCTTGCAAAGGGTCATACGTCTTGGTTTTCATCGTTTTGCGTCGTTTCTTCGTATGTGTGAGTTTGATCTATTCTAGGAAGGTTCTATAAGGTCTTATCATGCATTAATCAACCCATGGATAAGTAGTAAATATTTTCAGATGATTCTAATTGAACATAAGTGATTGATCATGCTCGCTACTTGCTGATTGTCCCCTATTTATTGCCTTGTTATCGAACTTGCTAAAAACACATTGCTATTGCTAAAATTGGTCAAGCATGATTAGTATTTTATGATTTAGCACTCATGATACTTTTCATAAATGAAGTTTGCATAAATAGACTTTCCATAATTGGATTCACACCGATGCACTCGAACGATTCTCACACGCGGCATGCGCATACACTCTAGCACGATAGGAAAGCCCCTTCTTGGCTTGTGGTGAACTCTCCGTCGGATGTTCCTTTTTCCGGACTAGTGAACCCTTGACCAAAACCTCTGTAAGTCTCCTCTAACCATGGATTCCCACATGGCCGACGAGCAGGTTGTACCATGAAGTTCCCCGATGTTAGTGTGCACCTCTCTCTCTCTCTCTCCCTCGTCTTGAATTTCTCGAAGCTATCAACAATGACACATGAAAACAAGTTATTAATAGAATTAAAGCAAAAGCACCGTTATGCTACCGAAATTCTCTCTTGATCATTGTTATCATGAAATCCTGTTCACCAGACTTGTTATGCTTGAAATCATTATGAACATGACACTATGACACTCTGAACCATCATTATTGACTTGATAGTCATTAATCTCTTAACAATCTTGTTCGTGTTACATTCTCTTGAACTCGCTCTCGATATTATGTTCTTGAACTACTAGTGAACATTGTCCCGTGACATGATCGTACTAATGTTCTCAAACATCCTGACATGACATTCTTGAACTCTTGAGAGTACTCTCTTGGGATCTCTTGAGCTGTTGTGGCTCCTACTATCTTGTACCGTTCTTAAATGTCTAGCGCTATAACGGGTCTTGCGACTCTACTGGACTTGAATGCATACTGCTAAGGGCACGGAGAGTGTTCTAGGGGCTCCAATCTAGTCTTGGGGGCAGAGAGCCACCCGAAAATACCTATAGAGGCTAATGACTGTGTCTGCATTTGCACCGGTTCTGACTGTTCTGATTTAGCTAGACATCTGACTGTTATACTGTTACTATTAGTCTGTTAATTAAGACATCCTGCACTGTTACTGTACTGCCACATTTCTGACTGCCAGTGACTATTACTAAACTGCTACTGACTTATTATTAAATGGCTACATCCCATGCTCTCCTATTGCACTGTTATTGCTCAATTAATGTTACTTGTTATTACTTGAATGTAACAAAGTAGTTGGTCGTCTCGTGAAAAGCACCCTACACATTGACAGCCTATTTCTATTGTGTTGACACGTTCCTGTCTGCATGATATCTTGCAAGCACTTTGTCACCGATTTTATCGTGCTTATGATTTAGCTTGTCACTTGTGCATGTCTAGTTCTTAAAGCGTTAATCACCTATATCATCGCCCACACATCGAGATGTAAATTCTACTGGGCTAGTTTGCTCATACCTGCCTCTTAATATTTCAGGTAGTGAAGATGAGGAGTATGTTTGATGATGGGACTTGTGCGCCGAGCGTGACATACACCATAGAGAGTCATTGTTTAGTTAGTTAGTGAGAGATTAGGCATTATTGTAATCTTGTCTTTCTTTAAGAGAAAGAATAGATTAGTAGTAGAGAGTTGTTCTTATTTTGACATTGGAGATTGTAATAATTGCTTATGATGAATTAAAGAGTTTGATTATTGAATTATGGGCCCTATCGATATTAGTCGTTTGCTTATGGATTCTGAATGCTTGCTTGTCTGTCGCGTTCCCGATTAAATTCCGCTACTAAATTCGAGGGTGTGACACTTCTCCTCTCCTCATCCACCTACTCCACCATCTTTCATCACTCTCATTCCTGAGGGTGCCAATATCATTTTCCATACTGAGCAAGATATCAAAGATGAATTTGAAGAATCCATACTTCGCACAGTTCTATCTGTCTCTGCTCATATCTACAGGACTGATTCTTAGCCCACTCCCAGTCCAGCCTCCATGAAAAGGAAAGTCCCTAAAGAGCTTGTTTTCCCTTCCTCTCAAGCTCTCTTTCTTCCTCTGTGGTACTCTCTTTCAGTTGTCCACAGAAGGAAGTCCCTATATTCTAAATATCTTCAAAAATGCACCTTTGCTTCAAGTTTTGGCCTCCCTTACCTCAATGTCTCTAAACACTTCAATCTTATTCTTCCTATCTCACTTTTACCTAAGGTTGGCCAATCCAAAATTTTGTCTTCAGCCGAGTCCAAGACTGAGGATCAGTGGGCCAAGGCTAATAAAGCTCTCTACAAGAAGTTTGAGGTTGCCAGGGCCAACACATTTCCACCCTCAGACCATCCTCTCACTTTGTCTGAGTGGTTTGTCTGACAGCACAGATCCACCTGGGGTCCTTTCATTTAGAAGGAGATCAAACTGGTTAGGCAGTTCTAGATGTATCAAGATTACTGCTTTGTCAATCACCTTCCAGAAGTTCATCTTGGCCAGATCAGGGCAGCTATCACACTTCTTCGCACAGAAAAACCTAGTAAATGTCCCTTTTCAGGTTGATTTTTCCACCTTGAAGATGCCTACTCTCACCTTTCTCCTACAATTGCACTTTCTGCTCATGGACTCTGATGTTGGTCCTTTTATCTTTGATTGGTTTTCCGAAGTTAAGACTCGGATTTCTGTTCAGAAGGGAGCTCCTCTTGCCTTTCACAGATTCTTATTCAGAGAATATCATAGAGGTTATATCAAGACTTTTGTCCTAGCTCCACTGCTAGCAGAATCTGAGAGATTCCTCAACTCTGAGTGGTGTAAAGTCTACCATGAGGTAGCCATTCAGCTCAATCAGATTAATTTCCCCTTAGCTCAATCAAATCAGCCAATTCTTACTCCTGCACAGTTCATGGATCTCAACTCTGTCAACCTGGTTTCAGATCCTTATTTTATTTAGGTTGAGAGATTCAATATTTTTGAAGCCTTGAAGAAGGACTGGAAGTCTCACTAGTTAGAATATCCTATCACTATAGACAAGTTCCTTCAACATGCCTGTTTTGGGACTGCTGGTTTCTACAAGTCATCTCTTAGTACTGATGAATACACTCTCTTCATTGAAGATCAGAGAAAGCTTCACATCCAAAGACTCAGTCCAGAGATGGGGCCTTCCTATAATATTAGTTGGGGTGTTTTTTGAAATCTTTTTGAAGAGCAGGAAGCCCAACCTTGGCAGCTCATTACTCGCCATTCTTCCCTTCTCTCTCTCGCCTTCTATATTTCTAAACCTCACTAATTAAAAGATTTGCATCTTTGGCTCTCATTTTTCTTTCTCTCTTTTATTTTATGTTTATTTATTCTTTTTTGCTTAATGACAAAAAGGGGGAGAAAACTTGTCTGGAAAACATACTTTAAAATTTTCTAGCAAATTTATTTCAGCTCTATTATATATGTAACTCTTCATGTTTTGTCATCACCAAAAAAAGGAGATTGATGATCAATCCATCTCCATATAATTTATTATTTATTATGTATATTTTTGGTGATTAAAAAAACCCTGAAAGTTATTGACTAACATCATTTTCTGAAGTTTATCAACATGTATCGAATTAAACAAACTCAGTAAGTCATCTAAACTCATTGTTACTTGAAGTTCATTGGATATGATTTGTCTAAGTATACATCGACTTCCATTAACAGCTCACAACGATTACTGTTTTACTGGAACATCGATTTCACTTAAGTATCGACGTCATATTTAAATCATCGATTTCAGAAAGAACATCAGTTTCACTTAAGTATCGACTTCATAGTTAGAGCATCGATTTCGGTTCTATATCGACTTGATATCTAGTACATCGATTTCAGTTCTACATCGACTTCATATTAAAACATCGATTTCAGTTCTACATCGACTTCATATTAAGAACATCGATTTCGGTTCTACATCGACTTCATATTTAAACATCGATTTCAGTTCTACATCGACTTCATATTAAGAACATCGATTTCGATTCAAACATCGATTTTGTTTCTACAACAATTTCATTTAAACATCGATTTCATTTAGAACATCGACTTCACTTAAACATCGATTTTGTTTCTACAATGATTTCATTTAAATATCGATTTCGGTAGAACATCGATTTCATATGAAACATCGACTTCACTTAAACATCAATTTCGTTTCTACAATGATTTCACTCAAATACCTATTTCACTAGAACATCGATATTATTAGAACATCAATTTTATTAAGACATCGATTTTAATTGAACATCGACTTCATTTCAACAACGATTTCATATAGAACATCGATTTCACTATATCTATACATGGATTACGTACACATCGAATTCATGCCAACAAGGATTACATCTCAACATAGATTATGGTTATAACTCAACATTGATTTGACATTTACATCGACTCTCATTGTACACAGACTGCCTCTAAACATCAACTCTCTTTTGTATCAATTATGTATTAGACAGCTGTTGAATATTTCAGTTATAATCATTCTAGATAAATTTGAATACATTTCATCATTCATAATATTCAGTATATTTAAATCACTGTGGATTTCAAACCTTCCCGCAAATCATGTTGTATCCTGTGCTCTATAACATTTATTATGTTGGTACAATATCTCTGCACGAAATATCTCTTTGCTTACCACACTCATGTCACATAAAGTAAAGCATTATAGGATGACAGAATGGAACTTCCTATTTGGTATATCTTCAGTATGACTACTAAAGTTGACTGACAGTTTAGACACCTTCAAGTTGTCTATACTTCAGCATTAATTGTGTTCAAGATTTCGGTGGTCTCACACGTTGCAACGATAAGACCTGTCAATCTGACAGAAGCAAGAAGAGATCTAGATAATCTTCCTCTGTGTATGTGTCTATCTCAGCATTAAATGGCTGCAGGTTCTCTTTCTCCCTACATTGGACCAGACACACCTAACGTGCATGAAGATGAGAGACAATAGATACTTCAATGGTTCAAATCTGTCAGAGAAGATAAATAGAAGACTGGTGACTTCATGAGGACAACTTTTTGAACAGCTGGAACACCTTAGTCACCTTGAAGAAAAAAAGAAGAAGAGCTTTCTCATCCATTTGAATCAGTCTTCAGCTCTAGCTCTCCATAGAAACCTGTTCCAATCTTTGAGAGCTTGTGTAGATCTGAGAGACCCTCATTCCGTGTAAACCTTTACCTCTCATATTCAGCTTCAGATTAAGCATTCTCTATAAGCTTAGTCTAGTGGCCATCCACTCTTTACTCGTTTTTTCTTGAGCGTTCCTATTTGTGTGCGTAAAGAGTAGACCTACTGTGAAGTGGGTGTTTGTTCCCTTTGGTAAGAAGGAAGACCTGTTGCATCAGGTGGTGTAGTGCCTCTTCGTGTAGAGAAGAGAAGGCCAGCTGCGGCTGGATGTGTAAGTGTCCTTAAGGGGGACTGTACCCTTGTTTAGTGAAATCCCAAGTTATTGCTTGGGGACTGGACGTAGGACTCCTTATGACAGGAGATCTTAACCTGGATAAAATCCTTGTTGTCTGTGTGCATGTGATTTTATTGTGTCTTTATTTTAGACTAACTCTAACCATCGAACTTAGTATCTTCTGTCAAAGCATTTTATTTACAGGAATATTCTAAAAGAATTTTTTAGCAATCCATTCACCCCCCCTTTAGACTTGTAACTTGGTCAACAAGTGGTATCAGAGTCAAGTCTCTTCGAGTAAGTAGATCTCATGATCTAAAGAGCAAAGATAAATGGCAGCCCAAGGTCATGCAAAAGGACAATCCGTCAACAGACCTCCTCTATTCGATGGTGTAGACTACATGTACTGGAAGACGAGGATGGAGTTCTTCCTTCAAGGGCTTGATTTCCAACTATGGACAATAATCGAAGAAGGAGATCTCAAAGTAACCAACGCCAAAGATAAATGGACAGATGAAGATAAGAAGAAACTATCCCAAAATAGCAAAGCAAAGAGCATACTGTGTTGTGCACTAAGCAAGAAAGAATTCAACAGGATATCAGCATGTAAGTCAGCCAAAGAGATGTGGGATAAGTTGAGGCTCACTCATGAAGGAACTGACAAGGTAAAGGAAACAAGAATTGACATATTAGTAGCTCAATATGAGAGATTCCAAATGCAGTCAGGAGAGTCCATCTCCCATATGTACAGTTGATTTACAGACATTAGAAATGGTTTGGCTAGGCTAGGAAAAAACATATGAAACATGAGATATGGTAGAAAAATATTGAGATCCCTGCCAACTTCATGGACTCCTAAGGTAACCGCCATAGAAGAAGCTAATGATCTCAGGAGAATGTCCCTTGAGAAACTCATTGGGTCTTTAATGGCTCATGAGATAAACATTGAAAGGTTGGGAGAATCCACCAGCAAGAAGAAGCACAACAATGCCCTCAAGGCTATGGAAAATACTTCTGAAGATGAATCAAAAAGTGAAAAGAGTGATGAGAACAGTGAAGATGAAGAAGCTTTTCTCTCCAGACGATTGCAACACATTCTAGCTAAGAAGAAATATTAGTCAGGAAGAAGGTATTTCAAGAAAGGTAGAGAATTCAAGAGATCTGAAGGCAAAGAAATCAACAGATCTGAACCCATATGCTATGAATGTAAGAAGCCTAGACACCTCAAGGCTGAGTGTCTAAAACTGATGAAGATTGAATTCAAGAAAAAGGATAACATGAAGAAATTAAGAAATATAAGAAGAAAGCCATGGTTGCTGCTTGGAGCAATGAGAGTGGCTCAGACAGTGAGTCGAGCTCCAGTGAAGAAGAAGAAGAAAAGGCCAATTTTCTATTTATGGCAAATGTCGATGACAAGGTAACCTCAGACTCTTCTTTTACATGTTGCAATGAGTCTGATTCTGATAGCATAGAAGATGCTTTCAATGAATTATACAGTAAATATAAAGACATTTGTAAACAATTATAATCAGTGAAGAAAAACTATGCATGCCTTGAAATAACCAACTCAAATTTAAAATCAGAAACTGAACAATTAGAAAAAAAAAATTCTGAACTGAAAAGAAGGAATGAACTATTATGTGAAGATGTAAAAACTAAAAATGAAAAGATATCAAATCTAGAAAGTCAGGAAACCATAATTAAATTTAAAAATGAAATTAACATACTAACAAAAGATAATGAATACTTGACAGCCACAATTTAAAAATTTATAAATAGAAGATCCTCGTTAATACTAAAAGGTGCAAGAAGATCAAGAAAGAAAAAGTATGGAATCAGATATACTCCACCAGATAATGAAGAAACAGTTATTCACCCTAAAATATATTCAATGCCAAAATTTATAGCTGAACAAAATCTTAATTATAAATTAAACACTAATAAAAATAATAAAGCAAACAAAATAGTAAATAATATTTCTTGTTGCACTCATTGTAACAAACTAGGTCATACTAAAATTACCTGTATAACCAAACATCTAAAATAGATTCCGAAAAGGAACTGTGTATATGCTAACCAACCAGAACCCAAAAGAACATGGGTACCAAAATCTCATTGATTTATTGTGGGGAAGCCTTACAAAATGGTACCTGGACAGTGGGTGCTCAAGGCATATGACCGGCAACAAAAGGTTATTTTCATCCATCAAAAATGAAGAAGGAACAGTCACTTATGGAGATAATGGTAAAGGATTAATGATTGGTTGTGGATCAATTGGAAGCAAAGACAAGATATTGATAGAAGATGTTCTCTGCGTCAAAGGACTCAAGCACGATCTAATCAGCATCAGTCAACTATGCGACAAGGGTCATCAGATCAGATTTCAAGAATCTAAATGCTTGATCATTAAGGATGGAACAACTATTTTTGCAGCCTACAGAGAGAAAAAATCTGTATGTACTACATCTAGAAGAGTTGAAGAATCAAGATATTTGTCTGGCAGCAAGCAAAGAACAGAATGCTGAACTTTGGCACAGAAGATTAGGTCATTGCAACATGGACAGAATCAGAAAACTCATCAAACATGATCTAGTGGAAGGTCTACCGAAGATGAATTCAAAACTAGACAATATCTGTGAACTATGTGCAAAAGGAAAGCATGCAAAATCCTCCTTCAAATCCAAGACAATGGTCACCACCTCCAAACCACTAGAACTGCTTCATATGGACTTGTTTGGACCAATGAGAATAACTAGTTTGGGAGGAAAGAATTTCGGATTTGTCATAGTTGATGATTATTCCAGATTTACATGGGTATCATTTCTTTAGAGCAAAGATGACACCTTTGACAGCTTTGTGAAGTTCAGTAAGTTAGTTCAGAAAGATAAGAAGTACAATATCATAAGTATTCGATCAGATCATGGAGGAGAGTTTCAGAATGACCGGTTTGCAGAATTCTGTGATGGTCTGGGGATAGAACACAATTTCTCAGTACCAAGAATACCACAGCAAAATGGAGTAGATGAGAGGAAGATTAGAACACTTTTGGATATGGCAAAAACAATGTTATCTAAGTATAACCTTCCAACATATTTCTGGGCAGAAGCCATCAATACAGCTTGCTACATATTAATAGAGTCATGATCAGACCCATTTTGAAGAAGACTGTATACAAACTGTACAAGCAAAAGAAGCTCAAGATCAGCCATCTCAGAACATTTGGATGCCCATGCTTCATTCACAACAATGGTAAGAGAGATATTGGTAGGTTGGATCCAAAATCAGATGAAGGTATTTTTATGGAGTATACTTCTAAACCCAAAGGATATAAAGTCTTTAACAAAAGAAGTTTACTAATTGAACAAACTATACATGTTATTTTTGATGAGTCTAACCCTTCCTTGAGAAAGGAAATTGTAGTGATGATGAAGATGCATAAAACCTTTCCAAGAAA
Source organism: Colocasia esculenta (assembly GCA_014218235.1). Classification (NCBI taxonomy): domain Eukaryota; kingdom Viridiplantae; phylum Streptophyta; class Magnoliopsida; order Alismatales; family Araceae; genus Colocasia; species Colocasia esculenta. Next base: position 66,354,161 of record CM024753.1, on the reverse strand, counting down.
TTGAAGGAAGCAACCCTCAAAGATCCATGATGATCTTTCAAAGGAATGGATACAAAAAGGATCACCTAAAAGATAACATCATTGGAGATCCATCTGTTGGGGTAAGAACTAGAGGTAATACCATTCCTTGTGATTACTTAGCATTTGTCTCTCAAATAGAGCCGAAGACAGTCAATGAAGCACTATCTGATGAATCTTGGATTTTAGCCATGTAAGATGAACTTAATCAGTTCAAGAGAAATCAGGCCTGCTCCCTTGTTCCTAGACCATCAGATCATCCTGTGATTGGTACCAAATGGGTGTTTAGGAACAAATTAGATGAAGCTGGTGTTATCACTAGAAATAAGGTTAGACTGGTTGCTCAAGACTATTCCCAAGAAGAAGGCATAGATTTTGATGAAACCTATGCACCAGTTGCTAGACTAGAGGCTATTCGAATCTTCCTTGCTTATGCATCTGCACTAGATTTAGAACTGTTTCAAATGGATGTGAAATCAACTTTTTTGAATGGTTTTATAAAAGAGGAAGTTTATGTAGAACAACCTCCTGGTTTTGATCATTCAAACTTTCCAAATCATGTTTTCAAATTGCATATAGCATTATATGGTTTAAAACAAGCACCTAGAGCCTGGTATGAAAGACTTAGTGCATTTTTATTAGACCATAGTTTTATTAGAGGTCAAGTAGATAGTACCCTCTTTATTAAATCTAATGCCAACAATATATTAATTGTACAAATCTATGTAGATGACATTATCTTCGGATCTACTGATGAATCTCTGTGCAAGTATTTTGAAAAGCTAATGTAGGGAGAATTTGAAATGAGCATGATGGGAGAACTCAACTACTTCTTTGGACTACAAATCAAGCAAAGTAGTGAAGGAACTCATATCAGTCAGGTAAAATACACCAAGGAACTGTTGAAGAAGTTTGGTTTTGAAAATGCCAAACCACTGTCCACTCCCATGAATACATCAGTCAGGTTAGATAGTGATCCGGAAGGTAAGAAAGATGATCAGAAGCTTTATAGAGGTATGATTGGGTCATTGCTCTATTTAACAGCTAGTAGACCTGATATTTTATTTAGTGTATACAAGTGTGCAAATATCAATCTGATCTTAAGAAATCTCATCTATCAGTGAAAAGAATCTTTAGATATCTAGCTCATACTCATAACTTAGGTTTGTGGTATCCTAAAACCTGTGAAACTAGCTTAATTGGTCATTTAGATGCTGACTATGCTTGATGCAAAGTAGATAGAAAAAGTGATGATCAGTCCATCTCCATATAATTTGTTATTTATTATATGTATTTTTGGTGATTAACAAAACCCTAAAAACTATTGTCTAACATCATTTTCTGAAGTCTATCAACAGACATAAAATCAAAGAAAATCAGTAAGTTGTCTACACTCACTGCCATTTGAAGTTCATAACGATTACTGTTTCACTTAAACAACGACTTCCTTAATAGAACATCGATTTCATAGAGAATATCAATTTTCCTTAAGCATCGACTTCATATTTAGAACATCGATTTCGGTTCTACATAGTCTTCATAACTAGAGCATCGATTTCGGTTCTACATCGACTTCATAATTAGAACATTGATTTCAATTCTACATCGACTTCATAATTAGAACATCGATTTTAATTCTACATCGACTTCATAATTAGAACATCGATTTCGGTTCTACATCGACTCAATAATTAGATCATCGATTTCAATTTCACATCAACTTCATAATTAGAACATCGATTTTGATTTCACATCGACTTCATAAGTAGAACAACGATTTCATTTAAGCATAGATTTCATATGAAACAACTCTACAACGATTTCATTTAAACATCAATTTAATTAGAACATCGATTTCATATGAAACAACGACTTCACTTAAACATCGACTTCGTCTCTACAACGATTTCATTTAAACTTCGATTTCAGTAGAACATCGATTTCATATGAAACAACAACTTTACTTAAACATCGACCTCGTTTGTACAATGATTTCATTTAAACATCGATTTCAGTAGAACATCGATTTCATATGGAACATTCACTTCACTTGAACAATGACTTCGTGTCAAACATCGGTTTCACCTGAACAACGATTTCGGTTCAACAACGACTTCATTTGAACATCGATTTCAGTACAACAACGATTTCACTTGTACATCGACTTCAGTTAAACAACGACTTTATACAGAACATCGATTTCATTACATTCATACATGGTTTATGTTCACATCGACTTTGTTTTCACATGGATTACATTTCCACATGGATTATGGTTATAACATCGATTTCATATCAACATCGACTCTCTCTAAACACAAACTGTCTCTAAACATCAACTCTCTTTTAATAATGATTATGCTTTTGACAACTGTTGAATATTCCTATTTAAATTCTTTTCAAACATTCTTAAATTACATTCCATATGAAATTTAAATATATTTTCAAATCTCTATGAATTTAAAGTCTTCCCACAAATCATGTTGTATCATGTGTTCTCTAACATTTATTGTGTCGATACAATATCTCTGCACGATATATCTCTTTGCTTACCACACTCATGTCACATAAAGTAACGATTTATTGGATGACAAAATGGAATTTTCTTTCTAGTGTATCTTCCTATAACACGACTACTAACGTTGACTGACAGTTTAGACAAAGATAAGTTGTCTATGCTTCAGCATTTATGGTGTGCAGGTTTCCGGTAGAAACATACGTTACAACGTTGGACCTGTCAACCTGACAGAAGCAAGCAGAGATTCAGACAATCCGCCTCTATGAATGTGTCTATCCTAGAATTTAATGGCTGTAGGTTCTCTTGATCCATACATCGGACCAGACACTCCAACGTGCATGAAGATATGAGACAACAGATACTTCAACGGTTCAAATCTTTCAAAGAATATAAATAGAAGACTAGTGACTCCATGAAAAACAACTTGATCAACCTTTGAATCATGAATCCTAAAGATCGTTGTCACCTAGAACAAAGAATAGCTAGCTCATCCATTCAAACTTTCTTTTGCTCTTAGCTCTCCATAGCAACCTGCTTAGCCTTTGAGAGCTTGTGTAGATCTGAGAGAGTTCTTTGTGTGAAAATCATTGTCTCTCAGACTTCACCTCAGATCAAGCAGTTTCTATAAGCTTGATCTAGAGGCCATCCACTCCTTACTCATTCTTCTTTAGTGTTCCTCTTCGGGTAGAGAAGAGAAGACCCGCTGTTGACTGGGTGGTTGTTCACTTCGGTAAGAAGGAAGACCTGTTGCATCAAGTGGTTCTATGCCTCTTTGGGTGGAGAAGTGAAGGCCAGCTGGGGTTGGATGTGTAAGTGTCCTTAAGGGGGACTGTACCCTTGTTTAGTGACATCTCAAGTTGTTACTTGGGGACTGGACGTAGGACTCCTTGTGATAGGCGATCGGAACCAGAATAAAATTTTTGTTATCTGTGTGATTGACCTTTTTGTCTTTGCTTTACACTAACTCTAACTATCAAACTTAGTGTCTTCTGTCAAAGAGTTTTTATTTACATGAATATTCTAAAAGAAATTTTTAGTAATCCATTCACCCCCCCCCCCTCTGGGCTTGCTTTCTGGGTGCCAAAAAGCACCAGTGGTTGTTGTCAATTTCTTGCAGGATGCTTGATTTTCTGGTCTTCAAAGAAACAAAACTCAGTAGCTCTATCAACAGTTGAAGCTAAATATGTAGCTGCTGGGAGCTGTTGCACTCAACTCCTATGGATCAAACAACAGCTTGAAGACTATGGACTACACATCAAGACCATTCCACTATTATGTGACAACACAAGTGCCATAAATCTCACGAAAAATCTAGTGCAACACTCAATGACGAAACATATTGAGGTTAGATATCATTTTATTAGAGATCATATAGCAAATGGTAATATTTGTATTTCATTTGTAGACACACAAAATCAGTTAGCAGATATCTTTACAAAAGCCTTACCTGAAGAGAGATTTACCTCTCTTAGAAGGGAACTAGGCATGTGCAATTTGTAACAGACTTATATGTATATAACTGAAATAAAATAATCTATTTCAGAATAAGACTTATCTCTCACCGCTTTATTTAAGTAAATCCATTATGTTTTTATGGTATCATCGCCTATTTTGTCGCTTTTCGTATTAACTACTCCGTCGTTTCAAAAGTTACTTTATGTCCTTCCGTTTAGGGGTGTTCACGGTTCGGTTCGGTTTGTACCCCTTTTTTCATAAAACCGAACTGAACCGAATTTAAGGTCAAACCGAACGGAACCGGTTCGGTTCGGTTTGAACCGAACTGGAAAAAGACAGAAAAAAGTGTTTAAAGGAGGGGGTTGTGAGCATCGAACTCACAACCTCCCCCTTGATAACAGGTGCTCCAACCACTGCACCACTATTTTGTTTCTAATATATTATATTATTTATATTATATACACATATTCGGTTCATTTCGGTTCTCCAGCTCCAAACCGAACTGAACTGAGCTACTCTCCAAACCGAACCGAACCGGTCGGTTCGGTTCGGTTTTTCGGTTTGGACCGATTTATGAACACCCCTACTTCCGTTACGATGGAAATCCTTCCCTCACCGATTCTCTCTCTCTCTCTCCTCTCTCTCTCTCTCTCTCTCATCTCTTTTGACTCGAAGGCCTGCAAAAAAAACCCTCATCGACTCCAGCATTCTTCTTTGCTGCTCTCGAAGGTTTTGACTCTTCCCACTCAAATTTCCTGAGGGGTCTTGTTCTTCTTCCTCCCACGATCCTCCAGAACCCTTCCTTGAAAACTTCCATGGCCACTTCTGGGAGTTCTAGCAGTGTGGGTGGTTACAGCGCCGCCTTCCTCACAACAGAAGAATTGGAAAGATATCAGGCTGTGAAGATCAAGCTCTGTGGAAACAAGGCTATTAATATAGATGATTTGGAGAAGCATAGTATGCACAGTGTGATTGAAGCCCTTAAGAGGTTAAAATGGATGAGAATTTGTATTGTTTCTGAACCTAGCTACCTGCATCTCGCCAAGGCATTCTGCACTTGTCTGAAATCAGAAGAAGATGGATCTCTCACCTCCCTGGTTAAAGGTAAATCTATTCATATCACTCATGACCTGTTGGAGATGTTATTTGGAGTTTCAATAGTAGGGCACAGTTTAGTAAATTCTGTAGATATTCACGCTAAGGGCCTCGGGATCATTGGAATTGAATACAAGTTAAAGGATTGGAAAATAGATATAAACCAGTTTAATGCATTCAATAGAATACTGCACTTCATTGTTTGTCAGATTTTCGTACCTCGGAGTGGTACTTTCTCTTCATGCACAAAAGGAGATGCGGATGTGATGTTTTGGGCCATTCAGAAGCAGGATATAAACATGGCACAGATCATGATTGAAAGGATGAAGTCTGCTGTTGAGGTAATTTGGGACAAGAAACATAAATTGGCAGTATCCCTTCCTTATGCTCACTTAGTCACCAGAATATTCAGACATTTTGAGATTGATTCAGAAGGTGAACTGATTGAGAAGATGGGTCAACCTATTCGCATTAGAAATCTAAAAAAGAGTGGTTTTTCATTGGTAGGGAATGTTTGGTCAAAGACATATGTGTCTAAAGGAGAAGCCATCATTTGAGAAGCATCTACTGTTGAAGCTCCACCTGTTCAAGAAGAAGAAGCTGTAGTCAGAAAGGAAGAGCCTATTGCATCAGAAAGGAGGATTGAATACATTGCACCAGAATTCATTGAACCCTTTGGGCAATCTTTTGATAGGGTGATTCCTCCTCCATATTTTGCACCTCCTGTCATCCAAGAGTTAGTGGCTGAAAGTGTTGCTCACACTGAGGGGAGCAGGTAGATATTCATTTGGAAGAAACCCCTAGTGTTCCTGTTGTTGAAGTTATTATGAAGAGAGTCATGAAGAATCAATTCCATAGGTTATGGCACTAGGCCAATTTGCAGATGTTCATATAGAAGATGCTCCTACTCAGGGGGAGCCTACTGCTAGTGCTCCTGAAGATCAATTCCAAGAAGATTTAGTTGAAGATACTTCTGAGGATGATGAGCCAGCTGCCGACTCCAGAGCAAAAGGAAAAGGTGTTGCCAAAAGTATTCCAATGCTCACCAGAAGGGCACACAATAGATCCCAGAAGAAGAAGATTCATGTTCATCTAGAACTAGTCATTGCTCGACTGAATGCTCAAGGGGAAATTCTATGCTCTCTGCAGTCTAATGTAACTTCCATTTTTCTCAGCCAGAGCACTCAAGCTAAAGAGTTTGGAGCAGTCATGTCTCAGCTCCATGAAGTGATAAGTGAACTGGGTAGTTTGCAAACATTGGTAACTGACCTTGCACAATTTGTGAGGGGGCACTTATCAGCTCTAGCTCCTCATATTCCATCTGTGTCAGTACCACAAGTTGTTGCTGGGCCATCTAGGCCTTCTCAATCAGATCAGCCAGACCAGTCAGTGCTAGCTAAGCCAGCTGCAGAGCCACCAGGGCCATTTGTAGAGGAATCTGGGCCATGAGGGCCATCTGAAGTAGCAGATGTTGTAGCTGAGCCATCCGGGCCTTCAGAGCAAGTGGAATCAGTGGTTGGGCCATTCGGGCCTCAAGGGATTGTAGAGGAAGTTGTTGTGCCCCCAAGGCCATATGATCCTCCAGTTCATTAGACTCCAGCCCCTTTCTCTCCACCTGCCTCCTTCACTGCCCCACCTGCTCCAGAACCATCTAAGAAACCCTTTTGCAAACATATTTCTTCTCCTATACCTTTCACTGCTGAATCCTCTTCTTCACCTACTCCTTCATCTCCCATTCCTCCTCCAACTTCTGAGGCACCTCCTGCCTCTTCTTATGGTCCCTCTGTTGAGTAATGGTTATTTAAATAACCATACTCATTGACTTGATCATTGCTTTAATTTATTTTTGATAATGACATAATTCTGGTCAATCATGTTAAGCACACAACTTCAAACATATTGTGTTTTGATGATGACATTTGTGTTTTAATGATGACATTTTGTACACAATATGATGTCATATTGTATATATGTGGAAGATTATTAAATTGTGTATTCATTTGGATAATGACTAAAAACCTTCATGTTGATGATGTCTACACACTCATACATTGATTTTAATGATGAGTACAACATTTGGTTGTATATGATGTCCAAACACTTTGATTTTGATTTGATCTTGATGATGACACATTGTACATATTACAATGATGAGTGAACAACATGTTTTTAATACTTAATATTTCATATTTTGATGATAATGACATGTTATGATGGTTCACACTTCATATTTTCAAGTTTACATAACTTTGTCACAGTGGTGTCGACACAGTCTGCCTGTGTGTCGACACAGTTTGCCAGTGGTGTCGACACAGTCTGCCAATGGTGTCGACATAGTCTGCCAGTTGTGTCGACACAGTCTGCCTGTGTGTCGACACTCACTGTCCCTCCCAGAAGCCTGTTCTGAAGCAGTAGCCAGTGGTGTCGACACAGTCTGCCTATGTGTCGACACACTTCGACTGAAGCTCAAAAATGAGAATTTTTCTGGACACGTGGATGCTTAGGAATCAAGGGATTTGACCTAGATTTTTGTGCCCATACACCCCAAGGCCCCTCATGGACATATGGGGCTATAAATACCCATGATCGTCGTACCCCAAAGAGAAGCCAACCCATACAATTCTCAGAAAAGTTTTTTGGCGGCAAAAGAGGGTCTCTCCAGTGCCTTGCTCAATCTCCAGAAGTTGCAGACCAGCCTTTCAACATAGAGGACGTGGGAATCAAGGCCATGCTCTGGAGAAAGAAGGGGTGTGCTCAAGAAGGAGCCGATCTGGAAGAAGTGCAACACCAGAAGAAGAAGAAATCTCAATCCAAAAGCTCCTGAAGCAGAGCAGTGCCGATCAAGAAGAAGAAGAAGAAGAAGAAGAGAAGCATCAGCAAAATTGAGGAAGAAACATTGTGGATCTGTGATTGTGGTGATCAGATCAACATTTGAAGGGATATGTCTTCCCTCACTCACACCTTTTCTCAACTCAATTCATTTCAGATTTGTGTGTGTGTGTACTGAACTGAGATCAGTACGTGGATTCTATATGGATGTTTGTTTTCTGATCTGTACAAGTGTTTGGTACAGATCATAGTGTGTGTGATGCGATCTGTGTTGGTTTGTGCACAGATCTGAATTGTGTGTTGTGGATGTGCAGTCCAGACCAAGTGTTTGTCACTGTGTTCATGTGTGTGAGATCTTGTCTTAGCTAGAGGGTTTGATCTCTATAGAGTGGTTCTTCTAGCTTGTGTGTGTATGGACTGAGCCTGAGTGCTCGTGTGTGTGTTGTACTTAGTTCTTTGAGTAGTGTGTGCCTCACTGTGTGAGGGGTGGATGTAGGAGTCACTAGATGTGATCTCTGAACCACCTAAAAGTCCATTACACTGTGGTTTGATTTGTTGTTTGCATTGTATTGCGCTAGATGCATGCATAGGGATTTTGCCTACACACTAATTAATTTATTCACACACGTTAAGCACATACTTGACACTTACACTGTTTGATAAAGTGTTTCTGACATCTTGATAACACACATTACATCAGATCAGAGGGGTTTTAATTGAGTAGATTCTTTATTTCGAAGTAATTTTTAAATTGCTTGATTTTCCGCTGCAAATCTATTCAACCCCCCCTTCTAGATTTGCCATTACCGAAAATCCGATCCTAACAATTGGTATCAAAGAGGGTTGACCACTCTAATTGTTAGATCTAATTCCTTGTTACATTGATTCACTGTGATTAGATCTAATAGTCTTTTAAGTTTTGGTATAATGGCAAATTGCTTTAATCTGCATGAATTTCCTATTATAATTTCAGAGAAATCCCCAAACTCATTTTCATTGGATTTTTTAGAGGCTTCAGAAAGAAAATGAGTAAAAGAAATTCACAAGTACTTAATGGCAAAGAAGAGCTTCAATGAATCCAGAAAATCAACAATCCAAAAGACTTTGGCTCTAATAGCCCATTCCATGAGCTCAGAGTATTCTTCATCCTCTTCAGAATACAAGAGATCAAATGGGTCTACAAGATCAGGTAAATCACTTCCATACCCATTTATGTATTCGAATTCTAATTCTGATGCAGATGAAGGAATGTCTTATGTTGAATTGATTGAATTCTGTAAGAAGATACAAAATCTTAATGCAAAGCTGAACACTAAAAATAATGATTTGAAAAACATTGCCGCAAAAAAAGTGAAAAATTGAAAAAATACACTTGAATTGTTCTAGATCAATGCTAAAGATCTTTCAGAAGAAAATGAGAATTTGAAAAATGAAGTTCAGAAATTGAATTCTGAAAAAGAAAGTCTGAAAGATAAAATCAAAATTTATGAAAACAAGTTGTCCAAGTTAAAAGAAAATCATGCTCAGTTGGAATATGAAAATCTTGATTTGAAAGATGAAAATGAAAAATTGATTGATCTTAATGAGAACTTCAAATTTGACAATGATCAATTAAACAAACAGATTTCCAACATGGCTCATGATCATCAAATAAAGGAAAAATACAATCAATTGGTTGAAGAAAATAGTCATTCAAAAAGGAAGATTGAATGCTTGTTGTAAGACAAACCATTGGACAATGACTGTAGCAATTTAAGTAATAAAATTACTGATTTGGAAAAATAAATTGCTCAATTTGAAAATGAAAAGAACAAGATGAAAAATAGTTTGGATGTCATGCTAAACAAACATCAAATTTTAGAAAAAGAAGTTGTTGCATTAAAAGCTAAAAAATAGAAGCTTCAAAATGAATTGAAGAATACTACAAACACAAGCCTTGCTTCTGTGAAAAATAAAGAAAATAAAAAGAAAACCAAAATAATATTTGTTAATGCTGTTGTGAACAAGAACTCTGATATCTCTAATGAAAAATCAGTGAAAGTTCATGTTCAGAAAAATATTCAAAAAGAAAATGAGAAAATGGCAAAAATGCTGCTAAGAAGAAGAATCCTATTTCTGTGAGAAACCAAAAAATGAAATAGAAAAACAAAAACCATTGTACAGGATTCCTTTACCTTCCTCACAAGCTAGGACAGCTTCAAAGAAAGTTCAATATTCACATCATGTCAAGAGCCACCAAAAGGTACCTCATTCTCCTCATGGTAAGCCTCCTCACAAGAAAAGGAGATTCCAACAAATGCAAACATGCCAAGGTAAGTACCAGGTAAGAAATGATCTCATTTGCTTTAACTGCAATAAACTTGGTCATTTAGCCAAATTTTGTTGGAATAGAGATCAACATTTCCATAAATATGCCAAACCAGTCCAATGCTTCACTTGTCATAAATTTGGGCATATTTCTAGGGAATGTTGGCATATAATTGATAATCATGTGCATGCTCCCATGCTTCATGTTAATGTACATAAGAATAAAGATCATGTTCATGCTGAAAACACTAAGAAATTCCATGTACATGAAAATAGAACTGTTGCACAAAAGATCTCTTCTGAATTTCATGTTAAAAACCTCAATGATAAAAATCTGAAAAATAGAAAACAAATTGTTCAGTATGTCAGTGGTGCATTCTATACCAATAACTCTAAGATTAGAAACCAAGATTCTAGTGTTTCTAGTCTTCAGAAAAATGCACCCAATATAAAATCCTTTTGGATTCGAAAATCGCTGTTGCAGATTCATGGAAGATCCTTAGGACCCAAACAAGTTTAGGTTCTGAAATGTGCTGCTTGAATGCTGGATGCAGAGATCATTGTAGTCAATTTCAAGATGAAGGCTTCATGACTAAGGCTACAAGGAAAGTAAGTAGAGAGAATGAAGGAAAATGAAAATTTCACCAGGTAAATACTTTTGAGAGATTCCCTGCTAAATAAAAACTTCTTGTTGATAAAAATCTCTTGAATAAACTACTTGTTGAATGGAATTGAATGCTAAAATGAAATCATGATGAGTTATATATCTAGATCTCTTGGTATATAAAATGGTGAAATGTGGAAGGACAAGTCATGCTTGTTTGGAAACTATCACTATGCGTGAGAAAACTTCTCCGCCGAGTACCAAGAGTCACTCCTTGCTTAAAGCTAAATGTGTGCATAATTATGCTTGAATTACTTGCAAAAGTTTTCACATCATGCACATGTAACTAAGAATTATGATTTTGTTGAAAAAGCTCAGAAACTCTATGTGAACATAAATTGAACATTTCATGAAAAACATAGGTGCATTAAACAAAGAATAATTGTGTTATGGAACTAATGTTGCTCATAGTTCCATTAATGACAAAAGTGCATCTATATGAAAAAGAAAATTATCTTGGATTCAAAAAGTTTATTGCTGCAATCTAACTCTTGCTCCACTGCAGGACCCAAGTAGGTATGGGTCCCAAAGCCAGCTTGATCAGCAAGTTGATGAGCCTTGTAGCCATACCTTTTCCATCTGAAATCAAGACAACGGCTATGCAATGCAAGAAAAATTGGAAACCACAGGTAAAATCCAAATGAAGACTTTTCAGGTAAAACCTCATATCATTTCTAGATTGAACTCCTTAAGTTAAAAAAAATTCTTAGAGTCTTATATGAACAATGAAGAGTGTGTTTGGATGTTATTCCCAATAATAACTTTGTGTCATAACAATTGGAATCATGTTTGTATTATCATGCTTGCTTAACTGTGCCCATGATTCTGTGTGCTTATCAATTGCTTTGACTTTTTTGTATATCAAATGATGACATGTGAAAAAACAAGTTATGCTTGTTTGGAAGCTATCATTATACGTGAGTAAAATACTCCGCCAAGTACCAGAAGTCATGTTATGCTTAAAGTTAATTATGTGCATAATCATGTGTGAATTACTTGCTAGCTTTTTCATTCCATGCACATATTAAGGGGGAGTAAATTTGAAAAAGTGCAAAAATATTCTTGAAAATGCAATGAATTTCATGCTAAAACTAAAGAATAATTGACCTTTTTACAGTGACTATGTGGTATATCAAATGGTGAAATGTGAAAGGATAAGTTAGGCTTGTCTGGAAACTATCATCATGCGTAAAAAAAATTCTCCGCCAAGTATGAATAGTCTTTCCCTGCATAAAGGTCATCAAGCAAAATTAAAAATCTCAAAAAATTTATTTTAAGTCTTTGAAAAACTTCTCTTTCAATAAATTGTCTATTGTTGTATGCTTGATCATGTTCATATTCTTTCTGTGCAAACTGCTTGGAATGAACTTATCTGAACTGCTTAAATGATCATTTCATATCATACATATCTTATGGGGGAGTGAGTCAAAAGAATCTTTGAGTGAAATGCTGGAGAAATATTCTTTCATATTTGATTTATCAACAACTCCCATTCAGTTTGTTGACAAATGTTATTGCAAAGCTACTTAATAAAAGTCAACTTTTGTTAAACCATTGGAAAACCCATAAAAAATGACTTTGATCATGCTCAGGTTGACACACATCTTCTCTTGTGTTGACACCAGTTGCTTTTTATCATGATCAGGTCGACACATAGTTTCTCATGTGTCGACACTAGTTGTTTACTGCTGCTCTATTCTTGAGAATTCTTGTTCTTGTGTCGACACACTAAGATTTTGTGTTGACACATCATCATCTATCATTTTGAAATCTTCACATATTCAGGGGGAGCTGATTCTTTCATAAATCATCATGATAACATTCACTCAAACTCATGCTTGAAAATCAGTTTCCATTTATTTCCTGATTCACTCTTCTTGACATTTCATACTTTTTATTCAAGTCTTGCATCAGGATAAATGAGTCTTTATGATATTCCTATATGAGAGATTTCATACATAAAGACTAAAATAATTGTGCACTCAGTTAGTCTTAAAGATACAATCTAAGAACAAGGTTATGCCAAGTTTATAAGCTGAACTCATTTAAACTGAGTTGTAAAACACTTGTAGGCACACGAGTAGCTTTAGTGTTTAGCATGTGTATGTTTTGAAGCTTTATCCTTAACACATATTAAGAATAATCTCTCTACACTCATGATCATGTCTACTCTAATTAATGTAATTCTGTTCTTAAAAATTTCAAATAGAAAATGTTCAGAAAAATAGAGAGATACAAACATAGTAATGAAAACTTCACTTTATCACTAAGTAACCGGGTTCATTTCACCTAATCAAGTGTTTTGGCTCGCGTCAAAAGGTGACAAACAAATTGTTTCAACTCTGTATAAGGTAATGAAGGTTAAACCACCAAGTAATCAAGAGGTCTTGCATTGGGTAAATGTGACATCTTGCACTGAAAGGTGTGATTTGACCAATTTACTTTTGTATTCTCTCTCAAAATGAAAGAAAAATATAAAAAGCAGAAAAAGAACAGCATGTACATTGACCTAGATGAGGTTCATGTTAATTGGGTTTAGAGTTATTATTCTACATTGTGTTAAATGTTTAGCTACTAAACTCATGTGATAAACACTTTTGTCAACTCATATAGGTCACTTTCATCACATTTTCTTCATCCTTTTAAATGCATTCAGGTTATTAAAACTTTGACATATGTTGTGATTGAATGTGTCTTTGTTATTAAACTTTGTTGCACAATCTAAAGACACAATAATTTTTCTCTCATATTTTAATATCAAAGATCTTATTGATTCTGGTCATTTCTGATCATTAATCTCTCAATTCCACCCCTTGCTTACATGTCAGTCATACTTTGATCTCCATCCATTAATGTCCTTTGGTATCACTTTTTCCTACTTATTTCATTGATACCATCACAGGGGGAGAGTGTTATACCAAAGGGGGTGACTATACTTGTTGTTGATTAAGGGGGCGAGAGAGTCATTTTGTTGTTATTACAAAAAAAAGGAGAATTTGAGGGGAACAATATGATTGCAACGGCAAGCTTCTGTAATGATTGCAATTTTTGAATGAAAACAATCCATGCTATTCTTGTTGTCCATGATTGCAAACTTCATGATTATTCATCTCAACAAATGTTGTACATAACCATTGTGCTTTCTTGACATTTATATGGTTCTCTTCATCTTTTTGATGTTGTTAAAAAGGGGGAGAAATATGAATGTATATTTTGTCATCATCAAAAAGGGGGAGAATGTTGAGTAATGGTTATTTAAATAACCATACTCACTGACTTGATCATTGCTTTAATCTATTTTTGATGATGACATAATTTTGGTCAATTATGTTAAGCACGCAACTTCAAACATATTGTGTTTTGATGATGACATTTGTGTTTTAATGATGACATTTTGTACACAATATGATGTCATATTGTATATATGTGGAAGATTGTTAAGTTGTGTATTCATTTGGATAATGACTAAAAACCGTCATGTTGATGATGTCTACACACTCATACTTTGATTTTAATGATGACTACAACATTTGGTTGTGTATGATGTCCAAACACTTATACTTTGATTTTGATTTGATCTTGAAGATGACACATTGTATATATTACAATGATGACTGAACAACATGTTTTTAATACTTAATATTTCATATTTTGATGATAATGACAAGTTATGATGGTTCACACTTCATATTTTTAGGTTTACATAACTTTGTTACAGTGGTGTCGACATAATCTGCATGTGTGTCGACACAGTCTGCCTGTGTGTCAACACAGTCTGCCAGTGGTGTCGACACAGTCTGCCTGTGTGTCGACACTCACTGTCCCTCCTAGGAGCCTGTTCTAAAGCAGTAGCTAGTGGTGTCGACATAGTCTGCCTATGTGTCGACACACTTCGATTGAAGCTTAAAAACGAGAATTTTTCTGGACATGTGGCTGTTTAGGAATCAAGGGATTTGACCTAGATTTTTGTGCCCACACACCCCAAGGCACCTCATGGACATATGGGGCTATAAATACCCATGATCCTCAAACCCCAAAGAGAAGCCAACCCATACAATTCTCAAAAAAGCTTTTGGCGGCAAAAGAGGGTCTCTGCAGTGCCTTGCTCAATCTCCAGAAGTTGTAGACCAGTCTTTCAACATAGAGGACGTGGGAATCAAGGCCAAGCTCTGGAGAAAGAAGGGGTGTGCTCAAGAAGGAGTAGATCTGGAAGAAGTGCAACAGCAGAAGAAGAAGAAATCACAATCCAGAAGCTCCTGAAGCAGAGCAATGCCGATCAAGAAGAAGAAGAAGAGGAGTAGCAGCAGAATTGACAAAGAAACATTGTGGATCTGTGATCGTGGTGATCAGATCAACATTTGAAGGGATATGTCTTTCCTTACTCACCCCTTTTCTCAATTCAATTCATTTCAGATTTGTGTGTGTGTGTACTGAACTGAGATCAGTATGTGGATTCTATCTGGATGTTTGTTTTCTGATCTGTACAAGTGTTTGGTACAGATCATAGTGTGTGTGATGCGATCTGTGTTGGTTTGTGCACAAATCTGAATTGTGTGTTGTGGATGTGCAGTGCAGACCAAGTGTTTGTCACTGTGTTCATGTGTGTGAGATCTTGCCTTAGCTATAGGGTTTGATCTCTATAGAGTGGTTCTTCTAGCTTGTGTGTGTGTGGACTGAGCCTGAGTGCTCGTCTGTGTGTTGTACTTAGGTCTTTGAGTAGTGTGTGCCTCACTGTGTGAGGGGTGGATGTGGGAGTCACTGGATGTGATCTTTGAACCACCTAAAAATTCCTTGTGCACTGTGGTTTGATTTGTGGTTTGCATTGTATTACGCTAGATGCATGCATAGGGATTTTGCCTACACACTAATTAATTTGTTCACACACGTTAAGCACATATTTGACATTTACACTATTTGATAAAGTGTTTCTCACATCTTGATAACACATATTACATTAGATCAGAGGGGTTTTAATTGAGTAGATTCTTTATTTCAAAGTAATTTTTAAATTGCTTGATTTTCCGCTGCAAATCTATTCAACCCCCCCTTCTAGATTTGCCATTACCGAAAATCGGATCCTAACACCCTCTTCTGCTGGTCCCTTCTCTACTGGACCATCTACTCAACCTCCTCCCACTTCATCCTTCTCGTCTCTTCATCCACCTAATCCACCATCTTTCGTCACTCTCATTCTTGAGGGTGCCAATATCATTCACCAAACTGTGCAAGATATCAAAGATGAATTTGAAGAAGCCATACTTCGCACAGTTCTATCTGTCTCTGCTCATATCTGCAGGACTGATTCTCAACCCTCTCCCAGTCCTACCTCCAAGAATAGGAAAGTCTCTAAAGAGCTTGTTTTCCCTTCCTCTCAAGCTCTATTTCTTCCTTTGTGGTACTTTCTTTCAATTGTCCACAGAAGGAAGTCCCTATATTCTGAATATCTTAAAAAATGCACCTTTGCTACAACTTTTGGCCTCCCTTACCTCAATCTTATTCTTCCTATCTCTCTTATACCTAAGCCTGACCAATCCAAAATCTTGTCTTCAGCTGAGTCCAAGACTGAGGATCAGTGGGCCAAGGCTAATAAAGTTGTCTACAAGAAGTTTGAGGTTGCCAGGGCCAACACATTTCCACCCTCAGACAATCCTCTCACTCTGTATGAGTGGTTTGTCTAACAACACAGATCCACCTGGAGTCCTTTCATTCAGAAGGAGATCAAACAGGTTAGGCAGTTCCAGATGTATCAAGATTACTTTGTCAATCACGTTCCAGAAGTTCAGCTTGGTCAGTTCAGAGCAGCTATCACACTTCTCCGCACAGAAAAACCAGTAAATGTCCCATTTCAGGTTGATTTTGCCACTTTGAAGATCCCTGCTCTCTCCTTTCTCCCTCAATTGCACTTTCTGCTCATGGAATCTGATGTGGGTCCATTTATCTTTGAGAGGTTTGCCAGAGTTAAGGCTCGAATTTCTGTTCAGAAGATCAGGGAAAGCTTCACATCCAAAGACTCAATCTAGAGATAGGGCCTTCCCATAATATTAGTTGGGGTGTTTTTAGAAATCTTTTTGAAGCACAGGAAGCCCAAGCTTGGCAGCTCATTACTCACCATGCTTCCCTTCTATTTCCTGCCTTATATATTTCTGACCCTCACTAATTGATAAGATTTACATCTTTGGCTCTCATTTATCTTTGTCTCTTTTATTTTCTATTTATTTATTCCTTTTTGCTTAATGACAAAAGGGGGAGAAAACTTGTCTAAAAAACATACTTTAAAATTTTCCAGCAAATTTATTTCAACTATATTATATATGCAACTCTTCATGTTTTGTCATCACCAAAAAGGGTAGATTGATGGTTAGTCCATCTCCATATAATTTGTTATTTATTATATGTATTTTTGGTGATTAAAAAAACCCTAAAATTATTGACTAACATCATTTTTTGAAGTTTATCAATAGGTATCAAATTAAACAAACTCAGTAAGTCATCTAAACTCACTATTACTTGAAGTTCATTGCATATGATTTGCCTAAGTATATATCAACTTCCATTAACAGCTCACAACGATTACTGTTTTACTGGAACATTGATTTAACTTAAGTATCAACGTCATATTTAAAACATCGATTTCAGAAAGAACATCGATTTCACTTAAGTATCAACTTCATAGTTAGAACATCGACTTCGGTTCTATATCGACTTGATATCTAGAACATTGATTTTGGTTCTACATCGACTTCATATTAAAACATTGATTTCGGTTCTACATCGACTTCATATTAAAACATCAATTTCAGTTCTACATCAACTTCATATTAAGAACATCGATTTCGGTTCAAACATCGATTTTGTTTCTACAATGATTTCATTTAAACATCGAGTTCATGTAAAACATCAACTTCACTTAAACATCGATTTTGTTTCTACATCGATTTCATTTAAACATCAATTTCAGTAGAACATCGATTTCATATGAAACATCGACTTCACTTAAACATCGATTTCGTTTCTACAACGATTTCACTTAAAACATCGATTTCACTTAAACTCCAATTTCATTAGAACATCGATTTCATTAAGACATTGACTTTACTTGAACATCGACTTCAATTCAACAACGATTTCATACAGAACATCGATTTCACTACATCTATACATGGATTATGTACACATCGATTTCATGCCAACAAGGATTACATCTCAACATAGATTATGGCTATAACTCAACATCAATTTCACATTTACATCGACTCTCATTGTACACAGACTATCTCTAAACATCAACTCTCTTTTGTATCAATTATGTTTTAGACAGTTGTTGAATATTTCTGTTATAATCATTCTAGATAATTTTGATTACATTTCATCCTTCATAATATTCAATATAATTAAATCACTATGGATTTCAAACCTTGCCACGAATCATGTTGTATCCTGTGCTCTCTAACATTTATTATGTTGGTACAATATCTCTGCATGAAATATCTCTTTGCTTACCACACTCATATCACATAAAGTAAAGATTTATAGGATGATAGAATGGAACTTTGTATTTGGTATATCTTCTTCAGCACGACTACTAAAGTTGACTGACAGTTTAGACACCTTCAAGTTGTCTATACTTCAGCATTATTTGTGTGCAGGTTTTCGATGGTCTCACGCGTTGCAACGATAAGACCTGTCAATCTGACAGAAGCAAGAAGAGATCTACATAATCTTCCTCTATGTATGTGTCTATCCCAACATTAAATGGCTGCAGATTCTCTTGCTCCCTACATCGGATCAGACACATCTAACATGCATGAAGATGAGAAACAACGAATACTTCAATGGTTCAAATCGTTCACAGAAGATAAATAGAAGACTGATGACTTCATGAGGACAACTTTTTAAATGGCTGGAACACCTTAGTCACCTTGAAGAAAAAAGAAAGAAGAGCTTGCTCGTCCATTCGAATCAGTCTTTAGCTCTAACTCTCCATAGCAACCTGTTCCAGTCTTTGAGAGCTTGTGTAGATCTGAAAGACACTCATTCTGTGTAAACCTTTGCCTCTCAGATTCAGCCTCAGATCAAGCAATCTCTATAAGCTTGGTCTAGGGGCCATCCACTCTTTACTCATTTTTTCTTGAGTATTCCTCTTCGTGTGTGTGAAGAGTAGACCTACCGTGAAGTGGGTGTTTGTTCCCTTTGGTAAGAAGGAACACTTGTTGCAATAGGTGGTGTAGTGCCTCTTCGTGTAGAGAAGAGAAGGCCAGCTGTGGCTGGATGTGTAAGTGTCCTTAAGGGGGACTGTACCCTTGTTTAGTGAAATCCCAAGTTATTGCCTGGGGACTGGACGTAGGACTCCTTGTGACAGGAGATCTGAACCTGGATAAAATCCTTGTTGTCTATGTGTGCGTGATTTTATTGTGTCTTTATTTTAGACTAACTCTAACCATCGAACTTAGTGTCTTCTGTCAAAGTGTTTTATTTACAGGAATATTCTAAAAGAAATTTTTAGCAATCCATTCATCCCTCCCTCTGGGCTTGCAACCTGGTCACCAGTAACCACTGTTTTGGACTGAAATGATGTCTTGGTTTACTTTCCCTTTGCACAGGCTGTACAGATTCCATACTTCTTCAGTTTCACCTTAGGAAGACCTTTAACTAGATCATGATTGATTAATTTCTTGATTACTGAAGTGCTTGCATGTCCTAGTCTTCTGTGCCATAAATCATTTTCATCACTCTTGGTGGTTGCAAGACATAAGTTTACTTCTTTTAATTCTACTAATTGTAAGGTGTACAAATTTTTGACTCTTTGAGCTTAAAATACTTTTTTTCCATCCTTTTGAATAATGCACTTGTCATTCTAAAATTTTACCAGGTGACCCTTGTCACACAGTTGACTGATGGTATTGAGGTTGTGCTTTAATCCTTCTACATATATGACATCTTCTATTAGATTCTTTTCTTTTGTTCCTACTATTCCACATCCTAAGACCTTCCCTTTTCCATTATCTCCATAGGTGACCTGACCAATCTCATCTCTAAAACTTGTAAATAACCTCTTGTCACCTGTCATATGCCTTGAGCACCCACTATCCAAATACCATTTAGATGCTCTCAGGCGTCCCTGCAAACAAACTTAAGTTGTAACTTTTGGTACCCAAATTTTCTTGGGTCCTTGATGGTTAGTCTTAGGAATCCAGCACAGGTGTCTTGTTGTGCATGTGCTGACAGTGTGTCCTAGCTGGTTACACTAACTACAACATAGATCAAAAGTATTTTTCATGTGTGTAGTATTGTTATATTTCTGCTTTTGTTTGTAAACATGTTGGTTAACTTTTCTAGGATTTTTAATTCCTTTTTCTTTTAAAAACTGTGAAGTTGGATAATTTTAAGATATACAATATCTTCTTCATTATGTGGAGGTGTATATCTTACTCCATATTTCTTTTTACCTGTCCTAGAACCTTTTAGTCTTACAAACAGAGATGTTTTACAATTAGAGATTTTCTCTATGGTAGCTCTTAAATAGTTATTTTCTTCTCTTAATTTTTTTTCATCCTTTAATTCTTTTAAATTTGATTATATTTCCATGATTTTGCTGTTTTTATTTTTTAAATCTTCACACAGTAGTTCATTTGCTATTTTAGTTTCATTTAGGTTTTGTCCTAATCTTTCTATTTCATTTTTCAGGAAAGTATTAGATTTTTCTTGTAGCAACCTGAATTTTTCAAAAAATAATAATAATGATAATAGTGATAAATAAATAAATTAGAAAATCTAAGAAAAGAGAATTAATTCAAACCCATTAAACGAAAAAGGACAATGGGCTTTGTTAAATGGACCCTCTAGAATTTAATAGGCCAAAATAGGGATTTTTAAAAGAGAAATAATAGGAAAATATCCTAAATTCGTATCTTAAATATTACCTAAATAGAAAAGGGGTATTAAAGCATTACAATAAGTAATTTGGGTTGGAATTGGATTCCTAACCCTACCCTAATTAGTTGGCCACAAAATTGCATCCCAACCTAACCCTAATAGGAGTTGGCAAGCTTAGAAGGAGGAGAGAAATATGGAAATCTCGGAATTAAAGGGGAATTAGAGTCCCATTAGGAAATAGCAACCCAAGGAGCTGAAATACTCCTTAAACCCTCCATGGCCAGCCCTAACTCATTGCTAGGGCTTGCTAGACGTGGAGAAGAGGCCAAGGAGAAGAGGAACTCGTGGGGAAAATGCTGGACCGAGCTCCAACCTCTGCACTTCGAGTTCTAAACCATAGAAGATCAAATGAGTCAAAGGCAGGCATTCTCACGAGCAAAAATCAAATAATTTCGTCTGTAGATTGTTCCATACATCAGGAACAAAACCTCTCTTGTTTCATAACTTTTCATCGAGTCAATCTTTTATTCTTAATTTTTGAAGTTCTTTAACTTTCATGACCCCGAACCTTCATCTTCATTCTAGATCACCATGTATACACGTCCCCATGCCATGAAATTTTAACTGGAGATACTAATGATAGTTAGGCATCGATTGCCCCTAAAAGCCCTAATTTTCATCCATTCTACTGCTCGAATTAATTTTTTTATCTCAACTGTACACTGTTCCATATTCTTCATGAATAACTTGATTGAAACATGCCGAGAGTTCACTTTCAAATTTCTATTTATTGTGAATACTCTTGCATGTCTAGAGTCGTTTAGAACTAGTTTCACGAATTTTCATCGTCGGTGTAATTAGTTCTTTATTTTTGAATGACCATATGTCAAAATATGGAAGGCTTGGACCGCAATCCAAGGCCTGTCCTTTTCCTGCTCGGACTCAGGCGCAAGATCTGAGAACGCGACGGCTCGATAGATCGCATTCTCAGGGCTGATCGTGACAATGCCACCCGCCACATTCTGAACGCGACAGGCCCTAGCGTCGCATTCTGGAAGCCTGCTCTGACTGACCCGTCGCGACCTTTGATTGAACCTATCGTGTTCTGACTGTACCCTGTCGCGACCCTTACAAGGGTATGTCGCCTTCTGGAGTTTTGCATAGAAACCCCATATTTATGTAAATCTTGAATTCCTACAGTGATTACATGCTCTGTTATATGTCTTAAACACAGTAACGAAGTTGTTAAACTTGGATATGTTTTAATTAATTAAAGTCATTCACATGATCTCTCATATCCATGATTCTCCATGACAAATGCACACACTTGTAACCATCAAGTCATGACTCAATTTGGCATGAAAATATTTCATAAAATATTTGGTAATTTATTTCAATGATGTATTTAAATTGTCCCATTTATTTTAATTGGACTTGTCTTCGTTTTCTCGCGATGTTTTGAAAATATTGTTACCGACGCTCCACTATTCTAGAATTCCTCTAGAATGTTGATCACTTGTTTCTATACATACACTTTTCTCTTGACTTGGACAAACTCTCCGTCGGATATTCCTTCTGTCGGACTAGTGAATCCTTGCTCAAGGCCTCCGTAAGACTCCTCTGACCATGGATTCCCATATGGTCGATGAGCTGGTTATACCCTAACACCTATGATACCCTTTAGGGATCAATAAGATCCAAACGGCCTTAGTTTGATCTCATTCTTATCTTGAATCATGCTGGACCTCTGGACCTATGCATAACATGGCCAGTAGATGGGTAGTGAATTCCACCTGACTGCCGACACAAATAGCGCGTGTTGTGCAACTGTTACTATCACTGTTACTCGACATTTCAAGTGCAATGACCTATAGTTCTCATCTATACTCAACTCGCTCATCTATTCACGTTCTATCTGCTATCTCGTCTATTCATCTAGCACTCTCATCTATTTCTTGGTACTCTTTATTGGCCATTGACTGATTGTCTAAAGATAAACAATATAACCAATGCCTGGCAATATATAAAGAGCCTGGTCAAGTCCTGGGATGTGCGCCCAAAAGTGCTATTTGCCCATGGGAGTTAAATGACCAGAGTGTTTGGCATTACACTCAAGTGCTATCTATCTCGACTATCTAAATGACAATCAAAGTGCTATACTATACTCGTTGTACTATTACTATACTTTGTGCTATTTGTGTTATGGACATCCTGCTCTTTGTGCTATACTCGATGCTTGTGCTATATTTGGAAACTTGTGCTATTTCAATCTCCTATTACTGTGCTATCTCTTATGTTACTTGACTCTCTTGCTTTATCATTAGTTACTTTGTCTTTTTAATACATTAATCATTTAAAGCATGCTTGATCCTGAGATTTAAGTCCTACTGGGCGTTGTCGCTTACCCAACGTTATTGGTTATGTGTTCTCAGGTGAGGCCGAGGATGACACTTACACTCAAGAGGACGGGAACGACCAAGAGTGAAGTCAAGAGTACCCTAGCGTCATAGTATTAAGTTAGAGTTGAATTTTAGTCTTTTGCTTTATTCAATGTAATTGGGCCCTATAGAATGGCTATGATATTAGTGGTTGTAACTAGACATTTGAAGAATTATTAATGAGATGTATTTGCTTTAATATTTATTCTTGTCCAATGGTTTGATGTCTAGTATTCACTCTGTACCTGTTTACTTGCAACTGCCTCGCGTTCCAATATTCTGCGTCGGGGCGTGATAGTTTTGTGGTATCAGAGCCTAGGTTGTTCTTAAGTATAGGATGATCTAGGTTGACCAGCCTCGACTAGAGTCAATTACCCTACCTATGTGAGATGTGGTTAGAACCATGGGTAACTAGCTAAAATGAACTTACACACGCACAAATTAAACTCCACATTAATATCCTAACAAAAAATTATTTTGTAGGAACTTAAGCAACTACGATGACTGTTGAACGTGCTCAGATGAGGGGCATGCAACAAACGATCCAAGAACTTACTCGTGCGCTTCTGCAAGCGGCATAAGGTGGAGGAAACCACGGCGGTGTAGGCGAGCTGCATCGTAGCTTTAGGAGCGTGAACCCACCTAGGTTCAGTGGATCCACGGATCCGGACGAGGCTGAGCATTGGCTAAAAGAGATGGAAAGAATTTTCTGTGTTATGCAATGTGTAGCTGGGGATAAGCTGTTACTCACTACTTTCCAACTGGAGAAGGATGCCAGCGCTTGGTGGGCGTCAGTGGAAGCAACCAGGGCGAATGGTCAATTCACCTAGACTGAATTCAAGGAAGCCTTTAATTCCAAGTATTTCTCGGAGCGTGTCCAAGAGAAGAAGGCTGCGGAGTTTGTTGCTCTTAAATAGAGGAACCTGGCTGTGACCGAGTATGAAGCCCAGTTTTTAAGGCTGGCGCGTTATTCTGAACACTTGGTGAACACTGAAAGAATGAAGGCTAAGCGCTTTCTCAATAGCCTTAGGCCACCATACATCACTCAACTGGCCCCTCTCGACATCCAGACCTATGCCGAGATGGTGAAGAAAGCTCAACTGCTAGAAGATGCTACGAACTTCACTGACCGTATCAAGGGGAAGTTCGTGAAGAAAGAACTGACACCTGGCATGACATCTGTCAAGCCAAACATCGGTAAGAAGCATCCTTTCAACATCATGGAATGACCTAGTCAGGAGAAGAAACCCAAGGTCTTTGTTCCCAACACTCCAGTGAAAAGCAATTACAAGCACTGTGACAAGCCAGGTCACACAGTTGATGAATGCTGGAGGAAAGTCGGCGCATGTCTGCACTGTGGAAGCCGCGAGCACCGTATCCCCGAGTGCCCGCTACTGAAGGAGAATGAGAGGCGCACTAATGTGCCTAAGAAACAGGGAAGACTGCAAGCCCTGCATGAAGAAGAGCCCACTGAGGAAGGAGGCATGGTAGAAGGTACCCTACAAGTTTTCTCCTTCTCCATATTTGTTTTATTTGACACTGGAGCAACTCATTCATTCATATCTCAAAACTTTACTAATACTCTGAATGCTAAACCTATATCCATGGGATGTGAATTCTCTATCACAACACTGCTAGGAGAGAAGGAGAAATTGAATAAATACTTTCCATCTATCGATGTAATGATTGGAGACAATAACCTAAAAGCCGACCTGGTGTGTATGCCCATGGAAGGCTATGATGTAATTTTGGGAGCCGACAAGTTGTCCACTTATGGGGCGAGTGTCGATTGTAAGAAAGGGAGAGTGACATCTAGTGACTTTACCTAAACTGGCATTCACTGGGATTAGACATAAGAGACAAATATCTGTAATCTCCGCCATAAAGGCCCACAACATGATAAGAAAATGTTGCTTTGCTTTCCTTGCGGCCATAATAGTTGAAACAAAGGGTTCTAAGATAGAAGACATCTACATAGTCCAGGACTACCCAGATGTGTTTCCTGAACATCTGCTAGGGATTCCCCCGGAACGAGATGTCAACTTCGCCATTGAGTTGATCCCTGGATCTGCCCAGGTGTCATGTCAATCGTACCGGATGTCACATGCCGAGCTAGAGGAACTGATGGAGCTATTAGAGAAGGGATTCATAAGACCAAGTACTTCCCCATGGGGAGCACCTATGCTGTTCGTCAAGAAGAAGGATGGATCGATGAGGCTATGCATCAACTATTGTCAACTCAATCAGCTAACCATCAAGAGCAAGTACCCATTGCCTCGGGTCGATGAACTTTTCGACCAGATATATGGAGCTCAATATTTCTCCAAGATTGACCTTCGATCTGGCTATCACCAAATGAGGATCAAGGATGATGATATCTTCAAAACGTCTTTCAGGAGCAGGTATGGAGACTATTAATTCGTCGTTATGCCTTTTGGTCTAACCAATGCTCTTGCAGCCTTTATGCAACTCATGAACAGCATATACCGGCCATACCTTGACAAGTTTGTGGTCGTCTTCATCAACGATATCTTCATATATTCAAAGACCAAGGAAGAACATGAAGAACATCTAAAGATCGCACTGCAAGTCTTACGAGACAACAAATTGTATGCAAAGCTGAGCAAGTGCAAATTCTGGCTCGAAGAAGTGTCCTTCTTGGGCCATGTCATCTCCAAGGACGGCATCTCCATTGCTCCCTCCAAAGTTGAAGTTGTATTCAAATGGGAGAGACCAACCAACGCCACAGAAATCAGAAGCTTCTTGGGACTGGCTGGCTACTACAGGCGGTTCATAAAGGACTTCTCCAAGATCGTCGTTCCTCTCATGCGTCTAACACAAAAGGAGAATCCCTACTCCTGAGGTAAAGAGTGTGAGAAGAGTTTTTAAACTCTAAAAGAATGTCTTACCTCAGCACCTGTTCTCGCTCTACCAATAGAGGGAGAAGGTTTCTTTGTCTACACCGATGCCTCAGGAATTGGGCTAGGCTGCGTATTGATGTAGAAAGAGAAAGTCATTGCCTATTCTTCAAGACAATTGAAGACGCATGAAGTCAACTACCCTGTGCATGATCTAGAGTTGGCTGTCGTGGTCTTCGCCTTGAAAATTTGGAGACATTACTTATATGGTGAGCAATTCACGGTCTACTCGGACCATAAGAGCTTAAAGTATTTATTCTCTCATAAGGAACTTAACATGAGACAGAGAAGATGGCTTGAATACTTGAAGGATTTCGATTTCAACATCCAGTACCATCCGGGCAAGGGAAATGTTGTGGCTAATACTCTTAGTAGAAAGCTGATGGCATCGCTATCAAGTCTAGTTCTTGGCGAGATGCAACTACTGGAACAATTCGCAAGGTTAGACTTAAATATTGAACATAGGGATGATCGAGTCTTGGTTGCCAATATCAAGATTCAATCTAACATGCTAGAAGAGATCAAAGCTCAACAGGACGGTGATCCATTCTTGGTTCGTGTCAAGGAAACTTTAGCTAAAAAGCCAGACTTTGCTATGACTGAGGATGGAAGGCTAGTATTCCAAGGAAGGACATGTGTACCAGACAATGAGGAACTGAAGAGGAAATTAATGAACGAAGCTCACAAGACGAAGTATACTATTCATCCTGGGTACCAAAATGTATCCAGACATGAAAAGAACATTTTGGTGGCCGAACATGAAGAGAGAAGTAGCCGAGCATGCCGCTCACTACCTTACTTGCCAACAAGTAAAGGTGGAACACATGCGCCCTACTGGTGTACTGAGACCATTAGATATTCTGGAGTTGAAGAGGGAAAGTATTGGCATGGACTTCATCATGGGTTTACCCAAGACTCGTGGTAGACTCGACGCCATATGGGTCATTGTCGACTGACTAACCAAATCCGCACACTTCTTACCTATAAAAAGTAAGTGGTCAGTGGAGGTATTAGCTGCCTTATATGTCAAAGAGATCATGAGATTGCATGGGGTACCATCATCTATTGTCTCGGATCGAGATCCGAGATTCACCTCTCATTTCTGGAAGGGACTACAGACTGCACTTGGTACTAAGCTCAACTTTAGTACCACATTTCACCTACAAACTGATGGGCAGACTGAGAGAACCAACCAGATAGTAGAAGACATGTTAAGAGCCTGCACTATAGACTTCCAAGGTTACTAGAATGAGCACCTATCCCTAATTGAGTTCACCTATAACAACAGTTACCAGGCGAGTATTAAGATGGCACCGTTCGAAGCACTATATGGCAGAAACTGTAGATCTCCTGCATGCTGGAATGAGGTTGGAGAACAACAATGTCTAGGCCCAGACATGGTGCAAAATACAACTAGGGATATACAAGTGATTCGAGATCAGCTCAAGATTGCTCAGTCTAGACATAAAAGCTATGCTGACAAGAGAAGGAGAGATCTGGAATTTCAGGTAGGTGACCATGTACTCTTAAAAGTATCACCTACACGTGGCATCCAAAGATTTGGTGTTAAAGGGAAGCTTAGTCCTAGATTCATCAGCCCTTTTGAAGTACTCGAAAGGGTTGGCGAGGTTGCTTTCCGACTGCGTTGCCACCGAATTTGGCATGCGTACACAATGTGTTCCATGTCTCTATGCTTAAGAAATATGTGTACGACCCTACGCACATCATTCACCATGAGAAGTTGGTGCTAAACAAGGATATGACATACGAGGAGAAGCCAGTCAAGATACTAGATCGAAAGGTGCAACAACTGAGGAACCGTCCTATCCATGTGGTTAAAGTTCTGTGGAATAACCGTGGTGTGGAAGAAGCCACTTAAGAACCTGAAGAGATCATCAAGCGAAATTACCCCGATCTTTTCGGTAAGACATTCTCTTCATTATGGTCATATGAATTTGGGGACCAAATTCTTTTAAGAGAGGGAAGATGTAGCAACCTGAATTTTTCAAAAATAATAATAATGATAATAGTGATAAATAATACATGAAGAGGGTCCTCTCTAGATTTTTCAGGGTCGGCGCATGTGACTTTCTCTCTCTAGATTCTAGAGAGAGAAGCTCTGGGAATTTGCAGAGTTACGCTGGCAGTTGGCGTCGCTCGCCACTGGCCCTGGGGGCTGGCGGGGGCGTTGGCTTCCTAGTCCCATGGCGGAGAGTGGGACCAGTGCTGCTGCAGATGGCGTTGCTTCTCCTGGGAGGAAGACTTTTGCGCAGATCATCGCTGCGTCCAAGCTGCCTCCGGTTATTAATATAGGGGTTAAATCTCCTTCTTTTATAGACTCAGGAGAACCCGCCGTTTTCTTCTCTCGTGAAGAAGTAGATAAGTCCATACAAACCATCAAATAGGCCATTATTGTTAGATGTGCATATGGGAGATGTTCTATCCCAGAGCTCAAGTCTTGCCTTTCTCAAAGGCTCCTGTTGAAGGAGGACTATATTACGAGTGTTCTAAATCAACGTCACCTGCTGATCCGCTTTGAAGTTGAGGAAGACAATTTAAAGGTCATCATGAGAAGAAACTTATACATTAAAGGTTTTTTATATAGATTTTTTAAGTGGGATCCTAACTTTGATTGCAGTGCTGATCCTACTGTTATCCCTGTTTGGATTGGTTTTCCCATGCTGCCTGTCAACTACTACTATGATGATTATCTGAAATCCATTGCTAGGAATCTGAGTGAAGTTCTAAGAATTTATGAACCCACCAAAGCTTTAACTCAAACTAATGAGGCCTTTGTCTGCGTTGAGATGGATATAGCTAAACCAAGGCCAGAAAGAATTTGGATTGGATGTGGTTCTGATGGGTTTTGGCAGAAAATCAATTATTATAGAATACCAGACATTTGTTCATACTGTCATAAACTGGGTCATATGGCATCGGTCTATCACAGAAAACAAAAGCAGTCAGTTGAGCCTGTCAACTCTCAGAGTGAGCCTCCTATGGTTGCTGAAGGTCATATTGAAGATAATGTCCTATCAAAGAAGACTTGGCGCAAGAAAGTGTAGTGGGAGGATTTCTCCATAGCTCCTTCTGCTAATCAGTTCTCTATGTTGGAGGAGGATCTAAACGTTAATGAAGAGCAACCAGTGCCTGCTTTAGGGGACTTGGCTCAATCAACTCAGGAACCTGTTCTTGTGAGTCATTAAATCAAGGAATATATGATGTGCCTTCCCTGACGCTGCATGGGGTGCAAGGGCATGACATGCAGGTTGAACAACCCCAAGGGCCGGAGGTGCCAGCTATTTCACAGTCTGAGTCAACACTGTTTGTTCAGGGCCAAACAGAAGGTTATGCAGTCGTGAAGAAGGTGGCTTCTTTGTTGAGGGAGTCCCTCCACCATATAGATGATCAACAGTTGCCTGTTCCTGCGAACCTGGTTACTTCCTCTTGGGATCCCCGCCCCTTGTGGAGTCTGTTTCTCAATGTAATGAGCCTTCCCTGACGTTGCATGGGGTGCATGGGTCCAGCATGCAGGAGGAGAGTCTTCAAGTTCTTGGGTGCAAGGCTGGTATGGCACCAGAGGCGGTGGTGGACATGGATACTTTGCGTTCTTCCCGGGTGACAATTTCTCAAGCGGTTGACGGAGAGAAAAGGAAGATTCACTCAGATCTTTGCAGGATCCCTATTACTCCATCTGAGAAGGCCCTTAGAAAGATCTCTATTCTAGCAGCCAAAGAGAATATCTTCATGCCTAATCCTACTAGAAAAAAAGGTACGAAAGTTCTAAAGATGGGAGGGGCCACAACGAGATCCAAGGCTAAGGCTTCAGAAGGTCCTGTAGGTTACTCTTCTTCATGAATAGTTCCATGCTCTTTTGGAATGTGAGAGGCATTTCCAATAATGCTTCCAGGAGGTCACTCAGAAGGATGGTCAGGAAGGGTAATATTGATCTAGTAGCCATTGTGGAGCCTAAGGTCCCCTTTGCCCGGGCCGCCAAGATATGCAAGTATATTAAAATGCAAGATTATGCGAGTAACGGGGGAGAAGATTCTAAGATTTGAGTTTTCTGGCAGAATATTTCCATGCAAATGCTCAGCTCATCTGATCAATAGATAACTTGGCAGCTAGAAAGGACAATAGTGTTTTTCTGATAGTCACCTTCGTCTATGCTAGTTGTGATGCTAGCATCAGACAGGACCTCTTCCATGATATTATTGCCTTCTCTGATACTGTGCAAGTCCCTTGGATTGTTGAGGGTGACTTCAACTGTGTCTCTAAGCCTACTGAGAAAGTGGGGGGGGGGGGGGGAGAATATGTAACATGAATGCTATGGTGGACTTTAATGCCTTTATAAATGCAAGTTCGCTCAATGATGCTGGTTTCAGTCCTAAGTTTTCCTAGTCCAATAATAGAACTGGGCAGGCTGCTATAAATGCTAGACTGGACCGATTTTTGCTTAACAGTAGTTTTGGGGACATGTTCCTTGGGATTTGCGTGAGGCACCTTCCTAGGGGCCCTTCTGATCATGCCCCAATGATGGTCTCCGTCTCTATCGTTAATCAGTCCCCTGCCAGATTTTTGTTCTAGTCAATGTGGATTACTCACAGCACATTTTAGGAGACTGTTCGAAAGGCTTGGAATGAAGAAATTCAGTGGCACCCTAACCCTTTTGCTACTCTTTTCATGAAGTTGAAGGAGGTTAAAAAGGCTTTGCGCCTTTAGAACAAATCGGTCTTTGGTAATGTGGAAGATAATGTTCACAGGGAGGAGGAAGCTGTTAGGTTAAAACAGGAGTTGTTTGATAACCATCCTTCCTAGTAAAATAGGTCTGCTTTGAATGAGGCGTCCGCTGCTCTCACTAGGGCCTTGCACTGCATGGAGGTCTTCTGGGCTCCGAAATCTAAGTTGGAGTGGATGGACAAAGGTGACAGGAACACAAGCTTTTACCATGCAACGGTTCAAGGCAACAGAAGGCGTAATTGTATTCAACACCTATGTATCAATGGTTTCTGGTCTGAGAACCAGGAAATTATTCGTAATGAGGCTGCTTCTTACTTTGATAATTTACTTCAAACCTCCTCCCATTCAGTGGATGATTCGCTCCTCACAGTCATTCCGACGTTGATATCTGAAAATCAGAATTCCTCTGTGTGCTCCTCCGAGTAAGGAGGAAGTCAAGAGAGCTGTTTGGAGTTTAAATGGCAACAGCTCTCCTGGTCCATATGGCTTTACTGGCAGTTTCTACACATCCTGTTGGGACATTATTCACAAGGACGTCTTCGCGGCTGTGAGTGGGTTTTTCCAGGGCCATGCATTTCCAAGAGGAGTAACTTTTACTTTAATTTCCCTTGTTCCTAAGAAGCAAATTCCTGAGACTTTCAACGATTTCAGACCTGTAAGCCTATGCAATTTCAATTATAAAATTGTATCCAGAATCTTATGCGACAGGTTGATTGGCATTCTTCCCAGTATTATTTCAGAGGAACAAGGTTCTTTTGTGCAAGGGAGGAATATTTTTGATAATGTCTTTTTATTCAGGCAATTGGTTCGAGATATAGGACGGAAGATTAGAGGGGGTAATGCTATTTTTAAGCTAGATATTAGGAAAGCTTATGATAGCGTTGAATGGGACTTCCTTTTTGCTGTTCTTAGAAAGTTTGGATTCTCATCTAGGTTCGTTTCTTATATTAGAATGATGTTATCTAATTGCTGGTTCTATGTCTTGATTAATGGCGCTTCTGCTGGTTATTTCAAATCCACTAGAGGCTTAAAACAAGGTGATCCCATTGCTCCGGCACTTTTTATAATTATGGAAGAGGCACTTACTAGAGGTTTGAAGAACATGGTTTCTTCTGGCACTCTTACTCCATATGCTGGTCCTAGAGACTGTCTGCCACCATCTCACCTGCTCTACGGGGATGATACGCTGATTTTTTTAAATGGTGGTATTCGTAATGTCAATATCCTTATGCAGTTCCTTCAAAGGTATGCTCAGTCTTCTGGTCAACATATAAACTCCAGTAAAAGTTCTTTTATGGTATCAAGGAAAATGTCTCCTATTGCTGTTCAAAGAATAAGAGATGTTACTGGGTACAAGAATCAAAATGGGCCGCTATTCTACCTGGGTGTTCCGCTCAGAGCTGGAAGAGTGCTAACTGCTGATTATAAGAACCTCATAGATAAAGTCAATGTCAAGTTAGGGAGCTGGAGATCAAAGCTCATATCACAAATAGGCCGAGTTATCTTGATTAATTCAGTGGTCTCTTATATCCCCGTCTACTTGGCTACAACTTCTTTTCTTCCCAGATCTGTGACTTCTTACTTTGACAAGGCTGTGGCGGCTTTCTTATGGAATGGTTCGGATGAACTTCGGCGACGCCACTGGGTTCCTTGGAGCACCATTCAACGTCCTAAAAATGAAGGTGGGCTTGGTGTTCAAAATCTCCACCATGTTCAGTTATCCCTGGCAGTGAAACAAATATGGAACATTTGTCATGGGAACTCTCTTTGGGCCTCTCACGCTAAAAGAAGGTACCAGTCTTCCATTACAGAAACCTTCCTAGTTTGCCTAAGAGGATTATCCTAGCGGCTTCTGATATTATTGAAAAAAATATTAGATGGATTCCCGGCAAGGGGAACAAGATAGACATATTGAAGGATATCTGGATGGGTGATCAACCGCTTTTAGGTTCTCTTTAGGCTTCTTACGAGGGAGGAGGTACCACTTTGTAGGAAGTGGTTCGAAATGTTCATCATCCTATAAGAGCGGTGTTGTCGGCTGGGATTATTCAAGACTTACAACTTACTGATGAAGAGGATAGATGTATATGGGCTGCTACCTCTAGTGGTAATTTCTCTACCAGCTCAGCCTATGATTTGGTCAGGGACAAAGGAGTTCGTCGCTCATAGTACATGACGATCTGGCTCTCTTCTTTTAATCCAAGAGTTTCTTTGCATAGCTGGAAAATCTTAAATAGAGCTATTCCTGTTGACACTAGAGTTTCTGAATGTGGAGTTTATATGGTTTCTAAATGTCATTGTTGCTCCTCTCCTCAGGTGGAGGATCTGGACCATGTTTTTATTAACAGTGAAATGGTGGTTCATATGTGGCAGTGGTTCCTATCCCTTGTTAGTAGTAGAATTCACCTTCATAATCATATTACTTCCAGGTTGTGGGAATTTGTTAAGCATTGCAACACTAGCTCCCCCATGGGCTTTATATCTTTATACTGCTTAATGATAATGTTGTGGGAGTTGTGGAAGAACAGATGCACAGCAAGGTTTGATGGTAAGAAGACCCGGGCTGGTGATATAATTAGAAGCATTTCTCTCCATATGTCTTTTGCGCTCAACAAGATCTCCTTCAGATATGCTCCTACTCCTACTGATCAGCAGGTTCTCTACCACTATGGTTTCTTTCCCAAATTTTCTCCTAAGCAGGTCAAGCTCATTCGCTGGATCCCTCCCATTGAGTTTTACTGTTTAAATGTTGATGGTGCTTCTAAAGGTAACCCAGGGAATAGTGGTGGAGGTGGCTGCATTCAGGACAGTAATGGTTATGTCCATGTTGCTTTTGCTCACTACTATGGGGTGGGCAATAGTCTGACAGCAGAGACCCGGGGCTTATGTGATGGTCTCAGGCTAGCGGCTGAGCTGGGCTTCTGTTTGTCTACCATCCAATTGGACTCCTTATCCTTCCTCAACTCCTTTCGCCAGGATAACTGTTTCTCATGGCAAAGCTACAGGTGGTGGTGTCAAGTTAGAAAGGTGTTGGCGGGTGATTTTAGTACCATCTTTCATGTTTTTTGGGAATCTAATATGGTGGCAGGTCAGCTGGCGAATTATGCTATTGCCTCCATGAGTAATCATGTTTTCTAGGGTTCTCAAGTGCTTCTGCATTCTTGTAAAGGTCCAGTAGTACTGGACAGAAGCGGCCTCTGTAATGTTAGAATGGTATAATCAGGGGTATGCCCCTTTGCTTGCTGTATAATTGGAATTATTTTGGAATAATTTATGGCCCAAGTACCCTCACTGGTCAAGTGAGTCCATTCTCCTCTTTTGGGGGAGGGTGCACTCTCCTAGTTCGAGGCCCTGAGGACCTCTTTTTATTTAAAAAAAATAGTGATAAATAAATTAATTGAAAAATCAAAGAAAAGAGAATTAATTCAAACCCATTAAATGAAAAAGATCAATGGGCTTTGTTAAATGGACCCTCTAGAATTTATTGGGCCAAAATAGAGATTTTTAAAATAGGAATAATAGGAAAATACCCTAAATTCGTATCTTAAATATTACTTAAATAGAAAATGGGTATTAAAGTATGAAAATAAGTAATGTGGGTTGAAATTAGATTCCTAGCCCTACCCTAACCCTAATTAGTTGGCCACGAAATTGCATCCCAACCTAACCCTAATAGGAGTTGGCAAACTTAGAAGGAAGAGTGAAATATGGAAATCTCGAAATTATAGGGGAATTAGAGTCCCATTAGGAAATAGCAACCCGAGGAGCTTAAATACTCCTTAGACCCTCCATGGCCGGCCCTAACTCATTGTTGGGGCTTGCTGCACGTGGAGAAGAGGCCAAGGAGAAGAGGAACTCGTGGGGAAAAGGCTGGACCGAGCTCCAACCTCTGCACTTCGAGTTCTAAACGCTAGAAGATCAAACGAGTCAAAGGTAGGCATTCTCATGAGAAGAAATCAATTAATTTTGTCTGTAGATTGTTCCATACATCAGGAACAAAACCCCTCTTCTTTCATAATTTTTCATCGAGTCAATCTTTTATTTTTGATTTTTTAAGTTCTGCAACTATCATGACCCCAAACCTTCATCTTAATTCTAGATCTCCATGTATACTCGTCCCCATGCCATGAAATTTTAACTGGAGATACTGATGATAGTTAGGCATCGTTTGCCCCTGAAAGCCCTAATTTCATCCATCCTACTGCTCGAATTAATTCTTTGATCTTAACTGTACATTGTTCCATGTTCTTCATGAATAACTTGATTGAAACATGCCGAGACCATGTCCACTTTCAAATTTCTATTTATTGTGAATACTCTTGCATGTCTAGAGTCGTTCAAAACTAGTTTCATGAATTTTCATCGTCGGTGTAATTAGTTCTTTATTTTTGAATGACCATATGTCAAAATAGGGAAGGCTTGGACTGCAATCCAAGGCCTGTCCCTTTCCCGCTCGGACTCAGGTGCAAGACCTGAGAACGTGATGGCCCGATGGGCCGCGTTCTCAGGGCTGATAACGACAATGCCACCCATTGTGTTCTAAACGCGACAGGCCCTGGCGTCGCGTTTTGGCAGCCTGCTCTGATCGACCCGTCGCGACCTTTGATTGAACCTATCGCTTTCTGACTGTACCCCATCGTGACCTTTACAGGGGTACGTTGCCTTCTAGAGTTTTGCATGGAAACCCCATATTTCTGTAAATCTTGAATTCCTACAGTGACTACATGCTCTATTATCTGTCT
Organism: Colocasia esculenta; assembly: GCA_014218235.1. Classification (NCBI taxonomy): domain Eukaryota; kingdom Viridiplantae; phylum Streptophyta; class Magnoliopsida; order Alismatales; family Araceae; genus Colocasia; species Colocasia esculenta. Next base: position 66,318,564 of record CM024753.1, on the reverse strand, counting down.
TAAACACAGTAACGAAGTTGTTAAACTTGGATATGTTTTAATTAATGAAAGGCATTCACATGATCTCTCATATCCATGATTCTCCATGACACATGCACACACTTGTAACCATCCAATCATGACTCAATTTGGCATGAAAATATTTTATAAAATATCTGGTAATTTATTTCAATGATGTATTTAAATTGTCCTATTTATTTTAATTGGACTTCTCTTCGTTTCCTCGCGATGTTTTGAGAATACCATTACCGACGCTCCACTGTTCTAGAATTCCTCTAGAACGTCGAGCACTTGTATCTATACATACACTTTTCTCTTGACTTGGACAAACTTTCTGTCGGATATTCCTCGTGTCGGAGTAGTGAATGCTTGCTCAAGGCCTCCGTATGACTACTCTGTCCATGGATTCCCACATGGTCGACGAGCTGGTAGTACCCTAACACCTATGATACCCTTTAGGGATCAGTAAGATCCAAACGGCCTTAGATTGCTCTCGTTCTTATCTTGAATCAGGTCTGACCTCTAGACCTGTGCATAACATGGCCAGTGGATGGGTAGTGAATTCCACCTGACTGTCGACACCAATCGCGTGTGTTGTGTAACTGTTACTATCTCCGTTACTCGACGTTTCATGTGCAATGACCTATGGTTGTCATCTATACTCTACTCGCTCATCTATTCACATTCTATCTGCTATCTCGTCTATTCATCTAGCACTCTCATCTATTTCTTGGTACTCTTTATTAGACATTGACTGATTGTCTAAAGATAAACAATATAACCAATGCCTGGCAATATATAAAGGGTCGGGTCAGGTCCTGGGTTGTGCGCCCAAAAGTGCTATTTGCCTGCAGGAGTTAAATGACCAGAGTGTTTGGTATTACACTCAAGTGCTATCTATCTCGACTACCTAAATGACAATCAAAGTGCTATACTATACTCTTTCTGCTATTACTATACTTTGTGCTATTTGTGCTATGGTCATCCTACTCTTTGTGCTATACTCAACGCTTGTGCTATATTTGGAAACTCTCCTATTACTGTGCTATCTCTTACGTTACTTGACTCTCTCGCTTTATCATTAGTTACTCAGTCTTTTTAATACATTAATCATTTAAAGCATGCTTGATCTTGAGATTTAAGTCCTACTAGGCGTTGTCGCTCACCCTATGTTATTGGTTATGTGTTCTCAGGTGAGACCGAGGATGACACTTACACTCAAGAGGACGGGAACGACCAAGAGTGAAGTCAAGAGTACCCTAGCGTCATAGTATTAAGTTAGAGTTGAAGCTTAGTCCTTTGCTTTATTCAATGTAATTGGGCCCTTTAGAATGGCTCTGATATTAGTGGTTGTAACTAGACATTTGAAGAATTATTAATGAGATGCATATGCTTTAATATTTATTCTTGTTTAATGGTCTGATGTCTAGTACTCGCTTTGTACCCGTTTACTTGCAACTGCCTCGCATTCTGATATTCCACGTCGGGGCGTGCCATATCTTGTGTAAGTAAATTTAGTTTAAGTATTTTCATTTGCTTGACTATTGTTTTATATTTTTCATGTAATTCATTGAAGGCATCTTCAAGACTATCAGAATCAGATTCAGAACAAGATGTAAAAGAGGTTTCGGAATTTACCTAATCAAGTCCTGCCATGAGGGCTAGATTTGCCTTTTCTTCTTCTTCAGATTCTAAGCTTGAAGAGTCTGAACTGGTAGCTTCTTCATTATCCCATGCTGCTGCCATTGCCTTTTTCTTGTACCTTCTATAGGTTCTTTTCTTTGCCTTTCTTCTTCTCAGATCTTTCTGCTTGATCCTTCTTTTTCCGCTTAGGACATTCAAATTTGTAATGTCCCGGTTGATTGCACTCGTAGCAGGTTGGTTCCTTCTTCTTGTCCTTCTTAAAGAATCTCTTTGAACTAAACTTCTTTTTCTTGGCAAGGATCCTTTGTAGTTTCCTTGACAACAAAGCTTCATCATCACTGTCATCTGATTTCTCCTTTGAGTCTTCAGAGGAAGAAGAATCTACAACTTTCAAAGCATTTGGCATTTTCTTTTTTCGATGAACTTTCAAAAAACCTTTCCATGTTAATTTCATGAGCCATTAAGTATCCAATGAATTTGTCAATGGAAAGTTGAGTTAGATCATGTGCTTCCTCAATGGCAGTGACCTTGGGGGTCCAAACATTTGTTAATGACCTTAAGATTTTCCTTATAGTTTCTTCATTTGTAAGATTTTTTCCTAGTGAACTCAATCCTACTATTATATTTGAAAAACGATTATACATTTGAATTATGTTTTCATTAGGAAGCATTTTAAATTGTTCATACTGAGAGACAAGAATATCTTTCCTAGTTTGTTTTACTCTATTAGTTCCTTCATATGTAACTTGCAGTTTGTCCCATATTTCTTTAACAGTTCTACAAGTAGATAGTCTATTGAATTCTCTTTTAGATAAAGCAGAGGTAGTTTCACCGAGTATAGTAAAATCACATTGTTCTATTACCTGCTATAGATCAAAATATGTGCCTCTGATGAAGCATTCCATCTGCATCTTCCAGTACTAATAGTCCTCACCATCAAAGAATGGTGGCCTTGTAACGGACTGACCTTCATAGTTGTGTCCTTCACTTGCCATCTCTTCTCAAATCTTTCGATTCTTCTGAGAAGACCTGGCTCTGATACCACTAGTTGGATCGAGATGGCATTAATGATGTCCTAGAGGGGGGTGAATAGGACTACTTGCACTTTAAAATTTTTATCTGAAATTAGACAACACTGAATAGAATTGTTAGTGTTTAGTGTAGTGTGTGAAACAAGTGTAAGTTGGCAGAAACAATCACACAGATGCACAAGAAATTTTATCCTGGTTCGACCCTTCCCACATGGAAGTCCTACGTCCAGTCCTCAAGTAAACCACTTGAGATTTCACTAACTGCCAAGAATACTTGGCCTTCTCTCACCCTTGAGAGGTATTACAAGCCTACTTTCTCCCAAGCAAGTCTTCCCTTAACAAGGGTACAAGAACTACCTTCAACATGGTCTTCCCTACACAAGAGGGGGACTCCAGGAACAAACCTCATGTGGGTTGTACAGACATAATTGAAAAACACGTGTGTTTGCTCTGAAGGATGAGCAAACATAGGGAATCCAAAAAGGAAAATAAATAACAAATTGCAGCTCTGATCCTTTCTGAATCGAGGGTGGACTAGAGAAATGATCTAGTTACACAGTTGCCACCCGACACAAACAAGATGTGATGGTCCTCGCTATTTATGCTCGTTAACCCAATAACGTGCCCGATATGACTCCACCTCCCGCGATCGGGCCGAAGCCTCGCAAGGGATATCAATCACACGTGTAAGTGAAAATATAAAGAAACACAATGAACACATATAAGATACCATTTCTCACATATATTCAAATGAATGTACATATTCAGTTCCATACATTAGTCATTAAACAAGTACAACAGCCCGGGACAAATCCCCAAGGCTCCATAAGTGAAAATATTACTCTGTTGGTGGTGAGGGCCCGACTCCACTATGATGCCGACCGAAACTAGAAGAGGGACGAGAACCCTCCTGCTCTCCTTCACTTGGAAGAAGAAGGGGTGAGCCTCACAAGTCACTGGCTTAGTAGGGCAACTCCCCCAAAGCCGATAAACACAACGTTCAACAGTTATAATATAAGCAAAGCTGTAAAGTATTAAATATATGAACACCTATGCATGACGCTACAGCTGCAAGTAAGTAAATGGCAAACCACGTACGTGTGTACAAGCTACAGAATGGCACGTCATACACGAGTCACAAGAACTAGTTCGAGACACCAGCCACAGACCCGGACAAACAACACACGTCCACCTCTCAGTCTCGCAGCCACAGACGAAAGATCCAGCTGCCGTTCCACCTCAGTAAGACAAGAACTGTGGAGACAACTAACACCACACCTGTAGGCTACACAGCTGTAGGCCCAAGCCTGACACCTTTAGGTACTCCGGCCGACAACCCTAAAGTGAGGCACTGGAAATAGGACTAGCTCGGGACCAGTACGTCTACTGGTGTCCGTCCCTCAACCACGAGCACGCTACGAGCGACCGCACACCCACAAACACGAGTCGTTGTCCCTTGTCGTCTTTCCCTCAGCCGGACATACAACTCAAACACATGAGTGAGGGTGTCCAGGAAGACGACACAAACTCTGACGGTACTTCTGTACTGAGACAAGCCCTGAGCACTTGGTGCTAGGGTAACCGACTGGAGAGGTAACCACGGAAGGCGTGACACCCAACCCTCTATGCACATATTTCCAAGCAAAACCCCTCGTTATCAATCACGGTATGAGCTGATACAACCCATACAAGCCCTACATTGCCTTGCCATCACAGTCCAAGCAATGTGGGACAGAAACCAGACAGACTGGCCACAGAACCCTAGAGCTCGAGTGGCCACATTTTAAAATGCGTCCACTAAAGATGCCGCCTATTGACTCAAATCGCGACGGATTTACTTGACGCCTTAAAGCCAAAATCGCAATGGTTCTAGCCGTCACGTTCACATGAATCGCGATGGTCCTAGCCATCGTGTTCACATGAATCGCGATGGCTGGTTCCGTCGCCTATCAGACAACAGGAACACAGCCTCACTACCACTCCGAAAATCACACCACAGGGCCATACATGCATGTAATGAAGGAAATAGAAGGTATATGAAACCCTAATCATGATCACTATCATGCCCAAGCAATCTCCACAATCAAAACCTCATTTCCTAACCTACACAATCCACACAATGGAACACAAAGCAGAATTCCCCTACCAACAGGTGAAATGCGAATCCAACGCCACTCGAGGATTCCTTGCGCTCCGAAGCCCCTCCTCGCGCCGGAATCACACCGAATGGAGTCCAAATGGCCGGAAATCTCCCAAATATTCCTTCAAATCTAGAGCAGAGCCCCTCCCAGTTGAATAGTGCAACTACATTGTTCAGCCAAGGCCAGGAGCCCAAAACACAGTGAGTCTAAATCGCGTCGTGCCTTCCCGTTGTGTTTAGAAATGTGTCTGACATCGGTGACGCTTTTAACTCCCGACGTCCCTGCATGCGCCACGCGGAGCGCATGCAGCGGCGCTCACATAGCGGCGGTGCCAAATCATGTCGATGGAGGTGGACGCGTTCTTATGAGAATCACGGCATCTAGTTATGCTGTGTTCTTAATGAACGCGATAGAGGCCTATTTGGGCTGAGATGCCCAACCCTCCAACCTCCCACCTGCACCACAAACCTGTAAAAGCTTATGTAGACCCACATGGTCTACCAATGGGCCATACATTGGCCTCCAAACCCGGTAAACCTCGATCCGAACATACCGGATATTATACAAGACTTCTGTGAAGTGGAGAGATTGGAAATTTTCGGACGGTGAAAGCTCTCTATCTTGTAGCTCAGTAGAAAGCTTGTGAAGGCTCTTGCTAGCAGAATGCAGGTGTGAGTTGAAATGTGTTGCTAACAGGGTTCACACTCTGAGTGTTATTCCTTGTTCAAAACTTCGGCTTCTATATATGCTTCAGAAGATAGTTCCGTTTGAAACTATCCGTTGGAGATCTAGCCATTTGAGGAGTGACCTTTGATCCTTTGGATGCTGTTGAGGTTTTGTTATCCATCAGTCAACTTAGATTTTTGGCTTTTCAATGGCTTCAGATCATCTTGTAGCTTCACAGCTTGGAAGACAGTCTTCAATTAATGTTATGTGAAAGCTCCATGCTGAAAACGTGCCTAACAAATGTACTACAACGAGGACAAGACAAAAGAAAAGATACCTCCATACTATCTGAGGTAGGTGAGTCAGAAATATGTGTAAAGTATGAAAACCTCGTATAGACAAAAGTTCAGTGCAATAAAAGACAGATAGACATTTGCATCAACCAATAAGGTGAGGTTCTGACAGTGATAGGTGAGCCTCTGTCAGATATCCCATGCGCCTGATGGCATTAATTGCAAGACAACTACTTAGAAAAGAAAATATGAACTTCTGACATAAAGTAAGAGACTAATTTGTATAAATAATTCAGATCTTTTCAAAGATAATTTTTTGTGGTTATTTTGAATATAATATATCCTACTTGTCAGAATACATTAAAAAAAGTGTCAAGACAAAGTATTAACCTGTAGGATATACAAGCATTATATGCTTTTATAAAAGATCTCATCAGGCAAATATCAAACAATCAAGATATCACGAAACTCATGAAATAATATTTTGCATAGAAAAAGTAAAGTACAAAAGTTGTCAAAGAAGTCGGAGTTAGAATGATATGTACTTCGACTCTCTTGGAGTCGGAGTCAAAAACAAGAGATACTAACATAAATTTGACTCTACAGAATTCGCAGTGAGACTGACTATAAGGCCCTCGAATTTGTTTGTCATTTTATTCTATTTTATGTGAATTCATGTTTGTGTGTAACTTGTATATGCATATGTAGATATCTATGTACAATATTAGCTAGTGATACCTATGTGTGCATGTGTGTAAATAGGTTATAAATATTCTATGATTGCATGTGTGATCGTGTGTATACTATACTATATATATATACATCGTACACATGGTTTCTGCATGTTTTTAAGTTCTGGCTGAAGGGCCAATTGGCGACAACATGGTGGACGTCCATGATAGTCAACGTCCATAACGTTGGATGTTAATACTTAAATAAACGGCCATGGATGTAGACGTTAATATCACTGACCTGCATGCGCTGCAGACCCCGGAATTCTGGGGGCAAGCAAGCCCAACCATTGGGGAGATGTCCCCAACGGCTATCAGGCCTTCACATCACCCTACGTGATGTCCCAACCCATTCTCCTATAAACTAAACCCCTTTGCAACCTGCAAGGACTTCTCTTGGCCTTTTGCAAGAGGAGAGAAAACCCTAGTTCGAACTGGTGGAGAGCTGGACTTTGCATGCTTTGATCCAGCGGTTTGGAGCTTCATCCGGCGATCTACAGCAATTGGAAGCTAGCTTGGACATTGGGGAAGGCTTCCCCAACACTGGACTGAAGCCTGCATCGACCTAGAACCTGGAGTGAAGGTGTTTTGGAGGCTTCTTGGGACTACCCAAGGAGAGCTTCTCCGGCCATTTAGACCCCTTTGGAGAATTTTAAAAAGGCAAGTAACCCATCCTCGTGGTGCATGTGTGTATCCAGTAGGTCCTAGGCATTTTTATGGATTTTTATCGTGTCCTGGATCCTCACATTCCTCTGTTATCTGGAGCTCGGTCTGTGTTTTTGCACAGACAGGAACTTGACGTCAAACCCTCTTGCTGCCAAGATCTCCAGTCAGCGGCCAGCGATCTTGCCGTCAATCTCCTTGAACGGCCACACACTGCCGTTAAGTTCTTCAGTGCAGAACAGTAAATTGTTCTGCCTTATATAATTATTTTTTGGACATTGACGCATGAGGATATAGTGTAATTTTTATATGTTATGTAAAATAGATAATGTGATGTGTGTGGAATTTTCTGTACTTTTCTGTGGATGGCATAAATTGTTAGATTTATTGAAACACATGTTGGGAAAATGGATTATGCATGTTCGCCTACTGTCTACATGATTCCTGAGGAATTAAATGCCCTAGATTTTTCTATACCATGTGTATATGTGTCAGTCCATACCCTGCAAATTTGAGAATTTGTTCATGTTCGTGTGATTTACTGTAATTCTGCAATGGAAATAGAAAGCATGTGAAGGATTTTCAAAAAATCCACAGTAAATTGTATGTTGTGCAATAAATTCGGGGAAAATTCCTGTAATAATGTGTATGATAGATTCAGATCTGTGAAATGTCAAATCTGAGAATCATGTTATGTTCCATGATAAATTGAATTATGAATAGCATGAGATTGAATGTTTTAATTTCTGTAAATGTAAATATGACTCACAAAAATGTAAAAATTTGCATGTGGGGTCATAAACCTGCAAACAGTGTGTGGTTAAATTTTCATGTGATTTGGATAACAGAAAAAGGTATTATGAGATTTCCATGTGAAAACGAGTGATTAATGCATGTTATTATGAATGTGGTTTGATTATGCATTGTTCAGCCTGATTAGTGTAAAGTATTGAATGTTTAAAGTCTGTCAACAGTAGTATCATGTTAGGGAAAAATAGAGCCATGTGCATGAATGAGAAATGTGAGCCATGTGTAAATCATGTGAAAAGTGTGTGTTAAAAAAATCGGATAATGTGTGAAATGTGCCATGTGTGACACTGCTTCCATAGAGGGCCGTGGAACCGTACCATGGAAAAGTCTACATGAGAAGGTTCAATGTGTTAAGATCCTAAGGGCATTAGGATGAAATCCTGGAGGTGGACAAGTACCACTGGTTAGGGTGGAGACTTGTTCTCCCGGTCTGCGCAGTCCAAGAGTCGTCACTGTATTGCCTAGGTGGCGTCTATGTGTATGTGTTATGTGATGTGTCCTTCTAATGGTTGTTTGGACTATGTGTCACGGCACTAAATTGTGAAATGTGAATGTGAACATGTGTAAATTGTGTAGTGTGAATATGTGAAAATGTGCAATGTGTAAAAAGTGAGCAATGTGAATGTGTAATTGTGTAAACATGAGGAACCATTATGATAAATCATGAAATTGTGATCCATGATGTGTAAGTGTTAAATTTATGTAAAAACAGCAACCTAAATGCGTGTAAAATGCCGTTTCCACATGTGCAAAATTTGTAGAATCCATGTTAAGGATGTTTCTTACTTATGTGTGAATAGTTCCATGTTTAATCGTTATCATGTTGAAGTTGAAAATGTGAATGTAGCTCTCATGTGAATAGACAAATAGAAAGTATGTGGTAGGGACTTTAATTTGGAATGACATAAACCAGGTACATGTGTTTAAATTTTATAGAAGTATCATGATAGGTTGTTTCCTACCATGCTATATGTTTGGCTATTGAAAGTGATTATAGGTCTTATTGTGATATATGCATGTATGACGTGTATGGTGTTATTTGCTGAGTCTTTTAGACTCATTCCTTGCTTCGGCGTACAGGTTTAGTAGGTGATACACCTTTGGAGCAGATCGTAGAGAGCGACTCCGAGCGCGGGGGGTAGCTTGGCGGAGTTGTAGTTGTGACATTTTGACTTCCATCGTATGTAAATTGAGGCATTGTAATAGAAACACTATGTAATTGTGGACAACTATGTATTTGAATTTAGTACTTCATTATGTGGACTTTATTTCTTTTAAATTGTCATGTGGATCATGTATGTTAAATGTGGATGATGAAATGAAATGAAAGACCTTGTTCTTTTACTTCCGCTACACTGTATCTATATTTGTGTATATCTCAATCATGTGATAGCGTTTGGGTAAATGTCCCACTGTGATAACGTTCACTATACCGACGTGGGTTGGTATGACCATACCGATATAATGAGGGTCGTCACAGGGATTGGTATCAGAGCAACCGATTGAGATTATACATAAATATACATGAATCATCATCTTCATTACATGCTAAATCTTCATAGATTGTCCACATGTGTAGAATTGATTAATAATGAATGAAAAATAGATAAGAAAATGGTTAGGAAATAAATTAACGTAGCTCTAATGGTGGCTGAAATTTATTGCAGCCATGGCTTCGAGAGGTAGGCGTAGCGGAGCGCCGGCCCGTGAGGACGAGCCGAGACATGAGGAGCGGGCGGAGCAGCAGGCCCCGGCACCGCAGGGTCCTGTACTTCCCCCGCCGCCGCCTGTGGATTGTGGAGTGTTCATGCAAGGTTTGGTGCAGGCCATGCAGATGCAAGCCCACACCCAGGCTGCACTCCAGGCTCAGTTGGAGGCTCAGGTTAGCATAATCAATCAAAGTGTAGTCTGTTTTATTTAATTATATGATGTTATGTTGAATGTGTATTAATTGTTGTTGGATGTAGCAGGCTCAAGTTCCAGCTCAGGACCATGGTGGACCTTCCATCATGGAAAGATTCAAAAGGATGCTGCCACCCTCTTTTAAGGGGGAGAGCGATCCGTTACTAGCAGAAAGTTGGATGAGGGAGATCGAGAAGATCTTCCGGGCTATTAGGTGTGCGGACGATGATAAGGTTACTTTAGCCACCTATATGCTACAGGTATGTGCTAGTTTATTTGTTTATATCCCCTGTTAAGTTGAAGTTGTTTAGTTGGTGCTTATGAAGGTTATGTTACAGGGGAGAGCTGATGTGTGGTGGGCTTCATTACTGCGTACCCGATTCGAGGACGGCGCTATTGAGGTTGCTTGGGATGAGTTCGTGAGGCTCTTTCGGGCCAAATTCATCCCCGAGCATATCCAGGATAGGATGGAGCAAGAGTTCCTCTCCTTGACTCAAGGCTCCATGACTGTGCTCGAATATGAGGCTAGGTTTGCAGAATTATCTAAATATGCACCTCATATCGTGACAGATGAGCGCAGGAAAGCAAAGAAGTTTGTGATGGGCCTGAAGCCATCACTGAGGATGAGGCTAGTGGCGTTTGACCATCGTACCTTGGATGAGGCCGTCAGCGCTGCTTGTAGGCAGGAGGGTGAGATGGAGCAATATCTGGAAGAGAAGAAGGCTTCGCAGAAGAGGCCTGCAGCTACGTTCCAACGGCAGGACAAGAAGAAAGTAGTGTACCAGGCACCGCAGTGTCCAGTAACAACCAGCAGTGCACAGGTACCTTCTCAACGTTCCCCTGGTGTGAAGAAGGAGTGTCCCCATTGCGGGAAGACACATGGTGGTTCCGAGTGTTGGATGATTGCGAGGAAATGCTTGAAGTGCGGAAGCAGCGACCATAAGATCAAGGATTGTCTGAGACTTCAGCAGGGAGTCCAGCGCGGAGCGCCAGCCCCAGCAGCGGTAGCAGCAGCAGCGCCAGCTACAGGAAGACCAGGAAGGCCTCGAGCCCCAGCTCGAGTGTTTGCTCTAGCACGCGAGGATGCCGAGCAGGCGGAGCATGTCACCGAAGGTACGGTTTTACTTCTAGGTGTGCACGCTCGGGTTTTGTTTGATACGGGTGCCACTCACTCGTTCATTTTCGAGCAGTTCGCTAGGCAGTTAGCTCTAGAGTCAGCCATATAGTCTGAGGATCTAGAAGTCCCTTTGTCTGTGCACACCCCTGCGGGTACAGGATCGACTAGGAAGTGCATTCCGTCGTTACCTGTGTGCATTGAGGATAGAGTCCTAGAAGAGTGTTTCTTCTTGCTAAAAATGAAGGACTATGATGCTATTCTTGGTCTAGATTGGCTAGAGGAGCACTATGCGTTAGTAGATTGTCGTGGGAAGAGGATTGTTTTCCGCATTCCTGGTAAGGACGAGTTCTCTCATCCCTTGCCAAGGAACTTGGCGGGAAAGTTGGTCATCTCTGCCATGAAGGCGATGCGCATGGTAAACAAGGGTTGTGACGCTTTTCTTACCAGCGTGGTGTTAGTACCCGAGGCTGATGAGTCACCTACTCTTGCAGAGATCGAGGTAGTGCAGGATTTTCCAGACGTCTTTTCCGATGATTTGTCTGCATTGCCACCGGATAGAGAGATAGAGTTCACCATAGAGTTGCTTCCGGGCACCTCTCCTATCTCAAAGGCTCCATATCGGATGGCACCTGTGGAGTTAGCCGAGTTAAGGAGGCAGTTGCAAGAGTTGCTAAATAAGGGATTTATTCGCCCTAGTGTTTCCCCTTGGGGCGCACCTGTCTTATTTGTAAAGAAGAAGGATGGATCACTTAGGTTATGCATCGATTACAGGACGCTAAACCAAGTGACAGTGAAGAACAGGTATCCCTTGCCTCGTATTGATGATTTGTTTGACCAGTTGCAAGATGCATCAGTTTTTTCTAAGATTGATTTACGATCTGGTTATCATCAGTTGAGGATTCGGAGTGAGGATGTGTCCAAGACGGCATTCAGATCCCGTTATGGACATTATGAGTTTTTGGTCCTTCCTTTCGAATTGACCAATGCCCCTGCAGCGTTCATGGATCTCATGAACAGGGTGTTTAGGCCGTATCTAGATAGCTTTGTCGTAGTGTTTATTGATGATGTGCTGGTCTACTCTCCGGACGAGGCCACACACTGTCAGCATTTGAGGGTAGTATTAGAGGTTCTCCGTGAGCACAAGCTGTACGCAAAGTTCAGCAAGTGCGATTTCTGGTTGCGCGAGGTTCATTTCCTCGGGCATGTTATCTCCGGTGCTGGTGTTGCAGTTGATCCAGAAAAGGTCCAGGCAGTTATGGATTGGGAGACCCCCAAGACCCCTTCGGAGATTCGTAGTTTTCTGGGTTTGGCTGGTTACTATTGGCGATTCATTGAGGGATTTTCATCCATCGCCGCCCCATTGACTCAGCTCACCAGAAAGGGAGTGAAGTTTGTCTGGTTCGAGAAGTGTGAGAGTAGTTTTCAATTGTTGAAGACTAAGCTCACGTCAGCTCTGGTGTTAGTCTTGCCGAGCAGTGTAGAGGGTTTTGCTATCTACACGGATGCATCTCGGATTGGCTTAGGCTGTGTGCTAATGCAGCAAGGAAGGGTAGTGGCATATGCTTCTCGTCAGTTGAAGGAGCATGAGAAGAACTATCTGACTCATGATTTAGAGCATGCAGCAGTGGTTCATGCACTAAAGATCTGGAGGCACTATCTTTAAGGTGTCAGATTTGAGGTGTTTACCGACCACAAGAGCTTGAAGTATCTTTTCTCCCAAAAGAAATTAAACCTGAGGCAGAGAAGATGGATTGAGTTATTGAAGGACTATGACTTCGACCTTCAATATCACCCTGGGAAGGCGAATGTCGTAGCCGATGCCCTGAGTAGGAAGAGACCATCTCTCCAGCAGGACTAGAAGATGTTGGAGGATGCGGCTTGCGCATTGACTGAGTTAGAGCCATTGTTATGCCAGGCTTTTGTAGCTCAGTTATCTCTTAGGTCCTCGATTTTGGATGAGGTGATCGAGCAGCAGAAAGCCGACCGTAGACTCCAAGAGTTAGTGGGCAAGGTGGACATTGCTCGTGATGAGGACGGTGTGATTAGATTTCATCACCGTGTCTGTGTCCCTGATTTGGCAGATGTCCGTGAGCATGTGTTAGCAGAAGCTCATAGATCGCGATTCTCTATTCATCCGGGTAACACTAAGATGTACCAGGATTTGAAGAGGTCCTTTTGGTGGTCTGGCATGAAGAGGGATGTGGCAGATTATGTATCCCGGTATTTAGTATGCCAGCAAGTGAAGGCCGAGCGACAGCGGCCATCCGGCCTTATGCAAAGGATGGAGATCCCAGTATGGAAGTGGGAAGCTATCACGATGGACTTTGTTTCGGGTTTGCCTTGATCTAGAAGGGGCAATGACTCGATTTGGGTAGATAGATTCTCGAAGACTGCGCATTTCTTGCCTATGAAGAAGAAGCAGTCGGTTGAGAGTTTAGCTAGATTGTATGTTAGTAGTGTGGTTAGATTGCATGGTGTGCCGAAGTCGATCATTTCGGATCGAGATCCGAGATTTACTTCGAGATTGTGGAAGGGTCTTCAGGATGCCTTAGGTTCAGAGCTGAAGCTCAGTTCGGCGTTTCATCCCCAGACAGATGGACAGTCCGAGAGGACTATCCAGACGCTCGAGGATATGTTGAGAGCGTGTGTGCTGGATTGGAAGGATGATTGGGAGCGTCATCTACCTTTAGTGGAGTTCGCATACAACAACATCTTTCATGCGAGCATTGGTATGGCTCCATTTAAGGCGTTGTATGGTAGGCCCTGTAGATCTCCTTTGTGTTGGGAGGAGACCGGCGATAGGCAGTTGATCGGTCCAGAGTTAGTTTAGGAGACTTCGGATAAGATCCAGCTTATCAGGAAGAGGCTTGTTGCGGCACAGGATAGGCAGAAGAGCTATGCCAAAAACAGGAGGAAGGATCTAGAGTTCGAGGTGGGTGATCATGTCTTCTTGAAGATATCACCTACTCATGGTGTAGTCAGGTTTGGCAGGCATAGTAAGTTGAGCCCTAGATTCATTGGCCCATATGAGATTCTTAGATGATTGGGCAGCGTGGCATATGAGCTAGCTTTGCCCCAAGCTTTGGCTAGTGTTCATCCTGTTTTCCACGTTTCTATGCTCAGGAAGTATGTCCGAGATCCATCTCATGTGCTTAGTCACGAGCCAGTGGAGATTCAGCCAGATCTGTCGTATGTGGAGCAACCAGTAGCTATTCTTGACCGGAAGGTTCAGCATCTTCGGAACAAGAGTATTGCGTCGGTGAATGTTCTATGGCGGAACTTCTCGCGAGAGGAGGCTACTTGGGAGCTTGAGGATGCGATGAAGAAGAAGTATCCCCGTTTGTTTGAGTAGTTTTTTTTAAACTTCGAGGACAAAGTTTCCTTAAGGGGGAGGGTGTAAGGCCCTCGAATTTGTTTGTCATTTTATTCTATTTTATGTGAATTCATGTTTGTGTGTAACTTGTATATGCATATGTAGATATCTATGTACAATATTAGCTAGTGATACCTATGTGTGCATGTGTGTAAATAGGTTATAAATATTGTATGATTGCATGTGTGATGGTGTGTATACCATACTATATATATATATACATCGTACACATGGTTTCTGCATGTTTTTAAGTTCTGGCCGAAGGGCTAATTGGCGTCAACATGGTGGACGTCCATGATAGTCAACGTCCATATCGTTGGACGTTAATACTTATATAAACGGTCATGGATGTGGACGTTAATATCATTGACCTGCATGCGCTGCAGACCGCGGAATTCCGGGGGCAAGCAAGCCCAGCCATTGGGGAGATGTCCCCAATGGCTATCAGCCTTCACATCACCCTGCGTGATGTCCCAACCCATTCTCCTATAAACTAAACCCCTTTGTAACCTGCAAGGACTTCTCTTGGCCTTTTGCAAGAGGAGAGAAAACCCTAGCTCGAACTGGTGGAGAGCTGGACTTTGCATGCTTTGATCCGGTGGTTTGGAGCTTCATCCGGCGATCTACAGCAACTAGAAGCTAGCTTGGACATTGGGGAAGGCTTCCCCAACACTGGACTGAAGCCTGCATCGACCTAGAACCCGGAGTGAAGGTGTTTTGGAGGCTTCTTGGGACTGCCCAAGGAGAGCTTCTCTGGCCATTTAGATCCCTTTGGAGAATTTTAAAAAGGCAAGTAACCCATCCTCGTGGTGCATGTGTGTATCCAGTAGGTCCTAGGCATTTTTATGGATTTTTATCGTGTCTTGGATCCTCACATTCCTCTGTTATCTGGAGCTCAGTCTGCGTTTTTGCACAGACAGGAACTTGACGTCAAGCCCTCTTACCGTCAAGATCTCCAGTCAACGGCCAGCGATCTTGCCATCAATCTCCTTGAACGGCCAGACACTGCCGTTAAGTTCTTCAGTACAGAACAGTAAATTGTTATGCCTTGTATAATTATTTTCTGGACTTTGACGCATGAAGATATAGTGTAATTTTTATATATTATGTAAAATAGATAATGTGATGTGTGTGGAATTTTCTATACTTTTCTGTGGATGGCATAAATTGTTAGATTTATTGAAACACATGTTGGGAAAATGGATTATGCATGTTCACCTACTGTCTACATGATTCCTGAGGAATTAAATGCCCTAGATTTTTCTATACCATGTGTGTATTGTCAGTCCATACCCTGCAAATTTGAGAATTTGTTCATGTTCGTGTGATTTACTGTAATTTCTGCAATGGAAATAGAAAGCATGTGAAGGATTTTCAAAAAATCCACAGTAAATTGTATGTTGTGCAATAAATTCGGGGAAAATTCCTGTAATAATGTGTATGATAGATTCAGATCTGTGAAATGTCAAATCTGAGATTCATGTTATGTTCCATGATAAATTGAATTATGAATGGCATGAGATTGAATGTTTTAATTTCTGTAAATGTAAATATGACTCAGAAAAATGTAAAAATTTGCATGTGTGGTTATAAACTTGCAAATAGTGTGTGGTTAAATTTTCTTGTGATTTGGATAACAGAAAAAGGTATTATGAGATTTCCATGTGTAAACGAGTGATTAATGCATGTTATCATGAATGTGGTTTGATTATGCATTGTTCAGCCTGATTAGTGTAAAGTATTGAATGTTTAAAGTCTGTCAACAGTAGTATCATGTTAGGGAAAAATAGAGCCATGTGTATGAATGAGAAATGTGAGCCATGTGTAAATCATGTGAAAAGTGTGTGTTAAAAAAATCGGATAATGTGTGAAATGTGCCATGTGTGACACTGCTTCCATAGAGGGCCGTGGAACCGTACCATGGAAAAGTTCCCATGGGTAGGTTCAATGTGTTAAGATCCTAAGGGCATTAGGATGAAATCCTGGAGGTGGACAAGTACCACTGGTTAGGGTGGAGACTTGTTCTCCCGGTCTGTGCAGTCCAAGAGTCGTCACTATATTGCCTAGGTGGCGTCTATGTGTATGTGTTATGTGATGTGTCCTTCTAATGGTGGTTTGGACTATGTGTCACGGCACGAAATTGTGAAATGTGAATGTGAACATGTGTAAATTGTGTAGTGTGAATATGTAAAAATGTGCAATGCGTAAAAAGTGAGCAATGTGAATGTGTAATTGTGTAAATATAAGGAACCAATATGATAAATCATGAAATTGTGATCCATGATGTGTAAGTGTTAAATTTATGTAAAAACAGCAACCTAAATGCGTGTAAAATGCCGTTTCCACATGTGCAAAATTTGTAGAATCCATGTTAAGGATGTTTCTTACTTATGTGTGAATAGTTCCATGTTTAATCGTTATCATGTTGAAGTTGAAAATGTGAATGTAGCTCTCATGTGAATAGACAAATAGAAAGCATGTGGTAGGGACTTTAATTTGGAATGACATAAACCAGGTACATGTGTTTAAATTTTATAGAAGTATCATGATAGGTTGTTTCCTACCATGCTATATGTTTGGCTATTGAAAGTGATTATAGGTCTTATTGTGATATATGCATGTATGACGTGTATGGTGTTATTTGCTGAGTCTTTTAGACACATTCCTTGCTTCGGCGTACAGGTTTAGTAGGTGATACACCTTTGGAGTAGACCGTAGAGAGCGACTCCGAGCGCGGGGGTAGCTTGGCGGAGTTGTAGTTGTGACATTTTGACTTCCATCGTATGTAAATTGAGGCATTGTAATAGAAACACTATGTAATTGTGGAAAACTATGTATTTAAATTTAGTACTTCATTATGTGGACTTTATTTCTTTTAAATTGTCATGTGGATCATGTATGTTAAATGTGGATGATGAAATGAAATGAAAGACCTTATTCTTTTACTTCCGCTACTCTGTATCTATATTTGTGTATATCTCAATCATGTGATAGCGTTTGGGTAAATGTCCCACTATGATAACGTTCACTATACCGACGTGGGTTATTATAACCGTACCGGTATAATGAGGGTCGTCACACTGACCATAAAATTCGACTTCTTGAAAGTCGGAGTGAAAAGCCTCAATCAGTCGTACTTCGACTTCTAAAGGAGTCGGAGATAATACTTCGACTTCAAGGGAGTTGAAAAGGAGACTTCGACTTGTCAGGAGTCGAATTGATGACTTCGACTTCTTAGAAGTGTTCATCAATTGATACCTTAATTCGACATCTATGTAGTCGGAGTCAAGACTTCGACTTCTAAGGGGATGGAGCAGTTGACGTTCAACACTTCGATTATTTCTGGAGTCGAAGTCCACAGTCGGAGTTAGTATGATACATAGTGTACTCTGTGGACTTAGAAAATTTTCAAGATAGTGTTGATACAATATTATACAGGTTATGTTCTCTGTGATATATACCAGTAGATTTGTTTGTAGAAAGGTCTTTAAAAGGTTTTGTTATAGCAAAATCACCATGTTAAAATAGTTTAAATCTTAAACAATTTTCTTAGGGATAGTTGCTGAACACCATGGCCTTGTTCTTCTTTTTGTGGAATTTCTTCTTGCAATTTTTGAGCTTGTCCTTCTTGGCCTCTGGACATTCAGCCTTCATATGTCCAGACTTGTTGCACCTGTAACAAATAGGAAGCTCATTATTTTTCTTATGATCATCATGTGAGAAGGAATATTTCTTTTTACCAGTCACAACGTTTTGTTTATTACCAAAATTCTTCTTTTTGGATTTCAAAAATGCCCTACACTGTCTAGTTATCATTGCAAGTTTATCATCATCAGAATTAGATTTTTCAGATTCAGAAATCTCTTTAGATTTTCCTTTATTGCTAGAGGAAGCTTAAAGAGCAGTGGGTTTTGTCTTCAATATGTGTTCTTCAGATCTCTTTAAATTTAATTCATAAGTCATTAAGGATCTAATGAGCTCATCTAATGTTATTTTGGATAAATCCTTTGAATTCTCCATAACTGTTGTAGCACCCCAAAAATTTCATAATTTAAAAATTTTAGAAATAAATAGAAATAAACAACCTCTACATTATCAGAGTGATAAAACTTACGTACCATTATCGTACGTGAGAAAACACAAAATTTTGTAAAAATCATAAATCAACCTCAAATATTACCCTTAAGTGTTCTGCAAAGAAATTTGTGCAACGAAAAATTTGATTGGCCAAGTGTACGTCACACATGACTAACTACCCAAATTAGGAAACCAAGTCAGAAGATTGTTAACGCGGAAAAATGTCACAACCATAAATAAAATAAATATGTTGGAAAGACTTCTAACATATTGAATTAGAGACCCATTAATGAAATTGAGCCAATCGATTACTTTTGGCCCAAGAATAAAATTGGAACAAGAAATTACCCCCAAATTTGTACATGTAAATAGGTGGTGATTAGGGAGGGCAAATTAGGGTTAAAATTAGTGGTAATGGCCATGTGTGGCAAGCCAAATCATGGCCAACCCTACATGACAACTTCCCATGATGTAGGTACCCCTTTTGGGTGAGAGAATCTCAAATTTTGGAAGGTAGAATGCAGAACCCGCAGGCCCCTTTCCTAGTCCCATTAGAACATGCAATAGAACCCTAAATCTATAAGAACTCATCACAAAACGTTTAGGGAAGGTTTGGCAACGAGTTGGGGTCGTGAGCAGCAAGGCTAGGGCACGGGAGGAAGGAGGACGGCTAGGGAAATCGTGGGTCTTCCTCAACCTCACTCTGCATCGACTCAGAACCTACAGGGAGTTCTTAGCATCCAAAGGTAGGTGATCTCAAGCCAAGATTAAATGAAACACATATCATCTTGTAGAGCATCGAGTCTAGGTTCATACGTAATTGATTTGCCTATTTTTTATGGAGTATATGTCGAGCTCTAGTCGTTTTCCCTAAATCACTCACATTTAGGGTTTTTTTATGTTCTTCCTATTTTGCATGAGATTTGTGACCGATATAGGTCAAACCCCCAACATAAAAGTTCTTCTACTAGTTGTCCTAGTCAGTTTTCATGTTAAGCGTTTTGTCTACATGTCATTAGATAGGGAGGTATAAGCATGGTAAGAGGTTTGCTATGTTTTCCTATGTTTTCGGGCTGCATTTGGAATGTGTCCGCTCCAGGCGACGCGATTGCCGTGCCTAGTTTCGTGTCGGCTTTGGCTGACGCAATTCTCTGAATCACGACCGTGAGGTCAACGCGATTATCGCACTGACCAGTCAACGCGCGCGTGAGTTTCCACACTATGTGAGAGTTTGCGCCAAGTTTGAATCGTGTCAAGATGGCCCAACGCGATTCAGGTCGTTTTCCCGCCCGTCAGTTTTTTTATGATTATTCTTTAATGCGTTGGGATAACCCGACATGATTTAGGTTGAAAGGCGGCCTACCAGGTCAACGCAATTCAATTTTCTGCCCCGTTTTAGCATGTTTACCTGTATACCGTGTTTTGAAAAACGTCCACTGTGTAGGACGCGATTCATAGGCCGACCCGAGATTGTACTTTTCAGCCAGTCAGTTAGCATGTTAGTTTTCTTGGTTTATAAACATGTTACATACTATTGTGTAGTGTGCATTGGCCTAAAAGAAATCCACCAATTTGAAAACATTAAAGTCATGAATATGATTCTAACTTGTAACATATGATTTATGTTCAATTGATCATTATCCTGTGATCTAGCTTGTTATGAAATTGATATGTTAATGAATATGATATAAATGTGTGGATGAATACATGTTAGCATAGAGTTGTTAGTTAACTTGTATCATGATTTGTTTAGTTATATGCTTTCCGATGTTTCAATGATTTATTTGCCAATTGCATACATGTTTAGGAAAGATCTGTGACACGTCACTTACACATTTGCACGATTAGGCACACCCTTCTTGGGGAATTGGGAGCTCTCTGCCGGTCATTCCGTATTGGCAGACTAGCGATCTTTTCCTTAAGACCTCCGTAAGTCTCTGTACTCTATGGATTCCCTCATAGAGACCAAACCATGAAGTACCCTAGAGATAGATTGCGCTTGTTCCGCATACGATTTGTCATTAGTCATCCTCATGTCCAGACATTAACGAATTATGAAACATAAGATACGTCGTTATACTGCCCATTTGATCTCTTGAGCTTTTGTCATTCCTAGATTCTATGAGTGATCATGTTCTGATTACATTGAGCTTGTTATTGAAATTCCGTGGCCATAATATGAATATGTTTGTTCGGCACAACTTGGGACTTTGGTCCATTTGACTAATGCCTGTGCAATAGGGGCTCTATTGGTCTTGGGGAGGAGCACCCCAACGTACTTATTAACCACGGGAGTATGGACTTATGGTGCTTGGCATAGCACAACGAATACACAAGATTTGTGTGAATGTTCCTTCATTTGATATGATATGATAAGATTTGATATGATACGTATGTTCATGTGAATACATGATATCTGTATGAATATGGCCAATTCCTTTTGATATGATTCTACTCTTGAATTACCTGTCCATTGTATATGCAACTCGATATTTGATTTGATATGACATCCGTTCTATTCCGCTATTCAACTTGTTAGAAAAGCATGCATTGTCATCATGTTCATGTGCATATCTGCCTATTTAAAATCTTAATCATGTATATTAGTTCCCGCATAATATTGAGATGTAAATCCTACTGAGCTAGTTCGCTCACCCCTATCATCATGTCCTTTTCAGGTAGTGATGAGGAACCAGAGGAGTCAGATGGGGCAGGGCAAGAGTGATGAGCACCCGCCATATGAGGAGTTGATAGTCTAAGAATAGATATTTGAGTAGTCGATATAATAGTGAAACATTTTTATTGAATAATGGGCCCTGTGGTTGGCTCGATTGATGTAAGGTTTTTAATTAGTTGAATGAATGGAATAAGGAGTACTTTTATGACAATAGTATAGTATCAAATGTGTAGTTATGTTTAATTGTGACTCTGCGCTATTCAACTGTGATACGTCTATTTGTATCGTTCACGCATCTCGGTATTTATTCCGCTGCTAAATATTGAGGCGTGACAGTTGGTATCAGAGCCTGAACTTTAGGGTCCAAGGGAATAGGAATATAGAATGAAACTAGATCACATGACTCAAAATCTGTCGTACCTAATGTGAGCCTGGGTAGAGCCATGGGAATAGAAGTCATATGTGATATATTTAGATGACTGACTCATATTATTATCTTGAAGGTACTTATTACCTCAATGGCCGCTGAACATGCCCAAACTAGAAACATGCAACAAACATTACAGAACTTGACTCAGGCAATCCTGCAAGCCACCCAGGGTGGAGGTAACTGTGGAGTCGATGATCTCCGTCGGAATTTCCGAGGTATGGATCCGCCTAGATTTGAAGGAAGCACTGACCCGGATGTTGCTGAACACTGTGTTAAGGAAATTGAAAGAATCTTTAGGGTCATGCAATGCACGGACCAGAACAAAGTACTACTGGCGACTTTCCAATTGGAAAAGGATGTCAGGGCATGGTGGGAGTCTGTGGAAGCAACACTGAATGGGAAACAACTCATGTGGGCTCAGTTCATTGAACGTTTCAACACCAAATACTTCTCTGAGAGGGTTCAAGAATGGAAAGCTGTCGAATTTGCGGCTTTAAAGTGGAGAGGGCTCACTGTGGCTGAGTATGAGGCCCAATTCTCTCGTCTGTCCCGATATGTTGTTCACTTGATTGGGACAGAAAGAATGAAGGCAAAACACCTTCTGAATGGCTTGAGGCCCCAGTTCATCACTCAACTGGCGCCAATGGACATTCAAACCTATGCAGACATGGTAAAGAAGGCTCAGTTACTGGAAGATGCCATGGAGACTGCCGAAAGAATTAAGGGAAAATTCGTGAAAAGGGAGCAAGTGTCTGCTATTAGAAGGTATCAACTGACCATTGGGAAGAAAAGGCCCAGTGGTGGTGTGACTGAACAAGCCGATAAGAAGCCAAAGGAGTTAGGCAAGCAGATTGTAACGACCCGACCCTCCGGACCCCACCAGGGCCCGAAGTTCGCGTCGCCACCCACGGATCCGAAGACCCGGAAGGGTTATATGAACAAGTCTAGTGAGATATGTACTGAATTCGAATAACTATAACAATCTGTACATTATACAAAAGGGTGGTACAACGCATCCCAAGCAAAAGCACAGGTACAAGAAAAAAGGTGCAGTCCTTAAGGGGCATACCCCGAGAACTTGCAAAACACAGCTCTCAGCTCACTCGGGCTACAAGAGCTCACAATGCTCGCTCTCACTACTGCTGACAACAACGCGGCGCCACAGCCGCCTCCGCAACCCGTCCGACACCGAGCTCCCGCGACGACGAGCCCCTAGCTGAAGGAAGTAGGGGGGGTGAGCCTTGCGAACAAGGCCCAGTAGGGATTACCAGTCCCTCACCGGCCAGAGCAGCAGGAACTCCGAAAACAGGAAACTAAACTAGGAAGCTGTAAAGCGAGTAACACCTACAGCATGGTACTACTAAGCAGCGGAAGAGAACAGTACAACGCCACGACCACCAACCAAGGTCGTGGCACACACATGACTCCCGCAGAAACCAACGGAGTCGGGCACAAAGCGGAAGCAGCGCTCGGCACACCTGCCGAGACCACGGAACAACCAAGTGAGAACAACGTCTCACCGCAAGCACGGCCACCTCAGACCTCTACAAGGTCGAGGGCCTACAAGCAGAACCACCCCGGACCTCGGACACACCGCCAGGTCGGGAAGCTACACACGCCGGTGCCATCACGGGCTGGCACCCAAGAACGAGACCACGGAACCGAGAGAACACCGAAGCGGGAACCACAGAAGCACGGGTCTGCCCAAGGCCAGACCAACGACGCCCACAGAAACTAGGCACAGCCGGGCTATAACCGCCGTGCAAGCTCGGGCAACGAGGAACACTTGGAAACGTCGTGAGGAAAACGTCGTCACAACAACAGCAACCAAGCCACCGCCGCTAGCAGCCAAGAGAGGGACACGCTGTCCACGCCCTCCGCTCACTAGCCTAGCTCCTGCCTCCGCCCTCGCGAAGGGCGAGACAGAGCCGCCACAGAAACACCCAACACACGCAACACCGCAGCCTGGCCAAGCTGCGGCCTCACGCCTAGCACCACTACGTGGCTCCGGAACCAACGTAGAGAGAGGCAGTGTGACAAAGGACTGTCTGGTCTGCGTCAGGAACTCCAAACTCCTCGACGTCTCAGACCCAGACAAGAGAGCTCTACAAACGACTCATCGCCGCTGCCCAAACCTCGTTTTCCCCTCAGCTCAGAGTCCGCTCACGTGGGCTGCCAACTCGAGCACACTCGTAGCCCGGAGTACTCCCTCAACAGGCTCCCGAGGATGGGGGTCCCAGGAAACGGAGACAACCTCTAAATGGGACAAGCCCTCAAGTGCAGAGCACCGGGCGAAAAGAGAACAGGCGGGGCAATCACCACAAAAACGGCACAACTGACTTGTAACCAAGACAAGCCCAGCAGGCACAGGCACACACGGCACCCCTTCAGGAAACCCCGGAGGGGCCGTCAACCAACGCCGGCACACAAGGCACGGCACGAGAAGTCGGAACACCGCGAAGCAGAACAAAAGCCAGAACAACCTGATCGCGACCACAAGTGTGTCGCCTTCAGAACAGGAAGGCGATAGCCAGCCTGTCGCTACCAGGTCACGACGACCAGGGGGCCGCCTTCTGACCTGAACGCGACATATCGACCTGTCGCGTTCAGCGTCAGAAGGCCGGACCTCAAGCGGGGCCATTGGCCCGTAGCCAAACGGCACGAAGGCGACCAGGGCATCGTCGCTACCCCATAAGGTAGAACGCGACGACTGCCCTGTCGCAACCCCGAAGGCGACAGCCAAGGTGCCACCTTCAGAACAAAACCCGGAACTGAACGGCAAAGGGGAACACGACGGCCAACCTGTCGCTACCCGAAGGCGACAGGTTGCTCGTCGCCTCCAGACTGGTATCGCGACAGCCACCCTGTCGCGATCACAGGCTGAGCCCCAAACAGAGCATGGGGGCCAACCATGGTCACCCCAAGCTACCGCACAAGCACACACGGGGAGGGGAGCATGGGGAAAGCTGTAAATCTAACTACAAAACCCCGAGGGCTCCCGATCCACCCGGATGGGAGAGGGCACAAGAAATCCCTACCTTAGAACGGAGAAACCACCCCACGAAGGGGCCCTCGCGTTGGTTGGCCGCCTCCTCCTCGCTCCACGCACGCGCTGCCGCTCCGCACGAGCTCCCGGCCGCTCCACAGCGCTGGATCGCCGGAGGGAGCCCTCCACCGCTTGAGAAGAGGGGAAAAGGGAGAGAGGAAGAAAAGGGGGAAGAAAGGAGGGGCCAACGGCCTTAAGCCCTCGGAACCTGAGAACGCGACAAGATCCCTGTCACGTTCCCAACAGGAACGCGACACCCCCACACGTCGCCTTCTCAAAAGTTCCGACAAGACCTCTGACAGGCCGACAGGCGCCAGACCACGTGTCGTGCGCGCAGGCACCTCAGGTGAACGCGACACCTGGCACGTCGCCTTCACACCTGCGATGCGGACACGTGGCACACAGCCACAGCGACAACCGGAACGCGACACAGGGGCCGTCGCCTTCCCAACCAGAAGGCGACAGGGAACATGTCGCGTTCAGAACGCGACACCCCTGCCCGACTCGATCCCAAGATCAACGCCAAGGCACACAGAACCCGAGGAGTTACACCAAGATGCGACGAGAAAGCGACGCACCCGGATGTCGCGACACAGATGACTATCGCGGTGGACACCCACGCCGCGACACCAACGCGTCACCCAGCCTGGACGCGTCAGTGGCCAGTCATCCCATGTCACCGGACGGAAGCCGGGACACCGGGTGTTACACAGATGGTGGTGACAAATGGAGAAAGATGCAAACATTGTGACAAGGCTAGTCACCAGTCCGAACAATGTTGGAGGGCACAAGGAAGATGTCTACGCTGTAGGAGTCGTGACCACAAGATTTTTGACCGCCCAATGATGAAAGAACAAGCCCCTCAGGACAAGTGTTCGAATGGACAAAGGAGGCAAGGCTGTTTACAAGCTATCTAGGAGCCTGAAGCTGCAGAAGAGGGAGGTGTCGTGGAAGGTACACTTAGTATTCTTTCCCGACCTACATATGTTCTATTTGACATGGGAGCTACGCATTCCTTTATATCTCATACATTTGTTGATACCCTACCTATGAAACTCGTCCCAATGAAATCCAAAATAGTTGTGACAACCCCGATTGGTCCTGGCACCAATCTTACAAATCATATGCCATCTAGTGATGTGTTGATTGAAACCCAAAACCTACCTGCAAATTTAATATGCATGGACATGGAGGGGTATGATGTGTTACTGGGAGCAGACTGGTTGTCTGAACATGGGGCTAGTATTAATTGTAGGAGAAGTCGGGTAACCTTTAGCCATTACCCAAAACTAGTGTTCACAGGGGATAGAAACCACAGGAGATTGTCCCTCATCTCTGCACTACAAGCCAAAAGGATTATGAGGAAAGGTTGTATGGCCTTTCTTGTTGTTGCTGTCATCGCAAAGAAAGAAGTCAAAGTTGAGGACATCCATATTGTCAGCGAGTACGCTGACGTCTTTCCCGAAGACTTGCCAGGAATTCCTCTTGAGCGAGAGGTCGATTTTACCATCGAATTGGTCCCTGGAGCAGCACCAGTATCTAGGGCACCATATAGAATGTCCCCCATAGAACTGAAGGAATTAAAAGAGTAATTGATGGAACTGTTAGAGAAGGGATTCATCCGACCAAGCACATCACCATGGGGTGCACCTGTCCTCTTTGTCAAGAAGAAAGATGGGTCGATGAGGCTGTGTATGGATTACAGGCAACTAAACCAGTTAACCATCAAGAACAAATATCCTCTACCAATGATTGATGAGTTGTTTGATCAATTGTCTGGAGCTAAATACTTCTCTAAAATAAATCTCAGATCCGGCTATCACCAATTGAGGATCAAAGGAGAAGACATACAAAAGATAGCCTTCCGAAGTAGGTATGGGCATTATGAATTTATTGTTATGCCTTTCGGACTAACAAATGCCGCTGTAGTATTCATGCAGTTGATGAATAGCATTTATTGCCCATATCTTGATAAATTTGTGGTGGTATTCATCGATGATATATTGATCTATTCCAAGACAAAGGAAGAACATGAGGAGCATTTGACGATTGCATTGCAGATTTTAAGGGAGAATAAATTGTATGCCAAGCTAAGTAAATGTAAATTCTGGCTTGAGGAGGTATCCTTTTTAGGGCATGTGGTAAACAAGGATGGTATCGCAGTTGATCCATTAAAAGTTGAGGTTGTATTGAAATGGGAAAGACAGACAAGCGTCACAGAGATCAGGAGCTTTCTGGGATTAGCAGGATATTATCGAAGGTTTATAAAGGATTTCTCAAAGATTGCAGTACCATTAACCAAGCTGATTTGGAAGGAAAATCCATTTGTGTGGACCGAGAATGTGAAGAGAGCTTTAACAACTTAAAGAAGTGTCTAACTACTGCGCCTATCCTCGCCTTACCCACTGAAGAGGGAGGATTTGAAATCTATTCAGATACTTCTGGAACAAGTCTGGGATGTGTCTTAATGTAGCAAGGGAAAGTAATAGTATATGCCTCAAGACAGTTGAAGATCCACGAAGTGAACTACCCGGTTCATGACTTGGAGTTAGCAACTGTAGTATTCGCCTTGAAGATCTGGAGGCATTACATTTATGGGGAGCAATTTAAAGTCTTTTCTGATCACAAGAGTTTAAATACTTATTCTCACAGAAGGAGCTTAACATGAGACAAAGAAGGTGGTTAGAATATCTCAAGGACTTTGACGTTTCCATTCAATATCACCTTGGGAAAGCCAATGTAGTGGCAGACGCTCTAAGTAGACAACCAGGAGCTATGCTAGCTAGTATGATGCTGGGTGAATGGAAGTTACTGGAGCAATTTTCAAGTCTGAACTTAGACATGGGAAAGAAGAAAAAACAAGTAATGATTTCCAATCTCTAGGTACAATCCGATCTACTGACCGAAATCAAGGAGAAACAGGGAGAGGATCCATTCTTAGTTGAGATCAGGGAGTAGCTGGAAAAAAGACCTGACTTTTCTTTATCAGCTGATGGAAGGTTGCTATTCCGAGGTAGAACATGTGTCCCTGATCATGAAGAATGCAAGAAGAGGTTATTAAATGAAGCGTACTTGTCCAAGTACATGATCTACCCTGGATCAACAAAGATGTACCAAGACTTAAAAAGGTCGTATTGGTGGCCAAACATGAAGAGGGATGCGGCCTATCATGCGTCATACTATTTAACATGCATGAAAGTCAAGGTCGAGCATTTCCATACAGCTGGTGGACTGCTACCACTAGAAATCCCGGAATGGAAGTGAGATAGCATTGGTATGGACTTTATCATGGGATTGCCCAAGACTAGAGGTGGTATGGATGCAATTTGGATAATAGTTGATCGACTGACTAAGTCGGCTCATTTCTTGTCGATTAAGAGTACCTAGTCGGTGGATGTATTGGCTGCACTATATGTTAAGGAAGTAGTCAGATTTCATGGGGTTCCATTTAACATAATATCTGATCGGGACCCTAGATTTACTTCACACTTTTGGAAGGGTTTACAAGTAGTAATGGGTACTAAACTAAACCTTAGCACTGCCTTTCATCCTCAGACTGACGGACAAACCGAAAGGACCAATTAAATTGTGGAGGATATGCTTCGTGCTCTGGTGCTAGATTTCAGAGGTCGATGGGATGATCAGTTATACCTGATGGAGTTTGCATACAACAATAGCTATCAGGCAAGTATCAAGATGGCACCGTTTGAAGCCTTATATGGCAGGAGTTGCAGGTCACCCCTTTGTTGGGAAGAGGTTGGGGAGAACCAATGGGTTAGACCCAACTTAATTGAAGCGACTGTCAGAAGGTTCAAATTGTCAGGGAACATCTGAAGATAGCACAATCCAGGCAAAAGAGTTATGCAGACAAGAGAAGGAGAGAGCTGGAATTCCAAGTGGGCGACCATGTATTCTTAAAGGTCTCACCATCAAGGGGAATTCAAAGATTTGGGATCAAGGGAAAGCTGAGTCCCAGATTTATTGGGCCTTTTGATGTAACGACCCTCTCATATCGGTACGGTTCCACCAACCCACATCGATATAAAAGGTATCACTACAGTGGGACATTTACCCAACACTAGTACAATAGGCTGAAACATACATAAATATAATATATCTCATGACAGCGGAATTTAAAGAACTGAAAAGAAATTCTATTCCATCATCCACATTCTATTCACAGTCCGTATAGAAGGAAAGAGAGCTAATTATTCATAACTGAAATAAAATAAATACATTGTCCACATGAGACTACGCAGAGTCTTTATTACATACTATGAAGAAATGAAAATTCCAATGCTAACTCCACAACAATATCTCCTACTCTCGCTCCGAGTCGCTCCTAACGATCTCCTCGGAAGAAGTAGAAACGTCTGCACCTGTACGCCGAAGCAAGAATGAGTTCAAAAGAACTCAACAAGTAACACCAGCACACTAAACATACATGCATCAAGTAATATCCATAACCTTAAGCTATATCATTTACACATAATGTATGGAAGTGACAATTTCTCAAATAAAAGCCTATTCATGATTTCTACACATTTTTCACAGAGGATTTAGTTTTTTATACACAATAAACAAATCCTATCACATGCTTTCTACACTTTTCACTATGCTAAACTGATTTCATTCAATCATTCATAAGCCACATGTTGATCATTTTACACAATATTTACACATTTCATAACAACTAATTTAACATGAATTCTAAGACAATTTTACACATAGTTAACACATTCATATTAGTGAAAAGCTCGCTGTTTTACTACTATCATGTCACATTCACAAGAAACTTATCATTTTTGCATTCTTTCATAAGAATTTCATGAACACATATTCACTTACACAGTTTCACAATTTACACATTTTCTTTCACTTAAACACATTTTCACTTTCACTTAATGCCGTGACACATAGCCCAAACCACTTTAGAAGGACACACACTAATCACATCACATATCAATCACCTAGGCATTCCAGTGATTAATCTTAGTTACTGCGCAGAACCGGGAGAAGCACTCTCCACCCTAACCAGCGATACTTGTTCGCCTCCAGGATTTAATCCCAATGCCCATGGGATATCACACACTTTGAACTTTCCCGTGGGGACTTTACCACAGTACAGTTCCACAGCCCTCTAAGGTAGCAGTGTCACCCATTGGCACATTAATACATTTTCTCAATTTCAACACATTTTTAAACACAAAATAATCACGAATTCACCTCATGTTCACACATTTACATTCTTCAGTATTACCTAGCATGGTACTACTGTTTTCAGTATTAATCAATTTTTTTTACAACAATTCCAATCATGCTGAAATTTTTGCAAAATTAAACATTAATCATATTAGCATGTATTAATTATGAAAATCTAACATAAAACAAGTTTATATAGCTACTGTCATCTGTTCAGTACAGAAATTTAACCAGAAATTCATCACAGTTTAACCATCATGCATACAAAATTTGCATTTTTCTGAGTTACACATATTTTCTGAAAATTCTAACAGTGCTGATATCAACTGTAAAAATAGTCAAACTGACACAAATTTTCATTATTCGGATTCACAATTTATTTCATACATGAATACTGACAGTACAAATTTTATCACAAATTTTAGGAATTTAACTAGTTTCGCATGAATTCTTAACTTTTATGCATTGAGTAGACATATTAACTATTTTTCGGTTCAGAAAATTTAATAAACTGTACAGATATTATAAATTGCTCAAATTTTATGTCATGCATCAGATCTTATGAACAATGTACAGAAAATTTATGACAGTTAATTTCTACACATATTTCATAAACGACATTTTCCAAGATTAAACTTTTGTTGGTAGCACATTCCAAGAATTCTAATAATTAGTGAAATTCTAAAAATGCACAATAACTCACAGTACAACTAAACATATATATTTACATATTATATGAATTTTACCGTATATCCTCATGCGGAAAAACTCGAAAACTAGCTCATATAAGGACAGACTTGCACACTGTTGCAGTCTGAAGAACTCGACGGCATGGGGTAGCCGTCTATAGGTTAACGGCATTATATGATGCCGCCAACACATGATATTAGCGGCAAGGGATCTTGCCGTTAATATCCTGTCTGCACAAACACAGACTGAAAGCCAATAAATCACTTGAAAGGGGGGTTCCAGGACACGAGAAAAATCTGAAAAATTCCTGGGACATACTAGACACATGTAGGGTTAATGTGAATGGGGTACTTGCCTTCTGTAAAATCTACCAACGACGATTTAAGCCGGAGAAGCCCTCCTCGGCCTGTGCCAAAGAGTCTCCAAATCCCTCCTTCTTCGGATCTTCTGTTGATCTTCACAGCACACCAGCGTGGGGAGTCGTTCCCGGATGTTCAAGGTCGACACCAGTTGATGTAGATCGCCAGACGAAGCCTCCCGAAGCCGGATCTTTCAGGTTCAAGTTAGGGTTTTTGCACAGAAAAGAGAGGTTTTTGACCCAAGAGCCAAAAGGATGGATCTGGCCGAAATTTGGATATTATAAAGGGTTGGGGTCGGATAGGTTAAAGGGGCAAGTCTTAGAGCCGTTGGGAAGGGTTTCCAAAACAAGAGGCTCAATTTCCGGAGGCGTTTCCGGATCTGAAAACGTAACAGATCTGGGATATTGGCGTCCATATCCATGGTCGCCTATCCAAAAATGGGCGTCCATCGATATTGCCGCCTACCCATGGTCAGCGTCAGCCGATGTGGACGCCGACTGGCCGACAAAACTTACTTTAATTATGCAGAATTTATAACACTACACACTTAATATATATATATATATATATATATATTCTTGAATATACTATGTACATTTCAATAATATCATTCATACAATTTCTATCAATAAATACTTATACACAATAATCTATACATCAATAGTATACACTTATACGCACATACATATATTTAAACAAACAAGGTGAAAATCAAGGGCCTTACACCCTCTCCCCCTTAAAGAAACTTCGTCCTCGAAGTTAGACTGACACTACTCAAACAACTGAGGATATTTCTTTTTCATTGCATCCTCAAGCTCCCAAGTAGCCTCCTCTCGCGAGAAGTTACGCCATAAGACCTTTACTGACGCAATGCTCTTGTTTCGGAGATGTTGAACCTTCCGATCAAGAATAGCTACTGGTTGCTCTACATAAGAAAGATCTGGCTGGATCTCCACTGGCTCATGGCTAATAACATGAGACGGATCTCTGACATACTTCCTGAGCATAGATACGTGAAAAACAGGATGAACGCTAGCCAAAGCTGGAGGTAAAGCTAGCTCATATGCCACGTTGCCCAATCGTCGGAGAATCTCATACGGGCCAATGAACCTAGGGCTCAACTTACTATGCCTGCCAAATCTAACTACACCTCGCGTAGGCGAAATCTTTAAAAAGACATGCTCACCTACCTCGAACTCTAGATCCTTCCTCCTGTTGTCGGCATAACTCTTCTGCCTATCCTGTGCCGCAACAAGTCTCTTCCTAATGAGCTGGACCTTATCCGAAGTCTCCTGAACTAACTCCGGACCGATCAACTGCCTATCACCGGTCTCCTCCCAACACAAAGGAGATCTGCAAGGCCTACCATATAAAGCCTCAAATGGAGCCATGCCAATGCTCGCATGAAAACTGTTGTTATATGCAAACTCCACTAGAGGTAAATGGCGCTCCCAATCATCCTTCCAATCCAGCACACAAGCCCTCAACATATCCTCAAGCGTCTGGATAGTCCTCTCGGACTGTCCATCTGTCTGGGGATGAAATGCTGAACTGAGCTTCAGCTCCGAACCTAACGCATCCTGAAGACCCTTCCATAGCCTCGAAGTAAATCTCGGATCTCGATCCGAAATAATAGACTTCGGTACCCCATGCAATCTAATAATACTACTAACATACAGTCTAGCTAAACTCTCTACTGACTGCTTCTTCTTCATAGGCAAGAAATGCGCAGTCTTCGAGAATCGATCTACCACTACCCAAATCGAGTCATTACCTCGTCTAGATCGAGGCAAACCCGTAACAAAATCCATAGTGACAGCTTCCCACTTCCAAACTGGGATCTCCATCTTTTGCATAAGACCAGATGGTCGCTGCCGCTCGGCCTTCACTTGCTGGCATACAAGACATCTAGACACAAACTCGGCTACATCCTTCTTCATGCCAGACCACCAAAACGATCTCTTTAAATCCTGGTACATCTTAGTGTTACCCGGATGAATAGAGAACCTAGATCTATGAGCTTCTGCTAAAACATGCTCACGAATATCTACAATGTCTGGAACACAGACACGATGATGGAATCTAATCACACCATCCTCATCACGAGCAATACCCGCTTTGCCCACTAACTCTTGGAGTCTAGGGTCGGCTTTCTGATGCTCGATCACCTCATCTAACACCGATGACCTAATGGACAGCTGAGCCACAAAAGCTCGGCATAATGATGGCTCCAACTCGGTCATCGTACACGCTGCATCCTCCAACATCTTCCAGTCCTGCTGGAGAGATGACCTCTTTCTACTAAGGGCATCTGCTACGACATTCGCCTTTCCAGGATGATACTGGAGATCGAAGTCATAGTCCTTCAGGAACTCAATCCATCTTCTCTGCCTAAGGTTTAATTCTTTTTGAGAGAAAAGATACTTTAGGCTCTTGTGATCAGTGAACACCTCAAATCTGACACCATAAAGATAGTGCCTCCAGATCTTCAGTGCATGAACCACTGCCGCAAGCTCAAGATCATGAGTTGGATAGTTTCGCTCATGCTCCTTCAATTGTCTCGAAGCATATGCTACTACCCTTCCTTGCTGCATCAACACACAGCCAAGACCAATCCGAGATGCATCCGTGTAGATAGCAAAATCCTCTACACCGCTCGGTAGAACTAACACAGGGGCCGATGTGAGTTTAGTCTTCAATAATTGAAAACTACTCTCACACTCCTCGGACCAGACAAACTTCACTCCCTTCCTGGTCAGCTGAGTCAATGGAGCGGCGATGGATGAAAATCCCTCAATAAAACGCCGATAGTAACCCGCCAGACCAAGAAAACTCCGAATCTCCGAAGGAGTCTTGGGACTCTCCCAATCCATAACAGCTTGGACTTTCGCTGGGTCCACTGCTACACCAGCACCAGAGATAACATGCCCAAGGAAATGAACCTCGCGCATCCAAAAATCGCACTTGCTGAATTTTGCATACAGCTTGTGCTCACGGAGAACCTCTAACACTATCCTCAAATGCTGACGATGTGTGGCCTCATCTGGAGAGTAGACCAGCACGTCATCGATGAAGACTACAACAAAACTATCTAGATAGGGTCTAAACACCCTGTTCATGAGATCCATGAACGCTGCAGGGGCGTTGGTTAGACCAAACGGAAGGACCAAAAACTCATAATGTCCATAACGGGTTCTAAATGCCGTCTTGGACACATCCTCACTCCTAATCCTCAACTGATGATAGCCAGAACGCAAATCAATCTTAGAAAAGACCGATGCATTCTGTAGCTGGTCAAACAAATCATCAATCCGAGGTAAGGGATACCTGTTCTTTACCGTCACCTGGTTTAGCTTTCTATAATCAATGCATAACCGAAGTGACCCATCTTTCTTCTTCACGAATAAGACAGGTGCGCCCCAAGGGGAAACGCTAGGGCGAATAAATCCCTTATCTAACAAATCCTGCAACTGCTTCCTTAACTCAGCTAATTCCGCAGGTGCCATCCGATAAGGTGCCTTCGAGATAGGAGAGATGCCTGGAAGCAACTCTAGAGTGAACTCTATCTCTCTAGCTGGTGGCAATCCAGATAAATCATCAGGAAAGACATCTGGAAACTCCTGCACTACATCTATCTCGGCAAGAGTAAGTGACTCATCAGCCTTGGGTATTAAAACCACACTGGCAAGAAAAGCGTCACAACCCTTGTTCACCATTCTCATTGCCCTCATGGCCGAGATGACAAACTTTCCTGCTAAGTTCCTCGGCAAAGGATGAGAAAATTCATCCTCACCAGGAATGCGGAAAACAATCTTCTTCCCACGGCAATCTACCAATGCATAGTGCTCCTCTAGCCAATCCAGACCAAGAATAGCATCATAGTCTTTCATCTTAAGCAAGAAGAAACACCCTTCTAGGACTCTATCCTCAATGCACACCGGTAAAGACGGAATACACTTCCTAGTCGATACCGTACCCGCAGGTGTATGCACAGACAAAGGGACTTCTAAATCCTCAGACTCTAACCCTGACTCTAAAGCTAACTGCCTAGCAAAACGCTCGGAAATGAACGAGTGAGTAGCACCCGTATCGAACAAAACCCGAGCATGCACACCTAAGAACAAAACTGTACCTTCGGTGACATGATCTGCCTGCTCGGCATCCTCACGAGCTAACGCAAACACTCGAGCTGGGGCTCGAGGTCTCCCTGGTCGTCCTGTCGCTGGCGCTGCTGCTGCTGCTACTGGGGCTGGCCCCCGCTGGGCTCCCTGCTGAAGCCTCGGACAATCCTTAATCTTATGATCACTGCTCCCGCACTTTAAGCACTTTCCTGCTACCAGCCAACACTCCGTACCGCCATGTGCCCTCCCGCAATGAGGACACTCCTTCTTACCACTAGGGGAACGTTGAGAGGATACCTGACCACTGCCTGATGCCACAGGACGCTGCGGTGACTGGAAAGTCGCCTTCTTCCTCTCCTGCCTCTGGAAAGGAGCTGCTGGCCTCTTTTGAGAAGCCTTCTTCTCCTCCAGATACTGCTCCATCTCCCCTTCCTGACGACATGCCGCGCTGAGCGCCTGCTCGAGAGTACGATGGTCGAAAGCCACCAACCTCGTCCTCAGTGATGGTTTCAGACCCATCACGAATTTCTTCGCCTTCCTGCGCTCATCAGCTACAATATGAGGGGCGTACTTTGATAGCTCGGCAAACCTGGCCTCGTACTCCAGCACCGTCATGGAGCCCTGAGTCAACGAGAGGAACTCCTGCTCCATCTTGTCCTGGATGTGCTCCGGAACAAACTTGGCTCGGAAAAGCCTCACGAACTCATCCCATCCGACTTCCATGGCACCATCCTCGAATCGAGTACGTAACAACGAGGACCACCATACATCGGCTCGCTCCTGCCAAAACCATCCATGAGAACTAACCAACATAATTTATACTTAAAGTAATAACCACTAGATTAGATTACACATACCTGTAGCATATAGGTGGCTAAAGTAACCTTGTCGTCCTCAGCGCACCTAATGGCCCGGAAGATCTTCTCAATCTCCCTCATCCAGTTCTCAGCTAATAATGGATCGCTCTCCCCCTTAAAAGAAGGTGGCGACATCCTCTTGAACCTTTCCATGATGGAGGGTCCACCATGGTCAGCCTGGGGAACTGGTACCTGAGCCTGCTACAACAAGCAACAAAATAACATATATAACATAACAATCATGCATTTAAAATACAGACTACTTTATCTTATTATTCTAACCTGAGCCTCCAACTGGCCTGGAGTGCAGCCTGAGTGTGGGCCTGCGTTTGCATGGCCTGCACCAAACCCTGCATGAACACTCCATAGTCTACTGGTGGCGGTGGAGGAAGTACAGGACCCTGGGGTGCAGGGGCCTGCTGCTCACCCTGATCCTCACGCCGAGGCTCATCTCTCCTCTGCTCGCCATCACGAGCAGGAACACCACGCCTACCACGCGAAGCCATAACCTGTAAAACGGATTAATCACCATTTAGAACTAAACTATCTAAATTCTAACTAATTACTTATCTATGTGGACAATCTACACTGACTTAGTATACAATGAAGATGATGGTATATGCATATTTATGTACAATTTCAGCCTGATGCTCTGATACCAATCTCTGTAACGACCCTCTCATATCGGTACGGTTCCACCAACCCACATCGATATAAAAGGTATCACTACAGTGGGACATTTACCCAACACTAGTACAATAGGCTGAAACATACACAAATATAATATATCTCATGACAGCGGAATTTAAAGAACTGAAAAGAAATTCTATTCCATCATCCACATTCTATTCACAGTCCGTATAGAAGGAAAGAGAGCTAATTATTCATAACTGAAATAAAATAAATACATTGTCCACATGAGACTACGCAGAGTCTTTATTACATACTATGAAGAAATGAAAATTCCAATGCTAACTCCACAACAATATCTCCTACTCTCGCTCCGAGTCGCTCCTAACGATCTCCTCGGAAGAAGTAGAAACGTCTGCACCTGTACGCCGAAGCAAGAATGAGTTCAAAAGAACTCAACAAGTAACACCAGCACACTAAACATACATGCATCAAGTAATATCCATAACCTTAAGCTATATCATTTACACATAATGCATGGAAGTGACAATTTCTCAAATAAAGCCTATTCATGATTTCTACACATTTTTCACAGAGGATTTAGTTTTTTATACACAATAAACAAATCCTATCACATGCTTTCTACACTTTTCACTATGCTAAACTGATTTCATTCAATCATTCATAAGCCACATGTTGATCATTTTACACAATATTTACACATTTCATAACAACTAATTTAACATGAATTCTAAGACAATTTTACACATAGTTAACACATTCATATTAGTGAAAAGCTCGCTGTTTTACTACTATCATGTCACATTCACAAGAAACTTATCATTTTTGCATCTTTCATAAGAATTTCATGAACACATATTCACTTACACAGTTTCACAATTTACACATTTTCTTTCACTTAAACACATTTTCACTTTCACTTAATGCCGTGACACATAGCCCAAACCACTTTAGAAGGACACACACTAATCACATCACATATCAATCACCTAGGCATTCCAGTGATTAATCTTAGTTACTGCGCAGAACCGGGAGAAGCACTCTCCACCCTAACCAGCGATACTTGTTCGCCTCCAGGATTTAATCCCAATGCCCATGGGACATCACACACTTTGAACTTTCCCGTGGGGACTTTACCACAGTACAGTTCCACAGCCCTCTAAGGTAGCAGTGTCACCCATTGGCACATTAATACATTTTCTCAATTTCAACACATTTTTAAACACAAAATAATCACGCATTCACCTCATGTTCACACATTTACATTCTTCAGTATTACCTAGCATGGTACTACTGTTTTCAGTATTAATCAAATTTTTACAACAATTCCAATCATGCTGAAATTTTTGCAAAATTAAACATTAATCATATTAGCATGTATTAATTATGAAAATCTAACATAAAACAAGTTTATATAGCTACTGTCATCTGTTCAGTACAGAAATTTAACCAGAAATTCATCACAGTTTAACCATCATGCATACAAAATTTGCATTTTTCTAAGTTACACATATTTTCTGAAAATTCTAACAGTGCTGATATCAACTGTAAAAATAGTCAAACTGACACAAATTTTCATTATTCGGATTCACAATTTATTTCATACATGAATACTGACAGTACAAATTTTATCACAAATTTTAGGAATTTAACTAGTTTCACATGAATTCTTAACTTTTATGCATTGAGTAGACATATTAACTATTTTTCGGTTCAAAATTTAATAAACTGTACAGATATTATAAATTGCTCAAATTTTTATGTCATGCATCAGATCTTATGAACAATGTACAGAAAATTTATGACAGTTAATTTCTACACATATTTCATAAACGACATTTTCCAAGATTAAACTTTTGTTGGTAGCACATTCCAAGAATTCTAATAATTAGTGAAAATTCTAAAAATGCACAATAACTCACAGTACAACTAAACATATATATTACATATTATATGAATTTTACCGTATATCCTCATGCGGAAAACTAGTCATATAGGACAGACTTGCACATTGTTGCAGTCTGAAAGAACTCGACGGCATGTGGTAGCGTCTATAGGTTAAGACATTATATGATGCCGCCAACACATGTAATTAGCGGCAAGGGATCTTGCCGTTAATATCCTGTCTGCACAAACACAGACTGAAAGCCAATAAATCACTTGAAAGGGGGGTTCCAGGACACGAGAAAAATCTGAAAAATTCCTAGGACATACTAGACACATGTAGGGTTAATGTGATGGGGTACTTGCTTTCTGTAAAATCTACCAACGACGATTTAATCCGGAGAAGCCCTCCTCGGCCTGTGCCAAAGAGTCTCTAAATCCCTCCTTCTTCGGATCTTTTGTTGATCTTCACAGCACACCAGCGTGGGGAGTCGTTCCCGATGTTCAAGGTCGACACCAGTTGATGTAGATCGCCAGACGAAGCCTCCCGAAGCCGGATCTTTCAGGTTCTAGTTAGGGTTTTTGCACAGAAAAGAGAGGTTTTTGACCCAAGAGCCAAAAAGGATGGATCTGGCCGAAATTTGGATATTATAAAGGGTTGGGGTCGGATAGGTTAAAGGGGCAAGTCTTAGAGCCGTTGGGAAGGGTTTCCAAAACAAGAGGCTCAATTTTCGGAGGCGTTTCCGGATCTGAAAACGTAACAGATCTGGGATATTGGCATCCATATCCATGGTCGCCTATCCAAAAATGGGCGTCCATCGATATTGCCGCCTACCCATGGTCAGCGTCAGCCGATGTGGACGCCGACTGGCCGACAAAACTTACTTTAATTATGCAGAATTTATAACACTACACACTTAAAATATATATATATATTCTTGAATATACTATGCACATTTCAATAATAATCATTCATACAATTTCTATCAATAAGTACTCATACACAATAATCTATACATCAATAGTATACACTTATACGCACATACATATATTTAAACAAACAAGGTGAAATCAAGGGCCTTACATTTGAAATCCTGGAAAGGTTGGTCAGGTGGCGTATAGACTTGCACTACCTCCACAGCTGGCAAACGTGTACAATGTGTTCCACATATCCATGCTGAGGAAGTACTTATTCAATGTCGACCATGTAATCAACAATGGGGACTTGGAGAGGACCTGACCTATGAAGAGAAGCTGATCAAGCTATTAGATCGAAAGATTCAACGACTTAGGAATCGTACCATACCTATGGTGAAGGTCCAATGGAGTCGAGACGGAGTTACCAACGGTACCTGGGAAACGGAGGAAAGTATGAAGAAAAACCACCCAGAACTATTCTCAGGTTGCGAAATCATACCATTATGTGTAATTTGGGGAACAAATTTCTTAAGTGGGGATGTTGTAACACCCCAGAAATTTTGTAATTTAAAAATTCTAGAAATAAATAGAAATAAACAACCTCCGCATTATCGGAGTGATAAAACTTACGTACCATTATCGTACGTGAGAAAACACATCGGAATATTTTATAGAAATTATAAATCACCCCCAAATATTACCCCTAAGTGTTCTGCGAACAAATTCGTACAACAAAAAAATCCGATTGGCCGACTGTACGTCACACGTGACTAACTACTCAAATTAGGAAACCAAGTTGGAAAATTGTTAACGTGGAAAAGTGTCACAACCATAAATAAAATAAATATGTTGGAAAGACTTCTAACATCTTGTATTAGAGACCCATTAATGAAATTGGGCCAATGGATTACTTTTGGCCCAAGAATAAAATTGGAACAAGAAATTACCCCTAAATTCGAACATGTAAATAGGTGGTGATTAGGGAGGGCAAATTAGGGTTAAAATTAGTAGTAATGGCCATGCATGGCAAGCTGAATCGTGTCCAACCCTACATGACACCTTCCCATGGTCTATCTACCTCTTTTGTGTGAGAGAATCTCAAATTTTGAAAGGTAGAATGCAGAACCCGCAGGCCCCTTTCCTAGTCCCATTAGGAGATGCAATAGAACCCTAAATATATAAGAACTCGTCACAAAATGTTTAGGGAAGGTTTAGCAATGAGTTGGGGTCGTGAGCAGCAAGGCTAGGGCACGGGAGGAAGGAGAACGACTAGGGAAATCGTGGGTCTTCCTCAACCTCACTTTGCATCGACCCAGAACCTGCAGGGAGTTCTTAGCATCCAAAGGTAGGTGTTCTCAGGCCAAGATTAAATGAAACACATACAATCATGTAGAGCATCGAGTCTAGGTTCATACGCACTTGATTTGCCTATTTTTCATGGAGTATACGTCGAGTTCTAGTCGGTTTCCCTAAGTCACGCACAGTTAGGGTTTTGTTTAATGTTCTTCCTATCTTGTATGAGATTTGAGACCGAATTAGGTCAAACCCCCAACATAAAAGTTCTTCTACTAGTTGTCCTGGCCTCCATGTTAAGCGTTTTGTCCACATGTCATTAGAGAGGGAGATATAAGCATGGTAAGAGGTTCGCTGTGTTTTCCTACGTTTTCGGGCAGCGTTTGGAATCATGTCTGCTCCAGGCACGCGATTCCCATGCCTGGTTTCGCGTCGGGTTTGGCCGATGCGATTCTCTGAATCGCGACCGTGAGGTCGCCAAGTCTGAACCGCGTCGGGATGACCTGACGTGATTCAGGCCGTTTTCCCGACCATCGATTTTTTTATGATTATTCTTTAATGCGTCGGGATAACCAGACGTGATTTAGGTTGAAAAGCGGCCTACCAGGCTGACGCGATTCAGTTTTCTGCACCATTTTAGCCTATTTACCTGTATACTGTGTT
Organism: Colocasia esculenta; assembly: GCA_014218235.1. Classification (NCBI taxonomy): domain Eukaryota; kingdom Viridiplantae; phylum Streptophyta; class Magnoliopsida; order Alismatales; family Araceae; genus Colocasia; species Colocasia esculenta. Next base: position 66,277,325 of record CM024753.1, on the reverse strand, counting down.
TTGAAAAATGTCCACTGTGTAGGACGCGATTCATAGGCTGACCCGAGACTGTACTTTTCAGCCAATCAGTTAGCATGTTAGTTTCCTTGGTTTATAAACATGTTACATACTGTTGTGTAGTGTACATTGGCCTAAAAGAAATCCACCAATTTGAAAACGGTAAAGGCATGAATATGCTTCTAATTTGTAACATATGATTTATGTTCAATTGATCATTATCATGTGATCTAGCTTGTTATGAAATTGATATGTTAATGAATATGATATAAATGTGTGGATGAATACATGTTAGCATGGACTTGTTAGTTAACTTGCATCATGATTTGTTTAGGTATATGCTTTCCGATGTTTTAATGATTTATTCGCCAATTGCATACAGGTTTATGAAAGATCCATGACACGTCACTTACACATTTGCACTATTAGGCACACCCTTCTTGGGGAATTGGGAGCTCTCTGCCGGTCATTCCGTATTGGCAGACTAGTGATATTTTCCTTAAGACCTCCATAAGTCTCTGTACTCTATGGATTTCCTTATAGAGACTGAGCTAGTTGTACTATGAAGTACCCTGGAGATAGAGGGCACTTGTTCCGCGTACGATCTATCATTAGTCATTGTAGCAGTCCTCGTCGTTCAGACACATTAACCCAATAATGAGCCTGACACGACTCCGCCTCCCGCGATCGGGCCGAAGCCTCGCAAGGGATATCAATTTCATGTCCGTAGAAATATAAAGGAAACTGCTTAAACAAAAAATAAGATTGCAAATCTCACAAATATTTACATGAAATGTACATAGCCATTACTCAACATAACCAAACTACAACAGTAACCTGGGGCATACCCCGAGGTGTACAACAGTAAGAAAATTACATTGCCGGTGGTGCAGACCCTCCGCTACGACGCGGCTCAGAGCTAGACGACGGGTGTGAGGTCTCCTGCTCTCCCTCACCTGAAAGGGGGTAGGGGTGAGCCTCTCGAGTCACTGGCTCAGTCGGGAAACTCTCCTAAAAACCGAGCAAACCAACACAAGTAGTAAAGCAGACGACTATGCCAACAATTTATAGAACTAGCTAGCAAGATATAAAGCTGTAAATAATACTTACCGCTTGCCGCTTAACAGTAACAACATAAATAAATAAACGACAAATCCAACCGGTGTACGTGCTAAATTAGGAAAATGCCACACTCGAGTCACACAGACTGGCTCGTGACACTAGCAACTGACTTGAACAAACCACACAGGACTACCTCCCAGTCTCGCAGCCACGGACGTAAGGTCCAGCTGCCGCTCCACTAAACACAAGCTAAGAAACTGTGGAGACTAACTAACCATCACACCTGTGGACCACACTGCAGCAGGCCCATGCCTGGCACCTTTAGGGACTCTGGCCCGAGCTCCCTAAAGTGAGGCACTGGAAAATAGGACTAGCTGGGGCCCAATACGTCTACTGGTGTCCGTCTCTCCCAACTATGAGCACGCTACAAGCAACAAACACAAACTCCCTCTAGTCGCTGTCCTACTGTCGTCTTTCCCTCAGCCAGACGTACTACTCTACACAAGAGTGAGGGTGTCCAGGAAGACGACAAGACCTCAGCGGTACCCAGTACCGGGACAAGCCCCGAGCACACACACGTGCCTGGCTCAAACAAAACCTGGGGCTCCCAACTAAGGAGGTATCCACGGTAGACGTCGTACTACTCGCCACACACACAAAACCACGTGAACGCAATACATGCCAAGTGAAATCTCACTTCCACGTGTGAACACCACGCACACACAACACACAATACACTTCCCAAGCGCCACAGGTGCCCATGCACCATTTCCCATAGCCATGCTACACAATACCTAATACTCAGATAAAATATACACACACATATACACAAACAACACCCTCCGCTGTTATCGCGACGGGGTCCCTGGCCGCTTACTGGTCGCGACACCCCGATATGTTATGTTAAGAAGTCTTAACGCGATAGGTCGGCCTGCCGTGACCTTGTCACGATGGGAGGGTCTGTCGCCTTCACAAGCGCCAACCCTAATCCGGAACCACTCTTTCGGATTACCCCAAAAACCCTGCAAACTACGGTTCTGATCTCTTTTACATGCTTTAATGTGTGTCCTAGCATGGTTTCTAATGTTTGGAACGCAAATAACATATCACACACACCACACGCGTAGTTCACTGATCAAAATGTGGGAAATCTCCCTATCTCTGCGAAGAACGCGAGGTACAAATTCCACACGACGTTTCCCCCGCTCCACGTAGCGTCCTCGTGGTGGAAATAAGCCAAAGCAACCTCCAAAAAGCCGAATCGCCCTCGAACCCATGCACAACACCTCTCCCAGCCGAGCAGAGCTTGCTAAAGCTCTGTTCTGTGGAAACAGGCTTAAAACATAGCTTAGGTAAGAACGCGACGCGCATCTAGGCCACGACCTGATCGCGACGTAGGTGCCTGTCACCTTCCTAACCCGACGTCAGCAGGCGCTGCCCCGCGCGCGACATGCGGTGTGCATGCAGACGACCACTCACGACAGCGGTTCCATGAACGCAACTGCAAGGGCCATCGCGTTGATAATGCGACTCACCTCACTATCGCGTTCACAGTCAGTGAACCAGTGAGTGCTCTAGGCCCAAACTGCCGGCCCGCGAAGCCTCACAACCTGCGAAACACCTGCTACACATGTCAATGGCCACACACTGGCCTCCACAAGCATGACACAAGGATCCAAACGGTCGGAACGTTACATTACTATCACCTAAAAAGAAATTTCATCCTCAAAATTTAAAACAGAAACTTGATACCAAAAACTTTTAATTCTACTATTATGGTACTATCACCTAAAAGAATGAAAAGCTTACTCAAACAAGTATGGATATGCTTTCATCATTTCTTCCACCAATTCCCATGTATCCTCTCTGCCTTGCTATTTTTTCCCATCGGACTTTTACTAACTCAATCTCTTTATTTCTGAGTTTTTGGGTTCTGTGGCCTATAATCTGCACTGGATATTCCGGCATTGTCATATCTGGCTTTAAATCATCCCTTTGATAACTGACCACTTGAGATGGATCTCCTATATATCTTATAAGCATCGAGATGTGAAACACGTCATGAGCATCTGTAAAATCTACTGGCAGATCCAACTTGTATGTAGTCTCTCCCATTCTTTCTTTTATTTGAAACGGCCCAACATACCTTGGGCTCAACTTGCCTTTCTTGCTAAATCTAAGTACACCCTTGGTAGGAGAAACATTCAGAAATACATAATCACCAACCTCAAATTGCAATGGCCTTCGTCTTGTATATGCATAACTCTTCTGACGGCTTTGCATTGTGCGAAGCTTTTCTTGAATAAATTTCACTGTTTCTGCACATTGTTGAATAAGTTCTAGACCCATAACCTGTTTCTCTCCCACTTCATGCCAGTTTAGCGGTGATCTACATTGTCTGCCATTTAAAGCTTCATATGGTGCCATCCCAATACTTGAGTGATAATTGTTATTATATACAAATTCAACTAAGCCCAAGTGGCGCTCCAAATGCCTCCCCATACTAGGCAGCAAGCTCTCACATATCTTCAAGTGTCTGGATTGTCCTTTCTATCTATCCATCTGTCTGCGGATGATATGCTGAACTATATCTCAATTCTGTACCAATTACCCTCTACAAACTCCTCCAAAAACCTGATGTGAATCGTTGATCTCGATTTGAAACTATAGTGACTGGAATCTCGTGCAATGGCACAATTCTTTCTAGATATATTTTGGCTAGTTTGTCCACTGACCAAGACATGCTAACTGGTAATAATCTGCACACTTTGGTCAATCTGTCCACAAAAACCCAAATAGCATTATGACCTGATGATTTAGGTAGACCAACTATGAAATCCATTGCAATATCATCCCACTTCCCCACTGTGGAATGGGTGATGGCTGTAACAATCCTCCTGGTCTTTGATGCTCTTCCTTGATTTGCTGACATACTGCACATCTTGTTATGAATTCTGCAATTTCTTTCTTCATATGCGGCCACTAGAAGTGTTTCTTCATATCTTGATACATTTTTGTGCTGCCTGGATGGATAGTATACTTTGATCTGTGAGCTTCTTCCAAGACTTTCTATCTAATCTCTGCATCAGGTGGAACATATAATCGGCCCTTGAGTCTGACCACACTGTCATCTCCAAAGGTCACCTCTTCCATTCTCACAATCTCAGCTAAGTTACTATCTGCTTTTTGTGCCTCCACTATCTGCCAATATAAAGAAGGCTCCACTGCACTAGTTGCTAATATTGCTCTCCGATGGCCGCTTGGCACATACATTGAATTCTCTACAACATCTTCATACAATTTCCATTCTCTGATCATAAGTTGATTCATAACTGCTTTTTTGCTCAGTGCATCAGCTACTACATTTGCTCTTCCTAGATGATAAGCTAGACTGAAATCATAATCTTTTAATATTCTATCCATCTACTCTGTCTTAAATTCAAATCTTTCTGAGAGAAAATATTTTTAAACTCTTATGATCAGTAAAAATTTCAAACCTTTCACCATACAAATAATGCCACCAAATTTTTAGTGCAAACACAACTGCTGCCAGCTCTAAGTCATGGGTTGGGTAATTTTCTTCATGTTTCTTTAACTGCCTAGAAGCATAAGCTATCACTTTGCTATGCTGCATTAAAACTGCACCCAAACCCCTCTTGGATGCATCAGTAAACACCACAAATCCGCAACTACTTGACGGAATCTCCAATACTGGTGCTGAAGTCAACCTCTTCTTTAGCTCTACAAAGCTACACCTACATTTTGAGGGCCATACAAAAGGAACCCCTTTCCTTATCAGTCTTGTCATAGGAGCTACTATCTTGGAGAAATCTTGAATGAATCTTCGATAATAACCTGCAAGACCCAAGAAGCTTCTAATTTCTGACACAGCCCTTGGTTCCTCCCATTTCATTACCGCTTCCACTTTAGCCGGATCCACTACAATACCTTCTCCTGATATTATATGTCCCAAAAACTGAATCTCTTTCAGCCAGAATTCACACTTACTGAATTTAGCAAATAATTGGTGGTCCCTCAAAGTCTGCAAAGTAATCCGCAGATGTGCTGCATGCTCCTCTTCTGATGCTGAATACACCAAAATATCATCAATAAAAACTACTATAAATTGGTCTAGATACGGGTGAAATATTCTATTCATCAAATTCATAAAAGCGGTTGGCGCATTCGTCAACCCAAATGGCATCACCACAAACTCATAATGCCCATATCTGGTTCGAAAAGCTGTCTTATCAATATCTTCTTCCCTAATTCGCAATTGATGATATCCTGACCTCAAATCTATCTTGGAAAACACCATAGCTGATTGGAGCTGATCAAACAAATCATCTATCCTGGGGAGTGGATACTTATTCTTGATGGTCACCTTATTCAACTGCCTGTAATCTATACACATTCTTAAACTACCATCCTTCTTTCTGACAAACAATACTGGTGCTCCCCATGGCGATTGACTAGGTCTAATAAAACCCTTCTCTATCAGTTCTTGCAATTGCTTCTCCAATTCTTTCAATTCTGCTGGTGCCATTCTATATGGTGCTTTTGATATCAGCATACTACCTGGCTACAGCACAACTGTAAAATCTACCTCTATGTGCGGAGCCAATCCTGGCAATTATTCTGGGAAAACATCCGCAAACTCCCTAACTACTGGTACTGAGTCTACAGACTTATTCGACTCAACTAAACTAACTGAAGCAAGGTACGCTACACAATCAACCTCCTAGTTCTAAGTGCAGAAATAATAAACTTAGGAGTGTAAAAGGACATACCATGAAATTCAAACACCGCTTCTCCAGATCTGCAAAACCTGACTCTCTTCTTTCTACAATCAACTAATGCCCCGTAAGCTTCCAGGCAATCCATTCCCAGTATCACATCATAATCTTTCAATGTCAATGCATATAATCTTGCTGGCATCTGATTTCCATGAATTACTACCGGGACATCTTCTAGAAAACTAGAAGTCAACATATACCCTCCTGAAGGGATTCTACAACTAACTCACATGGCCTTTCCTCTAGGGGATGAGCCATGCTATCAAGAAAATCTTTGGAAATAAATGAATGGGAAGCACCTGATGATCATCTGTCCCCATGCAATTTTAATTAATTAATATATACATATTTTGATGATTAACAAAACCAAACAACAATTTATCAATTATATCTGCTGAATTTTCATAGTCTTAAGTACAGGAAAAATCACCAAAGTCAAACAAGCCAATAAAGGTATGCATTACTGCTCTGAAGCTTTAATCTTTTCAACATGAGATTTCTCTAAGTTCATATCGATTTCTGTTGAAGTTCATAAGACTGAAAAGTCATGTTGTTTCAATCAAGTCGTTGTTGTAACGACTTCATAAGTTATCATAACGATTTCTTTAGAACTCGCAACGACTTGCTTGTTGTAACGACTTCATAAGTTATCATAACGATTTCTTTAGAACTCGCAACGACTTCTTGTTATCATAACGACTTCTTTAGAACTCATAACGATTTGCTTGTTGTAACGACTTCATACTTTTTGTTTGTAACATCATACGATTTCTTTAGAACTCGCAACGACTTGCTTGTTGTAACGACTTCATAAGTTATCATAACGTTTTCTTTAGAACTCGTAACGACTTGCTGTTGTAACGACTTCATAGTTATCATAACGATTTCTTTAGAACTCGCAACGACTTGCTTGTTGTAACGACTTCATAAGTTATCATAACGATTTCTTTAGAACTCGCAACGACTTGCTTGTTGTAACGACTTCATAAGTATTCATGATTCACAACGATTTCTTTAGAGTTCATAACGACTTCATAAGTGTTCATGATTCACAACGATTTCTTTAGAGTTCATAACGACTTCATAAGTGTTCATGATTCACACGATTTCTTTAGAGTTCATAACGACTTCATAAGTGTTCATGATTCACAACGATTTCTTTAGAGTTCATAACGACTTCATAAGTGTTCATGATTCACAACGATTTCTTTAGAGTTCATAACGACTTGATAAGTGTTCATGATTCACAACGATTTCTGTATCGTCATAACGACTTGTATCTTATAATGATTTCATAAGTTATATAGTCTTCAATTTCATATCTTATTCATCTTAAAGCATTGACCAGTCAAACTCCACGTACACTCTCTGGCGCTTCTCTGCATTTATGAGATCTGCACGTATCTCTGCAGGCATGCAGACTATATCTTCCTTTATCGTGCTTATTCTGATAACGTCCTTCAGACTCAAGCCAGTTGGCATTACTATTTTCTTGACTATTGCTACTGACGTTGACTGATTCAGAGACAGCCTATCTGTCTGCTGTTTGAGCTTGACATCTGTGCAGACCTTTGATGTAACTTCATGGTACAACGTTAGACAAATAAAAGCCAACGGATCCCTGTGAAGATCTCATCTCATTACGTGCTCAAGTGATCAAAAGACTGTGACAGGAAGCTTCCAAGACTCCAGATGTCATTCAGTCTAACGGCTACTCAAGAGAGAGACAACGATCTCTTCAACGACTAGTTTTCAAATTGAAGATATATATATATACAAGACAGAAGAAGAGAAGACGCGCGGTTGAGAGACTATTTTTTAAAATTCTTCTGAAGAAAATCAAGAGCCAAGAAGCTTCACTTCTCCGTTTTTTCTGCTCTCTTGCTCTCCTCTAGTTCTTGTGAAAATCTTGAGAGAGCATGTACAGTTCTGAGGGTGTGAATAGTTCATAATCTCTTCGCTCTCAGTCTAGTTGCTTCAGATCCTCTCTTATTAAAAGCTGGATCTAGGGGCGTGAAAGTCTTTTTTACTCTTCTCTGTGTGTTCCCTTCAGGTGTGAAGGAAGACCTGGTGGTATTCGGGTGTTGCTCCCTTTGGTTGTAAAGGAAGACCTGGTGGTATCCAGGGTGTTGTTCCGCGTGGTGAAGGAAGACCAGCTGAGCTGGGTGTTGTAGCGTCCTTAAGGGGACTGTACCTTAGTTAGTGCAATCCTGAGTTGTTGCTCAGGGAGGACGTAGACTCCTAAGTCAAGAAGTCCGAACCAGGATAATCCTTGTGTTGTGGTGATTGTCTTCATTGCGTAATTGTTATTTAAACTAACAAGTAACTAACGCTGTTCGAAGATCGTTTGTGTGATTGTTTGGGTTACAGGTATCTCCTAGATTGAATTTAAAAACCCATTCAACCCCCCCCTGGGTGTCAACAGGGCACAAGTGTTATCAGAGCCTGTCTCTTCGACAAAGAAAGGATCCAACGATCTGAAGAGTAAAGATTCATGGCAGCCCAAGGTAATTTTGAAGGTCAGTCATCACCGACCCCCTCTTTTCGATGGTGAAGATTACCCTTACTGGAAGACCAGAATGGAATACTTCTTACAAGACACGACTACCAAATTTGGTCCATAGTAAAGAAGGTGATCTGTTAGTCACAAATGAAAGCCCACCAGATGATGACAGAAGAAGATTTCCCTGAATTGCAAAGAAAGAGTATCCTATGCTGTGCTCTAAGTAAGAAGGAATTCAACAGAGTTTAGCCTGCAAATCATCAATGGAAATGTGGGAAAAGCTCAGGATTACTTATGAGGCCAGACAAAGTGAAGGAAACAAGAATTGATATTCTTGTCACTCAAGAAAGATTTCAGATGCAATCAAGTGAGTCCATAACCCAGTTCAGTCGGTTCACTGACATCACAATGGACTGGCTAGCCTGGGGAAAGTATATGAAATGGGAGATATGGTAAAAAGATACTTAGATCCTTACCGTCCTCATGGACTCCAAAGTCACAGCAAAGAAGAAGCTAATGATCGAAAGAAATGTCTGTAGAAAACTCATTGGGTCCCTTATGGCCCATGAAATCAATATGGAAAGATTGGGAGAGTCATCTAGCAGAAGAAGCACTCCAACGCCTTAAAAGCTGAAGAAGATTCACAGAAGCACTCTCAGTGAAAGTGAAAGTAATGCAGACAGCGAAATGAAGAGCTATGTTTCCAGAAGATTACAGCGAATCTTGGCGAAAAGAAGAAGTCTCAATCTAGTAGAAAGTATTTCAAAAGAATAAGGATTTCAAGAAACAGAGGAAAGAAGTGAGAAAGAGAACCCCTTTGCTACGAATGTAAGAAGCCAGGACACATTAACTGAGTGTCCTAAGTTAAAGAAATCAGAATTCAGAAAGAAGGACAGTTCAAGAGTTTAGAAAGTTCAAAAAGAAAGCAATGGCAGCAGCATGGGAAAACAGTAGCGACTCAGATAGTGAGTCGAGCTCCTGCAGTGATGAAGAAAAAGCCCACTTGGCTTTCATGGCAAACACTGAAGAAAAGGTAACTTCTGACTCATCCTTTTGATTCATGCAATTGGTTCAGACTCCGATAGTTTAGAGAGCTTTCAATGAACTTTTGAAAAGTATAAAGAAGTGACTAAACTATTAAAAGTAAGTTAGAAAAACTAGTCTGTATAGAAAATACAAACTCAGATCTAAAGTCAGAAAATGAACAATTAGAAAGTCAATAATTGACTTAAATGAAAATGACTGTTATTGAAGACCTAAAAGTTAAAAATGAACAAATACTAAATTAGAAAAACATGAAAGTACTGTGAATTAAGGCAGAAATTGAAAACTTAAATGAAGAAAATGATAAACTATCAAGCACACTAGAAAAATTTACAAATGGTAAAAACTCTCTAATATTAAAAGGTGCGAGGAGATCAGGTAAGAAGAAAAATGGATTAGGATATCACCCATAGATGAAGAAACCAAGTCTATCCTAAACATATCCACACCAAAATTTGTACCGAACAAATATAGCATACAAAGCTGATTTAAATACATAGAAAAAGTGACTAAGTTATCTGCTGTAGTCACTGCAATAGTTAGACATATTAAACTACGTGCCCACAAGACACAAAAATGGATATTAAAAGACAAAGTTAATGATACTAACCAATCAGACCCAAAGAATTTGGGTACCTAAAGCTTGATGTATATTTCAGGATAACCCTCGAGCATCCAATGGTATTTGGATAGTGGGTGCTCAAGACCCATGTCAGGAACCAGAAGTTGTTCTCTAGTCTCCAAGCTGAAGATGGAACATTTACCTATGGAGATAATGGAAAAGGAATGTAATAGGCAGTGGCTCTGTGGAAACAAAGGAAAAACGTCATAGAAGATGTGCTACTAGTAAAGGATTAAAGCACAATCTCATCAGCAGTAGCCAGCTGTGCGACAGAGGCCATCAGATCAGTTTCAAGAGTCAAAGTGCAGTATACTGAAGATGGAACAGTCATCTTCGAAGCTAATAGACAGAATTTGTATGTGCTCTATCTGGAAGAACTCAAAGTTCAAAATGTTTGCCTGGCAGCAAATAAAAATAAATCCACAGAATTATGGCACAGACGACTTGGACACTGCAGCATAGATGGCATGAGGAAATTACTAAAGAGGAATCTTGTGCAAGGTCTACCTAAGGTCTACAAAGTTGGAAAGTGTATGTAAAACCTTGTGCTAAGGGTAAGCACACCAAGGTCTCCTTCAGTCAAAGACGGTGTGACCACCTCAAACCATTGGAGCTCCTTCACATGGATCTATTTGGGCCAATGAGGACTACCAGTCTTGGAGGAAAGAATTTTGGATTTGTCATAGTTGATGACTTCTCAAGATTTACAGGGTATCATTCCTAGAGCATAAAGATGATACTTTTGAAAGTTTTTGTAAGCTTCAGTAAGAAAGTTCAGAAAGATCAGAAGTTCAATATTGTGTCTATCAGATCAGATCATGGTGGTGAATTTCAAAATGAGAAGTTTTCTAGATTTTGTGATGACAAGGAATTGCACACAATTTCTCAGCACCAAGGACACCTCAACAGAATGGCATCGCTGAGAGGAAGAACAGAACCTTATTGGACATGGCAAGAACTATGCTCTCAGAATATGATCTGCCTAGATACTTTTGGGCTGAAGCATCAATACAGCAAGCTATATTATCAAACCGGGTAATGATCAGGCCAATCCTGAAGAAAACTGCATATGAATTAGTATTCAAAGGGAAAAAAGCCTCAGATCAGCCACTTCAGAACCTTTGGGTGCCCTTGCAAGTCATTCACAACAATGGAAAAAGAGATATCGGTAAGTTGGTGCCAAATCAGATGAAAAGCATCTTCATGGGGTTTACGTCTAAACCTAAAGGCTATAGAGTGTTAATAAACGTACCTTGTTGATTGAACAATCTGTGCACATTATTTTGATGAAACTAACCCTTCCGAGAAAGGATAGATAGTGACGATGATGATGCAGAAGAACTATCCAAGAAACTAAAGGATGCATCAATTGAGGACATGATGATCCACCTCTGGAAAAATTACAACAAGAAGAAGTTGCTCATGAAAACCTTCCAAGGAGTGGAGATACAAAAAGGATCACCCACCTTGAAAATATCATTGGTGATCCATCCATTGGGGTAAGAACAAGAGGTAATGTTATTCCTTGTGATTATTTAGCTTTTGTTTCTCAGATAGAACCCAGGACAGTCAATGAAGCTCTCTCTGATGAATCTTGGATAGTAGCCATGCAAGATGAATTAAATCAATTCAAGAGAACCAAGTATGGACTCTTGTTCCTAGACCATCAGACCATCCAGTCATTGGCACCAAATGGGTGTTCAGAAATAAGCTGGATGAAACTGGTGCAATCTTAAGAAACAAGCCAGGTTGGTAGCTCAAGGCTATTCTCAAGAGGAAGGCATAGATTTCGATGAAACCTATGCACCTGTAGCTAGACTTGAGGCCATTAGAATATTACTTGCATATGCATCTGCTTTGAACTTGACACTATTTCAAATGGACGTTAAATCCGCTTTCTTAAATGGTTTCATAAAGAGGAAGTTTATGTGGAACAACCTCCGGGCTTTGATGACACAGAATTTCCTAATCATGTTTTCAAACTTCACAAGGCTTTATATGGTTTAAAGCAAGCTCCTAGAGCTTGGTATGAAAGGCTTAGCTCTTTCCTTCTAAATAATGGTTTTCAGCAGAGGTCAGGTAGATAGTACACTTTTTATAAAGTCAAAAGTCAAACAATCCTACTGGTTCAAATCTACGTAGATGATATTATTTTTGGTTCTACTGATGAGTCTCTTTGCAAGTACTTTGAAAAGTTAATGCAGGGAGAATTTGAAATGAGTATGATGGGAGAACTCAACTATTTCCTTGGACTACAAATCAAACAAGGAAAGGAAGGAACTCACATCAGTCAAGCTAAGTACACAAAAGAACTATTGAAGAAATTCGGATTCGAAAATACCAAGCCACTATCAACACCAATGAGTACATCAACAAGAATGGACAGTGACAAAAATGGTAAGAAAGTAGATCAAAGATCTACAGAGGTATGATAGGTTCACTCCTTTATTTAACAGCTAGTAGACCTGATATTCTATTTAGTGTATGCATGTGTGCTCGATATCAGGCAGATCCTAAAGAATCTCATTTAATCTCTGTGAAAAGAATATTTAGATATCTAGCAAGATCTCATGACTTAGGTCTATGGTATCCAAAACAATGTGAAATTAGCCTAATAGGTTACTCTGATGCTGACTATGCTGGATGTAAATTGGATAGAAAGAGCACCAGTGGTTGTTGCCAGTTCCTTGCAGATGTTTGATATCTTGGTCCTCAAAGAAACAAAATTCAGTAGCACTCTCTACAGCTGAAGCTGAGTACGTGGCTGCTGGAAGTTGCTGCACACAACTCTTATGGATAAAGCAACAGCTTGAGGATTTTGGATTACATATCAAATCGATCCCGTTGCTATGTGACAATACCAGCGCCATTAATCTCACCAAGAATCCAGTTCAGCACTCAAGGACCAAACATATTGAGGTCAGATATCATTTTATTCGTGATCATGTTGCAAATGGAAATATTGAAATATCTTTTATTGATACAAATGGCCAATTAGCAGACATTTTCACAAAAGCCTTACCTGAAGAGAGATTTACATCTCTTAGAAGGGAATTAGGCATGTGTAATTTGTGATAAAAGTTTGCTCACAAGTGGCATATCAAAGTTGAGAATTAAAGTAATTTTTCCCTCCTTGGCGATAAGCAAAAAGTTAAATAATGCTGCAATAAACTCTCTCATTGAAGTCCAGTTGAACGGTCAAAACCTTTTGTCGTTTTTCCTCCGCCGCTTGGCGCCTCACTTTCCACGTAGCATTAATTTATTCATAAAATTGATGTCAGAACGATTCGTGCCTCATCGTCTACCTCTTTCCCCTCTTTTAGCCTGCTACTCGAGCGATGCCCTAACAACTCCATCTTAATTCTCTGCAAATTCGAATCTTCCTCCTACTTCCCGCAAAAATTTCTTGAGGATTCTCTTTCCTCACCTTCCGTCTCCACCCTCCGTTGTCTTTCCCACCTGAATCTATGGCCGCTCCTATCATCGCCGGCAGTTTGGGTGGCTACAGCGCCGAGTTCCTCACCCCTGAGGAGCAGGAGAGGTTTACTTTTGTGAAGACGAAGCTCTGTGGCAACAAAGAAGTAGATGTAGCTAATCTGCGAAAAAATGGAATGAGCAGCTTAGTAGAGTTGATAAATCAGATGCAGTGGACAGAAATTTCCACCTTTTCAGAGGTCAGTTATCCAGACTTGGTAAAAGCCTTTTCGTGTGTATGCGAACAGAGGAGATGGGTCTCTGGTTTCATCAGTAAAGGGAACTTTGATTAGAATAGACCCTGAGTTGCTGAAAATGTTGTTCAATGTAAAACCTCCGGATTTAGTGGGATTCACTCTGAGGATGCCCAAGTGAAAGGTCTGGGAATTATCGGGCCAGGATTCAAGCTGAGAGACGGCAAGATCGACATAAATCAACTATCAGCCTTCAATCGTCTTCTCCATTTTGTTGTCTGTCAAATTCTAGTTCCCAGAAGTGCAACGTTTTCATCTTGCACAAAGGCCGATTCGGACATGATGTACTGGGCCATTCAGAATAAGGAAATAAATATGGCCGCAGTGATAATGGAAAGAATGAAGTTTGCAAGAGATCAGATTTGGGACACAAGAGTAAGTTAAATGTGTCCCTGCCTTATGCCCATCTACTCACCAAAATTTTCAAACATTTCGGTGTTGATTTCTCTGGGGCAGTTGTAGAGAAAATGGGCCAAGCAATCAGGTCCAGGAATCTGAAGAAGAGTGGTTTCTCTGTGGAGAATGGTATTTGGTTCAAGGCTTCAGTGGCCGAAGGCGAGGCCATCATTATCAACACTGCAGTTGTTCATCCGGAGATAGGATCAGCAAATATGGATCCAGAATTGCCAGTGGAGTCAATTTCAGCTCCAGCAGTTGAAGCAGCAGAATCTTCAGGACCCTCCATTGCAGAAGTTCAGTATGAAAGTGCAGTAAAGAAGAAAGGGCGTCTGTAGAAGCTTCAGATTTCCAGAAGAACCAGTTCAAACCTTTGCAGAAAGGCGCATTGAGAATCTCCTCCCAGAGGACATTATTCCTGTTGAGGACCCACATTCCTCAATTGTAGTTGCATCGATTCTGGCAGACCTCATAGATTCCATTCCTTTTATTTCCAGTGCTCCTGAAGCAAGTAGCAGTGCTGCCAAAGAGACTGTGGCACCAGGCCACATTGATGAGCAAATGGAAAATGTTCCAGATGAGGTCGAGCACCAAGCTGCCCAAGGTGACTCGCAAGTGGAACCTGCTCCCAGTCAGGGGAGCAAGTATCAGCTGAAGCAAATGCTCCTATTGAGGGGGAGCTATCAAAAGAAGGTCATGAAGGTGCATCTCCAGATGTTGATAAGGTTGGAGAGCAAAGAGATTTTTCACACTTGGATGACAGAGAAGGAGTGACTGCAAGCTCTTCAAGCTCAGATGATGATGTCCCTCCTCCAGAAAATAAAAGTAAGAAGAAAGGAAAAGAGGCTGTCTCCGGAGTTCCTCTCCTGGCTGATTCTCCATTTCAGCGGAAGGCTAAGAAGAAAATTGTCATTAAATTGAAGCCAGTCGTTGACAGGTTGAATGTTCAGGGTGAATTACTATGCTCTCTCCAGTCAGATGTCAACTCTATTTTTCTGAGTCAAGCTTCGGCTAACAAAGAGTTGACCCAAATCCGAAATGCTATGACTTTGTTCACCCAGGAATTGAGCAGCATGAAAGGGATGCTCTCAAATATTATCAAGGCAATTGGAGTTCATGCTCCTCCTCCTCAAGCAGAAGCAGTTTCACCAGGAGCAGCAGCAGCATCAGAAAATGCAGGGCCAACAGGGCCAGATGTTCAAAATGCAGGGCCAACAGGGCCAGATGTTCAGAATGCAGGGCCAACAGGGCCAGATGTTCAGAATGCAGGGCCTACAGGGTCAGATGTTCAGGATGCAGGGCCATCAGGGCCATCTGTGCAAGAATCCAGATCATTGGAGAGTGAGTCTGTGCAATCAGAGGCAGAAGAGATCTTGGCACCCAAGCCCCCAGCTCCCTCTTCCCCCTCTCGCACACCTATTCCTCCCACTCCACCATCAGCTCCTACAGCACCTCCTGCTCCTCAAACTTTCAAGAAGCCTCAATCTCGACCAATTTCATCTCCTACTCCATTTCAATCCACCATTCCTTCTCCTTCTCCTTCATTTGAGGACCCTCCTGTATCCTCAGCTGGAGCATCATCCTCCTCCTCCGGTCCCTCCCTTGGACCCACTGATGCTCCTCACACTACTTCACATTCTTTTCTTCATCCTCCTCCTCCACCATCTTTCATCACACTCATACCTGAACATGCTCAACTCAGTTCTCCCTTTATTGAAAAAAATAAAGGATGAATTTGAGGAAGGAATTCTCAGGTCTGTGTTGAAAGTGGGAGACCATATTCACAGGGCAGATCCTTCTGTTCCTGCCTCCAAGAAGAGGAAACTTACTTCCACCTCTTCCTCTTCCTCTGAACCTAAATACCCTCCTTTGTGGTTTTCTCTCACAGTGGCCAACCACCATAACCCACTGTATAGGGAATACCTTTCCAAAGTTGCTTATGCCACCATCATCAACCTTCCTTTTCAAAACCTTACAGATTATCTACACACTATTTTTCCTTATACTTCTATTACAAAAACCGAAAAATCAAAAATTTTCTCTCTTGCTCACTCCAAATCTGAAGAGCAGTGGGGCAAAGGTCACAAGGATCTTCTCAAGAAGTTCACTCTTGCCAGATCTGCCAGATTTCCTCCAAGGGACCACTCCTTGACTCTCTCTGAATGGTTCAGGATGTATCACAAAGAACTCTGGGCACCCTTCATTCAATCTGAAATCAAGATGATCAGGCATTTCATGCTCTTCAACAACTACAGATACATTAAAAACTTCCTGAAGTTCAGCTCTGTCAGTTCAAGAAGGCCATTTCAGCCTTGTCTCCAGTTCCTGCTCCTCTTCAGATATTAAGGTAGACTTTGCTACTCTTCAAATACCTGAGGAGATAGCCCTGCCTCAGATTCATTTTCTAGTTATGGAATCCTCTGTAGGATCCATCATCTTTGAGCGTTATGCCAGGGTTTTGGGCAGAATTAAAGTGCAGAAAGGGTGCATGGTTTCCTTCTCTAGATTCCTCTTCAGGGAATATCACCAGGGCCATGTCAAGGCTGAAGTTCTCTCCCCTATCTTGTTTGAATGTGAACGGCTCACATATTCTGATTGGTCCACCTTCTACCCTCTGTCAGCTCAGCAGTTGTCAGCTCTCAATGAAGCTCAGGCCAGGGAAGGCAAACCAGCTATTTCTCCAGCCACTTTTCTAGATATGAACTCCATCAATCTTGTTGATGACCCCTTCAAAGTCTGGGAAGAAAGATACAAAGTGTATGTGGCTCTCCACCAAGCTCTCAGAGCTAACCACAATCACTACCCGATCACCATGGACCAGTTCCTCTCCTGTGCCAGCTTTGGCACTTCTCGGTTTCTCAAGTTCCACATGGACAGAGATGCCTATGTGATCTTCTCTATAGGCATTTAGATCTTCATATCAAACGGATGGCTCCCACCATGGGACCATCTTACTCTGTGTCTTTTGGTGCTTTTAAGAATCTTTTTGAAGAGCAGGAAGTTCAGGCATGGGAAACCATCTCCCACTTTGCCTCTCTGTTGTCTCCTGCCTTCTATTTGCCTGTACCTCCGCAATGAATGCCATGACTCTATGTGTATTCTCTCTTTCTCTCTTCTCTCTTCTTTCTTTGTCGAAGTTTTTCTTTTTGCTTAATGACAAAAAGGGGGAGAAAAGTACAAAAATTCAGATATTTTTTGTTATGTTTTTGTTCAGTTTTGTCATCACCAAAAAGGGGGAGATTGATGATCAGTCTGTCCCCATGCAATTTTAATTAATTATATATATACATATTTTGATGATTAACAAAACCAAACAACAATTTATCAATTATATCTGCTGATATTTCATAAGTCTTAAGTACAGGAAAAATCACCAAAGTCAAACAAGCCAATAAAGGTATGCATTACTGCTCTGAAGCTTTAATCTTTTCAACATGAGATTTCTCTAAGTTCATATCGATTTCTGTTGAAGTTCATAAGACTGAAAAGTCATGTTGTTTCAATCAAGTCGTTGTTGTAACGACTTCATAAGTTATCATAACGATTTCTTTAGAACTCGCAACGACTTGCTTGTTGTAACGACTTCATAAGTTATCATAACGATTTCTTTAGAACTCGCAACGACTTGCTTGTTGTAACGACTTCATAAGTTATCATAACGATTTCTTTAGAACTCGCAACGACTTGCTTGTTGTAACGACTTCATAAGTTATCATAACGATTTCTTTAGAACTCGTAACGACTTGCTTGTTGTAACGACTTCATAAGTTATCATAACGATTTCTTTAGAACTCGCAACGACTTGCTTGTTGTAACGACTTCATAAGTTATCATAACGATTTCTTTAGAACTCGCAACGACTTGCTTGTTGTAACGACTTCATAAGTATTCATGATTCACAACGATTTCTTTAGAGTTCATAACGACTTCATAAGTGTTCATGATTCACAACGATTTCTTTAGAGTTCATAACGACTTCATAAGTGTTCATGATTCACAACGATTTCTTTAGAGTTCATAACGACTTCATAAGTATTCATGATTCACAACGATTTCTTTAGAGTTCATAACGACTTCATAAGTGTTCATGATTCACAACGATTTCTTTAGAGTTCATAACGACTTGATAAGTGTTCATGATTCACAACGATTTCTGTATCGTCATAACGACTTGTATCTTATAACGATTTCATAAGTTATATAGTCTTCAATTTCATATCTTATTCATCTTAAAGCATTGACCAGTCAAACTCCACGTAGACATCTCTCTGACGCTTCTGCATTTATGAGATCTGCACGTATCTCTGCATGCATGCAGACTATATCTTCCTTTATCGTGCTTATTCTGATAACGTCCTTCAGACTCAAGCCAGTTGGCATTACTATTTTCTTGACTATTGCTACTGACGTTGACTGATATCAGAGACAGCCTATCTGTCTGCTGTTTGAGCTTGACATCTGTGCAGACCTTTGATGTAACTTCATGGTACAACGTTAGACAAATAAAAGCCAACGGATCCCTGTGAAGATCTCATCTCATTACGTGCTCAAGTGATCAAAAGACTGTGACAGGAAGCTTCCAAGACTCCAGATGTCATTCAGTCTAACGGCTACTCAAGAGAGAGACAACGATCTCTTCAACGACTAGTTTTCAAATTGAAGATATATATATATACAAGACAGAAGAAGAGAAGACGTGAGGTTGAGAGACTATTTTTAAAATTCTTCTGAAGAAAATCAAGAGCCAAGATCCTTCACTCTGTTTTCTGCTCTCTTGCTCTCCTCTAGTTCTTGTGAAAATCTTGAGAGAGCATGTACAGTTCTGAGGGTGTGAATAGTTCATAATCTCTTTGCTCTCAGTTCTAGTTGCTTCAGATCCTCTCTTATTAAAAGCTGGATCTAGGGGCGTGAAAGTCTTTTTTACTCTTCTCTGTGCTGTTCCCTTCAGGTGTGAAGGAAGACCTGGTGGTATCCAGGGTGTTGCTCCCTTTGGTTGTAAAGGAAGACCTGGTGGTATCCAGGGTGTTGTTCCCTTCGTGTGTGAAGGAAGACCAGCTGAGCTGGGTGTTGTAGCGTCCTTAAGGGGACTGTACCTTAGTTAGTGCAATCCTGAGTTGTTGCTCAGGGACTGGACGTAGGACTCCTAAGTCAAGGAAGTCCGAACCAGGATAATCCTTGTGTTGTGTGATTGTCTTCATTGCGTAATTATTATTTAAACTAACAAGTAACTAACGCTGTTCGAAGATCGTTTGTGTGATTGTTTTTGGTTACAGGTATCTCCTAGATTGAATTTATAAAAACCCATTCACCCCCCCTCTGGGCTTGTCAACAGGGCAACAGCACCCGGATCAATTAATACTCTAGCAGTAAAATCAAAGATAGGTAATATACCTTCAATGAGATTGGATGCCTCTGCTTGGGCTCTGGTAACTACCATCACTCTGCCCCGACCGCCTCTCTGATAAGGTGCACCTCTGCCTCGCTCTGTTGGCTGCTGCTGCTGCTGGATCCCTCTACCATAGCTCTGCTCTCGAGGATATGGACAATTCCTCGCTAAATGCCCTGGCTGGCCACAGTTATAACACCTGAAAGTCAGATATGTTGTAGGATGCCCTACTGTACTTTGTTGTGACTCTTCTGAAACCGATGGCATGTAACCACAACCCTGCTGAAAACCTCCCTGCTGAAAACCCTGTTGTCTGCCTCTACCTCGGTCTCCTCCTTGAAAGAATTTCATTATTTGCTTACCCAACTTTGCTATACCTGACGATGTGGAAGCTCTAGATGGTGTCTTTCCTTTACTGATACCTACTGACTGCTGCAGTAGCCGGAAGCTACCCGAACCACCTGACTGCTCCTGCCTGGCCCGGATAGCCCTCTCCAATATCGCCGCTCGCTGTGCTGCTTCCTCCACTGTTCTGCACATAAGGGGAATCACCGCATCTTGCAGCTTTTCTCGCAAACCTCTAATAAAGTACTCCACCATCATGGTATTGTCTGTCACCACGTATGGGGCGTACCTACTCAATGCCATAAATCTCATCTGATACTCCAATACTGATAAATTTCCCTGCTGTAATGTTCTAAACTGTCCCCTTTTCATCTGTTGAATCTGAAACGGAAAGAAAGTATCATTAGAAACTGACAAAAATTTCGGCCATGTAATAGTCTCCTCCGCCCTGCCTGCAAAAGCTGTCTGCATCTTCAATCTCCACCATTCCTATGCAAACCCTCGTAGTTGATATGTCGCAAGAATCACCCTCTCTGCCTAGGAACACCTGATTGTCACAAACACCCTCTTGATCTCATGTACCCAATGCTCTGTTGTATCTGGGTTAGGGCCTCCTGTGAACGTAGGGGGCTGCAACCTCAGAAACCTCTCTACTAGTGCCGTAGGATCCTCTACACTGACTGACCATGCTGGTACTAGGAGTACGGGTACAAAAGGTGGTACCTCAACTCCTGGTGGTGGTGCTACTGACACTGCTGGCATCGCCTCCTCCGTAACTGGTGGTACTGCTGCCACTGACTGTACCAGTGGCTACTGATACACTCTCATCCGTATATCTGTTAAACTTTCCCAGATTCGTTCTATCATACGCTGCGTAGAATCCTCTCCACACTCTTGTCCACCACCTCCCCAATCCCTTCTATCTGCCATTACTGATCCTGCATAAACATCATTCCAGCAACACAACATACAACAAATCAATGCAAAAATTAGGGTCACTACCAGCAGTGGGTTAAAGTAAAGTAGTGGCTATGCAATCTATGATTCCTTTATATCCATACGGACCTTGCTCTGATACCAACTGTAGCGGTCCTCGCCGTTTAGACCCGTTAAACCATTAAGAAGCCTGACACGACTCCGCCTCTCGCGATTGGGCCGAAGCCTCGCAAGGGATATCAATCTCATGTCCATATAAATATAAAGGAAACTACTTAAACATAAATAAGATTGCCAATCTCACAAATATTTACATGAAATGTACATAGCCATTACTCAACATAACCAAATTACAACAGTAACCTGGGGCATACCCCGAGGTGTACAACAGTAAGAAAATTACCCTGCTGGTGGTGCAGACCCTCCGCTACGACGTGGCTCAGAGCTAGACGATGGGTGTGAGGTCTCCTGCTCTCCCTCACCTGAAAGGGGGTAGGGGTGAGCCTCTCGAGTCAATGGCTCAGTAGGGAAACTCCCCTAAAAACTGAGCAAACCAACAAAAGTAGTATAGCAGGAGACTACGTCAACAATTTATAGAACTAGCTAGCAGGATATAAAGCTATAAATAACACTTACCACTTGCCGCTTAACAGTAACAACAACAATAAATAAACGACAAATCCAACCAGGTGTACGTGCTAAAGTAGGAAAACGCCACACTCGAGTCATGCAGATTGGCTCACGACACCAGCAACTGACCCGAACAAACCACACAGGACTACCTCCCAGTCTCACAGCCACGGACGTAAGGTCCAGCTACCGCTCCACTAAACACAAGCCAAGAAACTGTGGAGACCAACTAGCCACCACACCTGCGGACCACACTGCCGTAGGCCCATGCCTGACACCTTTAGGGACTCTGACCTGAGCTCCCTAAAGTGAGGCAGTGGAAAATAGGACTAGCTGGGGCCTAGTACGTCTACTGGTGTCCGTCTCCCCCAACTACGAGCGCGCTACAAGCGACAAACACAAACTCTTTCTAGTCGTTGTCCTACTGCCGTCTTTCCCTCAGCCGGACATACTACTCTACACAAGAGCGAGGGTGTCTAGGAAGACGACAAGACCTCAACGGTACCCAGTACCAGGACAAGCCCCGAGCACACACACGTGCCTGGCTCACACAAAACCTGGGGCTCCCAACTAAGGAGGTATTTACGGTAGGCGTCGTACTACTCGCCACGCACACAAAAACCACGTGAACGCAACACATGCCACGTGAAATTTCACTTCAACCGCGTGAACACCATGCACACACAACACACAATGTACTTCCCGAGTGCCACAGGTGCCCATGCACCATTTCTTGTAGCCATGCTACACAATACTCAATACTCAGATAAAATATACATACACATATACACAAACAACACCCTCGGCTGTTATCGCGACGGGGTCCCTGGCCGCTTACTAGTCGCGACACCCTGATATGTCACGTTAAGAAGTCTTAACGTGACAGGTCGGCCTGCCACGGCCATGTCGCGATGGGAGGGTCTGTCGCCTTCACAGGCGCCAACCCTAATCCAGAACCACTCTTCCGGATCACCCCAAAAACCCTGCGAACTATGGTTCTGATCCCTTTTACATGCTTTAATGTGTGTCCTAGCATGGTTTCTAATGTTTGGAAAGCAAATAACATATAACACACACCAAACACATAGTTCACAGATCAAAACGTGGGAAATCTCCCTACCTCTGCGAAGAACGCGAGGTACGAATTCCACACGACGTTTCCGCCGCTCCACGTAGCGTCCTCGTGGAGGAAATATGCCAAAGCAACCTCCAAAAAGCCAAATCGCCCTCGAACCCATGCACAACACCTCTCCCAGCCGATCAGAGCTTGCCAAAGCTCTGTTCGGTGGAAACATGGTTAAAACACACCTCGAGTAAGAACGCGACGTGCATCTGGGCCGCAACCTAATCGCGACGTAGGTGCCGGTCGCCTTCCTAACCCGACGTCAGCAGGCGCTGCCTCGCGCACGACACACGGCGCGCATGCAGACGACCACTCACGACAGCAGTTCCATGAACGCGACCCCAAGGGCCGTCGCATTCATAACGCGACTCACCTCACTGTTGCGTTCACAGTTAGTGACCCAGTGAGTGCTCTAGGCCCAAACTGCCGGCCCACAAAGCCTCACAACCTGTAAAACACCTGCTACACACGTCATTGGCAACACACTGGCCTCCACAAGCATGACACAAGGATCCGAACGGTCGGAACGTTACAGTCATCCTCATGTCAAGACATTAACAAATTATGAAACATAAGATACATCGTTATACTGCCCATTTGATCTCTTGAGCTTTTGTCATACCTTGACTCTATGAGTGATCATGTTCTTATTACATTGAGCTTGTTATTGAAATTCCATGTCCATAATATGAATATGTTTGTTTGGCACAACTTGGGACTTCGGTCCATTTGACTAATGCCTATGCAATAGGGTCCCTGTCTGGTCCTGGGGAGGAGAACCCCAACGTACTTATTAACTGCGGGAGTATGGACTTATGGTACTTGGCATAGCACAACGAATACGCAAGATTTGTGTGAATGTGACTTCATTTGATATGATATGATAAAATTTGATATGATATGTATGTTCATGTGAATACATGATATCTGTATGAATATGGCCAATTCCTTTTGATATGATTCTACTCTTGAATTGCCTGTCCATTGTATATGCAACTCGATATTTGATTTGATATGACATCCATTCTATTCCGCTATTCAACTTGTTAGAAAAGCATGCATTGTCATCATGTTCATGTGCATATCTGCCTATTTAAAAAGTTAATCATGTATATTAGTGCCCGCACAATATTGAGATGTAAATACTACTGAGCTAGTTTGCTCACCCCTATCATCATGTCCTTTTCAGGTTGTGATGAGGAACCAGAGGAGTCAGATGGGGCAGGGCAAGAGTGATGAGCACCCACCATATGAGGAGTTGATAGTCTAAGAATAGATATTTGAGTAGTCGATATAATAGTGAAACATTTTTATTGAATAATGGGCCCTATGGTTGGCTCGATTAATGTAAGATTTTTAATTAGTTGAATGAATGGAATAAGGAGTACTTTTATGACAATAGTATAGTATCAAATGTGTAGTTATGCTTAATTGTGACTCTGCGCTATTCAATTGTGATACGTCTATTTGTATCGTTCATGCATCTCGATATTTATTCTGCTGCTAAATATCGGGGCGTGACAACTGTTGCTTTAGTGTGCCATATAGGAGATAGAGAACGTAAAATCTTCCCTACCAAATCTTCATTTGAATATTCCTTACCCAAAGCTCTGAGCCCATTGATGATGACCATAAACCTAGCAAACATCTTAGAAATATTTTCATCATATTTCATGGCAAATAGTTCATAATCAGAGATTAGCATGTTTGCTTTTGTTTCCCGAACGTGAGATGTGCCCTCATATAACAATTCTAATTTGTCCCACATCTCCTTAGCAGACTTACACATTGAAATTCTCGAGTATTCTTTTGAACGGATGGCGCATTGTAGCATGTTCATGGCGCTGTAGTTCAGGGTTGCCCTTCTGATCTGCTCCCTTGTCCATGTGCCTTCACCCCAGTAACTTCTACTGGTCCTTTCTCCACAATCTTCCAGATTTCATAGTTCTACGCTCGAAGAAATACCATCATCATGTTCTTCCAATAAGGATAATCAGTACCATCAAAAAATGGAGGCCTATTGATTGACCTTCTGCGACAAATCCTCTGGAATCCATGATTAAGGTAATCTGGTGAGACTAGCAAGATAAATTATAAATAGAATAACACTTGAAACACATGTAATTCTAAAAACACCTTAGAATATGAACTCTGGCCTGCTTTGATACCAGTTCTTGGGATCAGATAAGGTGAATGTGAAATAGTAGATATATGTGAATGGTAGCGGAATTAAAAAAACAAGTAACTCACACAGATCAATTAGATCAAACAGTGGTGTGTGGAGAGATTGTGAAACGAGACAACAAACCACAATCAAACCACTGTGCACAGAGAATTTTAAGGTGGTTCGGAGAACACAACTTGTGTCTTCTTCGTCCACCTCCCTACGATAGAGGAACCACTTAACACTTGCAAGTACAGACCGGAGCACGGTGATTCTAACACCCTTTGAGTGCGACGACTCAAAGAACAACCAGAAGATAGGCACGACAACCTACTCCAAAACCCACTTGTGAGTATGACGACTCACAAGTACTTGAGCACAATAGCTTAAAATCTCTAAGCACGACGGCTTAGAAAACCAGAGCACGACGGCTCCAAAAGCTGAGCACACTGTGCTCAAACCCTT
The DNA here is from genome assembly GCA_014218235.1 of Colocasia esculenta. Classification (NCBI taxonomy): domain Eukaryota; kingdom Viridiplantae; phylum Streptophyta; class Magnoliopsida; order Alismatales; family Araceae; genus Colocasia; species Colocasia esculenta. The sequence goes on along the minus strand of CM024753.1, from coordinate 66,252,128 downwards.
TGGACCACGACGGATCCAAGTTCTGCTAGAACAAGCCCAATTAGGGAGTAGATCCTCTAGCATGATCAATCCCAGTACAATTGTGAAAGTATAGCAATGACAATTAGGTGATCTACGTAGAACACTTACACAGATCACACACAATGAAAATACCCAATTCAGAAATTACAGACTCTGAAGCACTCCTCTTCAACTTTCAGATCTATCTTTAGCAGTAAGAGCTTCTCCTCATCATGAGATTCTCCTCTTCTTCTCCTCCTCCTTCTCGGTGGCACTGCTCTGCTCCTCTTTCTGGACTCTAGCTTTTTCCCACTTCTTTTCAGACTCCTCCTTTTTAGCTGCACACCTTTCACAAAGGACAAGGGGATATTTATAGTCAAATGTCCAAAATCTCATACCTAGGGTTACGTGTACCCTAAGCATTTAAGGAGACACGTGCCAATCACATGGTGTCCTACACAGGTAGCATTGTAAGGCATTTTGGATAAAAGGCAATCATATACTTTAATTTTCAACAACAATCGATGTTATAACATGAAGAATCGATGTCTGACAAAGTAATTGATGTTTAGGTTGGACAACCATCGATATGTAGGACTTAGATTTTCAGAGAGTCGACAGTTAGAGAGTATAACATGAAAATACGAAGTCTTAGCACTTTAACTGACAAATGTAAATCATGACATCCGAAGTCAAGGTGCTTCGATGGCAGAGATACAACTTGAATATACGAAGTACTATAGCTTCGACTGGCAAGGTTTAAACGTGAACATCCGAAGTCACAGAGCTTCAGATGATAGCGACCAAAATAGAAATATACGAAGTTCATGGCTTCGACTGACCAAGTGTAAAAGTGAACATCCGAAGTCACAATGTCAAAATGGTCTTCATCGGTCGAAGTGACTTCGTCATATCTGAAGCTTAGCTTTGTATATGATGAAGTTACACATCGTCTGACAAAGAACAATAGAGTACATCCGAAGTCAGTGTTGAATTTAGTCTTAATCAGTCGAAGTGACTTCATCATAACTGAAGCTTAGCTTCGGATATGACGAAGTCCAGCTTCGTATATGATGAAGTTCTGCTTCGACTAACAAAGAACACTTCATCATATCCAAAGTCTAGCTTTGTATATGACGAAGTCACACCATGTTTGACAAAGAGCAATAGAGTACATCCGAAGTCAATGTTGAATTTAGTCTTAATCAGTTGAAGTGACTTCATCATATCTGAAGCTTAGCTTCAGATATGTTGAAGTGGATGACAAAGTCCAATTTCGTATATGACGAAGTTCTGCTTCGACTGACAAAGAACAAATTCGAACATCCGAAGGCACAGTGATAAAATAGTCATGATCGATCAAAGTGACTTCGTTATATCCGAAGCTTAGTTCTACTTCGACTGACTGCGACCAAAACTGTACATCCGATGTTTGTGCTTCGGCTGACTACGATCAAAAGTGAACATCCGATGTTCATTTAAGCATGATTTCAATATGGTCATTCTTTCTATCATTGACAAACATTAATCAAATGATATGTAACATGAAAGCACTTAAGTTCGTCAACAAAATAATGATATTATCATATCAACAAGATGAACTATGATTATGTCTTCATCAAAACAATTCAATCAGTCATTATCAAAATAATGATTATGACTATTCACATAACCATAATGAACACTAACGCGCTGCTTAGATGTGTCTACTTCTTGCTAGATGATTCCCATTATATGGAGCTTTGCGAGGTCTGGGAATGGAAATTGTATGCAGTCTTGCCCTTGCATCTTTTATTCTTACTTTTACCTGCCTATCTTAGCTTGTAGCCGTCACCTTCTTTTGCTTTCAAACCTTTCCCATCATCTTTTCTATAAACGTGTTGTGTTTACTCTTCTATCATCTTGAATGCGAGGCACAAAATTTAAATGGTTCTTTATTTCTTGCATTTATTTTAAAAACTGCTATAGATAGATGTTCTTATATAGAAATGGTATGTAGATATGGAGTACAATTTCAATAAAGAAATTTCAGCTTTGGGCTAATTGTTTCCTGTTTATATGTTGTCTTCATATATATTTAGTGAATGGATGGAACATTGGTAATGTAGAAGTCCATCATATTTTTCGTCTTTGATACTGCTGTTTATGTACTATATACGAAGAAAAAAATTGGTTGTATATTGCATGTACCAGAATAGAGGAAAGATGAGAATATGTAATCTATGCGCTTTTGGTGTGATTCCAAAATGGATTAGATATGACAGCAGTTTTAATTATAATTTTGTTTCCACTTCTGTAAGCTTTGATCGATAGATATCACAGTAGTTAAGTTTTGATCCTGGCAAAATGGATCAAAGAGTGCCAGCAAGATGTGCACTTTTAGTTCCATTGCTGTAAGCTTGGAAGGGAATTTTGTCGAATTTCAATGTATTTAACTGGTGGCTGTTCATGTAATTTTTTTTCATAACATGTTTCTGTAATGAATATATTGTCTCTGAATTTTATGTTCATTTTCTTGGATATATATAATTAAAACTTGCTGAACTGTTTTATTTGCTTTTAGGGATCTGTTTTGGAGTTGCTTTACATACTTTTGGGGTGTTGAGACAGATAGAAGCTATAAGAAGTTCTTTATCAAGGGTTGCGGGTAAAAGCAATATATAACAAAGGATGTCATCTTCTTAACTGAACTATCTACCGGGGAGGTTTTTCGGCTGGTTACAATTGATTATTGGAGGTTGGGTGAGGAGTCTGCTACTATTTGTGTCTCTAATGTTAGAACCAAAGCAAGTATTTTAAAGGAGCATCTTAACTTATACACAGCTCATAACGATCAGATGTGATCATCAATTGGTTAACTTTGGTGGGGGGTGTGTGGGTGGGTGGAAAACATATACAGAGCCCATAATCTTAAAAACCTTGGATGTGTGTATACAGATGATGCCTTCACTTCACGTTGGGTGTCTGCAATATGAGGACTTGGGCAATTTTTCAACAGCTTGCATTTCCCGGCGGTCAGGTTCCCAACAAGAACCAGGATCTTTTTTTAGAATTGTGCAAGCAGATAGTCACAAAATGTAAACGTCTGCCTTTGGCCTGGATGCCTTCTTTATTGTGAATAATAATAGCCTATCTAATTTTCTTGGGTGTGTATATATATAAACTAATAAATATGTATATATAAAAACTAATAATTAATAATACTCTATCTCATTAATTTTATTTTTCTCAATAAAATTAATCTTGCTGGCCTTGTATGGGCACTTTATGGTGTAATTTAATCTTGCATGTCGAGCATTAAAGTTGACCATCGTTTGTAAGTTTATGATCAATGATAGGTTTATTATGGGGCAATCTGATGTTTTCTAATGAGTGATTATTGCGTATGAGAAAGTTGCTTTGTCTTGTGTTTATGATCAATGATAGGTTTATGGGACAATGTGATGTTTTCTTACGAGTAATCAAGCATCATTTTAATAATATTGTAACAAATTGAGAGCCATGTAATCACTTTCCTAAGTTTAGATGACAAGTCTTGTGAGCTGTTGCTTTAATTTCAGGTGACAAACAAAGTAAGAGTGAAGAGGAAAGTAATAGTGCAGCCCATCCAAGTTTATATTCTATCAATGCAAAGTTAAAACGATTTTCTGACCGGCTTCTGGAGATCATAGCCATGGGCGATTTGGATGCATTCTTTTCTGCAGCAACACGCGAGTATGTTCCTTTGGTTGATGAGATATGGAAATTGATCCAGCCATACAAGAGAAGAAATGAGCTCCATCTTCTTACAGATGCTGACTTTTGGGCTGAGATAGGGCACAGTATTTTTCACATCAGCCGCATCACTAGTGCCAGCAGTCCGAAGGATGGGGAGGATTCGGAGGACATTGAGCAGGATAGGGCTTAAGATTGGTTGAACGTAGACCTCCAAGATTGTGCTTTATATTTCTATTACTTTTTATGTAGAAAACATTGAATTTGCGGTATTTACGTGTGTTTAAATGTTGTATATGGTCCAATATTAAATTATAGATTAATGTGATTATGATGCTTTGAATGTTTGGTATTTTTGTGTGAATGTTGTGGTCCAAGTTTATTTTATATGAATGAAATTTACAAGATGTATATGGGTTCTATACTGTAGACGTCATGTACATATATCATATGTGATGACCTTTCTTAGTATTTGCGACGATTGTATTCTATAGTGACTTCTTAAGAAAAAACAAGAGAAGAGTTTTTTAAAATGCTATACAGTAGTACTAACTCCTTGTTTCTCTTGCTTTTTGGTACCCATTAAATTTTTGTATCGTATTTTAATTGTATAAAGAGAGAACTACACATGTGCAACTGTTCAATTATATAAGAGTTCTCTTTGACTATTCATAGGAGTGATAATACAAGCAAAAACCCCAAAAATAAAACTTCTGAAAGAACTTCCACGAGACTTACATTGCTTGATTGTTTTTGTCGATATATCTTTGGAAAAGTGTATCAATCAAGAAAAGACATGATATGAACATAGAAACTACAAGGAACAAGTGAAATTATCTACGTCCTTTTCTTTAGTATGTAATAGAGTAAGAATGCTTGCCAAGTTAGAACGTGCACAATGTATTCTACAGACCATACAAGCACATCATATAATGTGCCGATGTCTCACGAATCACCTTAACAATAATGTGACAAAAGACATGTAAGAATATCTTAATCTACATTTGTTATGATCTGGAAATTTAAATATTTTTTTTTGAACTTGGGACATGAATTAAGTTTTTTGGAATAAATAATTTAATTTTTATTACATTTTCAGGCTTAGTGTTGATTGAATGTAAAATATAGATGACATACCTACATTGGTATAAGTCAGATATAATACGATGAGAGGCTCGACTGCCTTCTAAAAGCAGCCAATTTAGGGTGGCTTGGGCCCAGTCTCCAATCTGGACATCAGCCTTGCCTAGACGGGCCCAAGATATACACCACAACCAAGTCTTTATTATGCACACTATTTTCTTTTAATGATGGGAAATATACCGTAAAATGTGAGAGATCTAAGTTCAAATCTAATAGATGTCTAATTCACATCATCCTACTATTATAGATTGGATACATGATCAAATATGACATCACATCACCAATGTATTAAAAAAATATAGCCAAATCTTAATTAAACATGTTCATAAATATAACAAACCAAGTATATGCCTATATATTTAAAAAGAATACTTGCTACTCGGTCTGAACAAGTAGCAGAGTCATCCATCTAGTGTACAATTGGCTCAATATACCGACAAGAAGCCCCACACCATTAAATATACTGGCAAAATTCATTTGAGAATTTGATTCCCGATCCATTTTAGAGTAGGTTAGTTAATTTTTAATCTAGACAGCTATAAATTTTAATGTTCGGTCCTTTATTGGCTCAAAATTAATTTCCGTTTCAGAATGGATGGAAACTGTTAAAGGTGGTAACAATCTCTTTGTTGTGTACCAAAAATACTCTCCTTAGTTGATGGATATTACCTGACTTGCCAGAGCTTTTAATTTTTAGTCTTATATTGACATTTTCGGTTCAAAATGTTTAATTCTTAATCCAGTTTAGGGCCTTACTATCTACACATAAGCATGGAAAAGGAAATAACTCTTGCTTATGCTTATGCAAGAGGAGTAGGCATTTTTCGGTCCAAAATGTTTAATTCTTAGTCCATTTCTCTTACTTACGCTTATGCAGTTTGTAACGTCGCTCCCTTAGTCCATTTTAGAGTACTTCTTTGTGTTTTGTATAGTTCACATGGAGGAAAATTAGGGAGATCGATATAGAATTTTAGAAAGAAAAGCTCAAGATTGATATGTACCAACCTTTGTCGCATTTTTCCAACTGTTACTACACCTAGGTGAGTTACATACGATAGGGAGATTTCACGTGTTAAAAATTAGTGAACAACTGTCAAGATGATTTCTGCATGGCTGGTAATATAAGTTGTAAACATAATATTTCCACGTCAGATTTCAACTATTATCGTAATATATATATATATATATATATATATATATATATACTTTCAAAGTTTATAAATATGAAGAATTGTCAACTATAATTTGTCCTATGAAAAGTTCGAACATCGAATAAAATGCATGTGCCAAACATAGACTAACATCTATTACATTTGCATCCTAAATTTTAAGATCCAATTGTGACTCTTGCCTAATCAAACCCTCAAAATCACCGTCACTCCCAACTTCATGAACAAAAATTTGAAGGAGAGATCCTCCGGTAAGGCCTTGGCAACCATCTTCATTTTCTTTAGAAGTCTTTGGCACTGTTTAATTAAGTTCTTCTCTAGCTCTGCAACCAAACATTCAAGAGTTATGATTTTAGTTTCTTTCTTGCAGCAACAATTAGAAGATGATTCCACAAAATAAGTTAGATGATCACACCACATGAAGAATTCATAAGCACCATTCGGTTGATGAAAATAACAAAACCTAGTAATAATTATATATCAATTATTATAGAACTCACAATTGGGTGTTAGTGAATACCTTGCATCTATAATAATGTCTCCCGAGATTTTTTTCAGTTTGACTTATTCTTATTGCACAATAATCATGTCTAGATGGACACTGCATGGGTGGGATGAGAGCACGACTTGCCTTTCCACTACAACTCACATGAACAATGAAATTAAAACATGTTAGATTGGAACAAACACATTTACCAAAGATACATTAATAACATATGTACTAAAGATGAAACATTCATACTTAGCTATTGGATTGGAGCAAGATTTTCGATTGTGACCTAGTTGTTTGCATCTAGAATATGTATATATCATCTTATCAAACTCCAATGATTGTTGTGAAGGTATTCTATTCTTCTGTACTCAATCCCCCACCACATGTATGAACATTATGCAGTTATTTGATTTCAAAGTGAGGTTCTCCACCAACTCTAATAGCATGGAAGTACCAACTACATTTTGCAACCTTACATTTCACCAACTATGTATAACATGAACAGCAAAACCCTCCTATATATAACATGAACACCAAATAAAATTACAGAAAAAAACAAAAAACCCCTAAGTATAGCATGAAGACCAATGTACATATATATCATGAACAACAAAAACCCCCACTACATGGCATGAACAACAAACCAAATCACACATAAAATACATTGTGGCAAGGAAATGTCAACCAGACAATGTACATATATATCATGAACAATAAAAACCCCTACTACATGGCATGAAAAGCAAATCAAATCACAAAAAAAACACATTGCGATGAAGAGATCTCAACCAGATCGTCGGAGAAGAGAGCGCCCAGATCTATGGGGATGAGAGCACCCAAATCAATGCCCAGATCATCAGAGAAGAGAGCGCCCATATCCTCAGAATGAGAGAGCCCAGATCAATGCCTAGTTTTCCGGAGAAGAGTGCTCCCAGGTCGCGCGACAAATCTCCTCCGCCACCTACATGGCACGGCCTCTACCCTTCTCCACCTACATTGCACTGGCCACTCCCATTCTCTGCCTAGATCGCGTCGGCGTTGTGTCTTCCCCGCTTCCCTCGCACGCATTGCTATGTCTCTCCTCCTAGATTGCAGTGTTTGCTTCCCTCTTCTCTCTCACATTAGCTTTCCACATCATCGTAGGCCACTACTAGAAAAAGCGATTTTACCGACGGATATTTCCGACAGAATTTGTCCGTCGGAATATCTGTCAGAAATACCGATTTCCGACCAATTTCTGACCGATTTCCGACGCAATAATCGGAGTTTCCGACCGATTTCCGACAAAATTCTTTTCCGTCGGTAATTTTCTGACCAACTATTTTCGACAAGCTATTTCCGACAAGTTTCTGACGGAAAGCTGTCGGAAACGGATTTTCCGACGGATTACCGACGGATTTCCGACGGAAAGCATCCGTCAGAAACGCCGCATTTCTTGTGGTGGGCATAAGAATAAGAAGGGGCATTTTTTAGTTTTTAAAAAGTTAAAGTAATGAGATTAGGAGGTTGTGTTTAAAATTAACAACTTGATAGTCAATGGACATAAGATTACATTTTTTGATCTTTGGATAGAAAATTAATTACCCCCTCATAATTTAGACCGAACATTAATTTTCCCAAATTCATTCATCTCCCTTCGTAGACATTTGTCACCTTTATTAGATAAGGGTGAGAAATGTCTAGTGATAACTGCACATTTTTTAGTGTTAAATTTCATACACATAGTAATTTTAGACATCTTTTATCTGTAAATAATGTGCAGTTTGAGTTTAATTTTCCTTTCATCCCTAAATAGATTTTTGAGTATATTAGTTTTGGTAGAACACATAGTAGATTCTCATTAAATAAATTCAATACATTTTGAATAATTTGACTAATTTTCTTTTTTTACAAACATTGTACATAAATAATATTTGATTTTATGAACATTTTCTAGTTCATAAATAAAGTAGATTTTAAATGAATAAATATCCCACCCACTACAAATATGCCACATACCCCATCCAATTCCATCAAATAAATAAAAATCATTTTTAATCCCACCCCACCCACGCAATCCACTTAAAATATTTCTTTCTTCCGCTTTTAAAAACTTTTCTTCCTCAGATGGAAGCTGCTGGAAGCTTGTGAAGGGGCTGGCCCTGGTTCCTGCGCAGATGGGGCTGGCGATAGCATCTGGTCCTGTCGCGACTGGATCTGGGTGCGGGCTGGAGCTCGGCCGGCGCGATGGTGGAGGAACTGTTGTGCTCTGACGCGGGCTGAAGGGCAGTGGATGTGGCCAGGGTGTGCAGGGCGGAGCCCTGGTGCGATGGCGATGCAAGAAGCGGCCAGATCTGAGGTGGCGCGCAGCGATGAAGGCTGTGATGGTGAGGCGGGCCTGCTGGAGCTGGTTTGGGTCTGGCGCGTGCGGATCTGAAGCCGGAGAAGCTCAGGCGGGAAGCTGCTGTGGTTCGTGCAGAACTTGGACCCGTGCGAAGCTGAGGCCCGGGTGTGTGTGCGAAGGAAGCAGGCTCGTGTGTGCTGATTTGGGAGGCGCCTATAAAGGGACCCCAAGGTCCTCTTCTCAGAGGGGCTTCGCTAGTTGGATGTTTTTGGATTTTTAGCTAGTTTTTCTTTTTGCATTTTTTCTTCTGTTCTTCTTTCCTTTCAGCAGAGCAGGGGAGGGAGACGGGTTGAGATTTGTTTGTTTTGAGTTTTATGTTTTCCATTTCCATCTGTAAGGGAGTTTGGGGATTTAATTTCTTACGTCTGTGGGTGATTTGAGGGATTGGGAGAGATGAATCCAGAGGGCTTCTGCAATTTTTTTTGAGCTTTGTCTTCAATTCTGCTGTTGTTTGTTGTGGGGAGGTGGATCAGATCTAGAGTTGCTGTTGGGTTTGCCAGGATCGACTGTTCGTTCCTTATAGTTCTTTTGTTTGTTATGTGCAATTTTCTGAGTTCGATCCATTTATTCGTTTCATTTGTGCATTGCAAGCGATCCAGGGAGCTTCTTTCATTTCATATGCATTTTCTTCTATTCCGGCGGCTGTGTGAGAGTACCGGGTGCTCCTCTTCTCTTCTCCCGGTTGTTTAGAATTGTGTCTGGGTTCTTGCTGGCTCCGCTGTTGGGGAAGAGTGAATATAATTGCTAGGATTTTGTTTGTTCTTTTGCTTGTCTTTGCTGCTACTGTGACGTTTTGGGGCAGCAGTTAAGCATCCCGGACAGTTGAGTATTTGTTTTTTTTTTTATTTGTGTCATCTGTAGTCATTGATCCAGAGGAGATGGATGGTTGGGAATTTTAATTCCATATTCATATGTGTTTCTTCCTTTCTACTGTTAGGAGTCTGCGTTCTATTTCCTTTTCTTTTCTGTGGAGATTCCGAAGGGCGACAGTATCCAGAGGGATCCCGGAGGTGTACTATGTACAGGCGACCAAGAACATCTCAATCCTTGGCGCGTTATGGGACTGGCTGGGCTGATTTCGTGAAGACTTCTAAGACTTTTTATATTTGTTTTCTAGTCATTAATTCGTTCTTCTTCTTGTTCTTCGTAGCATGAGAATTCAAATTTGGTAGTTTTATATTTCTTTTGTTACTTCTCACTTGTTTGATCCCTTAATTGAGAGGGTACAGTGACACAAAGTTTCTTTAACTTCAATTCAACTTGTTCTTTCATTAAGTTTGGTATGTCTAGGTGAGGGATTTGATTGGTGATGTTTTTAGAATTGATTCTAATGCAGTGTTATTTTAAGTGTCTGTAGAGTTGTTTTCAAGTCAAAGTAGTTTAATTCAAGCTCTATTCAGCCTCTCCGTGGATATGACCTGTTCTCACCGCCATGCTAGTTCATCTTTGCAATTTTCAGTTTATGAGACAGTTTAGAGAAGGCGAGCATTTTGACCTGTACAATGAACTTTGAACAACGAGAGTGCACAATCAACAATGCCGCGTGCTTCATCTTGGCGCCGTTGCCGGGTAGGCATTAGAGTTTGATTTAATTCTACTTTGATTTGATTTCATTTGCATTGGGCCTTTTATTAACTTGTTATTGGGCTTTCATTTCATATTTGCACAAAGGAGGAACGTGGAGATTGGGCTTGACCTTTGAAGCCCGTTGGAGGAGGAGAGCGTGCTGAATTTTTTTTTCCAAATTTGCTTTTAATTCAGTCTTTTAGATAGAAGAGAGGAGTGAAGCTTGTAGTGAGGAATTCATGTACTCTCTGTGCATGTACAGAGATTTCTTTCTAGTTGACATGTAATAATTGGACTTTTAGTGGTTTGAATGGTTTGGAATTAGTTTATAGTATCATTTCATATTTTCTTAGTTAAATTTCATTCCCTTTAGTCCAAAAAAATCAAATAAAAATTAAAAAAAATCTAAAATCTAAAAAAAAAAAATCTTCCAAATTGTTCTTTCATGTAAGCCGTTGTTTTGCAATTAAAAAATAAAAAATCATCTTCTCAAGATTAGAATCCCATGTTTTAGGACATTCATCATCTTAATTGTCATTTGAATTTCATTTCTTTCTTGCATTGAAGAGTGAGGGGAAAGGTAAGACTTCATCGATCGTTTCATGCATTAGACTTAGCATTAGACAACTGCTTGTTTGAAACTTGATCTGTGCACTTCACATTTGAAAATGGGACTGCTTAAGGGCTTCACCTATTAGAAAAAAGATAAGGTGAGGGATTACCCTTTCCTTTGCCCAAAAATCACAAAAAAATTTCACATTCTTGCATTGTCCTAAACTTTCAGTAAAAATAGTAGACTTGGCCCTAGGGTTCATAATTAGATTTATCCTTTCTTAATTTCAAAACTTCTCTTTAAGTATGGTGTCTAGGATTAGAGGTTAAAAAGTTTACGCTTAAGTGAGCTAGAGGTTATTTAATTGGGTCCTTGCGAAAGCAAGGGGGGCCTCCCTCTACTCCACCTCTTACCTGGCCAGTACAAGAAGAGTTAGGATTGGACTTAAGCAAGCATAAATCTGATTTTGAGAAAAATAATATAAGTCCAAGGAACACTTAGAGTTTAGGATAATTTGTTTTGAAAGTGTGTGATTGTTTGTGTTTGTCATGAGAATTCAAAAATCAATAAAAATCTAAAAAATTCAAAAATCATAAATAGAGGGCTTTTTCAACTTTGCATGCTTGGTAGACGTTCTCTGGACTTAGATTTGGCTCAACCTATAGACGAGATAGAAAGATTCTTTCATAGGATGGCCAACCAAGATCAAAATCAAGTTGCTAGAAATATGGAGGAGGTTGCACCCAGACAGATGAAGGAATACTTTATTCCTTCTAATTATCAACATGCCACTTGCATCAGGCCAGAAATTCCAGCAAATCATTTTGAGATCAAGCCAGGAACCATTCAGATGTTGCCATCTTTTTATGGCAATCCCAATGAAGACCCTTATAGGCATATAGATGAGTTCCTAGAGATTTGTTCCACTGTTAGGATCCAAAATTTCACTGAAAATGCCTTAAGATTGACCCTATTTCCGTTCTCCTTAAAAGACAAAACCAAACATTGGTTAGGAACCATAGGGAGAAACATCACAACATGGCCAGAAATGCAGTAGGAATTTTTGAAGAAATTTTACCATATTGGCCGTACTAACACAATGAGAAGAGCAATCACTGGATTCTCCCAACACCCGGGAGAATTAATGCATGAATCATGGGAGAGATTAAAGGAGTTGCTCAGAAAATGCCCCCACCATTGTCTGTCTAGGTGGCAAATAGTCCAAGCTTTTTATGAAGGACTGACAGAATCAAATAGGCAGATGGTTGATGCCTCGTGTGGAGGAACATTTATGACTAAGAGAGAGGATGAGGCATAGAATTTGTTTGAAACATTGAGTGAGAATTCATCAATCATGCCTCACTCCACTCTTATGAGAGAGCTCTAGGACCTATAAAGAAGGCAGGGTTGTATGAACTAAGGGAGAGAGGAGAATCAGATTCTAGGGTAGAAGACATGTTGGCTAAACTTGATCAGAGATTGGTGCAGAAGTTGGAACAAAAATTCGATCAATTGCTATCTTTGACTGGGCAAGCCACACCTAAATTTTCTCAACCACCTGAAACTTGCGCTATGTGTGCTAGCCCAGCTCATCCCACCAGTGCTTGTCCCACTACTGCCCAATTACCCCCTTTCATTCAGGAACAAGTCCAAGCTGCTCAAGGCTTCTACAAACCCTCCTATGATCCATACTCTAACACATACAACCCTGGTTGGAGAAACCATCCGAACGTTTCTTGGAAAAATCAATCTGAACAAGTTTCTCAACCTTCTTTTAAGCAATCCATGTACGGTCAATCATATCCCAATCAGAATTCGGGATTTGGCCAATCTTCTTACTCCAAACCTCCACACGTCCAAGGAAATCAAAACTCAAATCAATTTGCTCATACCAATTTCCAGCAACCTTCATATCAACCACCACCTCCTCAGCCTATTTGGGAAAATAAAATGAACCAACTCCAAAACATGATGGCGACTCTATGCCAAACTGTGCAAGAACAACAAACTCAAAATCAAAATTTTCAACAAAATTTGGCAAGGATAGAGTCCCAAATTGCTGATGTATGTCAAAGGACGGAGTCCGGTCAGCTGCCCAGTCAAGCTGTAGCAAACCCAAGGAACAACCTTCCTAGATTTTATCAGAACCAGCAATACCATCAAGCTCAAGGGTACGGACCACCTGTTAGACCAAATGGTTCTCTACTACAAAACCCACAACAAGCTTTTGTCCAGAACGTCCCAGCACCACAAATTCAGAATCAACGTATACAACAGGACCATTCACCGGCCCAAGCTAGGGGCCCCCAAGTAGAAAATGTTAAAACTGTGTCAACCTTAAGAAGTGGAAAGATCAGAACAAATCCTCACCCACACATGTCAACATTACAAGAGGATAAAGAAAATGAAACTGAAAATGAAAGTGAAAAAGAGATTGATGAAAATGTTGAGAAATCCAAAGGAAAAGAGAAAATAATTAAAGAACCACTAGACAAAATCAAAATGAATGAAGACCCAAGCTGTTACATTCCAAGAGTCCCTTTTCCTGAAGCTTTAAAGCCAAAATCTAAAAACAAACCAACTGGTAATGAAGAACTCTTGGAACTGTTTAAGCAAGTTCATATCAACATTCTTCTTCTTGATGCCATCAAGCATGTGCTTGCTTATGCCAAATTCCTAAAAGAAATGTGCACTCCAAAACATGAAATGAGAAATAAAACTAAAACAATCATTCTTCCTGAAACTGTGAGTGCCATTATCTTAAATCAACTCCCTAAAAAGCTCAAAGATCCAGGCACTCCACTAATTCCTTGCACCATCGGTGGAGTCACTTTTGAAAGGAGTCTTTTGGATTTGGGAGCCAGTGTCAATCTCCTACCTTCTGCCATTTTTGAAAAATTCAAGCTAGGAGAGTTGAAACCCACTTCTGTTGTCCTTCAACTAGCCGATCGTTCTGTCACCACTCCTAAAGGCTTAGTTGAGGACGTTATTATAAAAACCAATGATTGCTACTTCCCTACCATTTTTATCATTCTGGACATGAACACTCCTCATGATTTAACTCAGTCCACCATCATCCTTGGTAGACCCTTTTGGCTACAGCTAGAGCCAACATTAATTGCGCTACCGGGATGATGGATATATCATTTGGGGATGAGCGGGTTAGTATCAATATTTTTAAGGCATCTGGGCACCATGATCAAGGAGAGAGTTGTCTAGTGGTAGACTCTTTGGAAGAATTTTGTGTGAATAAAGCAGTAGACCAACCCTGTGCTCTAGGGTTTAAGGGAGAGAATAAGCCAAAGCCAAAGCTAAAAATCTATAAAGCCGAAGCCAAAACATTCCATGATAAACACATTCATAGAAAAACTTTTCAAGTACATGATAAGTTTGGTTGTTTAATTCCAGACTTTGTGTGTTTCCAGGAAAATTGAAGTCCGGATGGGATGGTCCTTACATTGTTGTCAAAGCTTACGACAATGGTGCTGTCATTATTCTTGAGCCTAAAACTGGACAATCATTCACTGTTAATGGGCAGAGGTTAAAGCATTTCTTTGAAAGCCAATCTTCCTTGAAATTTGATTCTAGCAAGCTAGCTGAGCCAAACGGAGCCTAATTGCGTCCGGCTGAAGACGATAAACTTAAAACTTCTTGGGAGGCAACCCAAGTGTATAGATTTCCTTCATCAGGTAATTCTCTGTCTTACTTTCTTTTCCTGTCAATAAGTAGGGGGGAGAGGTAGAATAAGCATGCATTCATAGTCCTCATCCCAACCATTGCTTCATTTCTTTTTCTTGAGCTTGTACATATGCAAATAAAAATTTCACAATGTTTCATCTTTGAATAAAAATGCGTGGCTTTGCGCATCCCAGACTAGGTGTATGATCTTTAACCATTAAAATTTTGTGGTTGTCACACTCCTTTGCAAACATCCATGTTAGGTAGCCTCTAGTAAAGGATTACATGTACTCCTTGTCTACCTTATGAAAGGATTTATGGCAAAGAAGTTTCATAAACACACTACACAGCCACTTAGACTAGCTGAAACTGAATGTAGTAAATTTATCAAGGCTAGTAGGAGAGATGTGATTGGTTTTCTCCCTTCCCCTTAAGTGAATTGCGAAGGAAGTGAAGGCATGTGATCAAGGAACCTGACTGTCCATCCTTCTTTTAAGAGGAAAAGAAAAGAAAAGCAAAAGAAAAATATATCCATGAAAAATGCCCCGGATCTGAGTAAAGTTGGACTCGATACTCTTGAAAAGTGATGAGTTGTGCAGCATTATGGATGAAAAAGAAAGAAAAATCCTGATTGCACAAAGTGCAAATAAAGGGGCAAAGTCCTCAACTCAGAGAAATAATCCTCAAGGATGTTGGGCAGAATGGAACTAAGAGAAACAACCCAATCTGACTGAGCAATGATCTTATTCCACAATTCTATTCTTCTTCCTCGAATTAATCTAATCTCAATTACTAGCTGAGGCAGAGAAGCTTCATGAGGGCTGATGTGAACTCTTAAGTGAGCTAACATCTGTGCACTAATTTCTTGCCATAAGCCTTTACAATTAGGAAAGACATGTCTTTACATTAATCTTTTACATGATGGTTGTTTTGTATGAGACAGTATGTCTTCTAGTCCTACATTTGGAATAATTTTTATTGCTAAGGGCCTAGCAATGTTTAAGTAGGGAGGAGTGATAACTGCACATTTTTTAGTGTTAAATTTCATACACATAGTAATTTTAGACATCTTTTATCTGTAAATAATGTGCAATTTGAGTTTAATTTTCATTTCATCCCTAAATAGATTTTTGAGCATATTAGTTTTGGTAGAACACATAGTAGATTCTCATTAAATAAATTCAATATATTTTGAATAATTTGACTAATTTTCTTTTTTTACAAACATTGTACATAAATAATATTTGATTTTATAAACATATTCTAGTTCATAAATAAAGTAGATTTTAAATGAATAAATATCCCACCCACTACAAATATGCCACATACCCCATCCAATTCCATCAATTAAATAAAAATCATTTTTAATCCCACCCCACCCACGCAATCCACTTAACCTATTTCTTTCTTCCCCTTTTGAAAACTTTTCTTCCTCAGATGGAAGCTGCTGGAAGCTTGTGAAGGGGCTGGCCCTGGTTCCTACGCAGATGGGGCTGGCTATGGCATCTGGTGTTGGCGCAGTTGGATCTGGGTGCGGGCTGGAGCTCGGCCGGTGCGATGGTGGAGGTGCTGCTATGCTCTGACGCGGGCTGAAGGGCAGGTGGATACGGCCAGGGTGTGCACGGCGGAGCCCTGGTGCGATGGGCGATGCAGGAAGCGGCCAGATCTGAGGTGGCGCACAGCGATGAAGGCTGTGCTGGTGAGGCGGGCCTACTGGAGCTAGTTCGGGTTTGGCGCGTGCGGATATGAAGCCAGAGAAGCTCAGGCGGGAAGTTGCTGTGGTTCGTGCAGAGCTTGGACCTGTGTGAAGCTGAGGCCCGGGTGTGTGTGCGAAGGAAGCAGGCTCGTGTGTGCTGATCTGGGAGGCGCCTATAAAGGGACCCCAAGGTCCTCTTCTCAGAGGGGCTTCACTAGTTGGATGTTTTTGGATTTTTAGCTAGTTTTTCTTTTTGCATTTTTTCTTCTGTTCTTCTTTCCTTTCAGCAGAGCAGGGGAGGGAGACGGGTTGAGATTTGTTTGTTTTGAGTTTTATGTTTTCCATTTCCATCTGTAAGGGAGTTTGGGGATTTCATTTCTTCCATCTGTGGGTGATTTGAGGGATTGGGAGAGATGAATCCAGAGGGCTTCTGTAATTTTATTTGAGCCTTGTCTTCAATTATGCTGTTGTTTGCTGTGGGGAGGTGGATCAGATCTGGAGTTGTTGTTGGGGTTGCCAGGATCGACTGTTTGTTCCTTATAGTTCTTTAGTTTGTTATGTGCAATTTTCTGAGTTCGATCCATTTGTTCGTTTCATTTGTGCATTGCAAGCGATCCAGGGAGCTTCTTTCATTTCATATGCATAAGTTTAAAAGCTCATACCTTTACTTTATTTACCTTACCATGTGCGGACCTTATCATCAAAGTGCAGTGTGTTACACAAGCCACCATGGAGCGCACTGATACGGCGTGTGCCTCCACGAGCAGGAGCGTGCCCGACCTGGAGGTAGCCTCACGTAGGGAGCAGTTGTCGACGTCGGTGGCTCGAACAGAGACGGTTGAGCGTGACCTCACTGCACGGGTGATAAATGCATGATTATTGATGATAATCATGATATTTTATTATCTTATGGTCCTTAAATTTACACAAACTCATTGTCACTTTATTACAAAAATGATAATTGATTAAATCTCTGTTGTGTTGTATTTGCAGGATTAATGGGCCAAGAAATGAAGTGTCAAATGGGCCAATGAATTCAATTGGATCAAGAGAGAATAATGAGAGACTTAATTTTTAAATATTCCATCTCTCTCTTTCTTTTTAAAAAAGAAACTCTTTATCATTTTTAAAACCCACTCTCCTATTTTTCAAAAATCTCTTTCTTTTAATCTCTCCTCCTTCCTCTCTTTCCTCTACTACTTTTAAAACTCTCTTTCTCTCTCTCTTGCTATTATTCTTTTCTCTCTTTCTCCCTTCTCCTTCTCCTCCCTCTCTCCTGTGCAGCCCCTTCCTCCTCTTTCTCTTCCCCTTCTTCTCTCTTTCTTCTTCTCCCTCTCTCCCGGTCTCTCTCTCTCTGTGGACGAAGCAGAACGGCAGCAGCAGCAGCCTGCCATGGGCGCCCGCACCAGCCGGCCCCCGCTGGGCCCCTGCGCGCTCGCCCGCCCACGCGCGGACGCGCTGCCCTGCGCCCAGGCCGCCCCGTGCCCCAGCGCCCAGGCCGCCCTCGCGCCCAAGCCCGCGCCAGGCCGCCTCCCCTTCTGCTGCTCTACGTGCATGCTTTTGCGTGCACGTAGCGCAGCAGCCCCACCGCGACGCCCTCTCTCTCTTCTCTCAGTGCCTCTCTCCCTCACGCGCTCTCTCTCTCTCTCTCTCTCCCTCTCTATCTATCGCTCTCTCTCTCTTCTATCCCGCCCTCTCTCTCTCTCACGTTTCTCCCTTCTCTCTCTTCTCTCCCTGTGCTCTCTCTCTTTTTTCTCCTCTCTCTCCTCTCTCCTCTCTGTTCTCTCCCTGTGCTCTCTCCCTTCTCTCTCTTCTCTCTCCTCTCGTCTCTCTTATTCTCTCTCTTATTCTCTTTATTTTAGTGTACTTGTCAATGGCTTTTGATTAGAATAAATCTTTGTGTTAAACAGTTTTTGTTGTTTAATAGATTATAGTTTTAAATAGTGTCTTGTGTTCTCTCATTCCCTCTTTATCTCTCTCTTTACTTATTTAGTATAGTTTAAATTTATTTCGTGCAACTTAGTCTTAATACTACCACGTTATTTTCTTAAACAAAAACTCAAGATTTTCAACTCTAAAATCACTCGGCTCTCACCACTTAACTATTGTCAAAATATTTAGTGTAGGCCGATAATTTTGAGATTGTTAGTCACGTGTTTAACGACGTATTCGTGGGCTATCAATTTTTGGCGCCGTTGCCGGGGAATTAGATTTTTAGTTTTGATAGTCTTTTTTTTGTATATATTCATGCTAACATTTTCTTTCTTTTTGTAGGTATCAAATAAAAAGTGAAAAATCCAGAAAATTGCAAAATTGAAGAATCTATCAGAAATCTATCACTAAAAGGGAGATCTGTAAGTAAAAGGGGCTATTTTGAAAAAAAAATCCAAAAATTGCACAAAAAAATCAGAAATAAAGGTAAGTGAGGTGAGTTTTCTTCTCTCTCTCACTCTTTCTATTTGTTTTACTTTCCAAAAGAACGAGGGATTGCGTTGGAGGTAAGTACCCTTAAAACCCTCTTGATTGAGTTTTTTTTTTTAGTTGCCATGTTAGATAATTCATTAAAAAAATAAAAAAAATCAATCACTTGAATCCAATAAAAGATGTTATGTCAAGATTAGAAACTTTCCATCTTTAGGGCATGCATCATTTAGACTTTCATCTTTTGGTAAGTTTCTTTTTTGAAAAGTTTCCTTTCTTGTCGAAGATTGCTGGAGGCAAGGTGAGAATCTTAACTTTCTTTAAAACATGATCATGCATTGCCATGCTTGCATAGAACCCCTTGCCTGATTTTGTGGTGTGCACATCATTTCTAAAATAATTTAAGGGCAATTTCCTTAACAAGATAAGGTGGGGATTTGATCACCCTTCCTTAGCCCACAAACCACAACTTCCTGCATCTTTTGCATTCCCAAGCCTAATAAAAGGCAGTAGACATTCAACCTGGGGTTCACAATGAGATTTTGGTCCACCTAGTCCCACTATCAAGTTTTGGAAACTGGTGTCTAAGGCTAGAGGTTAAGTGGCGAATGCCTAAGCGGGAAAGTGGTTCTCTAATTAGGTCCCTACGGAAGTAGGGGGAACCTCCCACTACCCCACCTCTTACCTGGCCAGTGGACATACATGTTAGTGGACTTAGGTTGGGTTTAAGACACTTTGTGAGAAAGCTTACTTTTAGATCCCAGATCCCTAGGTCATTTAGGTTAATTGTTTGCAACTTATTTATCTCTGCCTAAAAAAAAATAAAATCTAAAATTACAATAAAAAAGAGAGAAAAAGTCACATTTTTCTCATTCACAATCATATGTGGGCCAACCCAGCACATTATATAGGCCATGGCCCAAACCAATTTTCATCTTTCATTCAACGTGGCCCAGCCTACTTTGAAAATACACATTTCTTGTCAGCCCACTTTGAAAGTACATTCCCGAGGGTGGCCCAACTCTCAGATTTTACCCAAGATCAGGCCCGCCATACTAATTTGTTCCATAATGTGCCATCTTTCACCCAAACAGAAACACAATATTTTCAAGGGCCTTTCACCTCCACTCCTTACCCAAAAGATGAACAATATGTCCCTCCTACAGAATTGAGTTGGCTTTACCAAGATCCACAAGGGGAAATTCAAGGACCCTTTCTTAGTGCTGAAATCATCTCATGGTTCAATGAAGGAATCTTTAGTACTGATCTGCTGGTGTGCTTAAAAAATGCTCCTGAAGGCACACCCTTCCAACCACTTGGAGAAGTAATGCCACATTTAACACTTAATGATCAACCTATTCTGTCCCAAGCCCAAAGTCCACCTATCTACAACTTTCAACATTGGGTCCAATGCCAAATTGACATTCATGATCACGGCCATCATGAGGGGCAACATGCATATCCATGGCCCACTCATACATCTCCCTCGCAATCAGGCATCTTTGATGATCAATTTGAGCAATTTATGCAAAAATTTCATGATAATCAACAAGGCTTTGAGCAAACATTCACCCAACAACAACAAGAATTAGAGCAATCCTTTGTCAAAACTGACCTCTTGATTACTCAACTGATGGAAATCAGAAGGAGGCAAGATAGTTAGTCACCATGTCAACCCATTGACAATCATGCACATCATTATCTTGACTGTGACCAACAATTTGACTATGAAATTCCATCCACAACTTCTCAGTCCAACATGATTGTGGACACGCCCACTTGGAAAATGAGTGATAATATTAATGAGTCAAATCAGGAGGAGATGGGTGCCACTGAAAATCAATCCAAAGTCTTGGCCCAACTTGAAACTGATCATCAAGAAGACTCTATCCATAATGTCATACTTGAGGAAAGCTCTAGTGAGTTAGCTGCACTCAAGTTGGGAGGAGACAAAAAAAATGTCATCTAGATGTTAGGTCCAAGTTTGATGTGACATTGTTTCAAGTGGATGACAGAGAAGATGTGAGTGTGGAGAAAGAGCTGGGTGTAATCATCAATCATTCTTCTTGGGTAAGAGAAGAATTAGAAATTCTGTCTGAAGTCCACATTGACTGGGTCTCTCTTGATGTCGACAAAGACATGGAACTCCTACATCTCCTTGATCTTGGCAAATCCTACATGTTCATAGACATACTACCATTAGCTGATTGGTCAACTGCACTTGAACCTTTTAAGCATCATTGTGTTGAAAGTCATATCCATTTCATTCCTGATCATGCTACTATTTTTGACTCAAGTCAGCCTGTGGAGTTCAAGCAATCCTCTGAGCATCCAACTCAATCTGACCTTAATATCATGAAAGAGGATCTGAAAATGGAAGTTGTGGGTGAAAAGGATGAAAACAATAAAGTCGGAATTGATGTGTTCAACACATATAAAGATTTTAAGTGTCCAAATGAATATTCCTTAATTGAAGATATGATCTTGAATACCCCAATTTCTTTATCATTTAATGATATGAAGGGTAAGTTTGGCCCACTTTACCCACCATGGCTGGTGATGCCTGTAGACACCCGGTTCCGACTAATGGGTTGAACCACATTTCATGTTATCCTAGTTAGCCCATAGTTGGTCACTCATCTTGAGCCCATCATTAGCCTTGATTGAGCCCATTAACCATTTAAAATTGCCTTGAGATCCCACCCATTATTATTTTGGAGAGTCCGTGTGCAATTATAACTCATATCTGTTGTGTGATTGGCTGATAAATCCAAAATAATCCGATTTCCTAGTCGCAACATATCGTAGCGCCGCGACTCTAGTCGCGACGGCCCTGGACGCTGTGACAGCCCATGCATAATATCCATGCACGTGGGCTTACTGTCGCGACTCCCCGACCCGCCGCGTCTCTAGTCACGTCCCTACGATACGCCGCGACAATGCCTGAGCGCACCAGACTCCGCAACAACCTCCCATTTATCCTCTTATTGATCCAGCTTTATCCCTAGGAGATATCTCCACCCCTTTGGGCGAGATTCTGGCCCTGGGGACTCTTGTGAGGATCCCTTGGACTCTCCCTTGTAGTTTTAAAAGGCCATTATCTCCCATTTCGAATTTTGACCTTTTTTGAAGAGATAATATCACCCATTTCTCTCTCATGGCTCTATAAAAGAAAGGCACCTCCTCAAGGACGGGGGCCTCATTTTGTTACCCCGAAGGGCTACCGAAACTTCCTTTGATAGATACTTAGCCACGCAGCCACCCTTCTCCTCCATTTCCTTCACATCTTTCTCCACCAAAGCAACCCATTTCATCATCTATGAAGAACGGGACGTGAGAAGGGCGACTTCAGCACTCTCCTGAAGCTTTTGGATGATCCTTCGAGCTGCAATCACACCAAGGAGTCGCCCTAATGGGGCTCACTCTCTCCCTTTCCTTTTCTCCTTCTTTTGCATGCATTTTTCATGTTATTCTTAGATAGAACATGTTCAGCACACACCCACATTTTCCTGTACCTAAAGGGGTTTAAAAACCACTCCCTCAGGTCCGTTCCCTCCATGCTTCACATTTTTCTTTCATTTAAGAATAGTTACTTCACTTAACATAGTCTAACATGGTTTTATTTCTTGTTTTCATTGTTTTGGAAAGCACCCAAGTGAAGATCCACGAGGAGCTCTCATCCTCTAGCCAGCTGGAGGACGGGAAGAAGGTCCCATCCATCATCTCCTGCACAGAAGAGAACGTGACGGTGAAGGGCGACGCGACAAGGAGATGCATCCACCAAGGGCAACGCGTTAACATTGTTGTTACGACCACTAAGGCCTCCGCGACATCAGGTTCGCCCTAGTTCTCTCTCCTTTTCCTAGCTAAGTTAGCCGTCTTCATTTTTATTCATAAGGCAGCTTGCTAGGTGGCGATCACAATCCATGTTCACACACCACTAGTTATAGCACTTGTTCGTGTCGGGGGGGGGGGGGGGGGGGGGGCGTCAATCCCCGTGATTACACCTTTTGGCGATCACGGTGGGACCTTCACTGCCACCCTCGTGGATTTTGACTGCTTGCTTGCCATGTTTTCTTCTTTGTTTCTCATGTTAATGCCCTATTAGTCTCTTTTTCTTCATTCCCTGTGTTTTTTCGTGTTATGTTCTTGTCGGGACCTATCGTGGCAACGCGATCAGGTCGCCTCATTTACCGAGGATGCGTTAACAGATCAGCCTCCTCTTCCTTCTATCTGCCTTGTCTTGTTCCTATCAGATCATGTATCCTTGTGATATCTCTTTGTATCATATGCTGTCGCGTTTCCGAATGTTGAAATCCTGCTAGAGACCGGATTTTCCTTTTATTTTTACTTGTAAGATTTCGGTTCTAGTCGCGGCGTATCGCGAGGACGCGATAAGGTCGCGTCGTGGAAGGGAGTCGCGTTATCAGGTATGCTTTGTATGTTACTGTTTGACTCATGAATCGGTTTCTATGTGCTTCTTGGTCCATGTGGAATTGATTCACTATTTTTGTGTCTGTTCTCATTTGATAGGGTAGTCTGTTTGAGTTAGTTGAAGACCTCTTAGTGTTTCGGGCTTTTGTTCCTATCGCGGCAGGTCTCCCTGTCGCGATAAGGTTGCGGTTTACACGGCCGCCGCGACTCCCCCCGAGGGCCATTTGGTCACCCTGTTTGATTCTCATCTATCATCTGTGCATACATTTCGGGCATTTAGGCCCATTGCATATGCTATTGAAGCCCATTTATTTAGGTCCCCCCTTGGATGAGTGAGTCCTCTCACCTACGAGCACTCGTAGGCTGACTCGGGCCCACCTTCCGAGGACCTCCGTAAGACCCCGTGACCGTACGCACGTTGCGGTTCGCCGGGCTGGTTGTACCAGTTGCACCCCTTAGTTTGAGCCACTCCTTTGCGTGTGAGTATACCATTCCTTAGCTTCACCGGAGGACTTGAGTCCATACCCATTAAGGTCCACTTGATCGAGTGACATCCTCTTAATTAATTCATCTAAGGGTCAAGTTCAAACCTTAAGAAATTTGTGCTTTAAACATGACAACTTGAGTGTTCATCCCTCCTCCTCTCAGTCTTTCTTGCTGTGATTGAGTCTAGGTTTTGTCTGTGTCCCCCCCTATTAGCCTTGGGGGGGTGTATTCGTCATTGTTTAGGGAGATCGAGTCAATCCCCTTCTTTCTTTGTATCTTATTATAATCCCCTCTTCGACATGGACCAATTTCGGGTCCTTGCCGAGGATGCTCTTCCTCTCGGGTTGCTCGAGGAGGTGGCCCAACCCTCTATGGCCACGCTCCCGGGGCATATCCAGCCTCCCTCCGTCACTGGGATTCGATCCCGTCCTGCCTCTCCTCCTGGGGGTGATGACCCCCACTCGCAATTCAGCCAGCTTCTTCCACACCTCACTCCGAACCAAGTCTGAGAATTTATAGCTGCCGCCAAGGGGAAACAACCTTTATCTCCCCGGGGTAAGAGTTCAGTCCGACTGGCGGATGCCTCCGCCCATGTCGCTTCAACACCTCACCTTCCTTTATCAAGGGCAAATCCTACACCCCTCCGCCCTCGGGCCATCCATTTTTCGGAACCGAGCTACCTTCCTCCGCGAGAGGTCTGGCCTCGATCTCCCCAACCTACCTACTATACGGCCGAACCAGCTCCCCTTCCCCGTGAGAGGTCTCACTCATTCGAGCAACCTCGTTCCCTCATTTCTGCGCATCAAGTCCAGTCTCCCTCTGACTTCCTTGCGGAGTGGACGAGCATGAAGAAGGAGCTTCATGACCTCCAGAGGCAAATCGATCCTCGGAAGGTAGCTGATATTGCCCTCCCATCCTTCCAGTACCTCCGGGTGCCACCCCAGTTAGAGCTCCCTGTCTACCGGCGATACTCTGGGGTAGGGGACCCTTATATTCATCTGAAAGACTTTGTCTACGAGTCGGCACCACACAAGTATGACCGCCACCTCATGGCATACTTGTTTAGAAAATCCCTGGATGGTCCGGCTTTGGAATGGTTCTACTCATTGCCCCCCGAGGAAGCCGAGGATTTCCAAATTGTTCAAGAGAGATTCCTACAGCAATTCCAAGATCGGGTGGGACCCGAATATTCTTTTGTTGATCTGGTAGCTGAGAAAATGAAGCCAGAGGAGGAATTCTCCACATATGCTGACCGGTGGCGTTCTTTGGCCGCCAAGGTCCGTTGCCCAATGCCTGAGGAGGAGAAGGTGAAGTTGTTGATTTCCAATGCCACTCCAACCTACCGAGCTATTTTGGCCATGAATGATATTTCTACCATGCACCAGCTATATAGCCGAGCCTGTTTCATTCAGACCCAACTTAAGGACTCGCCTATACACTCTATGTTTGAGACCCCCAAGGCCCGTTACACCAAGAAGCCGCAAGGCCCAGTCACCGAGGGGATCCAAACCAATGAACAAGTGGGTGCAATTAGCAATCCCCAAAGGCCCGGTAGGTAGGTCTCCCTACACCCAGCAAGCCCATCAACCATGGAACAACAACAACAATAGACAGCCACCTCCCCAAGGACAAAATCCTCCACAAGATCAGCGCCAGTACTCCCAAGTCCCTCCACCTCAAAATGGCTACACCGCTAGGAAGCCTAATGGACCCAAAAGAGCCCAATACCCTCCTTTGCCCAAGTCCGTGGCCGACATCTTTGCCGCCCTCATGTCCCTGAATGCCCTGAGACTTCCTCCTGAGAAGGCAACTGGAATATGGAGGCCGATCAAACAAAGTACTGTGTCTACCACCGCCATCCGGGCCATAATGTGTCGGATTGTTTTCATTTCTGGGACATGATATATGATCTTCATGAGCAAAATAAAATTGACTGGGCAGAGATGAAAAGATTAATCCAGACTCTGAAGGACCAGCAGGGTCAGAGGCAACAACAGCAACAGTAGAGGCGACAGCAGCCGCCGCAGCAACAGCAACAACAGCAACAGCAACAACAGCAGGAATACCAACCCTTCCAACAACAATATCAGCAACAGCAGCAACAACAGCAGCCGCAGCAGCCGGCGAATGACCTTGGCATAATTCGCAACCCCATGCCACAACATCAGCCCGCTCCAAACCCCCAGCCGGCTCCACCACCTCCTCCACCCGCACATGTTAACCCTGTCGTCCACCATTCACCACCAGAGGCTCAGTGGGCCTTCGATGATGAACATGAAGTGGGCCAGCTCCTGGTTATTTCCCACGTCACACCCACTACCCCCGCGCCTACATCCACCGCACCTCCCTCCTTCATGCCCCACATTGCTACCATCACCTCACCATTCTATCCCCCCGTCATGTCACCCATTATCCCTCCACCCAGCAACATCCCTTTCTCCCCTACGCCAGCACCCTTACTACCCAACCCTTCTATCCTTGACACCACGACCCTTCCACTCCACCATAATCTTGCCCTCCGGAGCGGGCGAATGTTCCATCGGATGTACCCTAACATATCCATGCCAGGTCAACCAGCCGAACAAACCAACAACCAGCAGCAGCAAGATATGGAAGAAATCGATCCAGCTCCGGGGACTCAATATGATATCCTGAAGTATTTGGATCAAACCCCCGCCAAAATTTCCATACTAGAGTTAATCAAAAGATCACAGACTCATCACGACACCCTAAGGGCCTTTCTGCAAAGGGTCATGGTTAGTGAAGACATGAACTCGGATAATCTACCTTCAGGGCTCTCGATTGTAAACAAAGGACCCACTATTACCTTTTCTGATGGTGAATTGGCTGCCCCAGAAGCCCGAAAAATGCCCTTATGTGTGACACTAACCATAAACAAAGTGGCCGTCGATGCAGCTCTAGTGGACATGGGAGCCTCTATCAATGTTTGTCCATTAAGCACCCTTAGAGCGTGCAATATATCGGAACGCCAACTGCAGCCCACCCCCACCACAATCGCTGCTTATGACAATTCACGACGTGCCTGCCATGGAGTCATCACATTACAAGCAGAATTGGGGCCACTAGTCATGTCAGTGGAGTTCTATGTATTGAACTTTGATCATACTTACAAGGCCATCTTAGGGCGCCCATGGATTGAATCATTAGGGGCAGTGTCATCTACAGCGCATCAGTGTTTGAAGTTCCCCTTCCAAGGACGAATAGTCAAGGTGAAAAGCGTGGCAACGACACATACAGTAGAGGCAGTTGAGAGGGTGCTGCCATCAGTATGGCCATCCAATAAGCCCGTTATCTCTGTGCTTGATGTCAACTATGCTTGGGCCTATACTTTCTCTTCTAACCGCCCAATTCGGTCTCCCCCTATAATGGCAGCCAGGAGAGATGTGAGCACAAACCTATAAAGGGGTGGGATATCATGTTTAGACTGGGTTATCAGTCAGGAAAAGGCCTGGGTGCCCATCTCCAAGGGAGAACCAAGACTGTGGCCAGCACCAAGAAATTCACAAAACATGGCCTGGGATACTCAGAATGGGCTGCTTTCTCATTTCCTTCACAGTCGGATCATGGCCCACTTACCTGGTCTTTGTATGAACACTTCGTCAGAGGGCCCGTGCAGCTCGGATACAACACAACTACAGAGGCGCTAAAATCAGCTTACCAGTCCTTAGAAGAGCAGCGGCCCAATAAGAAGAAGAGAGTCGAGGCGAGTACAGAGGACCCAGATCAAGAAGATGTCATCTCATCAGTCGGTCTCCTATTTGAAGAACCAGAAGCTGGGGCAGAAGAGTCAGAATTGGAAGACCTTGTTTCTGCAGTCAATCGTCTGTTCAGCGAAGGAAACGTGCCACAAGTAGCCGTATTGTCAGCATCAGCAACCACCACCAAGCGACAGTTGCTTGGATTTGGTGAGGACACTCAACCAACCAGCTCAACTGTTTCAGCAAGGGAGCTTTGGCTAGGGTTTTCCCGGCCTCCCATTCATCTTATTTCATCCATGCTTGTTTATAATTTTGATGTTATTCCCGTGTCTCCCCCTTTTATTATTCAATTCTCTCCCAACGTCGTTGAGGCATTAATTCGCCCTTCACCCCTCTTCACCATTTTCTTTAATGGCTCGGTCCTATCTTTCTCCCAGAGCCTTTTAATGTAATGTAGTTTCTTTCGTCAAAAAAAAAAAAAGAGAATCAGAAAATCCAAAAAAATAGAAAATCCAAAAAATCCAAAATATGTGTGTTCATCTTCTCTCATCTTTCATCGGACAGCGATCCCCATCTTCCTCCTCCTCTTTCTTCGAATGGCGATCCCCGTTCTCTCCTTCCCTATTCATTAGACGGCGATCCCCGTCTTTCCACTCTTTTCTCCCTGCTTTCTGCCTCCAGCTGTTGATTTCCCCTACTCCCTTGACGGCGATCCCCGTCATCCCTGCATTTTCCTCTGCTTCGACGGCGATCCCCGTCACCCCGCACTCCTGCTCTCCTGCTTTGATGGCGATCCCTGTTACCCTGCACTCCTCCTCTCCTCTCAGGCGGCGATTCCCGCTCTTCTCCTCTTTCTGTACAAACTGTGCCTTCGTCTGACTGACTGACATAGTCACATTGGGCATTCTGGGCGAGTGGCCTTCTGTTCCCCCGCGCCCCATTTCTGCATCCGGCACCCTGAGCTCGGGTGGCCCGCCTCTTCCTCCAGCCCCATCGGAGGACCCTCACGGCCCTGCTGTAATCACAGGGATTGTGCTTCCCCTCGACATGCAAACACATATTAAATCTAATGGCATGGAAATATGGATGTGATCGCCACCTAAATAGTTGCCTAACGAGAATAGAAATATCTAGGCTAACTACTCTAGGAAAAGGAGAGAGAACAGGGGGTGTACCTCATGTCGCGGTCGTCATGGGTACCACGATAGTGCTGTTAACGTGTCGTCCTGGATGGACGCGTCTCTCTGTCACGTCACTCTCCACCGTCGCGTTCTCTTCTGTGCGGGTGATGATGGATGAGACCTTCTTCCCGTCCTCCAGCCGGCTAGAGGATGAGAGCTCCGCGTGGATCTTCACTTAGGTGCCTGCCAAAACAACGAAAACAAGAAATAAAACCCTATTAGACTATATTAAGTGTAGTAGCTATTCTTAATGAAAGAAAGAGGCGGAGCATGGAGGGAACGGACCTGGGGGTGGTTTTAAACCCCTTTGGGTGTAGGAAAACATGGGTGTGTGTATGAATATGCTCTATCTAAGAACAACATGAAAAATGCAGGTAAAAGAAGAGAAAAGGGAAAGGAAGAGGGTGAGCCCCATTAGGGCGACTCCTTGGCGTTGTGGCAGCTCGAAGGATCATCCAAAAGCTTCAGGAGAGTGCTAGAGTCACCCTTCTCACGTCTCGTACTCCATAAATGATGAAAATGAGGTGTTTTGATGAAGAGGGATGTGAGGGAAATGGAGGAAAAGGATGGTTGCGTGGCTAAGTATGGTTGAGGAGAAAATTTGGCAGCTCTTCGGGGTGGTGATGAAGCTCTCCCCATCCTTGAGGAGGGGCCTTGTTTATATAGAGCTTGGAGTGAGAAAATGGTGATATTATCTCCTTTAAATGGCTCAGAAATTAAAATGGGAGATAAAGCCTCATTAAAAAATGGATGGAGAGTCCTTAGGAATGGAAAGGAGAGTCCCTAGGGCCGGAATCTCGCCCCAAGGGGTGGAGATAATCCCTAGGGATTAAGCTGGATTCATAGGAGGATAAATAGGGGGCGATTATGGTGGCCAGAGGGTTCGGCCGTTGTCGCGGCGTATCATAGGACCGCGACTAAGAGGCGACGGGGCGGGTCGACGCGACATCATTAACCACGTGCATGGATAATGCATGGGCTGTCGCGACAGCCAGAATCGTCGTGACATAGAGACGTGTCGCCACGGTGCGTCGCGACAATAAACTCGAAATAATCGTGAATTATCAGCCAATCACATGATAAGATAAGAGTTATTAAGCCCCAAGGACTCTCTCAAAGTGATAATGTGCGGGATTTCAAGGCATTTTAATGGTTTAATGGGCTCAAAACAAGGCTAATGATGGGCTCAAGGTGAGTGACCAATTAGGGGCCCACTAAGATAACAAGAAATATAGCTCAGCCAATTAGCCAGCACCGGGTGTCTACAGATTGCCCCTCCTTGGTTTCCTCTTTGCAGGGTAGCGAAGCGGAAGTAGAGTGGAGGTGTCACGAAGTGACGGCGGAATGGAGATGACACGGAGTGGACTGAAAAGTGGGAGCCAAGGTAAAGAGACACCCGGTCTAACTAACAGGCAATTGGAATCTTCGTGAAAGCCCCGAGTCAGCTGCTTGAGCAGAATGCCAAGAAGAACACAAATCTGGACGAGAAGGAGAAAAGAGGATGATCAACCCCTCGATTGAGAGGTACCCTAGCCGACTGGCCTGCAGGTTTCGTTTTGGAGGGACATGTGCGTGCCAGGCAGGTAACTCATGACTCTGTCCTGGGAGCGGTTCGCGACCAAAACGGATCAAAGAAAAAGGAAAATTTGGATGGGTAATCCAGACAGGGAAGTTCTTGTCATACTGACGGGAATAACTCACTTGGAGGCAATCCTTCCAAT
Organism: Colocasia esculenta; assembly: GCA_014218235.1. Lineage (NCBI taxonomy): Eukaryota > Viridiplantae > Streptophyta > Magnoliopsida > Alismatales > Araceae > Colocasia > Colocasia esculenta. The sequence goes on along the minus strand of CM024753.1, from coordinate 66,221,771 downwards.
TTGGAGTGGAATTGAATTTCTTGTTTTGAAGCTGGATAATGATTGGGCACTCAACAAGGGCTCATCAAGAGTCTAGAATAAGTCAGGGAAGCTCAAAGTCCTACATGATGCATGCTGGGCTAAATAAAAGAAATTATCAAAACGAATGCAAACAAAGAGAGAAAATAAAAAATATATTAAGGATAATATTGTTAAGTCAAAATAAGGATAGGTCAAGAGACTACCCACAACCGCAGTGCAGGCCTGAATCTATCATCCCCGAACTTAAACAACTTAACAGCCTATCCATCGATTAGCAATGTGCACCTAGATTATCATTGTTTTTGGTAGAGGGGAACTCAAATCTCACAACACATTGAGAACCAGATGGTCCTTGAAATGATATAATAAGTAGGATATCATACAGTAATGCGAGGAGTAGGGATAGAGATACAATACCTAACTTACCTGTGACGAAGTCCACTTTTTTTTTTTTCTGATTTTTTGAATTTCTGATGATTTTTTGGTTGTTGTTTTTTTTTTATAAGAAACAAACACAATGAGATAACAAACACAACAATTATAAATAATCAAACAACATATATACACAGTACAACGATGAAAACAACCCCTCAGGTAGAGAGGCGACGTCCTGGATGACCACGACAATGTCGCATCGTAGCGCCCTGTAACGACCTGGTCGCGTCAGATCGCGGTGTCGCGACTCGGATAGAGCTCGGAATAACCAGGAAACCGTAGTTCACCCTTATCCTAAGACATCTAGATTAAAACTAGTACTCCTAAACCTCTTCTAATCTTATCCTAACACCTAGTTTCAGGATTAGAGTGGGTTTCTAACTCTTAAGACTCTATAAATAGAGGGTTTGGGAGTGCTAATCCCGTAGCTAATCTCCTCCTTCCTCTTTTCTTCCAGATTCAAGCTTTTCCCCTCTCTTTTGCAGACATGAAGAGGAAGCTTTCTGCATTCCAGGAGGATATTCCTCCCTACTCTGGCCCAAAAGCTGCTAGGGACTCATATGCCGATCTGAAGCAACTCTCCGCCATCCCGGGGCACATCTACACGCGCCCGAAGCTCCAAGTAAGTGGTTTTTTCTTCTCATGTTCTGAACTTTCTGCACTATACTCTGTTTTCCCCTATTTTGCTTTTCCTTTCTCCTCCGTTCTTCATGTTTCTTCTTCTATTTCAGATCCTCCCTAGACAAAGGCGGTTCTCAAAAGTGCCATGGCTAGTGCCCATGCTCGAGCTATTGCCACCTACGTCTATTGGCCACTTGAAGGAGTGGGGGCTGTCCACCGTCTTTGTGCTGGCCAAGAATTACAACAAGATGGTGCACGTGTGGGAAAGTGTCATGGCAATGATGGAGCTGTGGCATCCGCAAACAAACACGTTCGTCTTCCCCGGGTTTGAAGCGACGATTCTTCTAGAGGAATTGGAGATCATGCTCGGCCTTCCACGCTATCAAAGGGGCGAAGAACCGACAATTTCCTACACAGTGGAGCAAATCAACTCCTGGAGCATCTTGTCATACATTACCACAAGGAAAACCGACCTCTACTCCATAACGAGTGGTATGCACATCCACCTTCTTCCAATCGCACAGTGGATTACCTCCCAATGCAAACGGAAGACCAAGAACTACGTTGCCATCGCCAAGGTAGCCGCCATATGCATTTGTGGCATCATACTCTTCTGGAATCTGACGACGCCATCTCTTTTGGCAACCTTAGCATTATTGACTCCATTTCTGAAGGTATGAATATTGGGCAAGCTGTCTTGGGTTTCTGTATGTCGGCCTAACTTCTGCAGTGCTCGGGGGTCCTTTCTATGGGTCGGTTATCGCCCTCGAGTTATGGATGGGAATGCACATCCAATTCCGAACGGCGGGAGACGTGACCACGGAGTGCAAAACGATGCTGAACCATCCATTGGCGTACGTGGGAGGGCGACTTCATATGAGCACTCGAGCTTGGTGCAAAACAACTCAAGTGAAAGGAATACAAGCATGGCGCGAGTACCTCCGCAATTTGACCGTGGCCGAGTTTGACATGCGCCCCCGATTCATGCATGGCCGGATAATCCACCTCCCCCAACGCACCGGGCTCGCCTTGAGGCTGCTGGGCAACGAAGCATTAGTTTCCTACAATCCAGACCGTTGCTATCTTCAATGCGGTGCGGCTCGCATGGTGGTTCCGATTCTCTCACACTTCCCGCCCATCCAAGAGAGGAAAAGAGGTGATGCACAGAATGAACGCGACATGCGCAGCGCATTCGTTCACTGGGAGGGATGCGCGATGAGCGCAATTCAAGCTGAGGTGGAGGAGGACGATAACGTGATCAGAGAATATATCGAAGCTTTGAAGGAAATTCAGCCAGTGGTGAGAACCAATTGTTTTGATTTGATTTGATTTGTAGGCAAGATGGTAGCTAGGAAAGGACTTGTAACATCTTACTTGATTGCATAGAAAGAATTAGAGCATGTAATGACTTGGGTTTGAATGAATAGAACTGAATTTTTCTATAAACGCATTAGACTCTGTTGGTGTCGCGGCGGTAGTGGGTGTCGCCTTTATGTCGTGCCAAGCGGGGCGTCACGACTCTGTCGCGATGGCCCTAAGTGTCGAGACATGAACGCGACTGCCCGCTACGTCGCGTCAAGAACCGACTTGTTCAAAATTCAAACAGCTCTCTTCTTTCTCCTTTCCGTCTATCAACTTCCCAAAACCCCAAACCTTCTAACCCTCTTGCAACCCCCTCACCCTTTGCTCACTTCTTGACCTTCTCTTTGTCTTCCAATACTCAAAGATCACCCGAGATTGCAATGGAATGAGGAAAGGACTCAGGCGAGGGCTCGTCCCGCAGGAAGAGACAGGCGGAGCGTCGGAGCTCCCGGTGCCGGGTGGCGGATCCTCTAGTCGAGGAGGAAGTGCTCGAGGTCGAGATGGAGGAGGAGGTGGATGTGGATGCTCCGACGATGAATGAGGAGGAGGAGCGGAAGAAACGGGCCAAAGCCATGAAATCGGTAAGAAACTCAACCTTAAAACCTTGTATGATCATAGAATAGAGGTAGACGGAGCCCCTAGAGGGCGTATGTAGGGCGAAAAGCCCGAGAAAAAGAGGATCAAACAAAGGAGGCTCCGGCCGGTTTGGTTCTGAGAACGCGTCAGCCTGACCTGCCGCGACATCGTGTCACGGCGGGGCGGGGCGTCACGACCATGTCGCGGCGCTCCAGGTCGACGCGACCTTATCGCGGCCTTGTTGGCCAACGCGATAAGGTCGCGGTGGCCCGCTTTGATGCGACATGGTCGTGGCTGCCATGGCTGCCGCGATCTCAACCAAACACACAAAAAAGGTTTTAATTGAACTTGAATGCATCTGCAGGGTGAGATGAGGGCCCGAGCATCGTGGATTGTAGTGTTGGCGGTTTTCCTGGCATTCCCCCCTTTTCAGAGAGAGAGGGTAGAGGAGATGGGGTTCGGAGAGATCCTCAGGATGGATAGGATGAGGGAGGATCCGGCCCTTACTCAGGCTCTGCAGAGCAGGTGGGACACAGAGGCGACCGCCTTTGCATTCCCATGGGGGCACATGATCCCCAGTATTGAGGATGTGAGCCGGATCACGGGGCTTAGGATCTATGGGCAGGCTGTGAGCGGATATACCTACCCTTGCTACCATGACCTGGCTGAGAGACTGTTAGATCTACCCGTGGAGCGTAGGTTTCCTTAGTTCCTAGGGTACCCCTCTAGGAGAGCCTAGGTCTGTTCGATGTGGGGAAGGTAGCGGGGGAGAGTGACGATGAGCACCTAGATAGGCTGACCCGAGTGAGCCGGAGGGAGTTAGCTAGTGAGCCTGGGGCGCAGGCAGACTTGGACCTACGTCATTTTCTTGTGCTCTGCCTTGGCAGACTTTTGTTTGCCACGAGGGGCGACGCAGTCCATTGTCTGTTCCTGTCGTTGCTAGAGGACCTGAGTGAGGTAGGGGGGTATGTCTGGGGAGCAGCCTTCCTAGCTCATCAGTTCGATAGCTTGGGGCCTCGGAGCGACAGACGTCGACCAACGGATTATTCCCCTTCCTCCAGGTACGCACTTTCTCCTTAACCCTTGCTTTGAACTGCTCCTTGCCATAAACTGCCATCTAACTTGATTCTTATCTTGCAGGTCTGGGCCTATCTACACCTCCCAGCTTTGAGGAGAGGAGAGCTTGCACGACCGGCTCTAGTACCCATTGCACGCCGTTGGGGCCCCATCCGGGATTCCCGCAGCCTCGAGGACCAACTTGAGCGTCTTCAGGAGGCCATAGACAGCTACCCCTACCTGGATGTAAGTAGCCCTTAATCTTTCCCTTTGCATAAATTATTCGCTTGATTCAATTGCTTGATGACGGATTAGATCTGCCCCTTTTTCGCAGGTGGTTTAGCAGCCATATCTTGGGGAGAGTGATGAGGGACAGCCCTGGTTGGTGCAGGCCCACCCCTACTTTGGTAGGTCAGTGTGGTTGCATGCGCTAAACCTTGTGCTACCTCTTCACCTGCACCTTTGTCAGCGCTCCCTCGGACTCTGACAGAGTGCCGTGGAGTTCCCTGTCTGGGACCGCTTCCGCCGACCGGGTCGGAGCTTCCGAGGGCTTCACGACACGACAAACTGGTGCGAGCGGGCGAAGGAGCAGATCAGTAACTGGGAGCGCAAAGGAAAGGCCGTCAAATCCGACGCAACCACCGAAGATGCGTACGCTTTGAAGTATGGCGGCAAGGTATACAAGAGCGCCCGACACCAGGTAAAACTCCTAAACCTCGACTCAGTGAATTTGGATTTATGGAATTGAGCTGATGATTTGACAATGCATTGCAGGTGGATGTAACTGGCGAGATTGCATCGCTCCGAGCCCTGCTTTACTCAGCGGTGCAAGATCGGGAGGTAGCACAGAGGCAGACAGTGGAGCTGGTAAGTACCCACCCCAACTTCGGTCTTTAATCTAATTCAAGCAAATTTTGGAAACTGACATGCCTTTGTGCACAGCGGAGTGAGTTGGAGAGAGTGAGGAGCACCGGAGCAGGCGGTGCTTCCTCTTCTCGGAGTGCAGGGGGCTCTCCATCGCTTCTGGAGGCCCGGCTGGCGGGGGCGGTGCTGAGGGCTGAGGAGGCTCAGAGGCACGTGGAGGAGCGGGTAAGTGTAATGGAATTTCCGATTGATTATTTTTAGCAATTGATTATTGACTGATTTTTCTAATGCAAGAGAGAGATTTACAGCTCACCACGGAGCACGCCATGGATCTCCAGGGTCATAGGGACCAGCTCCGGGGAGAGAGGGACCAGCTGCGCACTCGGGCGGAGGCGGCTGAGGCGCAGGTCGCGGAGGCGACGAGGGAGCTGGCGGCGTTGCGGGTGCAGAGGCCGCCCAGAGACCAGGAGGAGATCACCCGACTGCGCGCGGAGCTGCTGGCGCAGCAGACGGTGGCACGGAGCCTCCAGCAGATCGTGACGGACATAGGCCGTTCACGTAGCAGGAGCCGGAGTGGTGCGAGCGTCAGCAGGGCGACCGGCGCCTCTGTAGGACAGTATCTGGCAGGTTCCTCCAGTAGACGGAGGAACGAGGGGGAGGAGAGGCGCCGCCAGGGTGAGGGTAGCGCCCAGGGCGGCAGAGATGGTGGCGAGATGCCGCCACCTCCAGACAGGCAGGAGGGATCCGGGGAGAGTGGTGGTGGACAGTGAGGAGATATGTGAGCCACCTCCCCTTTATCTTTTGTACATATTGTTCATATCTTAGTGGAACTTTTGCTTATGGAATGAATGGTTTGTTTATTGACACGAGTGTGAAATAAGATTCAGACACGGGAGAGAGAGAGAGAGATAGAGAACACTGAGTACGGCGTTGTATATCTCTTGAAACTACCTGCCCCTACACACATAGCAAAACAAGTCAGATCTGCTCTTTGGCTCAGCCCCTTGCGTTTAGATGAATTTAACTTTGCAATTGTCAAGAGGTTGAGCCTTATTAAACAAGGAGAAAAAATAATGCATGCTGAAAGAAAGCGGTATGTACACACATTCTTTTTTTTTTTTGAGATTATCTAATTTTGATTTTTTTTTATTTTTGAGATTTTCTAATTTTTTTAAATTTTTGAAAATTTTGAAATTTTGATTTTTTTGAGCTTTTGAAATTTCTGATTTTTTTTTTTTTTTTGAGATTTCTGATTTTTTTGAATTTTTAGATTTCTGATTTTTGAGATTTCTGATTTTTTTTTGATTTTTTTTTCTTTTTTTGATAACAACACTCCTTGCCCCTTTTTTTGAGTAACTGACCATGGGTCTCATCCCCATCTCTCGTTTGGTGAATGATATCTATGTGCGGCGTGCATTTATTCTTGGCTTACTAAGGTTTCTTGCCCCTTGAATATGGACGTTCTAACACAGACCAGGTGTGTGAGTCCTTTAGCCTTCTAGGGAGAATATGAAGATTAATAATGAGACAAGACTTGGTTTCGGGGTCGGGTTTACTGGCTTGTAAGATTTGCAATGGGTATATCACATGTGGAATTCGTCTGTTGTCCAGGGACTTTTAAGGTCATTGCTCCTTTTGGATTGGGGGGGCATGCGTGCGACCGGGCTCAAGGGCGTCCCGCGGGGAAACTGTATTGCCACTCTTTGACATGCCCCTATTTCCTTATCATTCTCTTTTGCTATTTCAACATTTCTTTTCTTCCTTTTTTTTTCTTTTGAGCTGACCGCCCCTATTTGAGACTTCGTTCACATGGTCTACACCGTCTTGCCGATCTATAAACTAGCTCTCCCTTGTCCCTAGACCTTGTCTGAGTGAGAAGAGAATTGGCCTCTGACTCCCTACACCAAGGCTAAGCAAGAATGACATAAGCAAGGGGAATGACCTTTGGTCACCGTGTTGTGTGTGTGGCCGAACATAGAGGTTTATTTACCAGAATGAGAGGAAGAACGAGACACGTGGCCAAAACATTGTTTTGCGGAGCGGTGTTATTACAAAATTCGTTAGGGATAGAATCTTTTAAGATACAGCCCATTCCATCGGTGAGAGAGCTCCTCACCATCGGCGTTGACTAGCCTATACGCGTTCCCAGGGTACACTTCCTTGACGACGTACGGCCCTTCCCAGTTTGCTGACAATTTGGACCTTGGACCTCCAGGTTTTATGAAAATTCACTTCAAGACCATGTCTCCTTGTTGAAATTTTCGCTCAATCACTTTCTTTTGGAAGAACCTTGAGAGTCTATTCTGATACGAAATAACATGATCGGCGGAAACTAAACGCCGTTCGTCTAAGAGTTCCAGCTGTGAAAGTAGCGCCTCCCGATGTTCATCAGGATTAAGTTCCTTGTCTAACTGAACTCTTAGCGAAGGAATGAGGATCTCATGTGGACATACCGCCTCCATCCCATAAGTATGCGAGAAAGGAGTTTGCCCAGTGGGCGTGCGGACAGAGGTACGGTAGGCCCACAGAGCCTCAACTAATTTCTCTGGCCAATCAGCAAATTTGTTAGACTCACAAGTTTCTTTAAGATTTTCAAAAGTGTTTTGTTTGTGGCTTCGGCCTGGCCGTTGCCTTGCGGATAATAAGGAGACGAATGATGCAAAGAAATATTAAACTTCTTACAGAGCTCTTGAAGATCTTGTGATATGAATTGAGGCCCATTGTCGGTGACGAGGCTCCTTGGCACTCCGAACCACGCGATAATATTCCTCATGATGAATCTGCATACAGTTGACCTTTGATCTCTGCAAATGCTTCAGCTTTGGTCGACTTGGTGAAATACTCGGTGGCAGTGAGGATGAAAGATTTTTGTTTTATCTGAGCATTAGGATCACCAAGAGGCCCGATGATATCAAAGGCCCACATGGAGAAAGGCCAAGGAGAAGATAGTGGATGTAGAGAGGAGGAGGGAGCATGAATTTTATCGGCATGGACTTGGCATTTGACGCACCTACGAACGTAGGTGGCGCAATCCTTTTCTAGGGTTGGCCAATAATAGCCCTGCCTAAGAATCTTTTTAGCCAACATCTGGCCATTCACATGCCCTCCACACTCGCTGCAGTGGGATCCTTCCACAATCTTCCAAGCTTCTTCATCTGTCACACATCGGAGGAGCATTCCATTCAGAGCGCGTCTGTAGAGAACTTCACCAATTAAGGTATACCTCAATGCTGCTCTACGGATAACTCTCTTGTCCTCCGTTTCAGCCTCTTCTGGGAAGTTGTCGTCTCGACAATATAGCTCAACTTCATGGTACCACGGCCTTTCTTCTAACATCATTTCCCCTACTTCAACAAGCAATAACTCCTTCGCTTCTTTCCTCTCTGCCTTCAAAACTAGAGAACTCCTGAGGTTAACGAACCAAGGGTCCTGAGTGGAAGGAGCCTCTAACCTTTGAATGGTGATTGTCTCAGCGCTGCGGCTGAGAGGGAAGGAAAGAGAGGAGGCCAGGGATGCGAGGGCATCGGCCAGGATATTTTGAGAGCGAGGAGTATGAATGTAGATGAGTTGACGGAATTGCTAGGCTAGGAGAGTGACCAGATCTTGATAGGGCTTGAGTTTAGGGTCACGAGTGCGATAGGTAGAAAGGACTTGCCGAAGAACGAGCTGAGAGTCTCCTATAATCTTGAGATTGAAACTGATAGGCTAGAGGAATAGTGATCACTTCTGGGGTGAGCAAGACAGCACCTATGCCCCGTCCCCTAGAATTGAGAGCTCCATCGAAATGGAGAGACCAGAAGGGATCGCGAGAAATGAGTGACAGGTTTTCATCGGGGAATTCCTCTTGAACCATGTCACTATCTCAGTAATGGCATACCCTTTTATGGCTTTCTGAACTATGAAGGAAATATCAAATTGGGAGAGGAAGCTTTGCCAGTGTGCCAATCTGTTGGCAATGACTGGCTTCTCAAGGAGATACCTAATAGGATCCATTCTAGAAATCAAACTCACCTTGTCAGCTAGGAAGTAGCGCTTCAATTTTTGCACTACCCAAACTAGCGCTGCGCATGTTTTCTCCATTGTGGTGAGTTTGAGCTCGGAGGGATTGAAAAGCCTAGATAGGTAATAGACTGCCCTTTCTTTACCGGATTCATCATGCTGGGCAAGGACAGCTCCTAGGGAGTCCTCAATAGTCGACAGATACAGGATCAAGGGTTTCCCAGATACGGGTGCCTGAAGCACGAGAGGATTCATAAGGTAACTCTTGAGCTCATCAAAGGCCTCTTGGCACTTAGCATTCCATTCAAAGGTGACTCCTCCTCTTAACAGTTCATAGAAGGGACGACATCTTTGAGAGTGCTGAGATATGAATCTCCTTATGAACTGGAGCCGACCAATCAAACCTCGAAGCTCAGATATGTTCTTGGGAGGAGGCATTTCATTTATCGCCTTGGCCTTGTGCGGGTCTATTTGAATCCCCCGTTTGCTAACTATAAAACCTAAAAGCTTGCCCGAAGAAACCCCGAACACGCACTTCTTTAGATTCATCCTTAACTGATACTCTTGCGCGCGGCGAAATACCCTGGCAAGCACGAAGGAGTGTTCTCTTCTGGTCCGAGACTTCACCACGATATCATCCACGTAGACTTCAACATCAATATGAATCATGTCGTGGAAGATAGCTAACATTACCCTTTGATAAGTGGCGCCAGCATTCTTTAGCCCAAACGGCATGACCACATAGCAATATGTTCCCCATGGGGTGGTGAAGGAGGTTTTCTCTTGATCCTCCGGGGCTAGATGAATTTGATTGTAGCCTGAATACCCATCCATAAATGATAGAGTTTCGAACCCTGCAGTATTATCAATCAGAACGTCCAAGTGAGGTAGGGGGAAATCGTCTTTAGGACATGCCTTGTTTAAGTCCCGAAAGTCTATGCAGATTCGTGCTCTTCCGTCCTTTTTCATGACCGGGACGATGTTCGCCACCCATAATGGATAGAGGACTACACGGATGAACTTAGCCTTGTGTAGTTTATCAATTTCCTCCTCCATTTTCAATGCAATGTGGGGGAGGAACCCCCTTAACTTCTACTTGACGGCAACTGCCCCTGGCTTCAAGATCAGCCTGTGTTCCACCAAATCAGGGTCAATGCCGGGCATGTCATCATAGGACCAGGCAAAGGAATCCTTAAACTCCCTCAACACTTCTATGAGTGCTTCTTCTTCTTCGGAAGGGAGGCTGGAAGCTATGGTTAAAAGCCTAGGGTCCTCTTCAGTCCCCACATTTACCTCTTTAGTGGGCTCATCGACTGCTGAGGTAGGTTCATCGAATCTCCTCATACCACTAGCATACGCCTCAGCAGCATCCTCTATCTCAAAATCTTTCTCATCTAATAGGTCTCCTTCGGCTACGATTTCATAAATTCTGAAACCATCGTCTAGCCCTTCCTCTATATGAAGATCCTTCAAGTTCAAAACCACTGCCTCCTGGATGAACTCTTCCACAGCTAGAAGAGCGCCACACCTTTGAACTAAGTCAAGCAGGTATCTTCGGGGTACGCCATTACCTTTCTTCTTCCTAGATGGGGATGAGGACTTGCTAGATTCTACCCCCGATTCTAAACTAAGCCCAATATTTACAGGAGATTCTGGAGGAGTGTCCAGAGATTTATTGGAATAAGCAAGAAAAGGTGCGGCAAGGCCGCGAGGGTCCTCCGATGGGACTGGAGGAAGAGGCGGGCCACCCGAGCTTAGGGTGTCGGCCGCAGGAATGGGGCACAGGGGAACAGAAGGCCCCTCGCCCTGGATGTCCAACGCGACCATGTTGGTCAGTCAGACGAAAGCACAGTTTGCACAGAAAGAGGAGAAAGGCGGGGATCGCCGCCTGAGAGGAGAGGAGGATTGCGGAGTGACGGGGATCGCCGTCGAAACAGGTGAGCAGGAGTGCGGGGTTATGGGGATCGCCGTCGAAGCGGGAGAGAAGGGTGATGGGAACCGCCGTCAATGGGGTAGGGGAAACCAACAGCTGAGGCAGAAAGCAGGGAGAAAAGAGTGGAAAGACGGGGATCGCCGTCTTGATGGACAATGAGGGGAGAACGGGGATCGCCGTTCGAATAAAGGGGAGGAGGAAGACGGGGATCGCCGTCCGAAGGAAGAGGAGATGAGATGAGTGGAGGAACACACATTTTTTGAATTTTTGGATTTTCTATTTTTTACATTTTTGGATTTCTATTTTTTTTTATTTTTTTTATTTTTTTTTATGAAAGGAACTATATTAAATTAAGAGGCACTGGGAGAAAGACAGAACTGAGCCATCAAAGAAAATGGTGAAAAGGGGCGAAGAGCGAGTCAATGCTTCCACGGCGTTGGGAGAGAGTTGAATAATAAAAGGGGGAGACACGGGGATAACACCAAAAATGTAAACCAAAATGGATGAAATAAGATGAATGGGAGGCCGGGAAAACTCTGGCCGGAGCTCCCTTGCTGAAATGGTTGAATTGATTGGCTGACTCTCCTCACCAAATCCAAGCAACTGTCGCTTGGTGGTGGTTACTAATGCTAACAAAACTGCTACTTGCGGCACATCTTCTTCGCTGAATGGACGATTGATTGCAGAAACAAGGTCTTCTGATTCTGGCACTTCTGTCCCAGCTTCCGGTTCTTCGAACAGCAGACTGATTGATGAGACAACATCATCTTGATCTGGGTCCTCTGTATCTTCCTCAGCTTTCTTCTTCTTATTAGGCCGTTGAGCTTCTAGGGCCTGGTAAGCTAATTTCGGTGCCTCTGTAGTGGTGTTATATCCGGGCTGGATGGGCCCTCTGACAAAGTGCTCATACAAGGACCAGGTGAGTGGGCCATGGTCCGATTGTGAAGGAAAAGAGAAAGCAGCTCATTCTGAGTATCCCAGGCCATGTTTTATGAATTTCTTAGTACTAGCCACGGTCATGGTTCGCCCTTGGAGATGGGCACCCAGGCCTTTTCCTGACTGATAACCCAGTCTAAACATGATGTTCCACCCTTTTGCATTTGTGCTCACATCCCTCCTGACTGCCACTACAGGGGGAGATCCAATTGGGCGATTTGAAGAGAATGTATAGGCCCAAGTATAGTTGACATCGAGCACAGAGATAACGGGCTTATTGGATGGCCATACTGATGGCAGCACCCTCTCAATTGCTTCTACCGTATGTGTTGTTGCCACGCTTTTTACTTTGACTATTCGCCCTTGAAAGGGGAATTTCAGGCACTGATGTGCTATAGATGGTACTGCCCCTAGTGATTCAATCCATGGGCGCCCCAAAATGGCCTTATAAGTATGATCAATGTTCAACACATAGAACTCCACTGACATGACTAGTGGCCCCAATTCCGCTTGTAATGTGATGATTCCGTGGCAAGCACGTCGTGAATTGTCATAAGCAGCGATGGTGGTGGGGGTAGGCTGCAATTGACGCTCTGATATGTTGCATGCTCTAAGGGTGATTAAAGGACACACATTAATGGAAGCTCCCATATCCACTAGAGCTGCATCAATGGCCACTTTATTTATGGTGAGTGTTACACATAAAGGCATTTTTCTGGCTTCTGGGGCAGCCAACTCACCATCAGAAAAGGTAATAGTGGGTCCTTTATTTACGATCGAGAGCACTGAAGGCAGATTATCTGGGTTCATGTCTTCACTGACCATGACCCTTTGCAGAAAGGCCCTTAGGGCGTCTTGGTGAGTCTGCGATCTTTTGATTAATTCTAGTATGGAAATCTTGGCGGGGGTTTGATCCAAATGCTTCAGGATATCATATTGGGTTCCCGGGACCGGATCAATTTCTTCCATATCTTGCTGCGGCTGATTGCTGGTCTGTTGGGCCAGTTGACCTGGCATGGACACGGATGCGTTAGGGTACATCCGATGGAACATTCGCCCGCTCCGGAGGGCAAGATTATGGTGGAGTGCAGGGGTCGCGGTGTCAAGGATAGAAGGGTTGGCTAGCAAGGGCGCTGGTGTAGGGGTGAAAGAGATGTTGTTGGGTGGAGGGATAATAGGTGACATGATGGGGGCATAGGATGGTGAGGTGATGGTAGCAATGTGGTGTGTGAAGGAAGGAGGTACAGTTGATGCAGGCGCCAGGGTAGTGGGTGTGACGTGGGAAATTACTAGAAGCTGGCCCACTTCATGTTCATCATCAAAGGCCCGCTGAGCATCTGGCGGAGGATGGTGGATGACAGCATTAACAAGTGCAGGTGGAGGAGGCGGTGGAGCTGGCTGGGGTTTTGGAGCGGGCTGATGTTGTGGCATGGGGTTGCGGATTATGCCTAGGTCATTTGCCGGTTGCTGCGACTGTTGTTGTTGCTGGTATTGCTGCTGGAAGGGTTGGTACTGTTGTTGTTGCTGTTGCTGTTGTTGCTGCTGCTGTGGCTGCTGTCGCCTCTGCTGTTGTTGTTGTTGCCTCTGGCCCTGCTGGTCCCTAGGGTTTGGATTCGCCTTTTCATCTCTGCCCAGTCAATTTGATTCTGCTCATGGAGGTCATATATAATATCTTGGAATTGAAAACAATCTGACACATTATGGCCTGGATGGCGGTGATAGACACAGTACTTTGTTTGATCGGCTGCCATGTTCCAGTTCACCTTCTCAGGAGGAAGTCTCAGGGCATTTAGAGACATGAGGGCTGCAAATACATCGGCAAGAGACTCGGGCAAAGGAGGGTATTGGGCTCTTTTGGGTCCATTAGGCTTTCTAGGGGCGTAGCCATTTTGCGGTGGAGGGACATGGGAATACTGGCGCTGATCCTGTGGAGGGTTTTGTCCTTGGGGAGGTGGCTGTCTATTGTTGTTGTTGTTCCATGGCTGTTGGACTTGCTGGGTGTAGGGAGACCTACCTACCGGGCCTTGAGGATTACTAACTGCACCCACCTGTTCATTGGTTTGGATCCCCTCGGTGATTGGGCCCTGCGGCTTCTTGGTGTAACGAGCTTTTGGGGTTTCAAACATGGAATGTATAGGCGAGTCTTTAAGTTGGGTCTGGATGAAACAGGCTCGACTATATAGCTGGTGCATGGTAGAAATGTCGTTCATGGCCAAAATAGCTCGGTTGGTTGGAGTGGCGTTGGAAATCAACAATTTTACCTTCTCCTCCTCAGGCATTGGGCAACGGACCTTGGCAGCCAAAGAACGCCACCGGTCAGCATAAGTGGAGAATTCTTCCTCTGGCTTCATTTTCTCAGCTACCATATCCACAAAAGAATACTCGGGTCCCACCCGATCTTGGAACTGCTGCAGAAATCTCTCTTGAACAACTTGGAAATCTTCGGCTTCCTCGGGAGGTAATGAGTAGAACCATTCCAAAGCCGGACCATCCAGGGATTTTCTAAACAAGTATGCCATGAGGTGGCGGTCATACTTGTGTGGTGCTGACTCATAAACAAAGTCTTTCAAATGAACATAAGGGTCCCCTACCCCAGAGTACTGCCGATAGACCGGGAGCTCCGACTGGGGTGGTACCCGGAGGTACTGGAAAGATGGGAGAGCAATATCAGCTACTTTCCGAGGATCGATTTGTCTCTGGAGGTCATGAAGCTCCTTCTTCATGCTCGTCAACTCTGCAAGGAAGTCGGAGGGAGACTGGACTTGATGCGCAGAAATAAGGGAGCGAGGTTGCTCGAATGAGTGAGACCTCTCACGGGGAAGGGGAGCTGGTTCGGCCGTATAGTATGTTGTTAGGGGAGATCAAGGCCGGACCTCTCTCGGGGGAAGGTAGCTTGGATTCAAAAAATGAATGGCCCGAGGGCGGAGGGGTGTAGGATCTGCCCCTGATGAAGGAAGGTGGGGTGCTGAAGCGACATGAGCGGAGGAATCCGCTAGTCGGACTGAATTCCGACCCCGGAGGGACAAAGGCTGTTTCCCCTTGGCAGCAGCTATAAACTCTCGGACCTGGTCCGGAGTGAGGTGGGGAAGGAGCTGGTTGAATTGCGAGTGGGGGTCATCACCCCCAGGGGGAGAGGGAGGACGGGATGGAATCCCAGTGACGGAGGGAGGCCGGATATGCCCCGGGAGTGCGGCCATGGAGGGTTGGGCCACCTCCTCGAGCAATCCGAGAGGAAGGGCATCGTCGGCAAGGACCCGGAATTGGTCCATGTCGAAAAGGGGATTATGATAAGATACAAAGAAAGGAGGGGACTGACTTGATCTCCCTAAACAACGACGCATGCACCTCCCAAGACTAATAGGGGGGGGTGATACTGACAAACCTAGACTCAATCACAGCAAGAAAGACTGAGAGGAGGAGGGATAAACACAAAAGTTGTGATGTTTAGAACGCAAATTTCTTAAGGTTTAAACTTGACCTCTAGATGAATTAATTAAGGGGATGTCGCTCGGTCAAGTGGACCTTAATGGGTATGGGCTCAAGTGCTCCGTGAAGCTAAGGGATGGTATGCTCACACGCAAAAGGGGTGGCCAAGACTAAGGGGTACAACTGGTACAACCAGCCCGACAAACCGCAACGTGCGTATGGTCACGGGGTCTTACGGAGGTCCTCGGAAGGTGGGTCCGAGTCAGCCTACGAGTGCTCGTAGGTGAGAGGACTCACTCATCCAAGGGGGAACCTAAAAAAATGGGTTTCAATAGCGTATGCAATGGGCCTAAATGCCCGAAATGTATGCACAGGTGATAGATGAGAACCAAACAGAGTGACCAAATGGCCTTCGGGCCGAGTCGCGGCGGCCGTGTACACTGCGACCTTATCGCGACAGGGCGACCTGCCGCGATAGGAACAAGAGCCCGAAAACACCAAAAGGTCCTCAACAAACTCAAACAGACTACTCTATCAAATGAGAAATGACACAAAAGCAGTAAATCAATACCACATGGGCCAAGAAGCACACAGAAACCGATTCATGAGTCAAAACAATAACATACAAAGCATACCTGATGACGCGACGCACCTCCACGACGCGACCCGGTCGCGTCCTCTCGATACGCCGCGACTAGAACCGAAAACTTACAGGTAAAAATAAAAGGAAAATAAGGATCCTAACAGGATTTTAACATTCAGAGACGCGACAACATATGACACAAGGAGATATCACCAGGATGCATGATCTGATGGAAACAAGACCGAACAGATAGAAAGAAGAGGAGACTAACCTGTTAATGCATCCTCTTTAGACGACGTGACCTGATCGCGTCGCCGCGATAGGTCGCGACAAGAACCGAACACAAAAAACACAGGAAATAAAGAAAAAAAAAGACTAACAGGGCACTAACATGAGAAACAAGGAAGAAGACATGGCAAGCAAGCAGTCAGAATCCACGAGGGTGGCAGTGAAGGTCCCACCGTGATCACCAAAAGGTGTAATCACAGGGATTATGCTTCCCCTCAACACGCAAACACATATTAAATCTAATGGAATGGAAATATGGATGTGATCGCCACCTAGATAGTTGCCTAACGAGAATAGAAATATCTAGGCTAACTACTCTAGGAAAAGGAGAGAGAACGGGGGGTGTACCTCATGTCGTGGTCGTCATGGGTACTGCGATAGTCTTGTTAACGCGTCGTCCTGGATGGACGCGTCTCTCTGTCGCGTCACTCTCCACCGTCGCGTTCTCTTCTGTGCGAGAGATGATGGATGAGACCTTCTTCCCATCCTCCAGCTGGCTAGAGGATGAGAGCTCCGCGTGGATCTTCACTTAGGTGCCTGCCAAAACAACGAAAACAAGAAATAAAACCCTGTTAGACTATATTAAGTGTAGTAGCTATTCTTAATGCAGAAAGAGGTGGAGCATGGAGGGCACGGACCTGGGGGTGGTTTTAAACCCCTTTGGGTGTAGGAAAACGTGGGTGTGTGTATGAATATGCTCTATCTAAAAACAACATGAAAAACACATGTAAAAGAGGAGAAAAGGGAAAGGAAGAGGGTGAGCCCCATTAGGGCGACTCCTTGGCGTTGTGGCAGCTCGAAGGATCGTCCAAAAGCTTTAGGAGAGTGCTAGAGTCGCCCTTCTCACGTCCCGTACTCCATAAATGATGAAAATGAGGTGTTTTGATGAAGAGGGATGTGAGGGAAATGGAGGAAAATGATGGCTGCGTGGCTAAGTATGGTTGAGGAGAAAATTTGGCAGCCCTTCGGGGTGGTGATGAAGCTCTCCTCGTCCTTGAGGACAGGCCTTGTTTATATAGAGCTTGGAGTGAGAAAATGGTGATATTATCTCCTTTAAATGGCTCAGAAATTAAAATGGGAGATAAAGCCTCATTAAAAAAGGATGGAGAGTCCTTAGGAATGCAAAGGAGAGTCCCTAGGGCTGGAATCTCGCCCCAAGGGGTGGAGATAATACCTAGGGATTAAGCTCGATTCATAAGAGGATAAATAGGGGGCGGTTATGGTGGCCAGAGGGTTCGGCCATTGTCGCGGCGTATCGTAGGACTGGGACTAAGACGCGACGGGGCGGGTCGACGCGACAGCATTAACCACGTGCATGGATAATGCATGGGCTGTCGCGGCAGCCAGAACCGTCGCGACATAGAGACGCGTCGCCACGGTGCGTCGCGACAATAAACCCGAAATAATCGTGAATTATCAGCCAATCACATGATAAGATAAGAGTTATTAAGCCCCAAGGACTCTCTCAAAGTGATAATGTGTAGGATTTCAAGGCATTTTAATGGTTTAATGGGCTCAAAACAAGGCTAATGATGGGCTCAAGGCGAGTGACCAATTAGGGGCCCACTAAGATAACAAGAAATATAGCTCAGCCAATTAGCCAGAACCGGGTGTCTACACCTGCCGCACCTTTTCCTGCTCATTCCAATAAACCTCTGGACACTCCTCAAGAATCTCCTGTAAATATTGGACTTAGTTTAGAATCAGGGGTAGAATCTAGCAAGTCCTCGTCCCCATCTAGGAAGAAGAAGGGTAATGGCATACCCCAAAGGTATCTGCTTGACTTGATTCAAAGGTGTGGCGCTCTTCTAGCTGTCGAAGAGTTCATCCAAGAAGCAGTGGTTTTGAACTTAGAGGATCTGCATATAGAGGAAGGGCTAGACGATGGTTTCGGAGTTTATGAAATCATAGCCGAGGGAGACCCATTAGATGATAATGATTGTGAGATAGAGGATGCTGCTGAGGCGTATGCTAGTGGTATGAGGAGATTCGATGAACCTACCTCAGCAGTCGATGAGCCCACTAATGAGGTAAACGTGGGAACTGAAGAGGACCCCAGGCTTTTAACCATAGCTTTCAGCCTCCCTCCCGAAGAAGAAGAAGCACTCATAGAAATGTTGAGGGAGTTTAAGATTCCTTTGCCTGGTCTTACGATGACATGCCCGGCATTGACCCTGATTTGGTGGAATACAAGCTAATCTTGAAGCCAGGGGCAGTTGCCATCAAACAAAAGTTAAGGAGGTTCCTCCCCCACATCGCTTTGAAAATGAAAGAGGAAATTGATAAACTATACAAGGCTAAGTGCATCCGTGTAGTCCTTTATCCATTGTGGGTGGCGAACATCGTCCCGGTCATGAAGAAGGACGGAAGGGTGTGAATCTGCATAGACTTCCGGGACATAAACAAGGCATATCCTAAAGATGATTTCCCCCTACCTCACTTGGATGTTCTGATTGATAATACTGCAGGGTTCGAATCATTTATGGATGGGTATTCAGGCTACAATCAAATTCGTCTAGCCCCGGAGGATCAAGAGAAAACCTCCTTCACCACCCCATGGGGAACATATTGCTATGTGGCTTCGAGGTTTGAACAACGCTCCTCGCGCATCCTTCCCAATGGAAGACGGCGCTGCGCACGTCGCGCTAGTCCTGCTCATCACCCCTCTTCCTCTCTTGGATAGGTAGGTAATGCGATAGGATGGGGACCACCGTGCGCACTGCGCCGCATTGAAGATAGCACCGGTCCGGGTTGTAGGCAACCAGTGCTTCATTGCCCAAGAATCGTAAGGCGAGCCTGGTGCGCTGAGGTAAGTGGATCATCCGGCTGTGCATGAAGCAAGGGCGCGTGTCAAACTCTGCCATGGTCATCCTTTTGAAATAATCACGCCATGCTTTCTATCCTTTCAGCTGCGCCATCTTGCACCATGCCTTGGTGCTCATGTGTAGAGGGCCGCCCACGAAACCCAGTGGATGGTTGAGCATCGTCTTGAACTCCATGGCCAACTCCTCCATTGCCCGGAACTGAATGTGAACGCCCATCCACAGCTCGAGGGTGATAATGGAGCCGAAAAAGGGACCTCCCGTAGCTGCAGAAGATAGACCGGCATAGAGGAATCCCAAAACAGCCTGTCCAATGCTCATACCTTCTGAGAGGTAGTCCACGATGCTGAGGTTTGCAAAGGAGATAGCCCTGTCCGTCGTGGGGAAAAGGATGACCCCGCATATGCAGATCGCGGCCGCTTTGGCAATGGCCCGATAATTGTGTGTCTTGCACTTGCATTGAGAAATGATCCATTGCGAAATAGGGAGAAGGTGGACATTCATCCCGCTTGTCATGGAGTGCAAATCTGTTTTCCTCGTCGTGATCTCCGCAAGGATGCTCCAAGAGTTGATCGGCTCCACGGTATATGAAACCGCAAGTTCCTCGCCCCGTTGGTACCGTGGGAGGCCGAGCATCACCTCCAACTCCTCCAGAATAATCGTGGCTTCAAACATCGGGAAGAGAAACGTGTGGGTCTGCGGATGCCACAACTCCGCTAGTGCCGTAACGCTATCCCACACGTGTACGATTTTATCGTACTTCTTAGCGAGAACCAGAATAGTGGCCAAACCCCACTCCTTTAAGTGGCCAATGGAAGCATGTGGAAGCATTTCCAGCATAGGGGAGAGCCATGGTAGCTTGGAAAACCTCCTCTGACCAGGCAAAATCTGAAGGAGAGAAGAAGAGGAGAGTTTAAGAACAAGGAAGAACAAAATGGAGCAGAACATAAGTGCAGAAAGTTCAGAAATTGAGAAAAGCCACGTACTTGGAGATCTGGGCGCATGTAGATGTGCCCCGGGATGTCGGAGAGATGTTGGAGATTGACATATGACTCCCTAGCAGCCTTTGGACCGGAGTAGGGAGGGATCTCCTCTTGAAAAGCTGAGTAGTTTCTCTTCATGGTAGCAAAAAGAGAGAAACAGGGGAAGAAACTTGAAAAGAAGAGAGGCTAAGGGTTATCTGTGGGATTAGCCCCTTAAACCCTTCTTTTATAGACTCTAGAGAGGTCCACTCCTACTCTAATCCTGAAACTTGGTGTTAGGATAGCATTAGAAGAGGTTTAGGAGTCCTAGTGTTAGTCTAGATGTCTTAGTATGAGGATAAACTCCAGTTTCCTGGTCTTTCTGGGTTCGGTCCAAGTCACGACGACACGATCTAACGCGATCAGGTCGCGACAGGGCGGGCTGACGCGACTATGTCGCGGTCATCCATAGTGTCGCCTCTCTACCCGAGGGTCTGTTTTCATGCCTGTGCCTTGTGTGTATGTTTGTTTGTTTGTTTATAATTGTGAATATATATTGTCAGTTTGTGTTCATTGTGTTTGTTTCTTATCCAAAAAAATCAGAAATTCAGAAGATCAAAAAAAAAGGGGGACTTCGGCACAGGTAAGTCAGGTAAGTATTTCTATCCCCACTCCCCGCATTACTATATGGTATTCTACTAATTATATCACTTCAAGGACCGGCTGGTTCTCAATGTGTTCTGGGATTTGAGTTCCCCTTTACCAAAAACAGTGATGATCTAGGTGCATATTGTTAATCGTTGGATAGGCCGTTGAGTTGTTTAAGTTCGGGAACGATGGATTCAGGCCTGCACTGCGGTTGTAGGTAGTCTCTTGACCCGTTCTTATTTGGCTTAACAATATTATCCTTGATATATTTTCTATTCTCTCCCTTTATTTGCATTTGTTTTGATGATTTCTTTTATTTTAGCCCAGCATGCATCATGTAAGACTTTGAGTTTTCCTGACTCATTCCTGACTTTTGATGAGCCCTTGTTGAGTGCCTAATCATCCTCCAATTTCCAAACAAGAAATCCAATTCCACTCCAAATCGGAAGGTTTGCCTCCGAGTGAGTTGTTCCCGTCAGTCTGACAAGAATTTCCTTGTCTGGATTCTCTATCAATTTTTCATCCTCTTCCTTTGATCCGTTTTGGTTGCGAACCGCTCCCAGGACAGAGTCATAAGTTACCTGCCTGGCATGCACATGTCCCTCCAAGATGAAACCTGCAGGCCAATCGGCTAGGGTACCTCTCAATCGAGGGGTTGATCGTCCTCCTCTTTTCTCCTTCTCATCCAGACTTGTTCTTCTTGGCATCCTGCTCGAGCAGCTGACTCGGGGCTTTCATGAAGATTCCAGTTGCCTATTAGTTTGACCGGGTGTCTCTTTACCTTGACTCCCACTTTTCAGTCCACTCCGCGTCATTTCCGCTTCGCCGTCACTTCGTGACATCTCCACTCCACTTCCGCTTTGCTACCCTGCAGAGAGGAAGCCAAGGAGGGGCAATCTGTAGACACCTGGTTCCGACTAATGGGTTGAACCACATTTCATGTTATCCTAGTTATCCCCTAGTTGGTCACTCACCTTGAGCCCATCATTAGCCTTGATTGAGCCCATTAACCATTTAAAATTGCCTTGAGATCCCGCCCATTATTATTTTGGAGAGTCCGTGTGCAATTATAACTCATATCTGTTATGTGATTGGCTGATAAATCCAAAATAATCCGATTTCCTAGTCGCGACATATCGTAGCACCGCGACTCTAGTCGCGACGGCCCTGGACGCCGCGACAGCCCATGCATAATATCCATGCACGTGGGCTTACTGTCGCAAGGCCCCGACCCGCCGCGTTTCTAGTCGTGTCCCTACGATACGCTGCTTCAATGCCTGAGCGCACCAGACTCCGCAACAACCTCCCATTTATCCTCCTATTGATCCAGCTTTATCCCTAGGAGATATCTCCACCCCTTGGGGCGAGATTCTGGCCCTGGGGTGTAACACCCCGGAAATTTAGCAATTTAAAAATTTCAGAATTTAGGTGGATAAATTAAATAAACGTATTGGAAAGACTTCCAATACCATGTGTTAATAACCCATTAACAAGGTTGGGCCAATAGAGCATATTTGGCCCAAGGATATAAATGAGCTGGGACAGGGAATTACCCAGAAATTCGTGTAGATAATTATGGCATAATTAGATAGGGCAATTTAGGGTTGAAAGATAGGTGATTAGTCATGTATGGTAAGCCAAAACCGAAACCAACTCTAAGAGGTGGTTTCCTAAACCTCTGCTACCTCTTTTGGGTAAGGGAATCCCTGATTTCCTGGAAACTAGGAAACAGAGCTCGTAGCCCCTTTCCTAGCCTCGTTAGGACTCTTAACTACAACCTAAAACTATAAGAACTCATCCTCAAACTCTTGGCGAAGGTTTAACAACGAATTGGGGTCGTTTGGAGGCAGGCTAGAACTTCTGAGGAGCAGGAGAAAGATTAGGAACCCAGAGCTTCATCCCCTGCATCGTCTGTTGCGTCAAGAATATCGACTGGTATTAGATCTTTGTAAAGGTAGCTGTTCTCCGGCCAAGATTAAAGAAAACCAACACCATCATGTAATTCTCTGAGTCTAGGATCATTTGCATTTGGTTTGACTCAATTTCATGGAGTATACGTTGTGTATTCGTCGGTTTTCCGAAGTCTTGCACTGTTAGGGCTTTTTCCCGTTCTTCTTATTTTTCACATGATTCAAGCCCGACTTTGACTAAACTTTCTTCATGAAAGTTCTTCCAATTGAAGTCACCATCATCTTCTATGTTGGACGTTTTGTCCACAGATCCTTTTTTAGAGAGTTAGGAGCATGATAAGAGAGTCTCTGCATAATACTGCGATTTCGGGCTACACTTGACTTTTTGTTCTTCATATGTTTACTCGGGATTCAAGACCGAATTAGATCAAATCCTAAACATCAAAGTTCTTCTACTAGTTGTCCTCTTCATCTTTCGTGTTGAACGTTTTGTCTAAATATCATTCGTTAGAACGTTATAAGAGGTGGAAGGGAATCACTGCATGAGACATGTTTTCTGGTTACACCTGACCATGTGTTTTGTTCTGGAAGGGCCACTAGTGTCGACACTGCCTATGCTAGTGTCGACCTGCTGTCCCAAAACAGCCCAGATGATGTTCTGGGAAAGCCTCTAGTGTCGACACTACCCCATCTAGTGTCGACACACTGTCCCAGTTTGACCCAGAAAGTGTCTGGGAGCTGATCTAGTGTCAACACTACCTGTGCTAGTGTCGACACACTGTCCCATATTGGCCAGAAGGTTTTCTGGAAGCTGTCTCTAGTGTCGACACTACTTGATCTCGTGTCGACACTACTTGACCTTTTTGCCTTGTATTTGAAGCACTGTGTCAACACTACCTGAACTAGTGTCAACACTACCTGACCAGTTTTGCATGATTTTGTCTTGTGTTTGGAGCATGGTGTCGACACCACTTGATCTAGTGTCGACACTAACTTACAAGAAATTTGCATAATTTAGGTCTAATCATCTCATGATGTCTATTAGCTTGTGCATGATGTTATATAGTATGCATGGACCTAAAATAAATCAGTCCATTGAAAAATAGTAATGATATGAATATGATTCTAATGTGTAATTGTGATTGATCTTATGTCCAATGGATTACCTTGCGATCTTGCTTATTGTCAATTGATAAAAATAAGATTATGATATAAATGTGGGGATGAATATATGTTAGTATGGACATGTTAGTGGTGTTAATGTGATGATTTGCATATGAGTTTCATGGTTACATGTTTTCCGGTGTTAAATTAATTACTTGTCATATGCATACATGTTAGGAAAGCATATGTCTACATACGATCTGTCTTTAGAAATATCCTCTTGTCAAGACATTAATGAATTATGAAACATAAGATACGTCGTTATCTTGCCTTGTTCTTTTGAGCTGTTTGTCATTCCTTGATTCCACGAATGATCATGTTCTTTCTATTACTACGAGCTTGTTATTGAAACTCTGTGGCCATAATATGAACCTGTTTGTTCGGCACAACGTGGGACTCCGGTCCAAAACTTGATCCAATGCCAGTGCAATAGGGGCCCTGTCTGGTCTGGGGAGGAGCGCCCCAACGTACTTGTTAACCGCGGGAGTATGGACTCTTGGTGCTTGGCATAGCACACTGACATGCAAGATTTTGAAAATGTGCCTTCTGTTTGACATGATAAGTTTGACTTGACATGATATGATACATTTGTTCTTGTGAACACATGAGATCTGCTTGAATATGGCCAATCTCTTCTGACACGATTCTATTCTTGAAATATCTGTTCATTGAATATGCAACTCAACATTTTGAAATGATATCCGTTCTATTCTGCTATTCAATCTGATAGTACTGCATGCATTGTCATCATATTCATGTGCATATCTGCCTATTTAAAATACTAATCATGTATACCAGTGCCCGCACGTTATTGAGATGTAAATCCTACTGAGCTAGTTCGCTCACCCCTATCATCCTGCCCTTTTCAGGTAGTGATGAGGAACCAGAGGAGTCGGATGGGGCAGGGCAAGAGTGATGAGCACCCGTCAAACGAATAGTTGACAGTGTAGAAATAGACAATGAGTAGTTGTTGTATTAGAGAAATATTGTTATTGAATAATGAACTCTTTTCAGTTGATTCTTCTTATGTAAGGTTGTAACTAGTTGAATGGATGGAATAAAGTATACTTTTGGTGACCATATTACAGTCTCAAATGTGTTATTATATTCAATTGTGACTCTGCACTATTCAACTGTGATACGTTTGTTTGTATTGTTCACGTCCCCCGGTATTTATTCTGCTGCTAAATATCGGGGTGTGACAGTTGGTATCAGAGCCTTAAACTTTAGGGTCTAAGGGAATAAGAGCATAGAATGAAACTAGATCACACGAGTCAAAACCTGTCGTACCTAATGTGAGCTTGGGTAGAGCCATGGGAATAGAATTCACATAGGATATATTTAGATGACTGACTCATATTATTATCTTGAAGGTACTTATTACCTCAATGGCCGCTGAACGTGCCCAGGCTAGGGACATGCAACAGACAATACAGAACTTGACTCAGGCTATCCTGCAAGCCACCCAGGGTGGAGGTAACCGCGGAGCCGGTGATCTCCATCGGAATTTTTGGAACATGGATCCGCCGAGGTTTGAAGGGAGTACTGACCCAGATGTTGCTAAACACTGGGTTAAGGAAATTGAAAGGATATTTAGGGTCATGCAATGCACAGACCAGAACAAAGTACTACTGGTGACTTTCCAATTAGAAAAGGATGCCAGGGCATGGTGGGAGTCGGTAGAAGCAACATTAAATGGCCAGCAACTAACATGGGCTCAGTTCATTGAGCAATTCAACACCAAGTACTTTTCTGAGAGGGTCCAAGAACGAAAAGCAGCCGAATTTGCGGCTTTGAAGCAGAGAGGACTCAATGTGGCTGAGTATGAGGCTCAATTCTCTCGGCTGTCCGGATACGTTGTACACTTGATTGGGACAGAAAGGATGAAGGAGAAACGTTTTCTGAATGGCTTGAGGCCCCAGTTCATCACCCAACTGGCGCCAATGGACATTCAAACTTATGCTGAAATGGTTAAGAAGGCTCAGCTATTGGGAGATGCCATGGAGACTGCCGAAAGGATTAAGGGAAAATTCGTAAAACGAGAACAAGTGTCTTCTACTGGGAGGTATCAGCCGACTATTGGGAAGAAAAGGCCCAGTGGCGGGGTAAATGAACCAGCGGATAAAAAGCCGAAGGAGTTTGGTAACCAGGTAATGGTGACAAAGGGAGAAAGGTGTAAACATTGTGACAGAGCTGGTCATCGGTCTGAAGAATGTTGGAGAGCGCAAGGGAGATGCCTTCGCTGTGGGAGTCGTGACCATAGGATCTCAGACTGCCCAATGCTGAAAGAACAAGCCCCTCAGGACAAACGTCCGAATGGACAGAAGAGGCAAGGCCGACTGCAAGCTGTCCAAGAACCCGAAACTGCTGAAGGAGGAGGTATCGTGGAAGGTACACTTACTATTCTTTCTCGACCCGCATATGTTCTCTTTGATACGGGAGCTACGCACTCCTTCATATCTCAAACATTTGTTGATACCCTAATGTGAAACCCATCCCAATGAAATCCGAAATAGTTGTGTCAACCCCGATTGGTCCGGGTACCAATCTTACAAACCATATACCATCTAGTGAAGTGTTGATTGAAACTCAAAACCTACCAGCAAATTTAATATGTATGGACATGGAGGGGTATGATGTGATACTGGGAGCAGAGTGGTTGTCTGAACATGGGGCTAGTATTAACTGCAGGAGAAGTCGGGTAACTTTTAGCCAGTACCCAAAACTAGTGTTCACCGGGGATAGAAACCGTAGGAGATTGTCAATCATCTCTGCATTACAAGCCAAAAGGATGATGAGGAAAGGTTGTATGGCCTTTCTTGCTGCTGTAGTCATTGCAAAGAACGAAGTCAAAGTAGAGGACATCCATGTCGTCAGCGAATACACTGATGTTTTCCCCGAAGACTTGCCAGGAATTCCTCCTGAGCGAGAGGTCGATTTTACCATCGAGTTGGTCCCTGGAGCAGCACCAGTATCTAGGGCACCATATAGAATGTCCCCCGCAGAACTGAAAGAATTAAAAGATCAACTGATGGAACTGTTAGAGAAGGGTTTCATCCGACCAAGCACATCGCCATGGGGTGCACCTGTCCTCTTCGTCAAGAAGAAAGATGGGTCGATGAGGCTATGCATCGATTACAGACAACTGAATCAGTTAACCATCAAGAACAAATACCCTCTACCGAGAATTGACGAGTTGTTTGATCAACTATCTAGAGCTAGATACTTCTCTAAAATAGATCTCCGATCTGGTTATCATCAATTGAGGATCAAAGGAGAAGACATTCACAAAACTGCCTTCCGAAGTAGGTATGGGCATTATGAATTATTGTTATGCCTTTTGGACTAACAAATGCCCCTGCAGTTTTCATGCAGTTGATGAATAGCATTTATCGCCGATATCTTGATAAGTTTGTGGTGGTATTATCGATGACATATTGATCTATTCCAAGACAAAGGAAGAGCAGGAGGATCATTTGAGGATTGCATTGCAGATCTTAAGGGAGAACAAGCTATATGCCAAGTTAAGTAAATGTGAATTCTGGCTTGAGGAGGTATCTTTTCTAGGGCATGTGGTGACCAAAGATGGTATCGCTGTTGATCCATCAAAGGTTGAGGCTGTGTTGAAATGGGAAAGACCGACAAGCGTCACAGAGATCAGGAGTTTTCTGGGATTAGCTGGGTATTATCGAAGGTTTATAAAGGATTTCTCAAAGATTGCAGTGCCATTGACCAAACTGGCCCGGAAGGAAAATCCATTCATGTGGACCAATGAATGTGAGGAAAATTTCAACAACTTGAAGAAGTGTCTGACTACTGCTCCTGTCCTCGCCTTACCCACTGAAGAGGGAGGATTTGAAATTTATTCAGATGCTTCTGGAACAGGTCTGGGCTGCGTCTTAATGCAACAAGGGAGGGTAATAGCTTATGCCTCCAGACAGTTGAAGATCCACGAAGTGAACTATCCGGTTCATGACCTGGAGTTGGCAGCTGTAGTATTCGCCCTAAAGATTTGGAGGCATTATATCTATGGTGAGCAATTTAAGGTCTTTTCTGACCACAAGAGTTTGGAATACTTGTTCTCACAGAAGGAGCTGAACATGAGACAAAGAAGGTGGTTAGAGTACCTTAAAGACTTTGACTTTCCATCAATATCACCCTGGGAAAGCCAATGTAGTGGCAGACGCTCTAAGTAGACAACCAGGAGCTATGCTAGCTAGTATGATGTTGGGAGAATGGAAGTTACTGGAGCAATTGCAAGCTTGAATTTAGACATGGAAAAAAAGGAAAAACAAGTAATGATTTCAAACCTCCAGATACAATCCGACCTACTGACTGAAATCAAGGACAAATAGGGAGAGGATCCATTCTTAGTTGAGATCAGGGAGAAGCTAGAGCAAAGGCCTGACTTCACTCTATCTGCGGAAGGTAGATTACTGTTCCGAGGTAGGACATGTGTCCCTGATCATGGAGAACTCAAGAAGAAGTTACTGAATGAAGCTCACCAGTCCAAATATATGAATCATCCAGGATCAACAAAGATGTACCAAGACATAAAAAGGTTGTACTGGTGGCCAAACATGAATAGGGATGTGGCCGATCATGTGGCATACTGTTTAACATGCATGAAAGTCAAAGCTGAGCATTTTCGTACAGCTGGTGGACTGCTACCACTAGAAATCCCAGAGTGGAAGTGGGATAGTATCGGTATGGACTTTATCATGGGATTACCCAAGACTAGAGGTGGTATGGATGCAATTTGGATAATAGTTGATCGATTGACTAAGTCGGCTCACTTCTTGCCGATCAAGAGTACATGGTCAGTGGATGTATTGGCTGCACTATACGTTAAGGAAGTAGTCAGATTGCATGGGGTTCCATCTAGCATAATATCAAATCGGGACCCTAGATTCACTTCACACTTCTGGAAGGGTTTACAAGCAGCAATGGGTACTAAGCTGAACTTTAGTATTGCTTTCCATCCTCAGACTGATGGACAAACTGAAAGGACCAATCAAATTGTGGAAGATATGCTCGTGCTCTGGTGCTGGATTTCAAAGGTCGATGGGATGATCAATTGTACCTGATGGAGTTTGCATATAACAACAGCTATCAGGCAAGTATCAAGATGGCTCCATTTGAAGCCTTATATGGCAGGAGTTGCAGATCACCCCTTTGTTGGGAAGAGGTTGGGGAGAACCAATGGGTTGGACCCGACTTAGTTGAGGCGACTGTCAAGAAGGTTCAGATTGTCAGGGAACGTCTGAAGATAGCACAATCCAGGCAGAAAGAGTTATGCAGACAAGAGAAGGAGAGAACTAGAATTTCAGGTTGGCGAGCATGTTTTTTGAAGGTCTCACCTTCAAGGGGAATACAAAGATTTGGGATCAAAGGAAAGTTGAGTCCCAGATTTATAGGGCCATTTGAAATTCTGGAAAGGATTGGTCAAGTGGCGTATCGACTTGCACTACCTCCACAGCTGGCAAACGTGCATAATGTGTTTCACATATCCATGTTGCGGAAGTATTATTCAACGCCGACCATGTAATCAACCATGAGGACTTGGAGATTCGGGAGGACCTGACTTATGAAGAGAAGCCGATCAAACTGTTGGATCGGAAGATTCAACGACTCAGGAATCGTACCATACCTATGGTGAAGGTCCAATGGAGTCGAGACGGAGTTACTAATGCTACCTAGGAAACAGAGGAAAGAATGAAGAAAAATGTAACGCCCCAGAAAGTTTAATTAATGAGAAAATAGAAGTAATTGAGTTAAAATACCTTAGGGTTATTATTAAAATGTGATAATTAGATGATAGACATAGTTAGGGATAATGAACATTACCCCAGTGACGCGCATCGAAATGCGTGCCTCCACAGGGCGATTCTGGAAACGACATCGAAATAAAAATCCGAGAACATCATAATTTCCAGAAAAATGTGGAGAAATTTATTAGTAATTACATGAATTTTTCGACGTACGGATTTCAACGTACAATCGACGCGACCATTTTTCGGATGATTTTTCACCTATTGCAAAATAAAATCTAAAAATTTATTAAAAATCACCACAATTAGTAAAACAACCATATTAGTCTATGGTTAAAATTTCATGGCAATCAGATGTGATTTGGATAGGTTTATTTAAAGAACAAATGGCCAGTTGAATTATTGGAGATTTACGTAATGGGTTTTCTGGGTTAATTGTATAGGGGGTACGTGGAGGCTTTAGATGAAGGCAACACTTGAGGAAACATGGTAACACCTCAGTTACCATGTGTAACTCTCTCATCTTGCATGGGCTAGGTGTCCAAGTGAGGTAAAAAGGATTCTTACCTTAACACCTACCCCCCCTTACGTGTTCATGTGCATGTAACCAGTTTGGTTCTATAAAAACCCTCCATCACCATCGTACACACCTTTCTCCAATCTTGCTAGTGGGTGTATACTGCTTCTGAGATCATTCACTATGGTGCTACTGAGTTGAGCTGCCAACTCTACCTGGAAAAGGCTTCAACAACTATTTCTGGGTTCCATTGCACTGGAAGGATTGTTGTTGAGGCTGTTCTACGTTCAAGCTTGCATTTCTTCTTTGTTTTGTGGATTTGAAGTTAAGGATCTCATTTCACTTCAATAAGGTAGGATTCTCCTCTTGATCTTTCCAATTCTTCTACCACCTCACTTGGATTCTCTGGGTGGTGGCATGAAGAAATCTAAGACCAATGTTAAAAATCCAGACATTTGTGAAATCTGGAAACTTGATATTGATCCTATTGTTACAAAGGTTTAGAAATCATGTTCATGATAGGAAATCAATATGTCATCATGTTTTAGCTGATCCACAAGTCATAAGTATCTACATCTTGTTATCTTCAAACCATTCAACACAAATTAGAGTGTTGCTTCTATTGTGTAGATTAGATAGAACCTCAATGATTTTCTACTTTTAGTTAACTTAATATGTTGAGGTATGAAAAGACTCATTAGTTGGTTCAATTCATATAAGACTCACATAGATAGATGAGGAGAAAAGAGTTCTAAGAAGTAGTACCCCCAATTATCCTCTTTGAGTTCACTTTTAGCTAGAACACCCTTGTAAATTAAGTCCCATGATCTTCAGTTTTCAGATCATGTTTTCATGAGTTCTATATCTGAAATCACACTTGTTTAGAGTCTTATTCATGTTAGGATCATTAGAGCAACTTTATAGAACCATTGGAGGTTGAATGGAATAGCCTTCAGACCATTTACATAGCCTCTGTCGACAGACGAAGGTCTGCCTGTCGACAGGAACCCCTGGCCAGAACCCAGAACTTTCAGCCTGAGTGCATCTGTCGACAGATCCATGCTGGCTGTCGACAGATACACACAGAGCTGAAAACCCAGCTCTGGCAGTGCAGCCCCTGTCGACAGCAGACCAAGGCCTGTCGACAGATCATGATCAAACCTTGTTTCTAGCCTTGTTTTGACCCCGTTCTTTCATGAAAATCATACTCTTTTGTTCTACTTGTTAGTATAACCTTTAGATTATGTATTTTACTACCAAAACAACCATTTAAACCAGTCAAGTTAACCTTCTTGTCACCTTGAGTTATTACTACAAGTTCCGAACATAATTGCCTTCGTGAGATTGTCATTTGAGAAATCAATGTCGGAATCAAGTTCCTTGTTCCTTGTATGTAAACCTTGAGTGATTATGAGTAAAACCTTTGTGTTTCTTGATTCATTACAAAGGTAAGAGTGTGGTGATGACAAATTGAGAGTCTTGGACTCAATCTAAGAGTTTATGCTTGGCAAATAAGGGCTAGTCCAGCCCGGAGGAGCACCCGAATTCGTTTAAGTGGCCGCGCGGAACGATAAAGGATTAGTGGATGTTTGGCATAGCATCATTAAGTGTTTGATTGGTCATCATTTCATGTATGGTGTGTTCATATGAGTTTAATACAATTCGTGAATGTTACTATGAATCCTTGAATCTTGAGTTCATTGTTCCATAACTTGCTATCTAGTGTCAGATAGCAATCTCAGTTTAGTTTGCAAAAGCATGATTACATGTATAATTCTTGTCACTTACCTTGTATCTTGATCTCCTTGATTATAGACTTGAATCCTACTGAGCTAGTTAGCTCACAGAATTCTATTTTTCAGGTAATCCAGATGGAACGAATGTTTAAGGGGAATAGTGTGCTGAGTGAACTACCAACCTACAAGGAGCTAATTACGATGGTTTTCTATAGTGTTTAGCATAGTAAATGTGATGTAATAAGTTTCTGTTGACTTGTTCCTCATGAGATCTAAATGAGGAAACTTTTGTAATAAGACACTTGAGGTTATCTTTTATGAATGGATATCGTGTCTTTTCCGTGTATGTATGTTATATTCTGTCACTTCCGATAAATAGTTTAATTTATTAGGACGTGACAAAAAACCACCCAGAACTATTCTCAGGTACGAACTACACCATTATGCGTAAATTTGGGGACCAAATTTCTTAAGTGGGGGAGGATGTAACACCCCGGAAATTTAGCAATTTAAAATTTTCAGAATTTAGGTGGATAAATTAAATAAACGTATTGGAAAGACTTCCAATACCATGTGTTAATGACCCATTAACAAGGTTGGGCCAATAGAGCATATTTGGCCCAAGGATATAAATGAGCTGGGACAGGGAATTACCAAGAAATTCGTGTAGATAATTATGGCATAATTAGAAAGGGCAATTTAGGGTTGAAAGATAGGTGATTAGTCATGTATGGTAAGCCAAAACCGAAACCAACTCTAAGAGGTGGTTTCCTAAACCTCTGCTACCTCTTTTGGGTAAGGGAATCCCAGATTTCCTGGAAACTAGGAAACAAAGCTCGTAGCCCCTTTCCTAGCCTCGTTAGGACTCTTAACTACAACCTAAATCTATAAGAACTCATCCTCAAACTCTTGGGGAAGGTTTAAGAACAAATTGGGGTCGTTTGGAGGCAGGCTAGAACTTTTGAGGAGCAGGAGAAAGGCTAGGAACCCAGAGCTTCATCCCCTGCATCTTCTGTTGCGTCCAGAATATCGACTGGTCTTAGATCTTTGTAAAGGTAGGTGTTCTCGGGCCAAGATTAAAGAAAACCAACACCATCATGTAATTCTCTGAGTCTAGGATCATTTGCATTTGGTTTGACTCAATTTCATAGAGTATACGTTGTGTATTCGTCGGTTTTCCGAAGTCTTGCACTGTTAGGGCTTTTTCCCGTTCTACTTATTTTGCACATGATTCAAGCCCGAATTTGACTAAACTTTCCTCATAAAAGTTCTTCCAATTGAAGTCATGATCATCTTCTATGTTGGACGTTTTGTTCAAAGATCCTTTGTTAGAGAGTTAGGAGCATGATAAGAGAGTCTCTGCAAAATACTGCGATTTCGGGCTACACTTGACTTTTTGTTCTTCATATGTTTTCTTGAGATTCGAGACCGAATTAGATCAAACCCTAAACATAAAAGTTCTTCTACTAGTTGTCTTATTCATCTTTGTGTTGAATGTTTTATCTAAATGTCATTAGTTAGAACGTTATAAGAGGTGGAAGGGAATCGCTGCATGAGACATGTTTTCTGGTTACACCTGACCATGTGTTTTGTTCTAGAAGGGCCACTAGTGTCAACACTGCCTGTGCTAGTGTCGACCTGCTGTCCCAAAACAGCCCATATGATGTTCTGGGAAAGCCTCTAGTGTCGACACTACCCCATCTAGTGTCGACACACTGTCCCAGTTTGACCCAGAAAGTGTCTGGCAGCTGATCTAGTGTCGACACTACCTGTGCTAGTGTCGACACACTGTCCCATATTGGCCAGAAGGTTTTCTGGAAGCTGTCTCTAGTGTCGACACTACTTGATCTCGTGTCGACACTACTTGACCTTTTTGCCTTGTATTTGAAGCACTGTGTCAACACTACCTGAACTAGTGTCAACACTACCTGACCAGTTTTGCATGATTTTGTCTTGTGTTTGGAGCATGGTGTCGACACCACTTGATCTAGTGTCGACACTAACTTACAAGAAATTTGCATAATTTAGGTCTAATCATCTCATGATGTCTATTAACTTGTGCATGATGTTATATAGTATGCATGGACCTAAAATAAATCAATCCATTGAAAAATAGTAATGATATGAATATGATTCTAATGTGTAATTGTGATTGATCTTATCTCCAATGGATTACCTTGTGATCTTGCTTATTGTCAATTGATAAAAATAAGATTATGATATAAATGTGGGGATGAATACATGTTAGTATGGACATGTTAGTGGTGTTAATGTTATGATTTGCATATGAGTTTCATGGTTACATATTTTCCGGTGTTAAATTAATTACTTGTCATATGCATACATGTTAGGAAAGCGTATGTCTACATACGATCTGTCTTTAGAAATATCCTCTTGTCAAGACATTAATGAATTATGAAACATATGATACGTCGTTATCTTGCCTTGTTCTTTTGAGCTGTTTGTCATTCCTTCATTCCACGAATGATCATGTTCTTTCTATTACTACGAGCTTGTTATTGAAAATCTGTGGCCATAATATGAACCTTTTTGTTCGGCACAACGTGGGACTCCAGTCCAAAACTTGATCCAATGCCTGTGCAATAGGGGCCCTGTCTGGTCCTGGGGAGGAGCGCCCCAACGTACTTGTTAACCGCGGGAGTATGGACTCTTGGTGCTTGGCATAGCACACTGACATACAAGATTGTGAAAATGTGCCTTCTGTTTTACATGATAAGTTTGACTTGACATGATATGATACGTTTGTTCTTGTGAACACATGAGATCTGCTTGAATATGGCCAATCTCTTCTGACATGATTCTATTCTTGAAATATCTGTTCATTGAATATGCAACTCGACATTTTGATATGATATCCGCTCTATTCTGCTATTCAATCTGATAGTACTGCATGCATTGTCATCACATTCATGTGCATATCTGCCTATTTAATACTAATCATGTATACCAGTGCCCGCACGTTATTGAGATGTAAATCCTACTGAGCTAGTTCGCTCACCCCTATCATCCTGCCCTTTTCAGGTAGTGATGAGGAACCAGAGGAGTCGGATGGGGCAGGGCAAGAGTGATGAGCACCCGTCAAACGAATAGTTGACAGTGTAGAAATAGACAATTGAGTAGTTGTTGTATTAGAGAAATATTGTTATTGAATAATGAACTCTTTTTAGTTGATTCTTCTTATGTAAGGTTGTAACTAGTTGAATGGAATGGAATAAAGTATACTTTTGGTGACCATATTACAGTCTCAAATGTGTTATTATATTCAATTGTGACTCTTCACTATTCAACTGTGATACGTTTGTTTGTATCGTTCACGTCCCCGGTATTTATTCCGCTGCTAAATATCGGGGCGAGACATGGGGACTCTTGTTAGGATCCCTTGGACTCTCCCTTGCAGTTTTAAAAGGCCATTATCTCCCATTTCGAATTTTGACCTTTTCTGAAGAGATAATATCACCCATTTCTCTCTCATGGCTCTATAAAATAAAGGCACCTCCTCAAGGATGGGGGCCTCATTTTGTTACCCCGAAGGGTTGCCGAAACTTCCTTTGACAGATACTTAGCCACGCAGCCACCCTTCTCCTCCATTTCCTTCACATCCTTCTCCACCAAAGCAACACATTTCGTTATCTATGAAGCACGGGACGTGAGAAGGGTGACTTCAGCACTCTCTTGAAGCTTTTGGACGATCCTTCGAGCTGCAATCACGCCAAGGAGTCGCCCTAATGGGGCTCACTCTCTCCCTTTCCTTTTCTCCTTCTTTTGCATGCATTTTTCATGTTATTCTTAGATAGAACATGTTCAGCACACACCCACGTTTTCCTGCACCTAAAGGGGTTCAAAAACCACTCCCCCAGGTCCGTTCCATCATGCTTCACATTTTTCTTTCATTTAAGAATAGTTACTTCACTTAACATAGTCTAACAGGGTTTTATTTCTTGTTGTCATTATTTTGGCAAGCACCCAAGTGAAGATCCACGAGGAGCTCTCATCCTCCAGCCGGCTGGAGGACGGGAAGAAGGCCCCATCCATCATCTCCCGCACAGAAGAGAACGCGACGGTGAAGGGTGACACGACAAGGAGACGCGTCCACCAAGGGCGACGCGTTAACATTGTTGTCGCGACCGCTAAGGCCACCGCGACATCAGGTTCGCCCTAGCTCTCTCTCCTTTTCCTAGCTATGTTTGTCGTCTTCATTTTTATTCATAAGGCAGCTTGCTAGGTGGCAATCACAATCCATGTTCACACACCACTAGTTATAGCACTTGTTTGTGTCGAGGGGGGGGCGTCAATCCCCGTGATTACAATGCCCTACAAAGAAAAAATTTGGCGTCAATTGATTGGGGGTGTTACGTGACCCTGTTACCCCCATGTGTCTGGCTGAAGACATTAAACTTAGCGCTTGTTGGGAGGCAACCCAATATTTTTAGGAAAATTGATTTCTATTGATTTTGTTTTTATTTTGTGTCTTAGGTGTTTGTTGGCCACTATCCTTTGATAAAGCTAGTGTGCAACCACCCGCATGTGATCATCAGGTTGCATCTCTCTTTTCTTAACTTACATTGGCTTTATTCTATTGTCATTATTTTTATGCCTTTGACGACAATGTCATTTAAGTTGGGGAGAGACAAATTGTATTTCAAATTTTTGTCCCTAACATTGTGCTTCATGCTTCATATTTCATGCAAGAAATTTTTTTCTTTTTTTTTTTTGCTTCTAGCTTGACTCATAGTGTGTACTTGTGAAGGTGGTGAGTTAAAGGGGTGAGTTAACTAGTTATGTTTTTTAGCCTCTTCCTCAAAATACATTTGACATTTCATCAACACAATAAAGTATTATTTTGAGCTATTCAAATGTTTGATGAGAGTTTTACCGAACATTTAGGTTGATTGATTGATATTCTACATTCCTATTGATGACCAATCGTGGGGAAAAAGCTACCTGCCTACAAATAAATGTGAAAATGTGTGTAGTAGTGAAAAAAGAAAAAAAGAAAAAAAAAACATGAAAAATGCCCCTGATCTTAGTAACCGGATCTGTGGCTCCTAAGCTAAGAGTTGAGGCTCGCGTCAAACGGTGAAGGGAAGTACAGCACCATGTAAATGAAAAGAAAAAAGAAAGAGCATGAAAAAAAGAATTAGGTAGAGTGAAAGCTACCTATAATTCGAGGATCGAATTTAAGGAGTGTAGAGTTGATACCATCCTTGAGTGATAAGTAAAAAGCCCATGCATCCTCTTATTAATGCTCAAACATTATACAAAAAGTCATGAAATTTTGTGTGTATCTTGAGGAACTGTCTAATGACATGAACTGACATATTTGTCTTTGACACTCTCGACTGGAACTTGAAATACTTATGATCAAGCATTGTCATTCTTATTTTCTTGTCATGAAGTATGATGTTTTGAACTCTTGTTTGTCCCAATTATTCACTTGTGTGCATTGCTAAGGGACTAGTAATGAGTAAGTTGGGGGTGTGATAAATGCATGATTATTGATGATAATCATGATATTTTATTATCTTATGCTCCTTAATTTTACACAAGCTCATTGTCACTTTATTACAAAAATGATAATTGATTAAATCTCTGTTGTGTTGTATTTGCAGGATTAATGGGCCAAGAAATGAAGTGTCAAATGGGCCAATGAATTCAATTGGATCAAGAGAGAATAATGAGAGACTTAATTTTTAAATATTCCATCTCTCTCTTTCTTTTTAAAAAAGAAACTCTTCCTCATTTTTAAAACCCACTCTCCTATTTTTCAAAAATCTCTTTCCTTTAATCTCTCCTCCTTCCTCTCTTTCCTCTACTACTTTATAAACTCTCTTTCTCTCTCTCTTGCTATTATTCTTTTCTCTCTTTCTCTCTTCTCCTTCTCCTCCCTCTCTCCTGCGCAGCCCCTTCCTCCTCTTTCTCTTCCCCTTCTTCTTTCTCTTTCTCTTCTCCCTCTCTCCCGGTCTCTCTCTCTCTGTGGACGAAGTAGAACGGCAGCAGCCTGCCACAGGCGCCCGCACCAGTCGGCCCCCACCGGGCCCCTACGCGCTTGCCCGCCCGCGCGCGGGCGCGCTGCCCCGCGTCCAGGCTGCCCTCGTGCCTAGGCCCGCTCCAGGCCGCCCTCGTGCCTAGGCCCGCTCTAGGCCGCCTCCCCTTTTGCTGCTCTACGTGTATGCTTTTGCATGCACGTAGCGCAGCAGCCCCGCCGCGGCGCCCTCTCTCTCTTCTCTCAGTGCCTCTCTCCCTCACGCGCTCTCTCTCTCCCCTCTCTATCGCTCTCTCTCTCTTCTATCCCGCCCTCTCACTCTCTCACGTTTCTCCCTTCTCTCTCTTCTCTCCCTGCGCTCTCTCTCTTTTTTCTCCTCTCTCTCCTCTCTCTTCTCTCCCTGCGCTCTCTCTCCCCTCTCCCTTCTCTCTCTTCTCTCTCCTCTCGTCTCTCTTATTCTCTCTCTTATTCTATTTATTTTAGTGTACTTATTAATGGCTTTTGATTATAATAAAATCTTTGTGTTAAACAGTTTTTGTTGTTTAATAGATTACAGTTTTAAATAGTGTCTTGTGTTCTCTCATTCCCTCTTTATCTCCCTCTTTACTTATTTAGCATAGTTTAAATTTATTTCGTGCAACTTAGTCTTAATACTACCACGTTATTTTATTAAATAAAAACTCAAGATTTTCAACTCTAAAATCTTTTTCCCCGTGGATTCGACTCGGCTCTCACCACTTAACTATTGTCAAAATATTTAGTGTAGGCCGATAATTTTGAGATTGTTAGTCACGT
This sequence comes from Colocasia esculenta, assembly GCA_014218235.1. Classification (NCBI taxonomy): domain Eukaryota; kingdom Viridiplantae; phylum Streptophyta; class Magnoliopsida; order Alismatales; family Araceae; genus Colocasia; species Colocasia esculenta. Next base: position 66,183,342 of record CM024753.1, on the reverse strand, counting down.
GTTTAACGACATATTCGTGGGCTATCAACGGGTAAGTAAATTAATTAGATATATATAAGAAGTGAATTACTTCATACTTACTTGTGCTTGCTTGTTTGCAGTCCTCCGAGCTTCAGAGCGCCATTACCTAGGCAGTACTTGTAGGTGCTGAAGTGACTGAGCTGACGTAGCAGTTGTCCGAGCTGCGCACTCAGGCTTCTTAGTATGATGCGGATCTGCCTCGGGAGGCTACGGAGTTGCGGGTGGCGCTCTCCGTGGAGCGGAGGGAGTGCGAGCGGTGGGAGCGGGAGCACAGCCGTTGGGACCAGGAGCGGGAGCGGTTGACCCAGATGGCCCTGGACGCACGGACATGTTTGGGCATCTCCGAGCGCTTATTGTGCGAGGCGGAGGATCGATACCGGCATGGTCCCGAGCGCGCCGTGAGAGAGGGGCGTGCCAGTGCCTACTTCGCGAGCTTCCTAGTGATGTCCTCTGAGTACCAGAGGAACGTCTAGGAGGGACGAGGTGCCCAGAGGTCTTCCGACTCCCGTGCCTCCATGAGGCCACCGGCTCCACGCTTGGCTACAGATCCCAGTGAGGCGGACAGCAGCAGACACCCCCGGCCAGCCGAGAGTGGTGGCGAGAGCTAGGCCACCAATCATGACGTGTACCCCTTTCTTTTGCTTTCCATGATGATGTGTACCCGATAGGGTACCTTTATGATGTACTTTGGGGATGCCCCCCCCCCCTTTTGGCCATGATATATACATCACGTGTCCTTTGCCTCCTCCCTCTCTGTCTCGCCTGAAAAGCACTTAAACAAATAAGTTAAATGTCTGTTCTGACTTAGCCCCTTGCACATTAGGCGGACTAGGCTTCATGATCTTGTCAAGGGGGCTGAGCCTTTATTAAATAAGACAGAAACAAAGGAACAACATAATTAAAAATGCAACATGCAGGGAAACATATGCTAATAGGAAATTAAAAATGAACATGCTTTGATGCATTCAAACAAATAGAGTACGATTTTTTTGTGTTTTCATCATATTTGATTTGGGAATATTTGATTTTTTATGATTTTCAAAATATGCATTTTTTAATTTTGAAATATTCATTTTTTGGGTTTTGAAATATTCTTTTTTTTAGATTTTGAAATATTCATATTTTTTGTGCTTTTGAAAATATGCATTTTTGGATTTTAAAATATTCATTTTTTGTGGTTTTGGAAATATGCAATTTTTTTTATTTTAAAATATTCATTTTTTGTGGTTTTCGAAAATATGCATTTTTTTTAGGATTTTAAAATAAGGGCCATAACATGGCATAGTCCCTTGTAAAAAGACGCGCGGAGCGAAGGGAATCTGCTCTGATTGGAAAAACATGGTTCTTGGACCTTTTAACTACTCAGCCATCATTAAGAATTCATTAATAATTTTCAAGTGTGTTAAACAAAGGTTGGACGTGCTTAAGTGGTGCCTTCACCCAAGGTGGCTTTCGGCGACGTCCTCTTCAGTTGATCGTTGCTTTGCGTTGACCCTTAGACATATCAGTGGGGGAGAAGGGAAGAAGATATTTAGGAAGTCCGCCAGCAGTTTGGTTGACCGGGGAGACACTCATTCCTCTACCTTACACTCAATGGGGTTCAGTCTTTTGGCTTGTGGGGTTTTAACACGCTTACGACCAGGTCCATTTGGATCTCTGCGGGGACTTTGCCGCTCTTGACGTGCTTCTATATTTGGTTTGCTTTGTTTTGGCTCTTTTGCTTTGATTTGCATTGTTTTCTTTCTTATCCCCTTATCAGGCCTTGACTTACACCCATTTGAGCTTTGGACAATTTCAAAGATCGATCTCTCAGGTTCCCCTTTCTATTGGCGGACCGAGTGGAAAGAAACGGGTAATGCCCTAGACTCTTGGTTAGGCATTGATCTCCCTTAGATTTCGTGCTTCTAGTTTTCAAGGGTGGGCATGTAAGTGTGTGGGTGTCGACACCTCAGGTTAGCTCACCAAGAATAAAAAATAAATTAGAACTGACAGATTTTCAATTTAGGGTCCGTGTACCATGTAAGTCCAAACATCTACCTAGGGGTAGTATTTCTTGAGATAAAGCTCATTCCAAGGGTGAGAGAGCTCCTCACCCTCCGCATTCACTAGCCTGTACGCGTTGCCTGGATATGCTTCTTTTATTACGTATGACCCTTCACAGTTTGGTTGGAGTTTAGATCGGGGACCACCAGGTTTTATAAAAATTCTTTTGATTACCATCTCACCGACCTTGAATTGTCTCTCAACTACCTTTTTTTGATAAACACGAGTGAGCCTATTATGATATGATCTTGTGTGCTCTGCGGTGACTAGGCGCTTCTCATCTAAGAGTTCCAGTTGTGCCAGGAGCGATTCACGCCGCTCGTCGATTAACAAGTCCTTATCAAGCTAGACCCTTAGTGAGGGGATAAGAATTTCATATGGTACTACAGCCTCCATTCCATAAGTGAGGGCGAACGGTGTCTATCCCGTGGGAGTACGAATTGAAGTGCAGTAGGCCTATAGAGCTTCTATAGGCTTTTTCTGGCAAATCCGAGAACTAGCCTCACAGGTTTTCTTGATGATTTTGATTAAGGTTTTGTTTGTGGCCTCTGCTTGGCCATTGCCTTGCGGATAATAGGGAGATGAATGATGCAATGCAATTTTATACCTGTTGTAGAGGTCACGAAGTTCTTGAGAGATGAATTGCGGTCCATTGTCGGTGATGATGGTACTTGGAATGCCGAACCTGGTCATGATGATCTTGTAAACGGTTGTTTCCTTGACCTCCATGTATGCTTCAGCTTCCGCCCACTTTGTGAAATACTCCGTTGCAGTGAGGATGTATGACTTTGTTTTGTTCTAGGAGTTGGGATCACATAGGGACCAATGATATCGAAAGCCCACATAGCAAAAGGCCATGGGGAGGATATTGGGTGGAGTGTAAAGGATGGAGAATGGATTTTGTCGGTGTGCAGTTGGCACTTGACACACCGACGGACAAAGATAGAACACTCCTCCTCTAGAGTGGGTCAGTAAAAGCCTTACCTAAGGATCTTCTTGGCAAGCATTTGGCTGTTCACATGGCCACCACACACACCTGAATGAGCCTCCTCAACAACCTTCAGAACTTCATCATCATCTAGGCATCTGAGCAAAACTCTGGTGAGTCCCCTTCTATAAAGAGTATTTCCAACCAGGGTGTACTTCTGGGATAGTCTCCTTATGGCTTTCTTCTCATCACTCGTGGCTTCCTCAGGGTACGTATAGTTTCTGCAATACTTAGCTGTCTCATAGTACCATGGTTTCTCCTCATCTTCCAACTCCTCTTCTAGCTCCAATAGCATGATTTCTATTTTGCTCTTCCTTTATAACTTCTTCAACATCTCTTCCTTAATCCAGAGAAAGATGGGGTCTTGAATAGCAGGAGTATGTCGGCGTGCAATTTGGATGCTGTCAAAATCCCCAAGATAGCACACGTGAAGAATTGCACCAATAGTGGCAAGAGCGTCTGATAGAAGATTCTGGTGACGAGGCACATGGACAATGATCAGTTTGGAGAATAGCTTGGCGTAAGCTAAGGCAAGTTCTTGGTATGGCTTGAGCTTTGGATCTCGGGTGTGAAATTTGGTGAGCACTTGGCGTAAAACCAGTTGACTATCACCTACAATCTGCAGATGGGTGACACCATAGAAGTGGGCGAGTTCCAGGCCAGCCAACAAAGCTTCATATTTAGCTATGTTATTGGTGGCAGAAAACTCCAATTTATAAGCTCGTGGAATGGTGACACCCTCAGGTGATAGTAGAGCAATCCCGATACCCTTTCTGTGAGAATTCAGGGCTCCATCGAAATATAACGTCCACATAGGATCAAATTGGCTTAGGGACATTAATTCCTTATCTGGAAACTCCAAACGGACAGGATTGAATTGTGGAATAGGGTGATGAGCGAGATGTTCTACTATGGCATAGCCTTTGATGGATTTCTGCAGAATGTAGATGATGTCAAACTGGGAGAGAAAACTTTGCCAACGTGCTAGCCTATCAGTGAGAACAAAATTTCAAGAAGGAACTTCATAGGATTCATATAGACGATTAGATGGACCTCGTGAGTAAGAAAGTAGTGCTTCAATTTCTGCACTACCCATACGAGAGCGGCACATGTCTTCTCCATTGCTGTGTACCTTTGCTCACAGGGGTTGAGAAGAATAGACAGGTAGTATGCTGCCCTTTCCTTACCTTCTTCATCCACTTGTGCAAGGACAGCTCCTACAGAGTTTTCCAGGATAGATACATAAAGAATCAGAGGTTTGCCTGGAGTCGGCGGTGTCAGGACAGGGGGATTAGCCAAGTACTCCTTTAGTCCATCAAAAGCCGCTTGACACCTCTCATCCCAATGAAATTTGACTCCCAGATTGGTGAGGTCGTAGAAGGGTCTACACCTTTGCGAGTGTTGGGAGACGAACCGGTGAATAAACTGTAGCCTCCCGATTAATCCTCAAACTTCCTTCAAATTCTTGGGAGGGGGCATCTCTCTTATCTCCTTCACCTTGTTGGGATTAATCTCTATACCCCTCTTGCTCACGATGAAACCTAAAAGCTTACCCGATGACACACCAAATACACACTTCTTATGGTTCATTTTCAATTAGTATTCTCTTGACCTTTGTAGGACCTTTGTTAGAACCCCAGGATGCTCAGCCATTGTTCTTGATTTTACTACCAGGTCATCCACACACACCTCAATATAAATGTGAATCATATCATGAAAGATAGCCATCATAGCTCTTTGATAAGTAGCTCCAGCATTCTTAAGTCCAAATGGCATGACCACATAGTAATATGTTCCCCATGGTGTGGTGAACAAAGTCTTCTCTTGGTCCTCCTCAGCTAGCTTGATTTGATTGTACCCTGAGAAGCCATCCATGAAGGAGAGGATTTCACACCCATCCGTGTTATCTATGAGCACGTCGAGGTGAGGCAATGGGAAATCATCTTTAGGACATGCATGGTTGAGGTCTCGGAAATCGATACAGATCCTAACTCTTCCGTCCTTCTTCATAACCAGGACGATGTTTGCCACCCAATTCAGATAAAGCACGACTCTAATAAATTTGGCTTTGTGGAGTTTGTCGACCTCATCTTTCATTTCCAAAGCCATTTGTGGGTGGAAATGCCTCAACCGCTGCTTAATGGCAATGGACCCCGGCTTAAGGGTAAGACAGTGTTCAACAAGTGCGGTGTCCAAGCCTGGCATATCCTCATAGCTCCATGCGAACATGTCCTTATACTCCCTGAGAACCTCAATAATTGTCTCCTATCCAGCTGGTGATAAGTTACTGCTTATGAGGATGGTCCTAGGGTTTTCCTCGTTTCCCAAGTTGATTTCCTTGGTGGTTTCTTCTACGGCGACTGTCGGTTCATCGAATCTTTTAACTCCACTTGCGAATGCGTCAACCTCGTCCTCAAACTCTTCATCACCTTCCTCAATCGGGTCGTCATCATCCATTATCTCATAGACTCCGAACCTATCATCAATTAAGCACAATGACTGCTCGTATTCTATCTCCGACAACTGCAAAGGCTCTTCTATAAATTATGAAATTGCTAGACATACCTTGCACCTACGAGCTAGATCAGCGAGGAATCGGTGTGGAACCCTCTTATCCTTGGTCTTCTTCATGGATACTACCCCTAGCTTATTGCTACCCTGACCTAGACTCTCACTACAATTACTAGAATCTACATCAGGAGGTGGAGGAGTGGGAAAAGTAGCACAAGAAGGTCCCTGCGTGGGGGAAGATGGAGAATGATTTAAAGCAATAAAAGAACTTCCTTGCGTGGGGGAAGGAGGATGAGGAGGAAAAACAGTAAATGTCTCCTGCATGGAGGGAGAAGGAGGTCCCTGCGTGGAGGGAAAAAGTAAGTCGATCATTGGACTGGGGAGGAGAGGCCCGTAGGTTGGGGCACACTCAGAGGAAAGGTAAGAAGTCTCCTCAATGGAGACGATGGAATCAGCCACTGGAAAATTGGCATTTTTTTTTTTGGATTTTTGATGTTATTCAAATTTTTATAGTTTTCACATAACATGCAGAGGGAAAGAGGGCGAGGTGAGAACGCCAATATAGAAAGCTGACAAATGAGTGTGTGCTCGAGAGGAGGAAGATCGGGGGAGAGAGGGAGTTGAAGAATGAGCGTCTACTCGGGAGAATGGAGGGAGATAGTAAGATGGGGCATCGGTGCCCGAGGAATGTTGAGAGAAATGAAGAACAGACACACGATGGCCTAGAGGAGATTGGGCACGATGCCCAGAGAGAAGAGGCCCACCCTGATCCTAGTTGTTGTGAGAGTTTCTGAGGGAGGGGTGCTTGATTCAACTGTATCTGTCCGTCGCCTCCTGCTTGTAGTCACTGCTAGCTACTCAATCTCTGCCGGTGTGAAGAGTTGGCTCAAGGAAGTAGTGATGTCGCTCTAATCAAACCACCTGTGCCAATCTAACTCAGACTCGCCCCTTTTCCTTTGTTTCTGCGGCCTGATGTTTGCAGCAGCTTTATATGTGGCCAGGGGTGGAAAATGCACAGGTTTAGCAGTGATGGTAGATGTTTGTTCACTCCTTGGTTGTAGCGGCCTCTTCTTGAAGTGTTGGTACAGGGACCAAGTAAGTGGTTGTCCCTGCTTATCATCTGCCCTGCCTGGCTTGTATCCCAGTCCTACCCTTGGTCTTGATTTGCTATCCTTCACAACTTCAGTCCTGCCCTGTAGATGTGCTCCCAGCCCCTTGCCTGGCTAGTACCCATTTTCAGCATTATGCGCCACCCATTCTCAGTGATGATCTTGCTTCTCTTTGCAACACTAACTGATGATGAACTAGTCAGGCTCTGCTGCATGCCGAACGTGTCTGGCACAGACATAAGTGGCTGATTGCTTGGCCATATGGAAGGGACTGAATTGTCAATTACGGTGTCCACTTCCAAGACGGTTAGCTTGCTGGCAACTTTGACGACCCGTCCTTTGTATGGAAACTTCAGGCACTGATGGATAGTTGAGATGACGGCGCCAAGTGCCTAGATAAATGGCCTGCCCATTATCATTTGGAAGCTTGGGTCCATGTCTAAAATATGGAAATCCATCTCAGTAATGTATGGACCCAGCCCCACTTTTAACGTGACCACTACCTTCGGCGGCCGACTGGTGTTGTCATAAGCCGTGACAGTGATGGAGGAGGGTCAGACTGACTGTAGTGTGACCCCACAAAAATTCAACGTGTCCAAAGACACGTCATTAATTGATGCCCCAGTGTCCACTAGGCATTGGGAAATGCAGATGCCATTGATTTTCACAGTCAAACATAAGGCGTACCACTGATATTCCACGGGTGCTAGCTCATCTTCGTAGAATTCTATGGCTGAATGTGAGCTCGTAGAAGTCAACATTGCACTGATCTAATGAATAGGGAGATCTTTATTCACCATTACTTTTTGTAGGTAGTACATGAGGGCTTCTTGGTGCATCGGCGACCTCTTGATCAATTCTAAAATGGATATCCTGGATGGTGTCTTATCGAAGTGGTTAAGCAAATCATACTTGAGTCCCTGGGATGGACTCCTCTTGCTAGGCTTCTTCTTCTTGAGGCAGGGGTGCCTGGTCTTGCTGCTCGGGGAATATTCTATTAAAAATGCACCCACTCTGGAGCACCATCGTTTCCTAAAAGTTATCTCCTGCTACAGTTGCCGCGGCTGGCGGAATGGAAGATGGATGGGAGGTAGAGTGTTGGGGGGTGAGCATTTGGTGCGGTAGTTGGATACCTGCCGCACTCGAGGGTGGAATGGGAGTACGTAAAAAGGGAGCCTGGGGGTTGGGGGTGATGATGGGTGCGGTTGGTGGGGTGCAGAGGAGAGGTGGATTAGATGATGGTGGTTGTGAAGTGGTGGTGGGAGGTTGGTGTATGAGTGGGCGGTTGGGTTGTGGTGGTATGGTGGAGGTATTGCGTAGAAAGGGAACTTGTGGGTTAGGAGGAGGTAGTGTTGTGGAGGTTACAGGGGGTTGGCGCATAAGTGGTGGGTTGGATAGTTGGCTAAAGGGTGAGGGACGGTGTGTGGCGGTTGTAGGGATGCATAGAAATGAAGGTAGTGGGTTAGAGGGAGTGGGTGTACTGATGAAGGGGGGTACGATAAAAGAAGACTGGGAGGTAGAGATGGAGGATACTTCCATCGACCTGCCTGACGTATTTTCAACACGGGGTGACACTCAGAGGGCGTTGACTTGCTGATTCAGAGCCTGGTGCTTCGGGAGGGGGTTCTGAACAATGCCCATATTGGGCTGCTGCTGGGGTGCCTGGGGTTGTTGTTGTTGTTGATCCTGTCTGGGTGATCTCCTCGCCTTCATCTTTGCTATGTACTTCCTCATCTCTTCCCAGTCAATTCCTCCATTATCATTCAAATCATAAATGTAGTCTTTGAAATGAAAACATGCCTCCAAAATGTGGCCCGGTCCCCGATGGAATGCACAATAACGAGAAGTATCAACATTGGGAGGCCATTGTAGCCTTTCCCTCGGTAGGGTGAGTGCATTGGCGGCCATAAGAGCACTAAATATATCGGGTAAAGTCTCTGACAATAGAGGGTAGTGGGCTCTTCTTAGGCCAGGGGGGCGCCTAGGCTACTGAGGGTCATAGGTGGCTGGAGGGGGAACTTGGTTGTATTGTGGAGGAGGAGGAGGAGGTTGTTGTTGCTGGTATTGGGGCGGGGCAGGTTGGCGGTACTGAGGCTGTGGTGCCTGGCGGTACTGAGTAGGTGGTGGAGGGGCTTGACAGTATTGGTTGGGAGAAGGTTTTCGATATTGGGGCTGCTGAGGTTGCTGAGGTTGTTGAGGTTGTTGGGGTGGTGCCCTAAATATTAGAGGATTCTTTGGCCTGAATTCAGAGAGTTGTGGTTGTTGAGGTCTAGAGTTGGTGTTAGAGCGGTAGGTGGAGGGGCTGGGGTTACCCATAGCACTCATCTGCTCATTTTGCATGACCCCCTCAGTCGTGGGACCGCCAGTTGGTGGAGTACCATTGCTCTTCTCGAAAGTCCGGGCCTTCGGCACAAACATCACAATAATTGGAGAGTTCTTCAGTTGGGTCTAGATATAGAGGGCTCCCTCATTTAACTTCTCCATGGTTATCAGCTTATTCATTGCCAAAATGTGTCTGAATTGGGGTGTGGCATTTGCAGTGATCATCTTGACTTGTTCGGGCTCAGACAACTGATCTCTCAACCTTTCGGCCAATGCCCTCCACCTATCAGCATAGTGCACAAATTCCTCGTCAGTCTTCATTTTCTCAGCCATTAAGTCGGTGGTTGACAATGCCGGACCGACCCAATCCTATACCGCTGCAAGAACTTCCTTTGTACTACTTTAAAATCCTCGACGTCTGGGGGCTCTAAAGAATAGAACCACTCGAGGGTGGGCCCATCTAATGATCTTCAGAAGAGAAAAGCAAGAGCACAATTCTCATTCTGCCAAAAAGAGGATTCGTACATGAATTCCTTGATATGTACGAATGGACTGCCACTACCATGGTAGCGGCGGTAGACTAGGAGCTCGGAAGGGGGGAGGTTAAAGACTAGCATAGAAGGAAGTGCCAATTCAAAAGAATTTTTGGGTGTGGACACCCTTTTCAAATCTTGCTCAAGACGACTCACCTTCGCCAAGAGGGCTTGGGTGAGCTGATCGGAAGAAGGTTTGTGAGTCATCCCGGAGGAATGAGGTTGGGGTGCACTCACTTGGACAGAATTGTAGTGAAGTGGTGCGCCAGCGGGTGTAGAAGTGTGGGCTGGAGCCCGAGGGGGGTGAATGGGCCTTGACGCGGTGGGGCTTGGCCGAACAAGGATGGGCCTCCCAATAGGGCTGTGGGGGCGAGAATGTGTAATAGAGTTGACCCGCAAGGGGGTAGGGGAGGCTCAGACCGTCGGGTCGCATGTGGGTTCAGCATAGAAAGCACCCGTATTGGGGTGGAGAGACTGGATGGGCTCGAGGATGGATTTCCCCTTCAGAACAGCTTGAACCTCCTGAAGTTGGGAGGCTTGGAGGTTTTGGAGGATGTCCACAAGCTGGGATAGATCTATAGAAGCAGAGGCATTTGTAGTTGCATGCCTCAGGGAAGGGTGAGGGGACTGTAAATCCACCACATGAACATGCGAAGTGGATGGACCAATGTGGGGTTCATTGGGGAGTTGTGCAAGTGGCGCAATGGAATCATATACTTCATCATACACATCCTCTTGATAACCCATACCTTCGTACCCGGCCATTCCGAGATATTTTCCTGAATGAAGCAACATAAAACTTAAACACACAAGTTGATTAGCGAACAACTAACAAACAACTACTCAAACAAGTTTGAGAGAAGATGTTAATGGTTTTTAATCAAACACGTAGGGATGCTTACGTCCAATTAATTGTTTCAATATTGTTCAAAGTGAATTTTATTTGAAATGTGTCACTCCAAAGTGGGTATGGGCCTAAATGGGTAAGATGAGAACTCTGGGCTCACTAAGCACACTCCCTCACCATATGGGTATTCTATCACAAGTCTTCGGAATGGTACCACCTGCTCGGTCCACCGTGAGGGAATCCACGGGGTACAGAGACTTACGGAGGTCTCGGTGAGGATTCTCTTGTTCAATGAGATGGAATGCCCAATGGAGAGATAGCCCTCACCGAGAGAGGTGTTTGGATCCTAGTTTAAGGAGGGAAGGAGGTCCCTCAGCCGAAGTATGCCCTGCAAGATGCAAATAATGCAAGAATGGCAGAAACCCCTGCTCTCTGTGAATAGACTGAATCGCGATGAGTTCAATCGTCGCACTTCAATGCTAATCGCGTCCATTCAGTTGGTCACGGATCTGACAACTCACAGAAGCTATAAGAGCCACGACAACTCCCTCCGGCATCTGTCATAGAATCGCGATGGGGTAAACCGCCGCACAAAAGCACAAATCGTGACGTCTAAACACGTCACGAATTCAAAAGAAACTGAAAGTTTATATGAAAGCAATAAATCAACAAATGATGCTATCAATCAACAAGTTAAAGTCAAGCAGCAGTCAACTCAAGATGTTTTCCTTGGATGAAAGTAAGCAAGTGGGGAGGGGAGCAAGATGATGGTGAATATTTTTTTTAATCAAACTTTATGGAAATATAAAGAAAATAACACTAACACAAAATTGGTAATGACGGTGGAAATCTCAAATAGTACCGCGTGGAGTACAAAAGGAGGGGGTTGTACAGCGCGAGGTACGAAGGGAGAGACACACGTGGGTGTCGAAGGAGGGGCACACGTGGGTGCCGAAGGAGAGGTAACCGAAACTAAAGTGAAAGAAGTCCCACCGTGATCGCCAATTTATGAATGTGCTTTTTCAAAACACTCCCACAAAGAACAATTTAAAAAGAAGATTTTTAAAGAAATGAAATATGTATGTGTAGGTGGTGAAAGAAGGAGAGGAAAGAAAAGTGCGTGTGTGCACGAGATGGAGGTGTGATCACCAAGTACACGAGGGTACTGAAGGAGATCGACGAAAAGGCATGGATGTACTTACCATCACCTAAAGAACGCATGAGTTGTGGTTGCGGCTTGACTTCTACTCCTTCCACTGGCCGGCCGGTGAAGAAGACTTTAGAACGTCAGTTACCTTACAAAATGGTAGAAAACAATAAACAAGTGAAGGAATGGATTAGACTATGATGTGAGGTATCAAAATCAATGGATGAAATGAAAAACGTGACAGCATGGGTTTTAACACACCTCGTGGGAGTGGTGTTAAACACCTAAAATATGGGTGTGGCAAAAAATGATGTGTGTGTGTGTGTGAATGTGAGATGATGAACACTAAATGAAATGAACTAAAATAAAGAATGGAGGAAGAGAAAGAGTTGGCAGAATGAGCCCGCTACTGCAAATGGCCGAAGTGGAAGAAGCTCCTCCACAAGCTCCGGTGCGCGTGAGACGTTGGCTCCGAACTCCAAGGAATGGGTGCTTGCAGTTGCTTGGAAGTGAGGATGCTTCTCCTTAGTTCAGAGGTCGAGTCTCCAATGCTGCAGGGCTTCGCTGTAATGCTTGGGTTATTGCCTTCAGAACAATGGCCTGAAGGGTCTTTTTATAGAGGAAAAATTTAGAAATCGTGTCAGACACAGTGGATGCCTATCTCAGTGAATCGTGTCCTTGAAAAGCATCATGTTTACCAAGATTGAGTTGCTCTAATTAAGCCTTTCCAAACATCGATTATAGCAAGACTTAGAATCCCATCAACAATGACCGCCGCGTTTCAAACACTTCTGATTTCAGATGATTCTTTCCAAATATTAATAAATGGAAATAATGAATTGCGACGACCTGAGCAGCCATGTATTTGAACAGAATTGATCTTCTAAAGAGAGTCGATCTTCATATGTGGAAGGTCAGAAATGCGACGAACCATGTGGACGTGATTCTAATTAGCAAGAAAATCTTTCCAAAAATAATTTTAAAATTTACCCTAATTCGAAAATGGAAACTTTTAAACGCGTCGACTTTGTTGGACATGATTCAAAACGTGGTAAGCGCCAGAAAAGGAAGTGTGATACGCATCAATTTTACCTGTCGTAGATCAAACATCCTAAAAAGGCATCCATTGTGTCAGACGCGAATCACTTGTGCACAACACACCCCTTCAGACCCCTTAGAAAAAATCCTAAAAATCCTAGAAAAATCTGAAAAAATAGAAAAACCACTCAAGAGGTTAATTGAAGAGAGCCACTTTGAGGCATTGCGGTATAACATGAAATTTACTTGATACATTGTAAAAATGGCGTGTCTACATCTATCACGTCCTGCCATTTAATATTTTGATAAACATCAGAACACGACAGAATAGGGAATCAAGAGTAAACTGAAAAATTTTCGAGCAGAAATTGCCCAGGGTCAAGACGTAAAGTAAAAAAAATTATCTGTCATTCTTTAAAACTAGAGTATTACATAATTATCGAACTATAAATAAAAAGGGCAGACGTAGCAAGAGTTGAACTCTCAACACACAATTCTAGTTGTCCCGCCTTCTAGGACTGATGATAACATGGAAAAAGAGTGGGTATGAGCAATCTTGCCCAGTAGCATTTATCCTCTAATAACAAGAAAATAGATATTGGAATCAAGGAAAATTTGCTACACACGAGGATAACAAATAACAATGTTGAAGGAAAGGGAGGATAATGCAAATCAAGATGTAAAAACATTGAACCATGCTTAAATAATGGTAACAAGAATAAACCGACATGTTAATGAACTAAGTCAGAATAATAAGTATCAGGCATGTAATGACATTCTGTCATTTATCAAACGTGTAATAACTGCCGAGCAATTCACTAAACTTGTACTAGCTGTTTGTGACAAATGCGAACTAGTTGAATCATGCTGATAGAAACAATAACATATACTAGAATATCTACCAATCAAGTAGGTAGCAATGCCAATGCCAAGCACTAAAAATAGATGGTCCATATCATTCCGTATGACCAGTAAATGAATCCGGGTGCTCCTCCTAGGGACTGGATCGACCCCTATTTGCACATGCATCTTAGTCTAGGTGAGTCCGAAGAACCGAACAAGTATGTAAACATTCCTTATAGTTATGTTTCCAGACATTTTTTTTTTTTAATGAAAAAGGTCCTCAAGGTCAGAACCTAGGAGAGTGCACCCTCCCCCAGTAGGAGAGAATGTTCCCACTCCACCAGAATGGGTACCTGGGCCTGGTATATATATGATAAAAAGGGGAGTACAACATGAATAAGGGCGAACCCTTGTCAAAGCATCCTAACATGCATGAGGCTAGTTTTATCCAAAATAATAGGCCCCTTACAAGATTGAGGAACAGAATTATGACCCCAAAAAACATTATTAAGCTTAACCGGGTAGGCATAATTCTCTAAAGCATCTGCGACTTGATTTGTTTCCCGATAAACATGGGACATAATAACCGAATGTTGGAGTAACTTAGCCCTTGCATCCCGCCACCATCTATAAGCAATCCAAGAGGAACATCTGCCCTCCTTAATAGAGTTAACCAATGACATAGAATCAGAGAAAACGACGGAGAGATGATACCCAAGAAAATCTGCCAAGCGAAGGCCATCACAAAGCGCTCGAAGCTCAGCGATCATACTATTGCCATAGCCATAGAAATGTGCAAAAGCCACATGAATGTTGCCCTGCCTATCCCGGATGCATCCGCCACCACCACACTCCCCCGGATTGCCTTTGCAAGCTCCATAACCATTTAAACAGAAATCAATTATGGGGGGTATCCATCTAATAAGTTTGACTTGTTTAGGAGCAGATGAAGAGTATTGTACTCATGAAGAGTATACAGCTCTTTTGCAAACTGTAGGAACTTTAAACTGAACTAGAGAGGGAGCAACAAAACCTCATGAATCACTTGGCCGAGCCACTCTGCAGAAAACCTCTTTGAATCAAACCTGGCCGAGCATCTGCCTTTCCAGATTTCCCACATCATAAGGATAAGGCAATAAAATGATATGAAGCCAGACGATGAACTAATGTAACAGTGCAAAGTAAAGTTCCAGAGTCTAGTAGTTATCTGACTGTGAAGATGAATGTGAGGGCTGATGAGTGAATGAAACCAACTCCAAAGAGCAACTGCCAAGTTGCTATAAATGAAGAGATGGTTATAGTCTTCACACTGTGGAAATCTGCAACAGGAACAATGGGAAACAATTTGACTACCACTTTCAGCAACTCTTCGATCCACAGAAACCGCCCTATGAAGAATCTTCCAGCTGAACAATGAAGCTCTACGGTAAAAGGAACTGTGCCAGATTTTTTGGAGCATAGCCCGCTTAATACCCATAGACCTGACAAGATTATAAGCAGATTTGTCAGAGAAAATACCATCTCTAGAAGCCCCCCATACACACTTATCCTCTTCATTATTGAGCACCAACCTTTGTAACATATCTCTTGGAAGGATAGGACAAATGGGATGAGAGACATCTGAAAGAACATCTTGAATAGTAGCAATGTCGCCTGTATAAGTACCTTGAACCAGGTTACGGAGCGGCTTATCACCAAGCCATAAATCCTAAGAATGTCAAGTACTATCAACCAGGTTGAGAGCGGCTTATCCATCTGGATTCAATTCTATCCTGAACTATCTTATCTGCTTCAGACCAAATCTTTTTAGACATGCCAGGAATAAATTTAGTGCAACCATATTGAAACCATTTTCTGGCATAAGCCGCCCATAAGGATGAGCCCTGATGAATGTTCCAAAGATTTTTAACTGCTAAGGCAACCTGAACATGCCATAGATTCCGGACGCCCAAACCTCCTTCATGAATGGGACGTTGGATGGATGACCAAGCCACTCAGTGATGCCGGCGGTTTCCATCAGCTCCATTCCAGAAGAAAGCACTGGACAGTCTTCCAATATAACTTATAATGGACTTCGGGAGGGATGAAGAAGTTGCCAGATAAACAGGAAGAGAAGATATTACAGAATTTATTAAAGTAACCTGCCCACCTACCCAGCTTGGGAAATAAGTCTAGACTTCCAGGTAGCCAGCTTGTCATTAACTTTATCTAAGAGCGGTTTGTAATCAGCAACGAGTATCCTTCCAGATCTTAAAGGAACTCCAAGGTAAATTAGAGGCCCTCTTTGCCTCTTAAATCCAGTAATCTCCTTTATCCTGTTGACAGACCGGGGAGAAGCCTTCTCATATATCATAAAGCAGCTCTTGGAAGAGTATATATGTTGACCTGAGGAAGAAGCATATTTATTCAAAAACCTCAACATTCTCCTGACATTAATGATCCCCCCATTAAGAAAGATAAGCGTATCATCAACATAAAGAAGGTGAGAGATAGGAGGGCAGACTCTAGGGCCTGCATAAGCTTTGAGATTGCCAGAAAGAACCAAATTCTTAAGACCTCTTCTAAGAGCTTCTTCCATAATAATGAAAAGAGCAAGAGCAATAGGATCACCTTGCCTGAGCCTCCTGGTAGATTTAAAGTAACCGGTAGGGGAACCATTGAAGAGGATAGAGAACCAACAATTAGAGATCAACATACCAATGCAAGAAATAAATCTGGAAGATAAACCAAACTATTTAAGGATAGCAAAAAGGAAATCCCATTCCACACTGTCATAAGCTTTCCTAACGTCCAGCTTAAAGACAACATTATGCCCTATAATCTTCCTGCCAATATCCCTAACGAGCTGCCTAGATAAGGAGACATTATCAAGTATAAATCTGCCTTTGACAAAGGCGCCTTGTTCTTCCGAAATAATGCCAGGGAGAATGTGAACCAACCGATCACACAGGATCCTAGAGACAATTTTGTAGCAGAAATTGCACAGACTGACAGGTCTGAAATCACCATAGTTGGCTAAATGATCCTTCTTGGGGACAAGGGCAATCAAAGAAGAACCCATGGAAAAAACCCAACATAGCACCGCTGACATCATGATGAATTATATCCCAGCAAGAAGCAAAAAACTCTCCTGTGAAATCATCCGGCCCCGGGGCACTGTTAGCATTCAAGCTCCACACCGCCTCCTTAATTTCTTCCTTGGAGAGAGTAGCACAAAGAGAGAGATTTTGCTCATCAGAAACAAGAAAGGGGATAACCTATAAAAGAGAATCATCAATATCATGAGCCGTGGATTGCAAAAGACCATGAAAAAAATTTAGATTTTCCAGACAATTATTCATGCAACAATTCAGAGTTTCAAGGATAACGCATATGTACAAGATTGTGTACCATAAGGATCACAAACAAGTTGGAAATGATTGGAGTTTCAAGAATAAGCATGTATATGGTAAATGGAGATGATTGAGATTTCAGAAGAGTTGCAAAGGGTCAAAATGTGTGTTCGAAATTTCAGGTAGTGTCGAGGTTCTTCAAAATGAGAGTTTAAAGCCAGTATTCAAATTGAAATATGAAAATTTTTTGTTGAAATCAGTGAGTCTGGTCTATATTATAATTTGAAACTAAAAGCAATCTAGCTAATCAAATTAGTAAATTACTAATTTTATTCAGAAGTGAAAATAATATCATATTAATGTAAAAGTCATATTAAACCGATAGTGAACCAAATTCGAAGTGTAATTCATAGCCGAGATTGGACTTTCAGAAGTCAATTGGAAGTCAATGTATCAGGTCAGTTTACGAGTCAGATGCTAAAGAGAATTTTCAAGCGATATTACCATGTCGAAGCAATGGTTGTAGTTACAAGATGATCTAAACCTACAAGTTTTAAAATATCACGTAACATTCTCTACCCCTTTTTAGGGTTCATAGAATAGCTCTGTGATGTGGTGCTTAGGCTTACTTAACATGTTAAGTCTTAAAACTTTTATTGAAAAATTAATAAAAGAATACATCATGAAGATAGTTATGAAATCAATATGGCCGATCGAACCATTCAATTACTAATTTTATTTAGAACTGGAAATAATGTCATATTAATGTAAAATAAGGGATGGGCATGTTTGACTTCTTTTTCAGTAGGAGAGTGACTCCCTTGGAGAAATTGTATGCATGTTTAACATTTTTTCTCAGACTTTAGAATTTTAGCATTCTATTAGGTTTATTTGAATTATGAGATCACCAAAATCACGATTTTCTTCTTTGATGGAAGAGTTGACTTTGTATTGGTAAGAGATATAATTTTTTTGATATTTTTATTGGGTTCAAATGGGCCGAGGGTACTTCCTTATTTACATGTAATATCTTAAGTAAATGAAATAATAAATTATAACATTTACTTGAATGATATATATATATGAAGTGTAAATAAGGTATGAGTTTCGCAGGGTTTCTGCTAACACTTCTGGAAGAATCGATCGTTAGAAAACACAAGGTCGATTGACTGAATAGAAGGAATCGGTCGATCGGAAAAACTAAATCGATCGACCGAAAATGCCAAATCGGTCGACCAACCTAGCCAATAGCTTAGTCCTGAATTTAAGGCGAAATCGGTCGACCGAAATCCATAATTTGGTCAATGGATTCTGGTAAAAAACCAGAATCATACGGTCGCAAATCACACAGTCTAAACAAGCTTTAGAATGAAAATAAAGACTCAGAAATTGTAGGGAGGGACCTATACTTCAATTGTACATAATTTTTAGATTTAATAAAACTCTTTAAACCTCTCTTTCAAATTCTTTTCTATTTTATCAGTCGAACTGGAGAGAGAATCGATCGATCGAAATATCAAAATCGGTCGTTCGATTTCGATAAAAACCAGAATCATAAAAGCTTGAATCGCATAGTCCAAACATGCTTTAAGAATAGAAATAAACAATCAGGAATGATAAAGAGGAACCTACTAATCAGTTGAGCATGATTGTCAAGTCGAGGTGACCTCCTAAGCCTCTGATTCCCTTCTCTCTTGCTTCTTACTATCTCTACACCTTCCTTCTTTCTTCCTTCCTTCACCCCCTTCTCTCTTTTCTTTCTGGGATAACACGATGGTGATGGTGATGGTGGTTTGAAGAAGAAGCGATGAAGAAGAAGAAGTAGCGGGAAAAAAGCAGGAATAAGAAGAAGTGGAAGAAGTAGAAGAAGTAGGAAGAAGAAGAGGAAGATGAAGAAGAAGAACCGGAAGAAGTAGCAGAATAAGAAGTGAAAGAAGAAGAAGAAAAATAAGATGGAGAGGGAGGGGGGGTTGTAGAAGGTGCATGCCATCTGATGGCTGCCACGAGATGATGAGTAAGAATCCTCATCGTTCACCTACCATCTACGTCGGCCACAAGTTTTATGTGGATGGAAATTAGCCAAAGATGCTTGATTATGTAAGAAGGCTTACATGATTAGATTAGACAATTCAAATTTATTCGTTTAGATTTTTGGGTCATTAATTTTATATCTAAATGATGTCCGATTGAAATGAGATTTCAAACATAAGTTAGTTAAGAGATGATACAAATTATAGTGATTTTAGTTTAATTTTCTAAATTAATTCTTCGTCGAGTAAAAATTACTCTAAAAATCATTAAGTCGGCTTAATCTCATTATTCGTACACCAACAATTCTCAGCATTTATATATTTGGAATCAGTATATTTTTTTGGTAATTATGGTGACGTCAGATTTTACTTTGTTATCGAATTGTGATGACGCCCTATCAGAGTGCGCACATCTGAAGATAGTACTATGATTATATTAATAATATAAAAGTATTCTAAATTTAAGCGTAAACATGTTTCTTGTAAGTATTTATGTTTTTTATGAGAACTAGAATCTTTTCTACTGTCCAATATCTTATTATTATTTTGATATTAAATTTTGGCGTGTTATAGAACATTTGTCACCCTTAGTACATGAAAGTGGCAAATATTAATTAAAGATGATAAATAATTTTTGTAAATAATTATGATGTGGAGCCCATGCCAACAAATTAGATGAATCCCACTACTTGTCTACATAGATGACAAACATTTCTCGAGAATGCTTATTGCAAGATACACTTACAATAAGATTAATGCAGATTGCTTGAAAAGTGATTTTAATATATGTATAAAAAGTGTACTCCATTCATAGAATTACATGGTCCCAATACATTAATACATATCCAAAAGAAAAGTACAACAGTCTGAGACATACCCTGAGGTATATAACAAGAGCAAAAGCTCACATTGTTGTTGGTGGTACAAGTCCACCTCCAAGAAACAACGTTCGCTAAAGCACCTAAAAGGGGGGGTGTAGGGGTGTGAGCCTCACAAAGTCACGGACTTAGTAGGGAAATTCTTCAAAACAACAACATATATAATCCATGTGTAATAGAAGGACCACACAAATAACACAGTCTCACCGATCGACTTACATAAGGCAATTTAAAGGAAACCCACAGAGTGCTGGAATCTATGCATGCTTTTTACTTACATCGGTAAACACCTCAATACTCACAACTAAGTAGCTAACTATTAATGGAAACTCATAATTAATAGAAATAATGGCTACTCTATAGTTATCCAGAAATAAATCGTCATCTAAGAGCTACTTAAGCTAGACAGACACTGAGAGTAAACCACTAAAGGGAAATTAAGAAAACTGTAGACCAACGGTACAAACGAAAGGTATTTTATCAAGTTCCACTTCACAAACTACAAAGTAAACCAACAAGCATAGTCGGAAGGAACGACGCTAACACTTGAGTCACAACTACTGGTTCATGACGCCAATATCTAACACGGACAAGCCAATATAGGAAAACAACTCACATCCTCATAGCTATAAATGGAAGGTCCTAATGTGGCTCCACCTCTACAAGGACAAAAAAACTGGGGAGACCAACCAACACCACTTATAGTTTGGTTAGATTGAAGACCCATGCCTAACACACCTCTAAGGGTTCCGGGGACCTTAGAGTGAGGCTGTGGCAACACAGGACTAGTTGGAGACCAGTATGTCTACTAGTGTCTATCCCCAAACCACGAGTGTGCTATAAGCAACAGAATAGAAAGAACAACACACCACAAGTCGTTGGACAATTCGACAAATGAGTGAGGGTGTCTAGGAAGATGACACAGACTTCTACGGTATATACAGTACCAGAACAAACCCCGAGCACAACGTGCTTGGCTTAGAAAGAACCTAGGGTACCCGACAGGAGAGGCATTTGGAATTAAGCATTGGACCACCGAACTCAACAAATAACAACAATTCGTAACTGATCATTATCGGTCACTAAACCACACCGTTAAACCTTACATTTACAGCCACAAACCTCTCATTCACCATCAACTTAACCATTACTTACCTTAAAGTTACTATAACAATACTCAATAGCCTTCAACTATTTACAAACTACTCAACTCTGATAAACCATATCTAAATAGCATAAACATCACTTAGATACACTTAACTAACAAAAGAATACAAGAACTAGGGTCCCACTGGACCCACATTATAATGCACACAGCTAAACACTTAGGGAAGTAGAATGCGACGGGGCCAACAATCATGTTAAGAACGTGACGGCCTGATATGTCGCGTTTAAATTGAGCATGCATTGGGGTCTCAAGCCGCAACCTGAACGTGATTGCCTAACCCATCACATTCTTAGACAGAATGTAGAAACCCATTTTCACCCAGAAACTTTAGGGAAACTCCATCTCTACATGCTATAACATCTGCTACTTGACTAACTCAACTAGGAATCACACATACATGCCAATACCATACTTTTCATGCATCAAACTATATAAACAATGCAACAGAATGAAAGAATTTCCCTACCAACATGAAGAGCGATGCTTGGTCGGTGTTTCCACGCTCCGAATGCCTTCCTCGCGTAGAAACCTAGACAAAACCTGAGCTCCCCGACCAAAATCGTTGTAGGCAATCCTCTGGCATGCTCACCTTGGGTGAGTAGGGTTGTTTTGCCCTGTTTGGCCAACAAACAAGCTTAAAACCTTTGGAATCAAAAGCGGGTTGAGGCTACTCATCGTGTTTTACCTAGTCATTCTGTTCATAAACATGATACCACGTTGTAGCCTGATGCATGCCACGCGTCGCACAAATAGACAAAACCTCAAAAACAGGTGGTGCTGAGATCACGACGTAAGTGGAGGTCGCATTCAGAACGCGTCAGCCACCCCTATCTTATTCTCAAATAGAGCACTTGGGTGCTCTGTGGCCCCAAACCTTCGGTCCACGACACCCACACAACATACCAAAACCTAAACCATGGCTCAATGGTTATACATTGGCTCAAACACACAGAATTCACCAAACTTGAATCCGAATGATCACAACGTTACATGGGTACTCTCCTAATGAACACGTCGGCTAAAATGCAAAATCAGACTCTTTTTCGAATCCATGCGGAACCAATGACAAATAGCTCGATGATAAAAATGGAAGGCTCCAAGTGAACATAGCAACTATCTGTCACATGGTCTTGCAGTCACTGCTTTGATGAATAGAGACGATGTCGATGTATAAAAGTAGGAAGACAAATGGTTGGCTTCTCTTCAACGAGACATGACGTCCGCCGGTCTCAATTGGCCGAATGAGGTGCCATGATCCATTCGAACCGTGCGTAACAAGAAAGGTAAAGTTGGAATAATGAAATATGATTTTATGTAATTATGGCGGGGTCATGATAACCTACCTCAAAAAAGCACACGTGCAGGCAGCCATGACGTAAGTAGAACGGACAAGGTCACATGACATTTGTAGGATCGAATGGATCGATGGATCAGATCTAGAAGGGGGGTTGAATAGATCTAAAACCAATTTATGCGGAAGCTCAAGAAATTTAAAATTACTTCGAATCAGAGATCAATTCACCCAAACAATGTACTGATCTGAAGTGTGATTAGTGTGTGTGAGCAAATCGATTAGTAGTGTGAACGAAATCCCTATGCATGCATCTAGCGTAATACAAAGTCAAACCACAATTCAAACCATTGCACAGAGGATTTTTAGGTGGTTCGAAAATCACCTCCAGTGACTCCTACGTCCACCCCTCATACAGTGATGCCACACTACTCAAAACCTTGAGTACAACACACACTAGAGCACGACGACTCCAAACACCCTTGAGTTCAACGACTCACAAACTGAGCACGACGGCTCAAACAACAACCGGAGTACGACGACTCCAAATTGAGCACGACGGCTCAAACCACACAGTGAGTGCGACGACTCACAAACCAGAGCTCGACGGCTCACAGTACAAAAGCTAGATCAAACACAAAAGAGATCAGATCCTCTAGCAATGATCTGATTCAAGACAGTTTCATACACAGAAATTTGTGCAGAACTTCATGCACAAATCTCATTGACGAAATAAGGAAGAGCAAACTTAGAAATGAGACAAATAGATGTAGAATGAGTGTTATTCGATGAAGAGGCATTGCAGACACTTGAATTGAGGAGCCTTGATGGAAATCGATGTAGATTCTCCTCAATTGGAGATGCTCTGCTTTGATGGCATCTGAAATGCCAGAAATCCTTCTTCTCCTGCGCCTCTTCAGTTGGATCTGCTCCCTTGCCTAGCACAGCAAGCTTCTCTCCAGAGATTCCCCTTAATTCCCACGTCCTTCCTCTTGAAAGGATGGCCTACAACTTCTGGAGATGGAGCAAGATCTGGAAAGCCCCCTTTGGCCGCCAAAAAGCTTCTTCTGGAAGTGTATGGGCTCTCTTGCCTTTGCAGTACAAGGAATATGGGTATTTATAGCCCCATATGTCCATAAAGTGCCTTGGGGTGCATGGGCACAGAAACCTAGGTCAAATCCCCTAATTCCCAAGCAGCCACGTGTTAGAAAAAATCGCATTTTTGAGTTTCAGGTGGACTGTGTCGACACCACCAGGGAGTGTGTCGACACACTGTCCCATTTGCGCAAAACTGGTCTTCTGGGAACTGGGTCTAGTGTCGACACTGCCTGGGACTGTGTCGACACACTGTCCCAGTCAGGCAACTGGGTCTTCTGGAATCTGGGACTAGTGTCGACACTGCCTGAGACTGTGTCGACACAGTGAACCCTGTTTTCATGAAATTGCTTCAGGGATTCTGACCCAGTGTCGACACCACCAAGGGGTGTGTCGACACCACCATGACAAAAGTGTGTGATCCTGAAAATATAACACATAAGCCATTAGTACCAGATATTATCATTAAAATATAAGATATTAAACATCAAAAACATGTTGTTTAAGCATTATTGTGATATGTATAAAATGTATAACATGTTCAAAATGTCATCATCAAAATCACAATATGTCATCATTAAAATCACAATATGTCATCATCAAAATCAAAGTATGAGTGATGTTCATTGGATATCATTAAAATACAACTTTAGGAAATTCCAAAACACACTCAACCCAACAATCTCCCCCTTTTCAATGATGACAAAACATATGCACAATCTCCCAATAACCTGACTCCCTTGACTACAATAACTCCCCTTGACCATATACACCCTTTGAACTTTCTCCTCCTAGAGACCTTTCTCCTTTAAAGAACTTTCTCCCCTTTAGAGACCTTTCTCTCCCTAAAGACCTTTCTCTTTTAAAGAACTTTCTCCCCCTTTTTTGAAGGCCTTTTGTCCCCCTTTTTTGAATGCCTTTTCTCCCCCTTTTTGACAACATCAAAAGGATAGATGAGAGAGATAAACAAATAATAGTAGGAGATCAAGAAATGAAATGTAGGAAAGGAATGGTCAGAAATGATCAAAATAAATGAGACAAAGTGATATTGACATATGAGAGACATGATTGTGTTGTTGGTATTGTGCCACAATGTTCAATCACAAAGACACACCCAACACAAGGTATTGCAAGATATAATGTTCTGAATGTGGTTAAAATAATGATGCAAATGTGAAATAAGGTGACCTATATGAGTGAGCAGAAATATTTAACAAGGATGTTCGGAGCTTTATGTTTAACACAATGTAAAATAATAGGTCTAAACTCAGTATGCATGAACTTTATTAAGGTCTTAAGCTTTTCCATCCTGACAATTTGATTTTCTTTCATTTTTAACTGTGAAAGAGTACAAGAATAAATTAGTTAAATCTCATTTTTCAGTGCAAGAGATCACATTGATCAGATGCAAGATCTCCTGATTACTCAGTGGTTTAACTTTCATTATCTTATACAGAGTTGAAAACTTTGATTTCCCCTATTTGACGCGAAACAAATCACTTTTTAGGTGAAATGACCCGGTTACTCAGTGGTTTAAGAATTTGCATTGCTCTGTTTGTATCGTTCCAGATTGTTGATCATTTTGATCATTTTCTTTTGATGTTTTACAGGAATATGTTTGCTTTGACCAGACAAGTCATGACTATGAATTTAGATAAATTATTCTTAACACGTGGTAAAAATGAAGCTTGAACATACACATGTTAAATAGTAAAGCCACTCATGTGCCTACAAGTGTTTTGCAAGTCATTTTAAAGACATTCAGTATTAAGATTGCTTAACCTTGAAATGATACTGAATCTTTGAAATTAAACTAAATGCACAATGAGTTTAGTTTCAATGTTTTAATTCTCTCATAAGAAAAGAGCACAAGGACTCAAAAATTCTGATGATTTTGGTGTTCAAAATAGACAAGTAAGATCAAGGAATGCAACAATGACTTCCCCCTTTCATGTAACTCCCCCTCACAAGGTGAACATGAAGATTATAGGAGGAATAGGAATGGAATGAAGTGAAAGCAGAATGAACATGAATGTTTTATTGAAAAATAGAAACTCCCCCTCAACAAATGCATATGAGGCTCTTGATACTTGGCGGAGACATATACTCATGCACAATGAAAGAGTCCAGACAAGCCTGACTTGTCTTTCTTCAATTCACCATTTGATATACCAAGAATGTCAATACAATGTGAGAGTGAGGAATTCATTTGCAAGAACATTTGTCAACAAACTGAATGGGAGTTGATGATAAATCAGAAGTGAAAGAATATTTCTTCAGTATTTCACTCAAAGATTCTTTTGACTCACTTCCCCATAAAATATGCATGATATGAAATGATCATTTAAGCAATTCATATATGTTCATTCAAAGTAGTTTGCACAGAAAGAATATAAACATGATCAAGCATGCATTAATAGACAATTTATTGAAGGAGAAAAGTTTCAAAGACTTAAAATAAAGTTTTTGAGATTTTCATTTTTCTTGATGACCTTTATGCAGAAAAAGACTATTGATACTTGGCGGAGAATTTTTCTCACGCATGATGATAGTTTTCAGACAAGCCTAACTTGTCCTTTCACATTTCACCATTTGATATATCACATAGTCACTACAAAAAGGTCAATTATTCTTTATTGTTAGCATGAAATTCATTGCATTTTCAAGAACGTTTTTGCACTTTTTCAAATTTACTCCCCCTTAATATATGCATGAAATGAAAAAGCTAGCAAGCAATTCACACATAATTATGCACACAATTAGCTTTAAGCATAACATGACTTCTGGTACTTGGCGGAGTATTTTACTCACGCATAATGATAGCTTCCAAACAAGCATAACTTGTTTTTCCACATGTCATCATTTGATATACCAAAAAGTCAAAGTTGTTGATATGCACACAGAATCATGGGCACAGTTAAGCAAGCATGATAACACAAACATGATTCCAAGTGTTAAGACACAAAGTTATTATTGGGAGCAACATCAAAACACACTCTTCATTGTTCAGATAAGACTCTAAGAATTTTCTTTAACTTAAGCAGTTTAATCTGGAAATGATATGAGGTTTTACCTGAACAGTCTTAATTTATTTTTCAAAGATTTTACCTGTGTTCTCTAATCATTTCTTGCCATGCACAGCCAATATCTTGAATCTATTTACAATGTATGGCTGCAAGACTCCTCAGCTTGCTGATCAAGCTGGTTTTGGGACCCACACTTGCTTGAGTCCTGCAATGAAATCAATGTTAGAGTGCAATAAAGATTTTTAAATCCAAAATGATTTTATTTTTGGTATAGATGCATTTCTTTCATTGACAGAACTATGAGCAGAATTAGTTCCAAATTTTCTTTTTGCCTTGCTCAATGCATCTATGTTTTCATGAAGTGTTCAATTTATATTCACATGGAGTTTCTGAGCATTTTCAACAAAATCATGATTCTTAGTTACATGTGAATGATGTGAAAACTTTTGCAAGTAATTCAAGCCAAAATCATCATGGAAGAAATGAAATAAACAAGCAATCATGTTTCAATGACAACCATTTTTTTTTTTAATTAATGACTCTTACACAAGGAAGATCATTGGTACTTGGCGGAGGATATTCCTCACGCATAATGATAGTTTTCAGACAAGTATGACTTGTCCTTCCACAGTTCACCATTTGATATACGAATTGATATTTGCATAAGAGTCCCAATTGATTTCAGTTTTTATTTAGCAGGGAGTCTCTTAGAAGTATTTACCTTGTGAGATTTTCATTTTCTTTCATTCTCTTCACTTACTTTCCTTGTACCCTTAGTCATGAAGCCTTCATTTTGAGATTGACTACAAGGATCCCTGCATCCAGCACTCAAGCAGCACATTTTAGAACCCAAACTTGTTTGGGTCCTAAGGATCTTCCATGAATTTGCAACAATGATTTTTGAATCCAAAAGGATTTGATATTGGGTGCATTTTTCTGAAGACTAGAAACACTGGAATCTTGGTTTCTAATCTTAGAGCTATTGGTATAGAATGCACCACTGACATACTGAACATTTTGTTTTCTATTTTTTAGATTTTTATCATTGAGATTTTTAACATGGAATTCAGAAGAGATCTTTTGTGCAACAGTTCCTTTTTCATGTACATAGAATTTCTGAGTGTTTTCAGCATGAACATGATCTTTAATCTTATGTACATTAACATGAAACATGGGAGCATGCACAAGATTATCAATTCTATGCCAACATTCCCTAGAAGTGTGCCCAAATTTATGACATGTGAAGCACTGGACTAATTTGACATATTTATGAAAATATTGATCTCTATTCCAGCAAAATTTGGCTAAATGACCAGGTTTATTACAATTAAAGCAAATGAGATCATTTCTTACCTGGTACTTACCTTGGCATATATGCATTTGCTGGAATCTCCTTTTCATGTGAGGAGGCTTACCATGAAGAGAAGGAGGTACCTTTTGGTGGCTCTTGGCATGATGTAAATTTGGAACTTGCCTTGGAGCTTTTTGAACTGATGGAGGAAGTAGGTGAATCTTCTTGACAGTAGCATTCTTCTTTTTCTCTGTCTATTTCTGAACAAGAACTTTCACAAGTTTTTCATTAGAATTAACAGAGTTCTTGTTCGTAGCAGCTTTAACAAATGTTAATTTTGTTTTATTTTCATTTTTCTTATCTCTCACAGAGGCAAGACTTGTGTATTTAGTATTTTTCAATTCATGTTGAAGCTTCTGTTTTTCAGCTTTTAATGAAACAACTTCTTTTTCTGAAATTTGAAGTTTATCTAGCATGACATCCAAACCATTTTTCATCTTGTTCTTTTCATTTTCAAATTGAGCAATTTATTTTTCCAAATCAGCAATTTTATTACTCAAATTGCTACAATCATTGTCCAATGGTTTGCCAAGCAACAAACATTCAATCTTCCTTTTTAGATGACTATTTTCTTCAACAAGCTGTTTGCATCTTTCATTTATTTGATGATCATAAGCCATGTTAGAAATCTGTTTGTTTAATTGATCATTGTAAAATTTGAAGTTTTCATTGAGATCAATCAAATTTTCATTTTCATCTTTCAAATTAAGATTTTCAAATTCCAAATGATCATGATCTTCTTTTAACTTGGACAACTTGTTTTCACAAATTTTGATTTTATCTTTCAGACTTTCTTTTTTAGAATTCAGTTTTTGAACTTCAATTTTCAAATTCTCAATTTCTCGTGAAGGATCTTTATTATTGTTCTGGAGCAATTCAAGTGTATTTTTTAATTTTTCACTTTCTTTGTGGCAATGTTTTAAAGTCTTTTTCAAATCCTTATTTTCAGTGTTCAGCTTTGCATTAAGATTTTGCATCTTTTCACAGAATTCAATCAATTCAACATAAGACATGCTTTCATCTACATCAGAATCAGAATTAGAATACATAAATGGATCTGGAATTGATTTACCAGACCTTGTAGACTCATTTGAATTCTTGTGTTCTGAAGAGGATGCAGAATACTCTGAGCTCATGGAATGTGCTATTAGAGCCAAAGTCTTTTGAATTGTTGATTTTCTAGATTCATTGAAGCTCTTCTTTGCCATTAAGTGCTTGTGAATTTCTTTTGCTCCTTTTCTTTGTGAATCCTTTCCATCACTGTTGTTGGCCATAAAGCATAACTCCTCATTTGCTGAACTTGAAGAGTTCTCTTCTTCATCCTCACTTTGGTCTTCATCCGACCAAGTTGCTATCATGGCTTTTGGCTTCTTCAATTTGTTGTTCTTCTTGTATTTGTCCTTTTTGATCTCAGGACACTCACCCTTCATGTGTCATATCTTGTTGTACCTGTAGCAAACAATATCTTCATCAGTGTTTTTATTTCTGCTAGCATTAAATTTTGAAGAAGAAGCATTCCTTTTACTAGAAGAATATTTTTTCTTTCCATTAAATTTTCCTCTTCTTGATTTTAAAAATTTTTTGAATTGCCTAGTCATGATGGCAAGTTCATCCTCATTAGACTCAAACTTATCAGAACTTAATTTTTCTTGATTATTCTCTTTGTTGCTTGATGAAGCCTTAAGGGCTACAGGTTTAGCCTTAAGCATGTGTTCTTCACTTCTCTTCAGATTTATTTCATAAGTCATTAAAGATCCTATGAGTTCATCCAAAGATATTTTGGATAAATCCTTAGAATTTTCAATTACTGTAGCCTTTGTGTGCCAATTGGATGATAGAGAGCGCAAGATTTTTCTTACCAAATCAGCATCAGTGTAGTCCTTAACTAGAGCCTTCAGTCCATTTACAATAATCATGAACCTAGCAAACATTTCAGAGATTGATTCATCAGATTTCATCATGAATAATTCATATTCAGAGACAAGAATATTTGCTTTGGTTTCTTTAACTTGAGATGTTCCCTCATAGAGTAACTCAAGCTTATCCCACATCTCCTTGGCAGATTTGCACATGGAGATTCTTGAGTACTTTTTGGGTGGACTGCACATTGAACCATGTTCATGGCACTGTAGTTCAGGGTGGCCCTCCTAATTTGCTCCCTGGTCCAGGTTTCCTCTTCTCCCTGGTTTTCATAGGGACCTACCTCAACTACCCTCCAAATCTCATAGTTCTGGGCTCTAAGGAAGACTTGCATGCGATTCTTCCAATAGGAATAGTCAGTCCCATTGAAGAAGGGTGGCCTATTGATGGAATGGCCTTCAGCAATAAAACCTTGAGAATCCATCAATTAAGATAAGATAATGAAAGGGCAAGCAAACAATTCAAGTAATTAACATAGAGATCAAACAGAAGCAATCAAATCAGATCAGAAACAAATATTAACCCGCTCTGATACCAATTGTAGGATCGAATGGGTGGATGGATCAGATCTAGAAGGGGGGGTTGAATAGATCTGACACCAATTTATGCGGAAGCTCAAGCAATTTAAAATTACTTCGAATTAGAGATCAATTAACCCAAACAATTTACTGATCTGAAGTGTGATTAGTGTGTGTGAGCAAATCGATTAGTAGTGTGAACGAAATCCTTATGCATACATCTAGCGTAATACAAAGTCAAACCACAATTCAAACCATTGCACAGAGGATTTTTAGGTGGTTCGAAATCACCTCCAGTGACTCCTATGTCCACCCCCCACACAGTGAGGCCACACTACTCAAAACCTTGAGTACAACACACACTGGAGCACGATGACTCCAAACACCCTTGAGTTCAACGACTCACAAACTGAGCACGACGGCTCAAACAACAACCGGAGTACGACGACTCCAAATTGAGCATGACGGCTCAAACCACACAGTGAGTGCGACGACTCACAAACCAGAGCTCGACGGCTCACAGTACCAAGCTAGATCAAACACAAAAGAGATCAGATCCTCTAGCAATGATCTGATTCAAGACAGTTTTGTACACAGAAATTTGTGCAGAACTTCATGCACAAATCTCATTGACGAAATAAGGAAGAACAAACTTAGAAATGAGACAAATAGATGTAGAATGAGTGTTCTTCGATGAAGAGGCGTTGCAGACATTTGAATTGAGGAGCCTTGATGCAAATCGATGTAGATTCTCCTTAATTGGTGATGCTCTGCTTTGATGACATCTGAAATGCCAGAAATCCTTCTTCTCATGCGCCACTTCAGTTGGATCTGCTCCCTTTCCTAGCACAGCAAGCTTCTCTCCAGAGATTCCCCTTAATTCCCACGTCCTTCCTCTTGAAAGGATGGCCTGCAACTTCTGGAGATGGAGCAAGATCTGGAAAGCCCCCTTTGGCCGCCAAAAAACTTCTTTTGGAAGTGTATGGGCTCTCTTGCCTTTGGGGTACAAGGAACATGGGTATTTATAGCCCCAAATGTCCATAAAGTGCCTTGGGGTGCATGGGCACGGAAACCTAGGTCAAATCCCCTAATTCCCAAGCAGCCACGTGTCCAGAAAAATTCGCATTTTTGAGTTTCAGGTGGACTGTGTCGACACCACCAGGGAGTGTGTCAACACACTGTCCCATTTGCGCAAAACTGGTCTTCTGGGAACTGGGTCTAGTGTCGACACTGCCTGGGACTGTGTCGACACACTGTCCCAGTCAGGCAACTGGGTCTTCTGGAATCTGGGACTAGTGTCGACACTTCCTGAGACTGTGTCGACACAGTGAACCCTGTTTTCATGAAATTGCTTCAGGGATTCTGACCCAGTGTCGACACCACCAAGGGGTGTGTCGACACCACCATGACAAAAGTGTGTGATCCTGAAAATATAACACATAAGCCATTAGTACCATATATTATCATTAAAATATAAGATATTAAACATCAAAAACATGTTGTTTAAGCATTATTGTGATATATATGAAATGTATAACATGTTCAAAATATCATCATCAAAATCACAATATGTCATCATTAAAATCACAATATGTCATCATCAAAATCAAAGTATGAGTGATGTTCATTGGATATCATTAAAATACAACTTTAGGAAATTCCAAAACACACTCAACCCAACAACATCGATGATTTCAGTGTGACAATTATATCTATTCGTTGAGTATCTGATATTTCTCTTTCTATTATGAAGCATGATCCTTGCGACCGATCTCTTCAGTATTATCCTCTGGGAGAAAAGAAGACATAGAGAGATGATTCTATTTGAAATCGTCTGCCTGTCTCCAAAGTGGCAGGATCAATCAAATCTTTCTTCTACCTTCTTTTTTGGAGAATTAACTGTTGGTCCCTGGCAGGGATCTAACATTATTTTCAGGTCCATGTTAGGTTTTCCCTCGCTATCCAGTCCCTACTTTATACAGGATTTATTTTTAGGTCATTGAGTTACATAGTTATAGAAGAAGGGACTTACATAGTTTTAGAAGGGCTTACCTAGCTACCAGGGACTTACCTAGTTACAGAGTTGCATGTGTAATTACACACTTATGCAGGTAAGCCCTTCTATAACTGTGTAATTACCTAGTGACCAGGAACTTACCTAATTACAAAGTCCGTGAGTTACATACTATGTAACTCTATAATTACATGTATAGTTACAGACTATGTAGTTACAGAATTACATGTGTACTTACATAGTATGTACATGTGTAATTACACACTTACATATAGTTACAGAGTTACTTACATAAATTACATACCTATGCATTTACAAGAATTACACATGTAACTCTATAACTAGGCAAGCCCTAGGTAACCTTTGGTAACTAGGTAAATCATGATAACTAGGTAAGTCCTTATGAAACTATATAAGTCTGTAACTAGGTAAGCCCTAATTACAGAGTTACAAACTTATAAAATCTCTATGTACTTACAGAGTTACATGTGTAACTGCATAAGTATGTAATTATATACTTACGTAGTTATAAGAATTACATACTTACACAGTTATACATGTAACTCTATAAATATATACTTACACATTTAATTATGTGACTACTTCATACCTTGTTACACAGTTATTGGAAGAAATATTTACAAACATAAGACGCAAAAAACTATGTACTTATATACTTATAGAGTTACATGTGTAACTGCATAAGTATGTAATTACATATTTACACAGTTACATGATTTACATACTCACGCAGTTACACATGTAACTGTGTAAGTACGTACTTACGCAGTTACACATTTTTAGGATAACATGGGGGATAACAGGGGTTAACAACAGAGACTTAAAAATAAATCCTACATAAAATAGGGACTAGACGGAGAGAAAAAATCTGATAAGAACTTGAAAATAATATCAAATCTCTGTGGGGGCCAATAATTAGTTCTTTCTTTTTTTCTCCATTTCTGATAATGAAGGTAGGATGCCATTGTACAAAGCCGAGGAACGGCACGTGGCAAAGCCTAACACTGACTGCCTATCACGCATGCGGAATACATGTAGGTTATTTCTTCCGTGAGTGGCCTCCCCCATCACGTCGCTCGCGGAGGATTCGGAGCACGTGCGGCACTGCTTTTGTGCTTCTCGCTCGTCCCATCAAAGTAGCATATGATGGGATCGCGGTGGCACTTCGCGGTGGCGTCCAGACTCACGGCTCTGAGCTTTGAACTTATATAGGAAGAGGAATGCCAATTAGCCTCCAAGTGTCCTTTTTGTTTATGCTGTCAATTTTGCCACTCGTATATGAAACGCTTAATTTAAGGTTTAATAACTGAGATATATTTATTTTGCAATTGTATATGTGAGATGAACAATTTATTCCACACATTTATAGAATCTTATATTCAAATATTTTTGTGTAATTAATCATATATATATATATATATATATATATATATATATATATATAACAGAAGAAGACTTCTGAATTGATAGTAAAACTAAATGTAATAAATAATCAATTACGAAAGATAAATAATTTTTATATATTTAAGTTATTAACTATTTTTAGTACTAAAGATGATAAATAATAAATTAAAAATGATAAATAATTTTCATACATAATAATATAAGAAGATAAATATTCCTATTGGATGCGGCCGCGCTCCTCTACACTGCCTATACAAGCAACTGATAAAAAAATCACAGAATTGTTAAGAAAGAATCTTAGTATTCGAAATTTTAAATATATACCTTAGAGCAATGCTTTGTGCACGGGCGGACATGCAAATGATTTGCAGGTCCGCCCCACTAGGCACGCGCGCGGGCGCAACTGCATGAGGTGTCTCGCGCGCCTTGGTGCGGGCGGATGTGCAAATCATTTGCACGTCCACCCGTGCAATTGGCATTTCCCTATACCTTAAAGAGCACCACTTGCAACCCGG
Source organism: Colocasia esculenta (assembly GCA_014218235.1). Lineage (NCBI taxonomy): Eukaryota > Viridiplantae > Streptophyta > Magnoliopsida > Alismatales > Araceae > Colocasia > Colocasia esculenta. The sequence goes on along the minus strand of CM024753.1, from coordinate 66,149,377 downwards.
CTGACTGGGTAAAGTTTTTGCTCGACCAGTGTCAGGATTAAATCTTTGCCCTACCCTAAAGCCTTCATATTGTCACATATATTCTATATTTCTATTCTACTATATTTTATGGGGAATAATCTTATCATTTGATTCTATCTATTTAAATCAGCCATAAATATCTCACTGACACCTCTAAAGATTGCCCCACCATCTCTCATGCCCCTTGCACACACTCTCTCTACTTAGATAGGGGTATTTTAATATTTTTTATCTCATATTTAATATTTTTATTACATAACAACTGAATATTTTTTGTCATTCTGACAATCTACTAATAACAAGAATAAAATACATTAATTTTCTTAGAATTAGGAGTGTATGTAATGCTACAAAAGCATTCGGATATTAACTTTAGTGTGTATCTCTATTTGAGATTTTATCAATTTTCTAATAAAATGACTCTTTTGGGAGAAAATGAATGAGTCTTACTTATAAGTACATACTTATTTTCACTATTTCCAATATAAGACTACATTATATCTCTACACATCCCCCTAATGAGAGTAAGGGTGCACAGATCTTGTTGCGACAAGATGTTCGACAGAGCACATGACCTTTCATTCAATTTTACATAGACGGCACTAGAGAGGGTAGTTTCTACCCTTCGACCATTACAAATAATGTCCCACATCGGTCAGGTGTATTTAGTGAAAGCGCATATGGACCCACTAATAAAGCTCCATGAATGTCCCATTAACCTACATATAAGGTCCCTCTTATAACGAAATTAAACTTCTAGGGGACAATTGGCGTAAGAGGTAACACTCCCAGGGTATTAACTCGGAACGCGATAGGGTGGGATTATACCTCGAATATCTCCTCATTTTCACCTCGGGAAAGCCTATTGTGGCGCTCTGCCTCTTTTCCTGGTCATTACTATTCTGGGAACACAAAAGATCAAGGAAGGAGATAACCTCTTTTCCCACCTGATTCATGGCCATGGATCCCCATAAATGCAAAGGCTGTTACACTAGGCGACGTGGGCAACCCCAAGGATCCTCACATGATTGGAGGAGTAACTCCTTATAATGGACCCATTATTGTAACGCCCACCTTAATTGCCTATGACCACAGCCATAACAACTCACTTTGATACTATACTCGCAGGGAAGAGATGCCAATGAATACCTAGGAACCTCTGCACTCAGGTAAGTTCTTCTGAAGTCAAAGTGATATTGATTTCATTTGCTCTTGTTTACTCTGACTTAAGTATCGGAGGGTTATTCCTAAGAATACCTTCCCAAGACATCTGATCCTTGTCTTGTCTTGCGGATACATGGAGCACAAAAGGGGTTATTCAACTCTCCATCTAAAGATCCAAGATCATCCTCTTCATTTGGCACCTTTTGTGGAAAATTCAACCCACTTCTAGTGAAAATAGGTCATGGTTAGGCAAAGCAACATCATCAGGACTAGAGGCAAGACCCTGATGCAAGCATCTACCAGCAGGCCATCCCTGTCAACCCAGAGGGAATCAGTCAACCTCCCCCCTCCTCCTCCCATCACGGCTGCCCCTACCCCTCAAGTAGACAGAGCAGTGTCGTGAGGCGGTAGCTGCAACTCCATCCATTCTCCCAACAGGTAGATGGATTAACTGCTAGAGTTAATGACTGTCTAGGCACAACGATATCAGCAACGACATTGGGCACCTTCCTCCTATCTTCCTCATCAAGGAGAGGTCTCCCATTGGGGGGCCACACAGTTAGATGATTGTTCACATTAGAAGGAACCCATTTGGTTCAAAATGCAGTGGGAGGTGAACTCTTGAGGCGTCAACCCCTTGAGGAAGAAGCCTCCTCAGTGCCACTGGAGGACGACAAACTCACTCATCATCCAACGTCACTTGCTAGTCAATCTTGAAGGGTGTGTACATAGTGGTCACTGTGGTGCATGCTAGTTGTTCCGTGATTGAAAGAAGAACTCTTTGGGATCATATAATGGACTTCTTTGCTGTGTGTTCTGCACCATGGCTTATTGGGGGTGATTTTAATAATTTTTTGGCCCTTCATGAAAAGAAAAGGGGGAAGAGGAATTATTCCAGATCTATGATGGATTTCCACACATGTGTTTCTTCTGTGGGACTTGAAGATGCTGGTTTTCGTGGGAACAAATATACATGGTTTAATGGTCAGCAACAAAGTGGTATATGGATCAAAATTGACCAACTTTTTTTCAATGCCGAATGAATAATTTCCTGCCCACAGGTTCATGTCCAACACCTTGACAGATCCTGCAGTGACCACTGACCTCTCCTTATTTCCAGTACTCATGAAGATACAAATGGCCCATCAAGGTTCAATTTCCAACACATGTGGTGCTCACATGAGAAGTTTATTTCTAACTCTGCCGTAGCATGGAGAATGGCTCCTATCTCTTCATACCCGATGCTAAATATGGTGTTCAAACTAAAGCATATGAAATCTTTCTATAGAAGATGGAACAAAGAAATGTTTGGAAATGTTTCTATCAACATTCAAACTTCTGAAGCTTCTTTTGCCAAGGCACAGAAAACATATGATGAGGATCCCTCACTGACTAAGCACAATGCCTATATGCTGGCTAAGGATAACCTAGAGAGTGTTCTTTCACAGGAGGCGGAGTTTTGGAGACAGAAATCAAGGATTAAATGGTTAAAAGACGGTGACAGAAACACAAAGTTTTTTCCATGCTTATGCCTTTTCTCAAAGGAGACACTCTCTTGTCTCCAAATTATACAAAGATGATGGCACTGCTGTGGAGGGTGATGAGGGGATTGCTAATATGTTTGTTGAGCATTTTTCTAAAGCCTTTAGGTCTGCCCCGCTTGGCTTAAACCAGAAATCTTGGACAATATTCCATCCTTGGTGTAGAATAAGGACAACACCATGCTTTGTGTTGTTCCTACACCCGATGAAATAAAAAATGTGGTCTTCAGTATGAACCCGGATAGTGCCTCAGAACCTGATGGGTTTTCTGGTCATTTCTTTCAAGCATGTTGGGACTTCATCTGTATGGATGTTATTAATGCAGTCCAACCATACTTCTGTGGTCATATTCATCCCACTGCCTTCACCTCTTCTTTAATTACACTCATCCCCAAGGTTGACAAGCCAAGAAAATGTTCTGATTTCAGACCTATAAGCTTATCTAATTTCTTTTACAAGATCATCTCCAGGGTGATTTCTAACAGATTTGGCAGCCTTCTGCCCGTCCTAATTTCTTAGGAACAAGGAGCATTTACCAAAGGGAGAAATATTGCTGAAAATATCCTCTTGGCAAAAGAAATGCTCCAGCACCTTGGCAGATAGTGTAGGGGGGGAAATCTGATCATTAAGTTGGATATGGCCAAGGCTTATGACAGAATGGAGTGGGATTTCATCTATGCTGTCATTGGAAGATTTGGGTTTTCTCTTCAGGTGATATCCATCATTGAACCATTGATCTCTAACTGCTGGTTTTTCATACTTCTAAATGGCAAGGCACATGGATTTTTCAAATCATGTAGAGGCATTAGACAAGGGGACCCAGTGGCACCGGCCCTTTTCATTCTCGCTGAAGAAGCTTTAAGGTGTGGCCTCACCAATTTGTTTCAACACAGCAGTGGGGGATGGTACCAGACTAATGCCAGGTGTTCTGCAATTTCACACATCCTTTTTGCTGATGATACTCTCATTTTTTCCAATGCCTCAGTGAGACATTTCAGAAGATTGATGGCCTTCCTCAAAAGCTATGAAGAGGCATTCGGGCAATTAATTAACAAGCACAAGAGCACCTATTATGCACCCAAAGATGCCACTGTAGCTCTCATAAAAAAAATCCGTAGTACCACTAGTTTTGTTAGAAATGAATTGCCAATCAAGTACTTGGGACTTTCCATATATCCTGGCCGACAGAAGCCCAATCACTTTGCTTATGTGATCTCAAAGACAACTACAAGGTTGGAAATCAGAATTTCTATCCACTAGGGGAAGACTGATTCTTATCCCGCACATCCTTTCAGCCATTCCCATTTATACCATGTCTGCTATGTCAATTTCGGTCACTGTTTTGACGGCTTTTCATAGAATTTTAGCCAACGTTTCCTGGGGATCATATGAGGGCTCACCCAAGAGGCACTGGAAAAGTTGGAATTCCATATCTCAACCTAAGGAGTGTGGGGGCTTGGGTGTCCTTAATCTACATCACATGTAGGTGGCTTTCAGAACCAAAATGCTTTGGAAAGCACTATCCACCAACTCCCTTTGGGCCAGATTTTTTAGAGGGAAGCATCTCTTTAGTTGTCATTATTCTGAGGCTCACTTTCCATTTATGGTAGCAACGGACAGAAGGATATGGCAGCGAGCGGCCCAACTCATATATGAATATTACAGGATCATACCTTCTGGGAAGTCTTCTGAAGCATCCTTTTGGTTTGACACATGGACAAGTATAACACCACTTAAAACACACATACCTGATGAAGTTTGGCAGAGTATGCCCAACAAAACTTGCTCCATCCACTAGGCCTTTATGGATCTGAATAGCATTCATGTGCAGACCGCATTGAAGTACTGCCACGAACATTTTTTGCACAATTTCTGGTAACAAAAGACAACAAAGATACTTTGATCTGGTGCCCCACTACAAATGGGAAACTTTCCACCAAATTTGTCTGTGTACTCCTACACCCTGAGACATCTCATAAATGGATTGTTTTGTGGTCTCCTTGTATCCCTCTCAAGTGGTCCATCCTTTCATGGAGAATGATATTTAACTCCGTCCTTGTGGACTGAACAATTAAAGCTCAGGGTATTCCTATTTGTTCAAGGTGTTCTTGCTGTGTACAACCCCAAGAGGAGACTGCTCTGCATCTTTTCTTCAGAGGGGATATTGTCAATCAACTTTGGACTGATCTATCCACAGTTCAACAACATTGCGGTTTTTTCTGTGGCTGATGGTATAATATTCTTCCTCACACACCTGAAACTTTCCACAACATTGAGATTTCCCAAACCACAGCACATTCATGGCTGTGGTTTGGGAAATCTGGTGCAACAGAAACAGAGCAAGACATCAAGGGCAATCTATGACATCCAAGCATATCATCAATAGAAGCATGCTCTCAATTCGAGCCATTAGCACATCCTTTACACTTCAGAAGCTGCCACTGTCGTGGTTGACTACTTTACGCCAAGTTGGAACAGGAAATGAAAGACTAAAAATTAAACTTCCTAAAGTGATTAGATGGTTTTGCCCACCACCAAGGAGACTTAAATTGAATATGGATGGGGCATTCAAACCAGCGGGTGCAGCTAGAGGAGGGGGCATTCTTTGTGATCAGAAGGGTCTCCTTTCTTTTGCATTTGCCAAGGAATATCACAACCTCAATTCCAGTCTCGAATCTAAAGCATTAACCCTCAGGGATGGACTCAAAATCTGTTGTAGTAAGGGCATCCAGGAGGTTTTGGTTGAGACTGATTCTCTCAATCTAGTACACATTGTCTCTGGGCAGTAGTCTTGCCCATGGGAGTTACTTTGTATTGTGCATGATGTGGCGACAATAACACAGAAGATTAGAGCAGAAATTAGACATGTTCCACGCGAAGCAAATCCGGTGGCTAATTCTCTTGCCGGTTTGGGTTGCTCCAGCACTCATCTTACCACTTGGGACTCTTGGGCTGTCCTTCCTTCTGTTGTAAAGGTCCCCTACTGCCTTGATAAGGTGGGGTTCCCTACAATCAGGCCCTAACCCACGATGTACCAACTTTCTACCTTCTTCATTTTAATATATATACTCTTAGCCGATTGGTGAAGGTAGTGGCCTTCTCACTTTGTGAGGATGTCCCTACCCTCTCCTTTTGGTTTGGCTAAATTAAAAAAATAATAAAAAAGGGTGTGTACACCCCATGCCTCCCGTAGGGCACGAGACCTCTTGGCTCCACCATGACCATAACTATAGATTGCCGACCAACTCCGAGCATTTAAATGTTGAGTAGAGGAGCAAGACTAGTAGATCCAGGCCCTTTGACAAGGTAGGGGCCAGACTACCAGAAAATTTCAACTAGAATATCCATTCTCCTAGGTGATCCTCAAAGACCCCCAGTAGGAAGACTCAAACTCCCAATAGGGAAGCCTTATGATGGTCTGGGAGACCCACGGACAATTTTGACAACTACGACACCCTCATGACTCTCCAAGGGGCATCTGATGTAATAAAATGCTGAACCTTCGTGACAACCTTCATTCTGGCGGCCCAGGCATGGTTTCAATCCCATCTGCCGAGAAGTGCACCAATTTTTGGAAATTCAACAAGCTCTTTAAGAAGAGCTTCATCGAGAGTGAGTTGTAGCGAACAGTTGCAAGCATGTTGATGCTCAAGCAGGCCCAAGGGAAAATCTCAGGGACCTCATGACCTAGTTTCATGCACATGCTATCCAAGTTCCATGACTGGAAGTCGCCTCTTCCATCACCACCATGACCTAGGGTACATAGGACGACAAAATTCAAAAGGAGTTGGTCCTATATGCCCTCTCAACCCTTTCCAAGTTAATGAAACTAGCGCTTAATTACGCGGAGTGTTGAGGAGGTGTTAACTTCTTGTCATGATGTTTCCAGGCAAGAAGGTGAAGGGGACAGGAAGAGGCCCTCCAACCAATCCTCTAGGCTGGAGAAGAAGAAGCCTTGTGGCAATGACAAGAGAGAATTATTGTGCCAAGTTAACTAGAATACTCCGCTTACTACCCTAGTCTAAAAGATCTTGCTGGAGATCCAGAATAAGGAGTATTTTCATTGGCCTGAGCCCATGAAGATCCGTCCTAATCGGTGCAACAAGAAGAAATATTGTCAATTCCACTTTGACCATGTTGATTTATGGTTGTGTGAACATCCATAACCATTATTTTTGATGTGTTTTGATGATGACATAATTCTTGTGTAATTGCCATGTTGATGAACACAAGTGTACTATTCACATGTCAAGTCACTACACTGATGTGCCGATACTTGTAACTCACATGTCGACTCTAGATATTAAGTCATGGTCCTTATTAATTAAAGAATATCCTATTTTAATACATGAAATTCTAATGATGATATGTGTTTTAATGATGACATTAAACATATTGGTATTTTATATAGGCACAAGCACAAAGACAAGCTTCAAGTGCTGTCAGTCAAAGTTCAAAACAGTCGAAGTTCAAAGTAATCGAAGTGCTTGAACTAAAGTCGAAGTTCAAGACAGTCGAAGCTCAAAGTAGTTGAAGTTCAAAACAGTATCTTTCGATAGCCAGGGATCATCTGTCGACAAATGAGGATAAATCTTGACAAAATAGCTTCTCGATGGATAGACTCAAGTAGTAGTTGTCAACAAGCAGAAATCACTTGTCGACAACCAGTGAAAGTGTAACACCCCATATAAGAATATGTTAAATGGACTAAATCAGTAGACTACTAACAACCCGGACTAGTCATTTTCAGAGCTCGAGCAGGAAAAGAACTCTGAAGTTAAGCGTGCTCAGTTGGGAGTAGTCTCAGGATGGGTGACCTTCCTGGGAAGTCTACCAACTGGCACGGTTGTTGGGCCAGTTTGTTGGTTGGGTCGTCACAAATGGTATCAAAGCCTTACCCAGCCGGAAGTGCAGGAACTAAGTGCCACACAGGGCAAAGTGCTACTCTATGGGAGCCACCTCTTGAAGCCATAATGGCGCAAAGTGCTACATAGTGGGAGCCACCTCTTGAGCCTGTGGGGGCCACCTCTAGAATCCTGCCTACCTGGGGTTTGATTGTGTGCTATATGTGATCAGCGACGAGGACGTCGCTTATATAAGAGGGGTAGATTGTAACACCCCATATAAGAATATGTTAAATGGACTAAATCAGTAGACTACTAACAACCCGGACTAGTCATTTTCAGAGCTCGAGCAGGAAAAGAACTCTGAAGTTAAGCGTGCTCAGTTGGGAGTAGTCCTAGGATGGGTGACCTTCTGGGAAGTCTACCAATTGGCACGGTTGTTGGGCCAGTTTGTTGGTTGGGTCGTCACAGAAAGCCTTCAACACTCAGCTTCTGGAAAAACCAAGATCAACAATAGTTGTCGACAACCAGGTTGTGTCTATCAACAAACCAAACAAATGTTCAAGAATTATGTTATGGATAGAGCATCTGTAGCAGTGGTTGTCGATAACCGCTATGTGTCTGTTGACAACTCCAATTTCAGAGCCAACACGTGAGCAACATGTGCTCTTAATTAGGGTGCCCTTTCCTCATACACATGAATTCCCATGTACGTGTGAGGATAAGGACACCTATAAAATGTGTCCTTTGCCCCTTTTTTGGAGTAAGAGCCCTCACACACTCTCCAAGGACTAGCAACAACCAGAGGAAGGCTCCCCAGTCCTCTTCTCAAGCTTCAAGCATTGAAGGCCATAAGATTCATCTGAGGAGATCAATTTGGAGTCAAATTCGTCATCAAAGCTCAATGATCTACTTCAGACTTCTACAATTTAAATCTAGAAGATCTGTACAAAAGGGCTTGGAGGATTCAATCTTTTCATTTGTTCTTCTCTGCGTTTGAATTCTCCCTCTTTACTTCAATTCCATCTTCTTAAGTGTGTGGATTGTTGAATTGAGCAATTGTAACGCCCCAACGCAGAATATCGGAGCGGAATTACAGTTATTTAAATAGTACAGAGCGATAAATAAACATCAAACTATTACACCATTGGAATAAATTCAAATGAAATCCAACTTCATTAATAATTCATCAACTAACTATTACATTCACTAATCAGAGCCAAAACTAGGGCCTAGAGTACTTTATTCAAATCCAACTAATACATATTTACTAACTAATGACTAACTAACTACTAATAAGCACTGGTTGATGAAACGTGGTCACTCTTGAGCATCCTCCTCATTCCCTTCCTCGTGAGTGTGGTAGTCTCCATCAGACTCACCTGAAACACATATAACAAATAGCGCAGGGTGAGCGATAACGCTCAGTAGGACTTAATATCTCATGTAAATAGGCATGTTTACGTGATTAATGTCTTAAAAAGGCAGAATAACTAGAGAGAATAGTCATGCAGAGTAAAGTAACGATGGCAAGAGAACGATAACACTTGTACAAGGAAAATAACACATCAAGTACGATAATGGATTGGCCATGTAACCATATAGCACGTAAAGTTGCACAACGGTGCACTAGTAACGATAGCACTTGTAACGATTGCACTCGAACTGATTGATTGATTGTCATAGATTAAATCTTGATAGTATAATGGAACTAGATGTATGCCGACATCCTGATCATTTTAACTCTCATGGGCAAATAGCACTTTTCGAGCGCTCCTCCCAGGACCAGATCGGGCCCTATTGCGCAGCATAAGTCATGTTTCTTATCTTAAACAATCATATGGATGGCCAAATAGAGTACCAAGAATAGATGAGAGTATTAGACGAATAGACGAGAGTGTAGAGAGAAAGTGAATAGATGAGAGTATAAAGATAGTAGATGAGATAGGGACATATTCGAAAAACAACGATAAACAGACGACATTAACAGTTGCACAGCACATGTTCGTGTGCCGGTAGTCTGGTAGAAGTCACATCCACCCACTAGTCGTGTCATGAATATAGACCAGAAGTCCGGCGTGATCCAAAGGTAAGAGAGAACACACTAAGGCCGTTTGGATCATGCTGATCCCTAAGGGTGTAAAGGATTTTAAGGGTACAACCAGCTCGTCAGCAATGGACGTCTTCCAAAGTCGAGGAGACTCCTGTTAGGAGTATTCCCAACGGAGAGGTGGTCCAATCCAAGAAAAAGTGTGTATAAAATAAGTATTCATCTTGCCTCGAGTGCTCGAGGGCAGAGGGATGCGGTAGCAGTGTACAAAGCACGCGAATAAAACGAAGACAAGTGTTATTAAAATAATAGAGAATTTAAATGAAATAATTACACTTAATTACCAGATATATTATTGAGTAATTTAATAAGGTCTCATGGCAAATAATAAAGTTTAGGTGGTGCAAGTGTAAAGAAAACATGAAAGAATGATTAATCGTGCACATGGCTTTTAAACAAATGATTTTCATGTAATTATTACCAAATTTAATAATCAGATCATTACTGTTCATAACAGTGCATGATTAGGGTTAAACATGGGTTATATAGCTTAATTAATAGGGGCATAAGAGCAATTACATGTTCTGGCCAACATGTTGAAATTGCAACAGGGGTCAGGTCACGTTTCATGTCACGATAGAGTGCCAGGTCATGTTCTGTTGAATTGAGTCGGGCCGGTATGAGCTGAGGAAACCACGACGGGTCAGGCCGGTATGAGCTGAGGAAACCACGACGGGTCAGGCCGTCGCGTTTAAGACGCGACAATCAGGCCTGTCGCGACCCTTCTGAGATCGCGACGGGTCGGGCCGTCATGATTTCAGAATGGCGGCCCAAACCCAAAAAGGGAAAACAGCCTTTCAGGTTGGGTCCATCCTTCTATGCATGATACATGTCCCTTCTAAAATAATATAAAATTGCATGAAGGTCCAAAAAGCATGAAAATAGTTTTAAACAAAACTAGACATGTAGAGGTATCATTAGGCATGAGTAATTAGAAAATAGACAAGTAACGGGCATGCTTGAATGAGGCTACTTTTCGGTGACCTAAAACATGCACAGTCATAGACTTCGATTTAATTAGCAAAGGATGCATAATGAAAATTGGGAAAAATAGGATCATTCGAAGCCTAACATCATGCAGTATTTATGAGAATATTTGCAAGGCATGGGATCAAGTATACATATGGATTGAAAGCAAACATGTAGGTTCGGGTACATGATGATAACATAGATTTAAGCATTTAATTCTCTCTCATGGAGCAATGAAAATTAGGGAAATCATAGGGCTTTGATAGAGGAAATCAAGATCTACTTAGGGTTGAGTTTAATTAGGTTAAGCTTGAGAGATTGCGTACCTTTTCACGCTGTAAAGAAATCCTAGGGTTTTGGACGAAGAAGAAGATGAAATCCTCCTTGTTCCAAGCCTTCTTCTCCTTGCTCCTTCGTCCTCAGCCTTTCTCTTCGTCTTCCAAAGCTCCAGCAACATTCTATGGGTTGGTAGGGACGAATTGGGGGGTCTATTAGGTTGCCTTAAGAGTCCTAACTTCTAAAAACTCCTCCTTTCCTTAAAACTCCGAATTTCTATATTTATCTCCCTATTTCTTGCCTTTATCTACCTAATAGAATTGGGGAGAGGTTTAATTTCGTGGGTAAAGGGTTTGGGTAAGTCTAGGACTCCTTTTTAGGATATATATGGGTTAATTAATGTTTATCTTAACCATTTACTAATTATTACTATTTTTATTGCGAATTTCACTTAATTATCTCCCATCCAAAGATGGGCTCTTCATAATTGGGCCCACTCTTTTATGTTTGGACCACTAATATAACCCATCTTTTAATTTAGCTTAATGGGCTTTGATTTAATTCCATTTAATTCGATTATTCCTACTTTAATCTAATTTAAATCTATTTATCACATTTATTAAAATTTTATTTTATTTAGGATTTAAAAATCAGAGTTACTACAGCAATCCTTGTGCTTAATTTAAACATATGTGGGTTGATCTGAGACTTTCATCATCTCAGATCGTGTGTCTGTCATTCACTTTTTGTGTGTGTGTGTGGACGGTGGATGTAGGATGCACAAGTTGTGTAGTCCGAACCACCTTAAGTCTCTGTGTCTTGTGGTTTGAATTGATCCAACACTAGATGATGGATAGGCACGATCAACAGTTCTTACTGTTATCATATTGCTAACCTTGAATGCACACTCTCCACACATATTTGGACTCATTTTCGATCTGTGCACATTCTAGATCTCCATATCAAGTGTTGATCTGAATTTAAGTACTGTTTGTTTTAAATTAAAAATAATCTATTCAACCCCCCTTCTAGATTCCCTTAATAGCTATTTTCACAATCCTTCAAACCATAGGCGTTACACCGAGGACTGTCAATAGATGAAAGACAAGATAGAATCTCTCATTTGACGTGGCTACCTCAGAAAGTTCGTGGCCAACAAGAAGCTCCTCATGATCCTCCTGACGAGATTGACAACTGGCCTAGAGGCATCCAAATCAACATTGTCTCGAGAGGAACCACCACTGATGGAGATACCCACTGAGGAAGGAAGCGCTACTGTCACTAATGTGGAGAAGCAACTTATATCTTTCTTCAAAAAGTAATCATTGTAAAGTCTGCCATATATTAGTAAATATTGGAAGCGCACTAGATGCATCATACGATTATTTTTTGAAGATGGTCGGCAATCCATCAGATCTACATAAGATTAAAACTCTATTGTACAGCTTCAACAACCACACTACTTATCCTGATGGTATGGTCAATGTCCTAACAACCCTTGGTACCCCTCCCCAAGATGTAACATTTGTAACAAGCTTCATAACGGTAAAGAGATTAACTTCCCATAATGTCATATTCGGTCGAGGTATCCTTAGTCGAGTAAAGACAGTCTCTTCTGGTGAGAATCGTCATGGAGGCATCTAATGCACAACAAAAGTGTGTTTAAAAACAATATGATTCCCAAACATCTTGTTATCAAACCAGGATGATGTCGGGGTATGAAACTACATGCAATCCATTCAAGGGTGAGACATTCTCACCTAGGGGAGTTCGTAGATCTCCTGACATGTAGAACTTGGTCTGTTGGATGTAAGAATCTCTCGTGAACTCTCTAGCGATATCCATATGGAAACGGCTAGTGAGAACTCTTCCTCCTCATTAGCGTGCTCCTCCTCATGCACCTCCAAGGTGCTATAGCAGCAGGTGTAGCAGCACCAAGAGCAAAGTGGGGTTGTCCCTCTTTCTCACCTCTCTCACTCTCAAGAGAGGGTATGGGATGAGAAGAGTTGAGAAGAAGGAAGAAGAGAGTTTCCTCAAAACCTCCAGCTCATGAGTCGATCCTCGCACGACTTTAGTCATGCATGCCAAGTAGCATATAACCAAAATTGTAACACTCCAATTTATGATTGGTTTTATGGAGAATCATAAACTCTTTTAAAGGTAACATACATAGAAAAAGTAGATATATAAATGCAAGAACACGTGAGTTACCCCTGTCACATACTGGTACCATGACCACGTGTACCCCTACAGGGCGTCACCAAGTTCCAGATAGTAGGATAGAAACTAAAATCATCATAATTTTGTAGCACCTTATAATTAGCTCATGTTCAAAGTTTCATCTTAACTGGATATCATTGGGATACCAAATCAAGGACCCAAAGGAGTCGAATGAATTAAAATCTATTTACATAACTATTTACGTAACATATTTAAATAAGGTTACGTAAGATAGTTAACCCCAAGAAAACATACTCTACATTGTAGAGTACATGTTGGGTTACGAGAGAACTTCTCCTAACATGGCTAACTATCAAGGTGGAGAGAGAAGAGGTTGGACTACATGTTCTGCATGCAGAAGACACTTATGTGATTTCCATGCATACACATCAAACGCCTATATATCACCCTGTCGTTCGCTCACACGTACGATTTGGCCACCATCTCCTCTCCCTCGTACTATTGCTACTGCCACTCCTACTGCTACGAAGGCTTTGTTTGGATAAAAGGAGGATTGTGTTTCATTAACAAGTGGGATTTCACTGTCTCTTTAGCACCTCGATAATATCTTTACTAGTTTGATCATGTACATGTGTTGTGAGGCTTCTTTCAATTCCTAGATAGTAATCTTAAGCGCAAGACTACACTAGGATCAAGAATCCTTGATTTGAACCTCAATGGGAAGAGGAAATCACCCATAGTAGGTATGTGTCCAACGATAAGCTCATGTCGATCAACAGATTTCCTGGTTCTGGTTTTTCAATCTTCACCATAAGTCTTGAAACTTGGACTGTTAGCTTACCCAATAACCTACCTTATTTTCAAAACCATTTAACCAACTTGGCAGGACAACTTAACTCATTGACCAGACTTCCTTTTCAACAATCTTGCAATAACCATGCTTATTTAAATTAATTTGTCTACATTCTTAACACTCGGCTTATGAGTTCAAAGTGCCTCACTCCTTATGAAATCCATATTATGCATGATGATTGCCCAAAGAACCATATTTGTATATTAAATATAAATGGAAATGGGATGACAGACTTTGGGGTCTTGTGAGTCTTTTGCCTTACTGCCTATACAAATGGGGCCGATATATCTAGTCCCAAGAGGAGCACCAAAATTCATTTACTGGTTGTACGGAACGATAGTGGACCTACTGGGTGTTCGGCAAGACACCATTATATGCTAGATTGGTCGACATTTCCATAGATTGTGTTATGACTCGAATAAGTACTTCGTGGTGGTTAAATGGTTCAGGACAACTGTGACGACCCTCATTATACCGGTATGGTTATACCAACCCACGTCGGTATAGTGAATGTTATCACAGTGGGGCATTTACCCAAACGCTATCACATGATTGAGATACACACAAATATAGATACAGAGTAGCGGAAGAAAAGAACCACTGTCTTCATTTCATTCATCTCATCATCCACATTTAACATACATGATTCATGTAACAATTTAAAGATCTAAAGTCCACATAATCCACATAAAAGAAGTTCTAAAATAAAATACATAGTTTGTCCATGATTACATGATAATTCTAATACACTTCCTTACAATACATACTATGAAATCACAAAATATCACAAGTGAACTCCAAAGAGCTAGTCTCCACGCTCGGAGTCGCTCTCCACTGCCTCCTCTAACGGTGTAGCGTCACCAACTAAACCTGTACGCCGAAGCAAGTAATGAGTCTATAAGACTCAGCAAATAACACCACACATATCATACATGCATATATCATAGCAGGTTTTCATCCCAAGTCACAAGACAAAACATATAGCATGCTTGACATCAATAAGAGACAACCTATCATGGTAATTCTACCAAATTAAACACATGGTTCATGACTTCATATTTTCCAAAATAAAACATCCTATCACATGCTTTCTACTTATTACATCACATAAAGGTTTTACCTCCAATTAAGCAAAACATGACAGCAACCAAACATGGTGTGCTTACATACATGAAGGGAGGCCTTCCTATCATGATTTCTACACATTCTTGCACATGCACATTGTTGTTTTATACACTTTTAGCTTGCTGTTTTGACATGAATTAGAAACTCACAACCAATCACATGAGAGCTACAATCTCAATTAACTATATCATGGTGGCGCTTACACATGGAAATGTTTACACATAAGCAAGAAATGCTACTAGCATGGATTCTACGCATTTGTACACATGTAAAACATTTTCATAACTATAATTAGGTTGCTGTTATGACACAAGTTTAACATTAACATATCATGGATCACCATTTCATCATCTAACACATTAGTTTCACATGTTTGCACAATTTCCTCATTCACATAGTTCACTTTTTACACATTGCACATTTACACATGTTCACATTACACGACTCACACATGTACACATTCACATTTTTCACACTTTAGTGCCGTGACACATAGTCCAAACCACCATTAGAAGGACACATACACATCACATACACATAGACGCCACCTAGGCAATATAGTGACGACTCTTGGACTACGCAGACCGGGAGAACAAGTCTCCACCCTAACCAGTGGTACTTGTCCACCTCCAGGATTTCATCCTAATGCCCATAGGATTTAACACATTGAACCTTCTCATGGGGACTTTTCCATGATACGGTTCCACGGCCCTCTATGGAAGCAGTGTCACACTTGGCACAGTCTTACACATTACACATACCGATTTTAGTACACATTTACACAAGACATCCTCGTACCTTTTCATTCTCTCTCTCACACACATGGCTCTTTTTTTCCTAGCATGATGCTACTGATAACAGGGATTAACATTCACTAACTTGCATTAATCAGGTTGGAAAAACACATCATTAAGTCATATTTATGATAACATGCATTTATCACATTTTTCACATGAAATTTTCATAACACACTTTGCAGTCATCAGAATAGCATGAAAATTTAACCACATACTCATTTCAGGTTTATAATCCTCCATGAAATTTTCCAGATTTTTCAGAGTTAACATATATTTTCAGAAATTAAAACATTCAGCCTCATATTATCCATAATTCAATTCCACACCGAACACAACCTGAATAGCAGATTCAACAGACCTCAACCCTGAACCCAACATATACCTTATCACAGGAATTTCCCCCGGATTTATTACACAACACACAATTTACTGGAAATTTCACAAACCCTATGCATGTTTTCTATTTTCAGAACAGAAATTTACAATAATTCATACGAGCATGGAGAAATTTCAGAAATTACAGGGCACCGACTGACCCCTACACACATGGTTCATAAAATTTAGGGCACCCAAATTCCTCACGAGTTGCGCAAACAGAAACTAACATGATCTAGGATTTTTTTATCATGCATGCATTTTTCATAAATGACACCCTTCGTACCAATTTCAGAAATTGTAAGAACCTCACCACACATACCACCATTCATAATACATATCATAGTACGATTACCATATATCCTCATGCGAGAACCTCGAAAAATTATCATATAGAAGGAGAGAACAGCTCACTATTCTGTCCTAACGATCTTAACGGCATAGTCTGGCCGTTAATGGAGCTTAACGGCAACATCGTTGGCCGTTAATGAAGAACTTGACGGCAAGGTATCTTGCCGTCAAGTTCAGGTCTGTGCAGAAATACAGACCCGAGCTCCAAATACAAGAAGAATGGGGGATCCAGGACTCGATTTAAAATCTATGAAAAATAACAAAACCCTACTAGACATCTACATGGACGAAATGTGAGGGTTACTTGCCTTTAAACAAGTCTCCAAAGGGATTAAGATGGTGGTGAAGCTCTCCTTGGGCAGTCCCAAGAAGCCTCCACAAATGCTCTCCTCCGGGTTCTAGGTTGGTGTAGAAGCTAAACCGCGGTTGGGGAAGTCTTCCCCGATGTTCCAGCTACCCTCCTGATGCAGTAGGTCGCCGGATGAAGCCTTGAATCGCCGGATTGAAGCCTCCAAAGTTCAGTCTTTATGCAGCTCCGAGCTAGGGTTTTCTCTATCTCTTGAAAGAGGTCAAGAGGGGTTGTCTGGTGTAGAAGGGGTGTGGTTTATAGCAAAGAGGTTTGGGGAACCCCGAAGAGGTGATGTGAAAGCCTGTTAGCCGTTGGGGACATCTCCCCAATGGCTAGGCTTGCTTGCCCCCGGAGTTTCTGGGTCTGCAACGCATGCAGGTCAGAGATCTTAACGTCCACATCCATGGATGTTGGCTTAAGTATTGGCGTCCATCGAGGTGGACGCTGACTCAGCATGGACGTCCATCCATGTGGACGCCAATTGGGTCCTTCATCCAGAACTCAAAACATGCAGAAACCTTGCTTAACTTATACCTATGTACATGCCATACATATGTATTATCATGTACACACTACCACCATGCAATTCATACATTATTTACAACTAATTATACACATGCACACATAATTATAACTAGTTAATACATACGTAGATATGTATATTTATGCATACACAAACATGAATTATTTACACGAAATAAAATAATGCAACAAAATTCGAGGCCTTACACCCTCTCCCCCTTAAAGAAACTTCGTCCTCGAAGTTTAAACAAAACTACTCAAACAAACGGGGATACTTCTTATTCATCGCATCCTCAAGCTCCCAAGTAGCCTCCTCTCGCGAGAAGTTCTGCCATAGAACTTTCACCGACGCAATACCCTTGTTCCGGAGATGCTGAACCTTCCGGTCAAGAATAGCTACTGGTTGCTCCACATACGACAAATCTGGCTGAATCTCCACTGGCTCATGACTGATCACATGAGATGGATCTCAGACATACTTCCTGAGCATAGAAACGTGGAAAACAGGATGAACACTAGCTAATGCTGGGGGTAAAGCTAGATCATATGCCACGTTGCCCAATCGTCTGAGAATCTCATACGAGCCAATGAATCTAGGGCTCAACTTACTATGCCTGCCAAATCTGACGACACCACGAGTAGGTGATATCTTCAAGAAGACATGTTCACCCACCTCGAACTCCAAATCCTTCCTTCTGTTGTCGACGTAGCTCTTCTGCCTATCTTGCGCCGCAACAAGCCTCTTCCTGATAAGTTGGACCTTATCCGAAGTCTCTTGAACTAACTCCGGACCGATCAGCTGCCTATCACCGGTCTCCTCCCAACAAAAAGGAGATCTGCAAGGCCTACCATACAACGCCTCAAATGGAGCCATACCAATACTCGCATGAAAGCTGTTGTTGTATGCGAACTCCACTAGAGGTAAATGACGCTCCCAATCATCCTTCCAATCCAGTACACACGCTCTCAACATATCCTCGAGCGTCTGGATAGTCCTCTCGAACTGTCCATCAGTCTGGGGATGAAACGCCGAACTGAGCTTCAGCTCTGAACCTAACACATGCTGAAGACCCTTCCACAACCTCGAAGTAAATCTCGGATCTCGATCCGAAATGATCGACTTCGGCACACCATGCAATCTAACCACACTACTAACATACAATCTAGCTAAGCTCTCAACCGACTGCTTCTTCTTCATAGGTAAGAAATGTGCAGTCTTCGAGAATCTATCTACAACTACCCAAATCGAGTCATTGCCCCTTCTAGATCGAGGCAAACCCGAAACAAAGTCCATAGTGATAGCTTCCCACTTCCACACTGGGATCTCCATCCTTTGCATAAGGCCGGATGGTCGCTGTCGCTTGGCCTTTACTTGCTGGCATACTAAACACCGGGATACATAATCTGCTACATCCCTCTTCATGCCAGACCACCAAAAGGACCTCTTCAAATCCTGGTACATTTTCGTGTTACCCGGATGAATAGAGAATCTCAACCTGTGAGCTTTCGCTAACACATGCTCACGTACATCTACCAAATCAGGGACACAAACACGGTGATGGAATCTAATCACACCGTCCTCATCACGAGCAATGTCTGCCTTGCCCACTAACTCAAAGTGTAAGGCCCCGAATTTCTTTTTCTCGCTTCTATTTTATGTATATGATGTTTACTTGTTCTTGCATAAATGGCGTGCATGAAACTGGTGCATATTATAAATATAAAATTTGCATGGGTATATGCGAGGATGTATATTATTATATGTGGATATAGGTAATTGGCCAATTTTGTGTATAAGGTATCTATTCAAATATTATGCAAGTGCTATCTAAATATTGAAGTATACCTTATATTACCCATTTCATGGATATTGTGTGCGAATATATGAAGTGCGTATGTGTATGTACGTATGTAGGTTATCTTATGCGTGTGATAATTGTATACCTACTTCTACATACATAATACCTTGGTATACCTATGAATGCATGTGTATGTTTAGTTGTAAACGTTGTTCATTTGCATGGTGTAGTTAATGTGTACATTGTACTTTGTACATTGCATGTACATATAAAGTGCAAGTATGGTAGGTGCATTTAGTAGTGTATATTGTAATTCTATATTCCTCATGAATAACATGCATGTATTTTTATGATAAATTGGTGAGAATAGACAATTAGCTAAATTATGCATACGGTATATATTAAAAAGATCTCATGCATATAGTACTTAAGTAGTGTTGTGCAAGTTTAGTCTAATTACCGGTGTGCGTGTTATTGTATCTATCTATTTCGTGCATAATATACATAAGTATGTTACATCCATGTACGTATGCTATATATATATGTCAAATCAAGTGAGTG
The DNA here is from genome assembly GCA_014218235.1 of Colocasia esculenta. NCBI lineage: Eukaryota > Viridiplantae > Streptophyta > Magnoliopsida > Alismatales > Araceae > Colocasia > Colocasia esculenta. The sequence continues at coordinate 66,129,539 of CM024753.1, read as the reverse complement.
CAAGCAAGAACTATTTTATTGAATGGATTATTCCTAGCTAACTTAATTTATATTGCCTCCTAATGATCTTTGAAACCCTTGCAATTCTTGTCACTTTATTTTGCCGCATGTTGCATCATGCTTATGTAAAACATCACGTACGCGTAGGTAGATATCTACGTACGTATTAGCTAGTTGTGTTTATGTATGTATGTGAATAATTATATGGTAAATATGGTTTGAATGCATGGTATGATAGTGTGTATGCTATGTTACATACATAGTATGTATATATATGTGTAAGTTGAACATGATTTCTGCATGATTTTAAGTTCTGGCAGGAGGGTAAATTGGCGTCAACATGGGTGGACGCCCATGAGATGTCGGCGTCCATATCGATGGACGCCAAGACTTAAGTAGCCGTCTATATAGGTGGACGTCTACTTCTCTGACCTGCATGCGCAGCAGACCCGGAATTCCGGGGACAAGCAACCCCAGCCATTGGGGAGCTGTCCCCAATGGCTGTGAAAGCCTCACATCAACCTCTGCGTGAAAGGAGAGGTCTCTCTCCTTTAAACCAAACCCTCTTTGCAACCCCAAAACCCTCCTTAGACTCTTTGCAAGAAGGAGAAGAGGAACCCTAAGCCTGTGAGAAAACCTGAGCTTTGAGAGCTCAGATCCGGCGACTTGGAGCTTCTTCCGGCGACCTACTACGACTAGAAGCTAGCTTGGACGAAGGAGGAGGCTTCCCCAGCCTCGGACTGGTAGCTACAGCACCACAGAAGACGGAGTAAAGGAGTTTTGGAGGCTTCTTGGGACTGGCCAAGGAGAGCTTCATCGCCCATTTTCACCCCTTTGGAGGTTTTTATAAAGGCAAGTAACCCATAGATCTCAATCCCATACATGTGCCCTAGGTCCCAGCAATTTTTGTGGATTTTAAATCGTGTCCTGGACCCTCCTTTTCACCTTATATTTGGAGTTTGGTCTGTGCTGTTGCACAGACAGGAACTTGGCGTCAATGCCATTGATGCCAAGATCTCCCATCGGCGTCCAGCGATCGTGCCGTCAAAACCCTTGAACGGCCAGAGGCTGCCGCCAAGTTCTTCAGGATAGAACAGTGAGCTGTTCTTCCTGGTAGATGATTATTTTCGATATGCTTTCGCGATGAGGATATAGTGTAAATTTTATATACTATGTAAAATAGGTAATGTGATGTGTGTGGAAATTTCTGTATTTTCTATGGATGGCATGAAGTTTTAGATTATTGTAATACATGTTGGGGAAAAATGGATTATGCATGCTCATCTATTGTCTACCTAATTCCTGAGGAATTAAATGCCCTAGATTTTTCTATATCATGTGTATATGTATCAGTCCATGCCCTGAAATTTTGAGAATTTTTCCATGACTGTGGGAATTACTGAAATTTCTGTTTTGAAATTAGAAGACATGCGTAGAAATTGTAAAATTTACATTAAATTGTGTGTTGTGCAATAAATCAAGGGAAAATTTCTGTGATGATGATTATGTTAGGATCAGGGTTGTGAATGGTTAAATCTGATGTTCGTGTTGTGTTCCATGTTAAAGTGAATTATGAATAGCATGAAACTGAATGTTTTAATTTCTGTAAATGTAATATGACTCAGAAAAATCTGAAAAATTGTATGTGCGATTATAAACCTTAAAATTTTTGTGGTTAAAGTCTCATATTATTTTGATGACAGAAAGTATTGTTATAGATTTTTAATGTTAAAAATGACTATGTGAGCATGTTAGTTGTGACTTGATGTGATTCAGTAAATTTCAGTATGATTATATCTGTATTATGATTATTTGGTAGTTGCAACAGTGAGGTTAAAATCAGTAAATGAGGACTTACGTGTGTATGAATTATGTATGAGTGTGTGTATGGAATGTGAGAGAACAAGTGGTATAGGGGTGTGAAATGGTTAATGTGACAAGATACACAAATATGCCCATAAGACACTGCCACCTTAGAGGCTTGGAGCTGTACTGTAGTAATGCCCCTACGGGAAAGCTCAATGCGTTATGTGATACCCTAGGAAAGGGTCTTCATAAAGTGTATACCCTGGCAAAGGGTCTTGTAAAATCCTGGAGGTGGACAAGTTCCACTGGTAATGGTGGGAAGGGCTTTCCCCGGTTTCTGCAGAGCCTAAGACTTATCGTTGTGCCGGTGATTAAGTAAATGAATGCTAATGTGTGTGTTATGTGACCGTCTAATGGTGGTTTAGGCTGTGTCTTGGCATTAAGTGAAAATAAGTATAAGTGTGAATGAGAAAAGTGATATGTGTTCATAGCACAAGGAATGTGCAAGATATGTGTAAATGTGGCACATGTTATGTGCAAAAGTGAAATGATAAGAAGTGTGTGAATGTGAAAGAGGAAATAATGGGAAATGTGTGTAAGTATTGTGTGATAAACCAAAAGTGAGTGTATGTGGAAACCAAGGTTTATCATATGGTTGTGTGTAAGGAGAAAATACTATAAGTATAAATGACAATAGTGTTAATTGATAAATTGTTTATTGATGTGTACAAATGTGTGTGTGTATGTGTTTATGTATAAATTGTCAATTGCTAAAAGTGACGTTACCATTAGTACCAAAATGTAAGTATATGCTTTCATATTCATGAAATTTGAATGATTGGATGCACATGTGTTTAGTATCATGTTGTATAGTTAAAAGTGATCCCCATGCAAAGGTAGTATGAATGTGATAAAATTGTATAAAATCAGCAAGCTAAATGTGAAGTAAATTGTTATGATTGCATGCTAAGTGAGTTAGGAATCATGCTAGGAGTGCTACCTATCTTGTATATGTTTCCATGGTTTAGTTGTGTAACTTTACAATGACTTAGAAAAAGCATGAAAACGTGTGAATGTGTATTTTACTCATGTTAATGACACCATGATGTTAGTGATCTTGTGTAGATTCTAGTTTTACATTTGTTTAGATAATTGTTGAATGAAATTTGTTTAGTTTATAGCATGATCATGTATGATTTAACTGCTGAAATCTTATTGTGTTAATTGTTAAAAAGTATGTATATATTGAATCTTAAGTTACTTGCTGAGTCTATTGCATAGACTCACTCTTGCTAAACATTTCAGGAAATTAGCAGCGAAGGAGCTAGCAAGAATTGAAGTGGAGTTGGACTAAGGGATTGAAGAATTGTAATTTATATTTCATAAGTATGTAATGCTACAATTGAAATTTGGATTTGTGTTCAAATGTACTTGGAGCCAGCTATGTATTTGGAACATTTCGCACTTATGTTATCTCTTGTTGAACTATACAGACTGTGGTATGTGGATTTAAAAGTTGATGGAATAAGATTTATTTAAATTCCGCTGCATTTATTCAATTCTATTTGTGTATATCTCAGCTTATTTGTTACTTGTTGGGGTATTCTCCCCTGTAGCGGCTTGCTCTCATCCGATGTGGGTTGGTATAACCGTACCGGGTGGAAGTGGGTCGTTGCACAAAGACTCTAGGGTCGGCTTTCTGTTGCTCGATCACCTCATCCAAAATCGAGGACCTAAGGGATAACTGAGCTACAAAAGCCTGGCATAGCGATGGCTCTAACTCAGTCAACGCGCAAGCCGCATCCTCCAACATCTTCTAATCCTGCTGGAGAGATGGCCTCTTTCTACTCAGAGCATCCGCTACGGCATTCGCCTTCCCAGGGTGATACTGAAGGTCGAAGTCATAGTCCTTCAAGAACTCAATCCATCTTCTCTGCCTCAGGTTTAATTCCTTTTGGGAGAAAAGATACTTCAAGCTCTTATGGTCGGTAAACACCTCAAATCTGACACCATAAAGATAGTGCCTCCAGATCTTTAGTGCATGAACCACTGCTGCGAGCTCCAAATCATGAGTCGGATAGTTCTTCTCATGCACCTTCAACTGACGAGAAGCATAAGCCACTACCCTTCCTTGCTGCATTAGCACACAGCCTAAGCCAATCCGAGACGCATCCGTGTAGATAGCAAAACCCTCTACACTGCTCGGTAAGAGTAACACCGGAGCTGACGTGAGCTTAGTCTTCAATAATTGAAAACTACTCTCACACTTCTCGGACCAGTCAAACTTCACTCCCTTTCTGGTCAGCTGTGTCAATGGGGCGGCGATGGATGAAAATCCCTCAATAAATCGCCGATAGTAACCAGCCAAACCCAGAAAACTACGAATCTCCAAAGGGGTCTTGGGAGTCTCCCAATCCATAACTGCCTAGACCTTTGCTGGATCAACTGCAACACCAGCACCGGAGATAACATGCCCAAGGAAATGAACCTCGCGCAACCAGAAATCGCACTTGCTGAACTTAGCATACAGCTTGTGCTCACAGAGGACCTCTAATACTACCCTCAAATGTTGACGGTGTGTGACCTCGTCCGAAGAGTAGACTAGCACATCATCAATAAACACCACAACAATGCTATCAAGATACGGCCTAAACACCCTGTTCATGAGATCCATGAACGTTGCAGGGGCGTTGGTCAATCCGAAAGGAAGAACCAAAAACTCATAATGTCCATAACGGGATCTGAATGCCATCTTGGACACATCCTCACTCTGATTCCTCAACTGATAATAACCAGATCGCAAATCAATCTTAGAAAAGACTGATGCATCTTGCAACTGGTCAAACAAATCATCAATATGAGGTAAGGGATACTTGTTCTTCACAGTCACTTGGTTCAGCTTTCTGTAGTCAATGTATAACCTAAGTGACCCGTCTTTCTTCTTGACGAATAATACAAGTGCGCCCCAAGGGGAAACACTAGGGTGAATAAATCCCTTATCTAGCAACTCTTGCAACTGCCTCCTTAACTCGGCTAACTCCGCAGGTGCCATCCGATATGGAGCCTTCGAGATAGGAGAGGTGCCCGGAAGCAACTCTATGGTAAACTCTATCTCTCTATCCGGTGGCAAACCAGACAAATCATCAGGAAAGACATCTGGAAAGTCCTGCACCACATCAATCTCTGCAAGAGTAGGTGACTCATCAGCCTCTGGTACTAATACCATGCTGGCAAGAAAAGCGTCACAACCCTTATTTACCATGCGTATCGCCTTCATGGCAGAGATGACCAACTTTCCCGCCAAGTTCCTTGGCAAGGGATGAGAGAACTCGTCCTCACCAGGAATGCGGAAAACAATCCTTTTTCCACGACAATCTACTAATGCATAGTGCTCCTCTAGCCAATCCAGACCAAGAATAGCATCATAGTCCTTCATCTTTAGCAAGAAGAAACACCCTTCTAGGACTCTATCCTCAATGCACACAGGTAACGACGGAATGCACTTCCTAGTCGATACCGTACCCGCAGGGGTGTGCACAGACAAAGGGACCTCTAACTCCTTAGACTCTACGCCTGACTTTAGAGCTAACTGCCAAGCGAACCGCTCGGAAATGAACGAGTGAGTAGCACCCGTATCAAACAAAACCCGAGCGTGCACACCTAGAAGTAAAACCATTCCTTCGGTGACATGCTCCGCCTGCTCGGTGTCCTCGTGCGCTAAAGCAAACACCCGAGCTGGGGCTCGAGGCCTTCCTAGTCTTCCTGTAGCTGGTGCTACTGCCGCTACCGTTGTTGGGGCTGGCGCTCCGCAATGGACTCCCTGCTGAAGTCTCGGACAATCCTTGATCTTGTGGTCGCTACTTCCGCACTTCAAGCACTTTCACGTAATCATCCAACATTCGAAACCACCATGTGTCTTCCCACAGTGGGGACACTCTTTCTTCACACCAGGGGAACGTACAGAGGGTACCTGAGCATTGCCGACTGCTACTGATCGCTGTTGTTTCTGGTACACCGCTATCTTCTTGTCCTGCCACTGAAACGTAGCTGTAGGCCTCTTCTGCGAAGCCTTCTTCTCTTCAAGGTATTGCTCCATCTCACCCTCCTGTCTGCAAGCAGCACTAAGTGCCTCGTCCAAGGTGCGATGATCGAACGCCACTAGCCTCGTCCTCAGTGATGGCTTGAGTCCCATCACAAACTTCTTTTCTTTCCTACGCTCATCTGCCACGATATGAGGTGCATACATAGATAGTTCTGCAAACCTTGCCTCATATTCTAGCACGGTCATGGAGCCTTGAGTCAGAGAGAGGAACTCCTGCTCTATCCGATCTTGAATATGCTCGGGGACGAACTGGGCCCGAAAGAGCCTCACGAACTCGTCCCAAGCAACATCAACTGCGTCGTCCTCAAACCGTGTACGTAGCAATGAAGCCCACCATACATCAGCTCTTTCCTGCAGTACACCGTTCATAAGCACCATCTAAACAAATCTAACTTAACAGAACATACAAGCATATAAACTAAAGCATACTGTAGCATGTAGGTGGCTAATGTGACCTTATCCTCATCTGCACACCTGATGGCTCGGAAGATCTTTTCTATCTCCCTCATCCAGCTTTCTGCCAACAATGGGTCGCTCTCCCCCTTGGAAGAGGGTGGTATCATCCTCTTGAATCTCTCCATGATGGAAGGTCCACCATGGTCCTGAGCTGGAACTTGAGCCTGCTACATCAAACAACGAGCAATTTCATATTCAACCCAACATCATAAAATTTTAAATAACACAGACTACTAGTTGTTTTATTAGTCTAACCTGAGCCTCCAACTGTGCCTGGAGTGCTGCCTGAGTATGAGCCTGTGTCTGCATGGCTTGCACCAGACCTTGCATGAATACTCCATAATCCACAGCCGGCGGTGGGGGAAGTACAGGACCCTGAGGTACCGGGGCCTGCTGCTTCGCCCGCTCCTCACGTCTCGGCTCTTCCTCACGAACCGACGCTCCGCCACGCCTACCTCTCAAAGCCATGGCTGCAATAAATTTCAGCCACTATTAGAGCTACGTTAATTTATTTCCTAACCATTTTCTTATCTATTCTCATTCATTATTAATCAATTCTACACCTGTGGACATTCCTATGTAGACTTAGCATGTAATGAAGATGATGATGCATGTAAATTTATGTATAATCTCAATCGATCTATCTGATACCAATCCCTGTGACGACCCTCATTATACCGGTACGGTTATACCAACCCACGTCGGTATAGTGAACATTATCACAGTGGGGCATTTACCCAAACGCTATCACATGATTGAGATACACACAAATATAGATGCAGAGTAGCGGAAGAAAAGAACCACTGTCTTCATTTAATTCATCTCATCATCCACATTTAACATACATGATTCATGTAATAATTTAAAGATCTAAAGTCCACATAATCCACATAAAAGAAGTGCTAAAATAAAATACATAGTTTGTCCATGCTTACATGATAATTCTAATACACTGCCTTACAATACATACTATGAAATCACAAAATGTCACAAGTGAACTCCAAAGAGCTAGTCTCCACACTCGGAGTCGCTCTCCACTGCCTCCTCTAACGGTGTAGCGTCACCAACTAAACCTGTACGCCGAAGCAAGTAATGAGTCTACAAGACTCAGCAAATAACACCACACATATCATACATGCATATATCATAGCAGGTTTTCATCCCAAGTCACAAGATAAAACACGTAGCATGCTTGACATCAATAAGAGACAACCTATCATGGTAATTCTACCAAATTAAACACATGGTTCATGACTTCAGATTTTTCAAAATAAAACGTCCTATCACATGCTTTCTACTTATTCCATCACATAAAGGTTTTACCTCCAATTAAGCAAAACATGAGAGTAACCAAACATGGTGTGCTTACATACATGAAGGGAGGCCTTCCTATCATGATTTCTACACATTCTTGCACATGCACATTGTCGTTTTATACACTTTTAGCTTGCTGTTTTGACATGAATTAGAAACTCACAACCAATCACATGAGAACTACAATCTCAATTAACTATATCATGGTGGCGCTTACACATGGAAATGTTTACACATAAGCAAGAAATGCTACTAGCATGGATTCTACGCATTTGTACACATGTAAAACATTTTCATAACTACAATTAGGTTGCTGTTATGACACAAGTTTAACATTAACATATCATGGATCACCATTTCATCATCTAACACATTATTTTCACATGTTTGCACAATTTCCTCATTCACATAGTTCACTTTTTACACATTGCACATTTACACATGTTCACATTACACGACTCACACATGTACACATTCACATTTTTCACACTTTAGTGCCGTGACACATAGTCCAAACCACCATTAGAAGGACACCTACCAATCACATACACATAGACGCCACCTAGGCAATACAGTGATGACTCTTGGACTGAGCAGACCGGGAGAACAAGTCTCCACCCTAACTAGTGGTACTTGTCCACCTCCAGGATTTCATCCTAATGCCCATAGGATTTAACACATTGAACCTTCTCATGGGGACTTTTCCATGATACGGTTCCATGGCCCTCTATGGAAGTAGTGTCACACTTGGCACAGCCTTACACATTACACATACTGATTTTAGTACACATTTACACAAGACATCCTCATACCTTTTCATTCTCTCTCTCACACACATGGCTCTATTTTTCCTAGCATGATGCTACTGATAACAGGGATTAACATTCACTAACTTGCATTAATCAGGTTGGAAAAACACATCATTAAGTCATATTCATGATAACATGCATTTATCATATTTTTCACATGAAATTTTCATAACACACTTTGCAGTCATCAGAATAGCATAAAAATTTAACCACATACTCATTTCTGGTTTATAATCTTACATGAAATTTTTCAGATTTTTCAGAGTTAACATATATTTTCAGAAATTGAAACATTCAACCTCATATTATCCATAATTCAATTCCACACCGAACACAACATGAATAGCAGATTCAACAGACCTCAACCCTGAACCCAACATATACCTTATCACAAGAATTTCCCTCGGATTTATTACACAACACACAATTTACTGGAAATTTCACAAACCCTACGCATATTTTCTATTTTCAGAACAGAAATTTACTGTAATTCATACGAGCATGGAGACATTTCAGAAATTACAGGGCACCGACTGACCCCTACACACATGGTTCATAAAATTTAGGGCACCCAAATTCCTCACGAGTTGCGCAAACAGAAACTAACTTGATCTAGGATTTTTTTTATCATACATACATTTTTCATAAATGACACCGTTCATACCAATTTCAGAAATTGTAAGGACCTCACCACACATACCACCATTCATAATACATATCATAGTACGGTTACCATATATCCTCATGCGAGAACCTCAAAAAATTATCATATAGAAGGAGAGAACAGCTCACTGTTCTGTCCTGACGATCTTAACGGCATAGTCTGGCCGTTAATGGAGCTTAACGGCAACATCGTTGGCCGTTAATGAAGAACTTGACGGCAAGGTATCTTACCGTCAAGTTCAGGTCTGTGCAGAAATACAGACCCGAGCTCCAAATACAAGAAGAATGGGGGATCCAGGACTCGATTTAAAATCTGTGAAAAATAACAAAACCCTACTAGACATCTACATGGACGAAATGTGAGGGTTACTTGCCTTTAAACAAGTCTCCAAAGGGATTAAGATGGTGGTGAAGCTCTCCTTGGGCAGTCCCAAGAAGCCTCCACAAATGCTCTCCTCCGGGTTCTAGGTTGGTGTAGAAGCTAAACCGCGGTTGGGAAAGTCTTCCCCGATGTTTCAGCTACCCTCCTGATGCAGTAGGTCACTGGATGAAGCCTTGAATCGCCGGATTGAAGCCTCCAAACTTCAGTCTTTATGCAGCTCCGAGCTAGGGTTTTCTCTATCTCTTGAAAGTGGTCAAGAGGGGTTGTCTGGTGTAGAAGGGGGTGTGGTTTATAGCAAAGGGGTTTGGGGAACCTCGGAGAGGTGATGTGAAAGCCTGTTAGCCGTTGGGGACATCTCCCCAATGGCTGGGCTTGCTTGCCCCCGGAGTTTCGGGGTTTTCAACGCATGCAGGTCAGAGATCTTAACATCCACATCCATGGACGTTGGCTTAAGTATTGGTGTCCATCGAGGTGGACGCTGACTAAGCATGGACGTCCATCCATGTGGACGCCAATTGGGTCCTTTGGCCAGAACTCAAAACATGCAGAAACCATGCTTAACTTATACCTATGTACATGCCATACATATGTATTATCATGTACACATTACCACCATGCAATTCATAAATTATTTACAACTAATTATACACATGCACACATAAGTATAACTAGTTAATACATACGTAGATATGTACATCTATGCATACACAAACATGAATTATTTACACGAAATAAAATAATGCAACAAAATTCGAGGCCTTACAACAACTCTTCTTAAGCACCTCATTTAATTCAATACTCCTTTACAGGTGACAAGCATTTGTCACACTACTACAAAATCATTGGTTAAGGATGATTTATCATATTGTATGCATTGTTATTTTAAACTTTCTAGTAACCATCAATTCCTTTCTTTCCTTGTAAGTGGAGAGTGACTCCTACTGGGCACGACTGCTCATTCATTCCTACTTTTCAGGTGACCAGAATGAGGCAAGCTCGTAAGGGGAAGCATGTCTTGAGTGTCATTCCATATAGATAGACCTAAATGTTTATCCTCTTTATAGTTTTTGTTTTGGCTGTAAATATTACTCCTAACTCCTTTTAGACTATGGAAGTGACTATGGTAATAAATTTTCGCTACAAATATATATGGATATATGCATAAGGTTTTCTTTCTAAAGCGTGATCTACTATCACATTTCTCTAAATCACAATTTATTGAGATGTGGGAGTTTAAATTAGATTTAATCATTCTCAACAAGGAGGTTCAGACATGTGGACAACATGTGTTAAAATTTCACACAAGAGACTATGGGCAGAGTAAGTCTACAATGAACAATGACATATGTGTTTAAGGAAGTACATACAATGAAAATGAATATGATACTAAGGTATTGTTGAGGAGATCTTACAATTAAAATATCTTGGGCAAGACAACTATATATTAATATTTAAGTGTCATTGGTTTGATCCCAGTTCTATTCAAAATGATACAATGCATGAGATTGTCGATGTTAAATATAAATCCAAAATGAATACTTATAGGCAGTTCATTTTGGCCGTACAATCCCAGCAAGTGTGCTATATAAGTTATCCATCATCTAGGAATAAAGAAAGAAATGATTGGTGGGCAATTTGCAGGGTTAGATCAAGACTTTTCACCGATTATGAGTTGGATTTGACTGGTCAGACACTTGAAGATGTCAATGCTGAATTCTTCCAAGAAGACTTGGTTGATGATGAAGAGTTGGTATCTCACACTAGTTTAGACCAATCTGAAGAGCCATTTTGCTTATCTAAAGAGAATGAAGTCGAAGAAGTCAGTCCATATGAGATAAAATAGGGGACTGGAAGGTGAACAAATTTCACTGTAAGTCAGGTGTCTGATGAGGATTTCGATGAGGAGGAGGAACATACCAGCGATGAGTATGAAGATGATGACTGAGATGGGGCTGAATTAGATATATCATTATCATCTGAAGAGGAAATGGATATTGTTTAAAAATGGATAGAATATTTTAACATTTTTCATTATTTATAATGTCAATTATTTAAAATTTTACATCTTTCTTTATATAGTTGTTGACTAATATGCTTGAATTTTGTTATTCCCCATCAAGATATGTTTCGAGGAGCACGGTCGAGCTCTAGTAGAGAGAGGAGGCAAAGTAGTGGGAGGGGCTCTATTCCCACAACAGGTATGCATATTTAAATTTGTAGGTTTTTATGTATTGATTATATGAATCATTTATGCCATTTAAATTCTTATAGGCTCGACTCCTTCTACGTCAGCTCCTCCTTTCACAACAAGTATGCATATTTAAATTTGTAAGTTTTTGTATATTGGTTATATGTATTATTTATGTCGTGCAAATTCTTATGGACTCGGGTCCTTCTGCGCCTACTCCTTTCGCAGTAGCTATGCATATTTAAATTTATTATTTTTTGTATATTGATTATATATATTATTTAGTATTTCATATTCTAATAGGATCGAGTCCCTCTACGCCTCCTTCTCTCGCGATAGGTAGTATATTTAAATTTGTAAGTTTTTGTGTATTGATCATTTATATTACTTCTACCATGCAAATTCTTCCAGACTCAGGTCCTTCTGCGCCTCCTCCTTTTGCAGTAGGTATGCATATTTAAATTTATTAGTTTTTGTATATTGATTATATACATTATTTAGTATTTCATATTGTAAAGGATTGAGTCTCTCTGTGCCTCCTCCTATCATGATAGGTATGTATATTTAAATCATCGAGGTTTTTGTGTATTGATTATTTATATTGCTTCAACCTCTCAAATTTGTGTACAGACCCGAGTGCTTTTGCGCCTCCAGTTCTGGTGGTAGGTGTCTCTACAGTGCCACAGACAAATGATGTTGTAAGTCAATAGGAGGGGGAGGGTAGTTATGCTGATGACACCCTACGGGAGGTGTGGATAAATGGGTATGTAATAAATTATATGTACTCTATGTTGAGGGCAGTTATTTAATTCATCAACCCATTTTAAATTTTATAATTGTAGGGATAAATTAGAGCCCGTGGCATCCCAATTTATTACAAGAACAATTCAAGCACACTTTTCTGGGCCTATACATAGATTCAATAATTTTTCAATGGACATCCATGACTTGTTGTATCAGATGTTCATGGTATGTAATTCATTATTTTAAATTATTTTTTTCCATACTACTACATTCAGTAAAATAATTTATACAAGTAACTCTTTTCTGTATAGAACAATCATCGATTCACATGACCCTCGGACGAGGCGCGATCTCAATTAGTCTAGACTGCCACCGCATGAAAATATTTTAAACATCTATTGTACAATGTGAGGAAAAGTGCACAAAGTATTTAGCAGAACCTAGAGCCGACTCTCTGGAAGGAGTGCGGACCTACTTGGATGATGAGGGAGTATTGACGAGATCTGTGCAATAGATGGGCCGGGGAGAGGTGGCAAGAAACTTCCACAACAATAAAAGTCAATCGTGCTGCAAATCCAGAGGCTAACAAACATACGAGTGGGTCCATCTCTATTGCGACCCATTAAGAAATAATGGTAAGCCATATGTCTGATTGTGATATATTTTATTTATATATAGGTACCCTTTTATGAAATGTCATTTGTAAAATAGAAAAATGTGCTAAATCGTACACTGACATTCCAAAAGGTCTTTGATGAGACCCATAAAAAGAAGGGGACAGATTAGTATATTAGCGAGAGAGCCCGAGAGGTTGTGGTAAGTTTTTATAGGTATACAAAGTTTTATTTTTTTTTTTCTTATTAATAATTAATAAATTTACAATTATATTTATTCCATTTAAAGGAGTCATATAGCAGGCAGATGAGTGACAAGTACACCAGTCGTAGTTAGATTGTGAGGTATGGGTTGCGACATCTGGCGAACCAAAGAAAGACCATGTATATGGTTTTGGGCTCAGTCTAGACATAATCAGTATGATATCTGGCACTTCAAGTTCAGGCTCATAGGTGACCAGTCCCTTAACCATGCCCACACCCCCTAGTACTGCTCCTAGTGACGTCATGGGCTTCATTAGAGATGAGATTTCTGGTTTGGAGACACGACTTGTCCACACCATGTCTACCGATCTCTCTGATGCCATCTAGGCCCAGCTCTCCCAAGCACTCTCCCAGGCCTTCATCCAGACAAGGATTCCTCCTCATGGAGCACCCTTGACAGTAGCATTGGCCCCTCATGTGAGTTTTTTATTTTATTTTAATTTCATGACTCTAACTATTAATTTTTTAAAAACTAAGTTTAAAAATGAAGAACTCAAGTTTAGAAAGTTTAAAATTAGAAATACTAATCTGATCGGCCTCCAGTTTGTTCCAACACTGCTAGGGTGACGAGAGTGACTTTTGGAAACTGATAGAGTTCAAATTGAACTTTCAGTTTAAGCTCGACGCACAAATACACATTCATCAAATTAGTTTAGTTTGAAAACAAAGAGCTCGAGTTTGGGGGTCTAAAATTAGAAATATTATTCTAATCTGCCTCCGACTTGTTCCAGCATAATCGGGGCGATGAAAGTTACTTGTGAAAACTGACAGACCTTAAATCGGACTTCTAGTTTAACCTCGACACTCAAATACACATTCAGCAAATTAGTTTAGTTTAAAAATAAAGAACTCAAGTTTGGGGTTCTAAAATTAGAAATACTAGTTCGATCAGCCTCCGATTTGTTTCAGCATGATCGGGGCAATGAAAGTGACTAGTGGAAATAGACAGAGTTCAAATTGGACTTTCAGTTTGACCTCAGTGCTCAATTACACATTCAGAAAATTAGTTTACTTTTAAAAATAACTCAATTTTGGGGGTTCAAAATTAGAAATACTAATTCGATCGGTGAATACCCAAAGTTGGTGTATTCAAGTACCAAAAGCTGAAGGCATCCAACTCTCATCTCTGCTCTCCAAGCCCATAAAATGATGAGGAAATGATGTGTGGGATTCCTTGCTTTAGTAATAATGGAAAAGAGGGAGGTGAGAATTAAGGACATTGCGGTAGTTAGAGACTTTCCGAACGTGTTTCTGGATGAGCTGTCTGGGATTCCCTCAGAAAGAGAAGTTAATTTCTCTATCCCGTTAATTCCAAGAGCTACCACTGTCTCTAGAACCCCCTATAGAATGTCACCATTAGAACTAAAAGAGCTAAAGGAATAGTTGATGGAACTCTTGGAAAAGGGACCCAACACCTTGCCATGGGGAGCACCTGTACTGTTTGTCAAGAAAAAGGATGGGTCTATGAGATTGTCTATTGATTATAGCCAACTACATCAACTCAAAATTAAGAACAAGTATCCCCTACCAAGAATTGATGAGTTGTTTGATCAGATTTCTAGAGCCAAATATTTTCTAAGATTGATGTTAGGTCCGCCTATCATCAACTAAGAATTTCAAAAGAGGACATTCACAAGACAGCCTTCAAAAGCTGGTAAGGGCACTATGAATTTGTTGTCATGCCATTCAGGCTGACAAATGCCCCTGTGACCTTCATGCAATTAATGAATGAGGTGTATAGACCATATCTGGATAAGTTTGTGGTGGTGTTTATTGATGACATCCTAATCTATTCCAAGACCTGGGAGGAACATGTAGAACATTTGAATTTAGCTTTGCAATTGTTGAGAGATAATCGATTATATCCTAAGCTGAGAAAACGTGAGTTTTGGCTAGAGGAAGTGTCCTTCTTGGGACATGTGATCATCCTGGATGGACTAGCAGTTGACCCCTCCAAGGTTGAGGCAGTAATAAAATGGTAGAGCCCTACCAATGTGTCAGAAATTTGAAGTTTTTTGGGATTGACACGATATTATAGAAGGTTTATCAGGGCCTTCTCCAAGATTGCAGTGCCTTTAACTAGATTGATTAGAAAGGAAAACCCATTTGTGTGGACAGATGAATGTGAGAAGAGTTTATGCACTCTAAAGAATTTCTTGACTACAGTCTCGGTACTCACACTTCCCAAGGAACGGGGAGGATTTGAAGTATATGCGGATGCATCGAGCATTAGACTAGGGTGTTTACTTATGCAATCTGGCTAGATGGTGGCTTATGCCTCTAGGAAATTGAAGACACATGGCGTCAATTATCCAGTGCATGACTTGGAACTGGCGGATGTGGTATTTTCATTAAAGATTTGGCGCCATTACTTGTATGGAGAACAATTTAAGGTGTTTTCATACCACAAAAGTCTGAGATACTTATTCTCACCAAAGGAGCTCAATATGAGGCAAAGGAGGTGGTTGGAGTATTTGAAGGATTTTGACTTTTCCATTCAGTATCATCCTAGAAAAACCAATTCAGTAGCAAATGCACTAAGTAGAAAGCCTGTGGCATCTCTAGCTAGTTTAATGGTTCGGGAGTGGAGGTTACTAGAATAATTTTCCAGCATTGATCTGAATGTGATGAAGGAAGGGGATGGTATGTTTATTGCCAGCATCAGTGTACAATCACATTTCCATAGTGAGATCAGAGAACAACAAGAAAATGACCCCTTTTTGGTAGAAATCAAGGAGAAAATTGACCAGAGGCTAGATTTTTCAGTTGTGAGTGATGGCAAATTGGTTTTTCGAGGGACAACATACATACCTGATAACGAGAGGCTCAAGAAGAAGTTGATGACTAAATCCCACAAGTCCAGGTATACCATACACCTTGGTGCCACCAAAATGTACCAAGATATGAAGAAAGTTTGTTGGTAGCCCAACATGAAAAGGGAAGTTGCAGAATTTGTAGCTCGTTGCTTGACATGCCAAGTTAAGGCAGAGTATCTTAGACCCGCATGACTGTTACATCCCTTGGACATACCTGAATGGAAGTGAGAAAGTATAGGCATGGACTTTATCATGTCACTTCCTATAACTAGAGGAGGTTTCGATGCAATTTGGGTGATTGTGGATTGATTGACAAAGACGACCCACTTTCTATCTATAAAGGGCAAATGGTCTGTTGATGTGTTGGCAGACCTGTACACAAAGAAGGTTGTTAGACTTCATGGAATTCCTTTGTCTATTGTGTCTGATAGAGACCCTCAGTTTACATCACACTTCTGGAAGGTATTGCAGTCTATATTAGGAACTAGATTAAATTTCAGCACTGCATTTCATCCCTAGACTAATGGACAAACTGAAAGGACAAACCAGATTGCAGAAGTAGATAGTCGAGATAGATAGCACTCGAGTGTAATGCCAAACACTCTAGTCAATTAACTCTTGCGGGCAAATAGCACTTTTGGGCACACATCCCAGAACAAGACCGAACCCTTTATATATTGCCAGGCATTGGTTATAATGTTTATCTTTAGACAATCAGTCAATGGCCAATAAGAGTACCAAGAAATAGATGAGAGTACTAGATGAATAGACGAGATAGTAGAGAGTGTGAATAGATGAGCGAGTAGAGTAATAGATGAGAACTAAGGGTCAATGCACATGAAACATCGAGTAACGACAATAGTAACAGTTGCACAACACGCGCGATTGGTGTTGGCAGTCAAGTGGAATTCACTACCTTCCACTGGCCCTATTATGAAAAGGTCCAGAGGTCCGACGTGATTCAAGATAAGAGCGAGAGCAATCTAAAGCCGTTTGGATCTTATTGATCCCTAAAGGGTATCATAGGTGTTAGGGTACAACCAGCTTGTCGACCATGTAGGAATCCATAGACAGAGGAGACTTATGAAGGCCTTGAACAAGGATTCACTAGTCCAGCAGAAAGAATATCTGATGGAGAGTTCGTCCAAGTCAAGAGAAGGTGTATATATAGAAACAAGTGCCCGACGTTCTAGAGGAATTCTAGAACAGTTGATCGTCAATAATGGTATTTTCAAAACATCGCGAGAAACGAAGACAAGTCCATTTAAAATAGGGCAATTTAATTATATAATTGAAATAATTTACCAGATGTATTATGAGAAGTTTTCATGCCAAGTTACGCCATATTGGATGGTTCAAGTGTGTGCATGTGTAAAAGAAATCATAGATAGAAAGAGGTCATGTGCATGTATTTTAAATCATTCAATATACATTCATTTTATAACAGGTGTATTTACTACGTATATGACTGTTAACAAGGAATATAAACACTGTAGAGAGTTAGAGCATAACAAAGCATGGGTTTTCATGCAAAAACCCCATATCACGTCGTACCCATATAAGGGTCGTGACATGGTCTAATCAGAACGCGACAGGGTCATGCAAGGAATGCGAAGGGTCGGTCAGAGCAGGGTGCCAGAACGCCACGGTAACACCTGTCGCGTTCAGAATGCGATGGGTGACTTTGTCGCGATCGTTCTCAGGTCCTGCGCCTGAATCCAAGCGGGAAAAGGATAGGCCTTGGATTGCGGTCCGAACCTTCCTTGTTCTGACACAAGGTTGTTAAAAAATTCATAACTAATTGCACAGGCGATGAAAATTCATGAAACTAGTTTTAAACGGATCTAGACATGCAAGAGTACTTCCGGTAAATAGGAATTTGAAAGTGGACATGATCTCGGCATGCTTCAACCAAGTTTATTCACGAGGAACATGGTATAGTGTACAGTAGAGATAAAAGAATTAATTCACAAAGTAGGATGGATGAAAATTAGGGCTTTCAGTGGCAAACGACGCCTAACATCCAACAATGTCTCCAGTTAAAATGCCATGGCATGGTGTCGAGTATACATGGAGATCTAGAATTTCTATCAGGGTTCGGGGTCATGATGATTACAGAACGTCAAAAATATAGAACAAACGATTGGCTCGATGAAAAATTAAGGATCAAGAGGGGTTTTGTTCCTGATGGATGAACCAATCTACAGTCGAAATTAATTAGGTTTTGCTCGTGTGAATGCCTACCTTTGACTCGTTTGATCTCCTAGGGTTTTAGAACTTGAAGAACGAGGGTTGAAGCTTGAGCAATCCTCTTCTCCATGAGTTTCTCCTCTCCTTGGCCTCCTCTCCTCGTCCAGCAAACCCCAGCAACGTGTTAGAGCCGGCCATGGAGAGATTGGGGAGTATTTAAGCTCCCTTGGTTTCCCTTTCGTAACAAGACTCTAATTACCCTTTAATTACTAGATTTCCTAATTCCTCTCAACCTTCCAAGCTTTCCACCTCCTATTTGGGTTAGGTTGGGTTGCAATTTCATGGCCAACCAATTAGGGTAGGGTTAGGAATCCAATTCCCACACAAACTATCTATTTTAATGATTTATTAGTCCTTTTCTATTTAGGCAATATTTTAAGATACGAATTTAGGGTATTGTTCATTTATTCCTCTTTTAACAATCCCTATTTTCACCCAATAACTTTTATATGATCCATTTAATAAATCCCATGACTTCTTTTCATTTAGTGGGTTTGAATTAATTCTCTTTTCTTTGATTTTCCAATTGACTAAATTTTTTAGTATTATTAAATTTTTAATTTTTGACAAATTCAGGTTACTACATCCTCCCCCTCATAAAAGAATTTGGTCCCCAAATTCATATGATCACAATGGAGAGAATGTCTTACCGAAGAGATCGGGGTAGTTTCGTCTGATGATTCCTTCAGGTTCCCATGTGGCTTCTTCCACTCCACAATTATTCCATAGGACTTTAACCACATGGATGGGACACTTCTTGAGTTGTTGCACCTTCCGTTCCAGTATCTTGACTAGCTTCTCTTCATAGGTCATGTCCTTGTTTAGCACCAACTTCTTATGGTGAATGTTATGCGTAGGATCATATACATATTTCCTAAGCATGGAGACATGGAGCATATTGTGTACACTTGCCAAATTCGGTGGCAATGCCAGCCGATATGCAACCTCGCCAACCCTTTCGAGTACTTCAAAAGGACCGATGAATCTAGGGTTGAGCTTCCCTTTAACACCAAATCTTTGGATGCCACGAGTAGGTAACACCTTTAGGAGTACATGATCACCAACTTGAAATTCTAAATCTCGCCTTCTTTTGTCAGCATAGCTCTTCTTTCTAGACTGAGCAATCTTGAGTCGGTCTCTAATTACCTGAATGTCCCTTGTTGTATTTTGCACTATGTCTGGGCCTAGCCATTACTGTTCTCCAACCTCATTCCAGCATGCAGGAGATCTACAGTTTCTGCCATATAGTGCTTCGAACAGTGCCATCCTAATACTCGCCAGGTAACTGTTGTTATAGGCAAACTCAATTAGGGATAGGTGCTCGTTCCAATAACCTTGGAAGTCTATGGTGCATGCTCTCAACATGTCTTCAACAATTTGGTTGGTTCTCTCAGTCTGCCCATCAGTTTGTGGGTGAAAAACGGTACTAAAGTTGAGCTTAGTACCAAGGGCAGCCTGCAATCCCTTCCAGAAGTGAAAGGTGAATCTCGGATCTCGATCCGAGACAATAGATGATGGAACTCCGTGCAATCTCACTATCTCCTTGACATATAAAGCAGCTAATACTTCCACAGACCACTTACTCTTTATAGGTAGAAAGTGTGCAGATTTGGTCAATTGGTCGACAATGACCCATATGGCATCGAGTCCACCACGAGTTATGGGTAAACCCATGATGAAGTCCATGCTAATACTTTCCCATTTCCACTCCGGGATATCTAGTGGTCTAAGTACGCCAGCAGGGAGCATATGTTCTGCCTTTACTTGTTGACAAGTAAGGCAAGAGCGGCATGCTCAGCTACCTCTCTCTTCATGTTCGGCCACCAAAATGTTCTTTTCATGTCTTGGTACATTTTGGTACCCCCAGGATGAATAGTATACTTCGTCTTGTGAGCTTCATCCATTAGCTTCCTCTTCGGTTCTTCATTGTCTGGTATGCATGTCCTTCCTTGAAATACAAGCCTTCCATCCTCGGTCATAGCAAAGTCTGACCTTTCGGCTAGGGTTTCCTTGATGCAAACCAAGAATGGATCGTTGTCTTGTTGAGCTTTGATCTCTCCCAGCATGTCAGATTGAATCTTGATATTGGCAACCAAGACTCAATCATCGCTATGTTCAATATTCAAGTCTAGTCTTGCGAATTGTTCTATTAGTTGCAGCTCACCAAGAACTAGACTCGATACAGATGCCATCGGCTTTCTACTAAGAGCATCGGCCACGGCATTTCCCTTGCCTGGATGGTATTGGATGTTGAAGTCAAAATCCTTTAGGTATTCTAGCCATCTTCTCTGTCTCATGTTGAGTTCCTTCTGGGAGAATAAATACTTCAAGCTCTTGTGGTCTGAGTAGACAATGAATTGCTCTCCATACAAATAATGTCTACAAATTTTTAAGGCGAAAACCACGGCAGCCAACTCTAAATCATGCACAGGGTAGTTGACCTCATGCATCTTCAGTTGTCTTGAAGAATAGGAAATGATCTTCTCCTTTTGCATCAATACACAACCTAGCCCAATTATTGAGGCATCAGTATAGACAGAGAAATCTTCTCCCTCTATTGGAAGAGAGAGGATAGGTGCTGAGGTAAGACAGTCTTTTAGAGTCTAAAAACTCTTCTCACACTCTTTACTCCAGGAGTAGGGATTCTCCTTTCGTGTCAGACACGTGAGAGGAACGACGATCTTTGAGAAGTCCTTTATAAACCGCCTGTAGTAGCCAGCCAGTCCTAAGAAGCTTCTGATTTCTATGACGTTGGTTGGTCTCTCCCAATTGAGTACAGCTTCGACTTTGGAGGGATCAATGGAGATGTCGTCCTTTGAGATGACATGGCCCAAGAAGGACACTTCTTCGAGCCAAAATTTGCACTTGCTCAATTTTGCATACAGTTTGTTGTCTCGCAAGACTTGCAGTGCTACCTTCAGATGTTCTTCATGTTCTTCTTGGGTCTTTGAATCTATAAGGATATCGTCGATGAAGACGACCATGAACTTATCAAGGTACGGCCGATATATGCTGTTCATGAGTTGCATAAAGGCTGCAGGAGTATTGGTTAGACCAAAAGGCATAACGATGAATTCATAGTGTCCATACCTGCTCCTGAAAGCCGTTTTGAAGATATCGTCATCCTTGATCCTCATTTGGTGATAGCCAGATCGAAGGTCGATCTTGGAGAAATATTGAGCTCCAGATATTTGGTTGAAAAGTTCATCGACCCGAGGCAATGGATACTTATTCTTGATGGTTAGCTGATTGAGTTGACAATTGTCGATGCATAGCCTCATCGATCCATCTTTCTTCTAGCACAGGTCCCCATGGTGAAGTACTTGGCCTGATGAACCCATTTTATAATAGCTTCATTAGTTGCGCCTTCAATTCCTTTAGCTCGACAGGTGACATCCGGTACGGTTGATGCGATACCGGGGCAGCTCCAGGGATCAACTCTATAGCAAAGTTGACATCACGTTCCGGTGGAATCCCTGGTAGGTCTTCAGGAAACACATCGGGGTAGTCCTGGACTATGTGTATGTCTTCTATCTTAGAACCCTTCTTTTCAACTACTACGGCCGCAATGAAAGCAATGCAACCTTTCCTTATCATGTTGTGGGCTTTTATGGCAGAGACTAGAGACATCCGTCTCTTATGTCTAATCCCAATGAATGACAGCTTAGGGAAATCACTAAAGGTAACTTTCCCTTTCTTACAATCGACACTTGCCCCATGCGTGGACAACCAATCGGCTCCCAAAATGACATCATAGCCTTCCATGGGCATACACACCAGGTCGGATTTTAGGTTATGGTCTCCGATCATTACATTAGCAGATGAAAAGTATTTGTTCAATTTCTGCCTTTCTCCTAGTGGTGTTGTGATAGAGAACTCACATCCCATGGATATAGGTTTAGCATTAAGAGTATCAGCAAAGTTTTGAGATATGAATGAATGAGTTGGTCCAGTATCAAATAAAACAAATGTTGATAAGGAGAAAACTTGTAGGGTACCTTCTACCATGCCACCTTCCTCAGTGGGCTCTTCATCATGCAGGGCATGCAGTCTGCCCTATTTCTTAGGCACATTAGGGCACCTTTCATTTTCCTTCAGTAGCGGGCACTCGGGGATGCTGTGCTCGCAGCTTCCATAGTGCAAACATGCGTCGACTTTCCTCCAGCATTCATCTGCTGTGTGACCTAACTTGTCACAGTGCTTACAGTTGCTCTTCGTTGGAGTGTTGGGGACAATAGCTTTGGGTTTCCTTTCTTGGCTAGGTCCCTCCGTGATGTTGAAGGGACGCTTCTTGCCATTGGTCGGCTTAGAAGGTGATGGACCAGATGTCATTTCCTACTTCACGAACTTCCCTTTGATACGGTCAGTGATGTCCGTAGAATCTTCTAGTAGTTGAGCTTTCTTTACCATCTCAGCATAGGTCTGGATGTCGAGAGGGGCCAGTTGAGTGATGTATTGTGGCCTAAGGCTATTGAGAAAGCACTTAGCCTTCATCCTTTTAGTATTCACCAGATATTCAGCATAACACGCTAGTCTTGAAAACTGGGCTTCATACTCGGCCATAGTCAAGCTCCTCTGTTTAAGAGTAGTAAATTCCACAGCCTTCTTCTCTTGGACACGCTCCGAGAAATACTTGGAGTTAAAGGCTTCCTTGAATTAGGCCCAAGTGAATTGACCATTAGCTCTGGTTGCTTCTACCGACTCCCACCAAGTGCGGGCGTCCTTCTCTAATTGGAACGTAGCCAATAGCAGCTTATCTCCTGCTGCACATTGCATGACACAAAAATTCTTTCCGTCTCCTTCAGCCAGTGCTCGGCCTCATCCGGATTCGTGGAACTACTGAACCTAGGCGGTTTCAAGCTCCTAAAGTTATGATGCAGCTCGTCTGCACTGCCGTAGTTTCCTCCACCTTGTGCCGCTTACAGATGCGCACGAGTAAGTTCTTGGATGGTTTGTTGCATGCCCCTCATCTGAGCACGTTCAGCAGCCATCTTAGTTGCTTAAGTTCCTACAAAATAATTTGTTGTTAGGATATTAATGTAGAGTTTAATTTGTGAGTGTGTGAGTTCATTTTAGCTAGTTACCCATGGTTCTAACCACATCTCATATAGGTAGGATAACTAACTCTAGTCGAGGCTGGTCAACCTAGATCATCCTATACTTAAGAATAACCTAGGCTTTGATACCACAAAACTATCACGCCCCGACACGGAATATCGGAACGTGAGGCAGTTGCAAGTAAACGAGTACAGAACGAGTACTAGACATCAAACCATTGGACAAGGATAAATATTAAAGCAAATACATCTCATTAATAAGTTTTCAAATGTTTAGTTACAACCACTAATACCAAAGTCATTCTTTAGGGCCCAATTACATTGAATAAAGTAAAAAACTATACTTCAACTCTAACATAATACTAAGATGCTAGGGTACTCTTGACTTCACTCTTGGTCATTCCCATCCTCTTGAGTGTAAGTATCTTCCTCGGTCTCACCTGAGAACACATAACCAATAACGCAGGGTGAGCGATAACACCCTGTAGGACTTAAAACTCTGGATCAAGCATGCTTTAAATGATTAATGTATTGAAAAGGCAGAGTAACTAATGATAGAGCGAGAGAGTCAAGTAATGTAAGAGATAGCACGATAGCATGTGATTAAAATAGCACAAGTTTCTAAATATAGTACAAGCGTCGAGTATAGCACAAATAGTAGGATGGCCATAGCACAAATAGCACAAAGTATAGCAATAGCACAATGTGCATAGTATAGCACTTTGTTGTCAATAGACAATGAGAGAATATAGCACTTTTGATTGTCATTTAGATAGTCGAGATAGATAGCACTCGAGTGTAATGCCAAACACTCTGGTCATTTAACTCCCGCGGGCAAATAGCACTTTTGGATGCACATCCCAAGACTAGACCGGACCCTTTATATATTGCCAGGCATTGGTTATATTGTTTATCTTTAGACAATCAGCCAATGGCCGATGGAAAGTACCAAGAAATAGATGAGAGTACTAGATGAATAGACGAGATAGTAGAGAGAGTGTGAATAGATGAGCGAGTAGAGTAATAGATGAGAACTAAGGGTCAATGCACCAGAAACGTCGAGTAACGGCAATAGTAACAGTTACACAACACGTGCGATTGGTGTTGGCAGTTAGGTGGAATTCACTACCTTCCACTGTCCCTGTTATGCACAGGTCCACAGGTCCGACGTGATTCAAGATAAGAGCGAGAGCAATCTAAAGCCGTTTGGATCTTACTGATCCCTAAAGGGTATCATAGGTGTTAAGGTACAACCAGCTCATTGACCATGTGGGAATCCATGGACAGAGGAGAATTACGGAGGCCTTGAACAAGGATTCACTAGTCCGACAGAAGGAATATCCGATGGAGAGTTCGTCCAAGTCAAGAGAAGGTGTATATATAGAAACATGTGCTCGACATTTTAGAGAAATTCTAGAACAGTGGAGCATCGATAACGGTATTTCCAAAACATCGCGAGAAACGAAGACAAGTCCATTTAAAATAGGGAAATTTAATTACATAATTGAAATAATTTACCAGATGTATTATGAGAGGTTTTCATGCCAAGTTACGCCATATTGGATGGTTCAAGTATGTGCATGTGTAAAAGAAATCATAGATAGAAAGAGGTCATGTTTTAAATCATTCAATATACATTCATTTTATAAGGTGTATTTACTGCATGTATGTGTAGCACCCCCGAAAAATTTAGTGATTTAAAATTTTAAATAAATAGAAATAAATGATTTTCATAATATCAGAATATTTAAAACATACGTACCATTATCGTATGTGCAAGAACGCATCGAAAACTTCTGTGAAAATTATAAATCAACCCCAAACATTATTCTTAAATGTTCCACGAAGAAATTCGTGCAACAAAAAATCCGATTGACCAAGTGTACGTCACATTGTGATAAATTATCCAAATTAGGAAACTAGGTCGGAAAATTGTTAACACGGAAATGCGACACGACCATAAAATTAAATAAAAATGTTGGAGGGACTTCCAACATTATATATTGATGACCCATTATCGATATTGGGCCAATGGATCACTTTTGGTCCAAAAATCAAATGAAACAAGAAAATATATGGAAATTCGTAACCCTAAATAAGCTGAAATTAGAAAGAGGCAATTAGGGTAGAATTGTGATGCAATCATACACTCTTGGCAACCCAAATTCATTCCTATCCATCCTTGGGGATTGCTTATAGGCCAAGGCACTTCAATAGAGGTAGAAATCTTCAAAATATGGAAGGTAATATGCTGAAACCGCAACTTTGCCTTCCTTGTTGCAATAGGACTCCTAAAAGGCATAGTTGCTTAAATACTCTCCCCCAAACCCTAGGGATGAGTTTTACAACTTGCTGGGGTTGTGTGGAGGAGCTCTTGACGGCTGGGGAGCTGTGGAACGACCACAACAAGCTCATCTTTTTTCCCATCGCGTCTGCTTCAAGCCTGCACAAACCGTCCACTTGGAGTCGACCAAAGGTAGTTCAAACCTAAATCCCATTGTGCAAGGCTTATACCCCTGGAAATAGGTTCAAGTCTACTTCCTAACCCAACTGGAATGCACAATTTTCATGCAGTATACTCGGAGTATTAGGCGTTCTTCAACCAGTGGTCTGAACAAGGGTTTTTCTGAAGAATAAAACTTCCTCAACCCAGAAGGTAGATTTTCTCAGACCAAACTTTAACAAATATTATATCAATGTGTAGATCATCAAGTCTAGTTTCATTTCCAATTAGTTTCATCGAATTCCAATGAGTACATGTTGAGTTATAGGCGTTTTGCCAGAGTCGCGCATGTCTGGGACTTTTTACATTCATGTTGACTTATTGCACATCCCGAGGACATTTTAAATTATTTAAAAATCATAGTTCTCACCTATTCCATGTTCCCAACAACTTTCATGTTGACACTTTTGCCCGAAAAGCCCTAGTTTAGTAGATATAAGCGTTGCATGGATCGAACCCCTATGTTCCTATATTTTTCAGCATTTTCGGTCTGATCCCTGAACTGCGTCTGGTTCAAACAACGCGTTTCAAGCGTCTGGAATCACGTCGCTCGTGGCCGACGTGATTTAGTGAATCGCGACTGTCTGGTACGATATGATTCTCGCGTTGACCAATCAACGTCGCGCATGGGTCTTCGCGCCGCCTGGGAGTTGGAGCCTGTCTGAACAGCGGTAGTATGCCGCGACACATTTCAGGCGGTTTTCCCGCCCAAGGTTTTATTAAATGAATTTTTTTAAACGCGTCCGGATCCCCCGACGTGATTCAAGCATGAACGCGGCCACCAAGGTGGACGCGATTTTGAGTCTTCACTATTTCGCCTGTTTTGACTATGTACTACGTTATGAACTGCATCCACTGTGTAGGACACGTATTTCAAGGATTAACCGAGGTCTGTTTAACATGATATTCAATGTGTAATTGGCTTATCTTGGGTCTGATCATTACATGATGTATGTTTAATGGCTTAAACTTTATTAACCCATTTAAAAGCTATAATTACACGAATGATATTCTAATTGCTTTCTAAATGACGTAACATTCATGTAACTTGTGATTCACTCTTCCTACTGTTCTACCATGTTTAAAATGATAATTGTTATCTTAAGATCTTGCAAACCATGATTAGTTAAAGTGCATAGTTTTATCCCATGTTATCATGTTAAGTGCTTTCCGCGAGTTTGAAACCGATGGATTGTGGATTGAGATGTGTACATCACTACACACTTGCACATCTTGGCAGCCCTTTTTGGGGATTTGGAAGCTCTCTATCGGTCATTCCGTATCATTAGATAAGCGACCTTTTCTCTAAGACATCTGTAAATCTCCGTACTCCGTGGATTCCCTCATAGAGATCGAGTTGGTTGTACCGTTGAAGTTCCCTGAAGATATCGTGTACTTCCTCTCTCATCTTGGTCTCGTGAGTGTGATTTACAATCTAGACTCAAGCCATTAATGTAAAGATTGAACAAAAGTATAAATCGTACCATTATGCTGTCAATTTTATCTCTTGACCATTGTTATCATGAAATCATGTTCAATTTACTTAGTACTTGTTCTCATCATCATTATGAACATGACATTACACATGCTTACATCTTGAAACTCTCCTTGGCCATTATTAATGACTGTGGGTATCTACATTTAAATTGAAATGAGATGCTGACCGGGAACGACGAGTGTCCATGGGATCTAGTCTAGCCTCAATGATGGAGAGTCATAAATATACTGTTAACCATGGGGTATAATGATTACTAGCGTTGCATCTGTGATGGGAGTACTTGCATGTTGAATGCTAGATACAATAACCACATACACGTGTCCTAGTGTGCATTTCAAGGTGGATATTTCCTTATTGTACATTAGTGTCTCATGCCTGATTAGTGTTACATGATCGTGCTCATGCGTGCTTACTTGCTTGCGTAATATGGCCATCCTGCATTTATTGCAATTAGTGATATCTTGCGTTCTTGAAAACGATTGACATTAAGTGAAATCTTGCATGCTTGTACAAAGCAATCTATTGCTAGTTCTATCTCGTTATATTGTTCTAGATCTTGCTCTATCATGATCACTCTATCTAGCTTGTTCATGTATCATGCTTTAATGAGTTTTATTCGTACATGCATATCATGACATTCATTGTGCTTACCTAGTTCTAAATTGCTAATCACTTATATCATTGCCCGCACATTGAGATATAAATCCTACTGGGCTAGTTTGCTCATTCCCTACTTTTAACCATTCTAGGTGATTATGACATTCAAGAGGAGGAGCAAGTCGAGGATGGGAATGCACCCGAGTGATAAGCGTTCCAACAATGAGTCTTGTTATAGTAGTATGTTTGGAGTGTTAGTTTCATGTAGTAGGAAGTGAGGTATTATGTACTTTTCATTTTATTGAGTCTTAGTCTAGTATTAGTTTCCATTCGGAATACAATGAGTTGAGATTTGAATACAAGATTAGTTGAGTTCAATATTTGGGCCCTATTCTGATGTTGTGTTGATACACATTTAGTGTGTGCTAGCTAGAGGTTTATTTGCCGACTGTTCACGTCTCGGGATGTCGACTCGAATTATCCGAATTAATATCCGCTGCATAATTCTCGGGACGTGACAGTATGACTGTTAAAAGGGAATATAAACACTGTAGAGAGTTAGAGCATAACAAAGCATGGGTTTTCATGCAAAAACCCCAGATTGCGACATACCCCTGTAAGGGTCGTGACAGGATCTGATCAGAATGCGATAGGGTCATGCAAGGAACGCGACGGGTCGATCAGAGCAGGCTGCCAGAACACGACGGTAACACCTGTCGCGTTCAGAACGTGACGGGTGACTCTGCCGTGATCAGCCTGAGAATGCGACCTATCGGGCCATCGTGTTCTCAGGTCCTGCGCTTGAGTCCGAGCGGGAAAAGGACAGGCCTTGGATTGCGGTCTGAACCTTCCTTGTTCTGACATAGGGTTGTTAAAAAATTCATAACTAATTGCACAGGTGATGAAAATTCATGAAACTAGTTCTAAACGGATCTAGACATGCAAGAGTACTTTCAGTAAATAGGAATTTGAAAGTGGACATGATCTAGGCATGCTTCAACCAAGTTTATTCACGAGGAACATGGTACAGTGTACAATAGAGATAAAAGAATTAATTCGCGAAGTAGGATGGATGAAAATTAGGGCTTTCAGGGGCAAACGATACCTAACATCCATCAATATCTCCAGTTCAAATTTCATGGCATGGTGTCGAGTACACATGGAGATCTAGAATTTATATGAGGGTTTGGGGTCATGATGATTGCAGAACTTCAAAAATATAGAACAAAAGATTGGCTCGATGAAAAATTATGGATCAAGAGGGGTTTTGTTCCTGATTGATGGAACAATCTACAGTCGAAATTAATTAGGTTTTGTTTATGAGAATGCCTACCTTTGACTCGTTTGATCTCCCAGGGTTTTAGAACTTGAAGAACGAGGATTGAAGCTTGAGCAATCCTCTTCTCCATGAATTTCTCCTCTCCTTGGCCTCCTCTCCTCGTCTAGCAAGCCCCAGCAACGTGTTAGGGCCGGCCATGGAGAGATTGGGGAGTATTTAAGCTCCCTTGGTTTCCCTTTCGTAACAAGACTCTAATTACCCTTTAATTACTAGATTTCCTAATTCCTCTCAACATTCCAAGCTTTCCACCTCCTATTTGGGTTAGGTTGGGATGCAATTTCGTAGCCAACCAATTAGGGTGGGGTAATTAGGAATCCAATTTCCACATAAACTATCTATTTTAATGATTTATTAGTCCTTTTCTATTTAGGCAATATTTTAAGATACGAATTTAGGGTATTTTTCATTTATTCCTCTTTTAACAATCCCTATTTTGGCCCAATAACTTTTATGTGATCCATTTAATAAAGCCCATGACTTCTTTTCATTTAGTGGGTTTGAATTAATTCTCTTTTCTTTGATTTTCCAATTGACTAAATTTTTTAGTATTATTAAATTTTTATTTTTCAAAAAATTCAGGTTGCTACAACAACTATCCTTGGTCGAATTCGTATACAATAGTAGCTATCATGCAAGCATTAAGATGGCACCATTTGAGTCTTTATATGGCCGTAGTTGTAGGTCACTAGTGTGCTGGGAAGAAGCTAGAGAAAGGCAGTGGTTAGGGCTTGAAATAATAACAGACACTTCAAGGAACGTTCAGATTATCAGAGAACGTTTGAAAGCAACTCAGTCAAGACCAAAGAGTTATGCAGATAAGAGACGAAGAGAGTTAGAATTCCAAGTTGGAGATCATGTATTGTTGAAGGTGTCACTTACACGGGGAATCCAATGGTTTGGAGTAAAAGGGAAGCTGAAGCCTAGATTTATAGGCCCTTGTGAGATCTTAGAAAGGGTGGGAGAAGTATCTTACAAGATTGCTTTGCCTTCATCATTAGCAGGGGTACACAATGTCTTCCATGTATCCATGTTAAGGAATTACATTTATGATGTTGGGCATGTGATCCAACGTGAAGACCTGGAGTTGGGGAGGGACTTGACTTATGAGGAAAAGCTAGTCAAGATTTTGGATAGGAAGCTACAACTTAGAAATAGGGCAATACCTATGGTTAAAGTCCAGTGAAACAGAAGAGGTCTAGAGGAAGCTACTTGAGAACTGGAAGAGGCAATGAAGGAGAAACACACAGAATTGTTCCTTGGTAATATCTCTTACACTCCTAATGCATTATGTGTGAATTTGGGGACTAAATTTCTTTAGGTAGGGGAGGGAGTAACAACCATATTTTTGAAATTCATGAACAAATACGATAATGGATGGAAATAATTATGTGGGGATTTAAGTTGGAATTTTTAAGGAGAAAAAGAGCCAACCAAAAAAGTCTCATTAGTGTGTGTAGGAAAATTAATAAGGAAAGACAGGAAGAAAGAGAGGATCAATCGTTAGATTGATCACCAATCGAAGGACCCCTTAGACTTGGTCATCAGTCGATGGTTTTAATGACCAATCAATGTTTTCCTTCACCAATCGATGGCTTTGCTCATCAATCGATGGTTTTAATGACCAATCGATGTTTTTCCTTCACCAATCGATTGCCCTCTTATGCCAATTGATTGCTTTATTAGTTCATCAATCGATTGCCTTGTTAGTTCACCAATCGATTGCTTTGTTAGTTCATAAATCAATTGTCTTTTTATGTCAATCGATTTTCATATTGTTCACCAATCGATTGCCTTCTTCTATGTCAATCGATGTGAGGTTCTTCTCCAAATCGATGCAACCTTGACTTAAAGTTTGATAGCAATTGGTCTGATGGGAGTCAAACCTGGGCCACAAATGGTCCCCACTGTGACTATCCTTTTTCAGGATAGAAGTCAACCTTCTGTACTATTAGCAACATAGGCCGCATGGCCTAAGGTATGGTTAATTCGAATTTGGCCAATTCGACTGGCCCTTTGTGGCACTTTGACAACTCTTCCTCTTTCGTGCATCAACTATCTTGTGATCTGACCTGAAGAAGAGCAAATTAGCATGATAGTACCCAAAGTTTTTTTTTTAAAAACAAAACCATGTGAAAGCTTTAATAACATGAAGATTATCCTAAGGATTTTAATCTCTTGATTTGAACCACATCTCACCTAATTTGAAATTCTATCTGGGAATCTAAATTATTACGAAATAGGAAACTCTTAATTAGTATTGACCTATCTAATGCTATACGATCTTTGTCTCAACATCTCACTACTATGATATTCCTTGATAGTTTTATAATTGGTACTCTTGTCATCCTTGTTTCATCAAGAGTGCTTCAGATTTTGAACTGAGTCCTACTACTTGTTCATTTGAAATTCTAATGGCCATAATGTGTTTTAGTACTACTTGGGACTTTGGTCCAACTGACCCATGACTGTGCATATATAGGGCCTTATCTGGTCCTGGGGAGAAGTACCCCAATGTACTTGTTAAGCACGGGACTATGGACTTATCGTGTTGGCATGACACTGATATGTTTGCAAGTTTTGAATGTGTCTTTTTAATATGTTATCATATGATTGTTCAATATTGTACATGTGTTCGTTTAAAAGAAAATGGCTAGTCTTGCTGTTTGTTAAATTGATCTGTGTATGTTTTGAAAACCAGTCTTGGTACTTGTTCAATTGATCCATATATATTCTGAAGAACTTTGAAATTTGGAAAATTCTGTCATTTGTGCAATGGATAGGCATCTCTTTTGAAATTTCTACCCATTGCTTGTTATTGCTCAACAAAAAATTTTGGAACTATTAACCATCCTTTGACTTGTCATCTTGATCTGTCTAGAGATCAGATCGATTGTTAAATTCGTTACTTCTTAAACATTTTTTGAAATTTAATTGTTAATATATTAATTATTTATATAATTACTCGCACCTTGAGATGTAAATCTTACTGAGCACAAACTCATTAAATTTCATAATATTTTCAGGTAGTGAATGTGGACTTGTAGAGGCAGATGGGACCGAGTAAGCGTGAAGAGAGAGCATCCCAATCTAGTTTTGGTGGTGATGGTTATAGACAATTCCTTTTATTTTAGAACCACCTTTATGTTGTAAATATGAATGGGTCTCGAATGTGACTCTAGCAATTTTTAAATATACTGTTTTAGTATTTTGAAAGGATTTTTTGATATGTTTAATCTGACGACTAATACCGCAAAAAAAAGTATTAGTACTTTTCCTTCCCGAATCTAGATTTAAATGACTTTGAGTCATCTGATTTGTATGTCGCACCCAGATTATTTCTGAAGTCTTATGGTGAAATTTGGGAGAGAGAGAGAGAGAGAGATTTTGGAGTGACACCTAACCTCCTCCTTATATATGTGAGTTTTTTACTTTTCTTAAAATCGCCCCTAGATCAGAGGAATCCCTGGGTCCATGTGGAATCCAAGTCTCATCAGCTTCTTCCTCTTCGAAGTCGTCAATGCCCAACTTGATGGGCTGGAGCCCTATCAAGAAGAATATTTCAAAAACGTTATGTTGAAATTATTTTTTCTAGATCAAACTTGTGCTAGTAAAGATCACAAGAGATTGTGTGTACAATTTTCATAAGAGAGATACGTGTGTGTAAGTTACTTAATTACCAGGAGAAAAAAAAAACGTGTGTGAGCAGCATCCTATTCTGCTTCTGTACGCTGGCCATAGAATAATATAAAATTAAAAAAGTTGAATCCAAAATTTCCTAATTAGGAAATAAGAAGAAAAAAACAAATAGGATTAGGCCCCGACGACTCCCCGACAACCCTTTTGGAGCACGTTTATTGTTCGTTCCAAATCCCAAAACAGGCGGCCAACATCCGTTGGACGGGAATTCTCCTAGACAAAAAGCGCGGTCCCCACCACAGCTTTTCCTTACCATCCAACCCTGTCGACCGACGAGGTCCATCGATTAGACTAATCACAAGGCCGGAGTCCTCGATCTCAACGGTTCCAATTGGCACCCACCACCACTAGCGCAATGGAGCACGTGGAGAGAATGGAATAGGGAGCCGAGTCCTCTTCAGCCCCCACCTGCCTCTCTTAACCCTTGTAATTTTCCGGCATTTGTGTGGATGGCTTTAATTAAATAAGGCTGCAGAAGAGGAAGAAAAAGGAGAGCAGGTCCGTGTGAAGACAGCTGTCCTGTGCCCCCCTCCCCTTACCCCCACGCGGCTCTTCTGCTGAATCTTCTTCTCCACCCGGTGGCTCTTCTATATGAGATATATATATCCTCTCCCGAGGCCACCCAATTCCACAGCAGCAACGAGTTAAACGGCAGCGTATATAGCAGAGAAATTGAGGAGGCCGATCGAAAGACAAGAAGGGTGTGTGAAAGAGAGATCAAATATGTCTAAGGCCTACGTCGAGATCGATTTCTTCCAGATGGAGAAGCTGAACAACTCTTCCTCCAGATCCTCCTCACCAGAACTCGCTCCCTCTTCCTTCCGAGGTTCGTTTCATGAACTCATCTCTCTCTCTCTCCTCTTTTGTGTTCATGTTCGAATGTGTGGTAGAGACTGATTACCCGTGTGTTCCTTGTTCTTGTATGGCGATCCCCTGCAGGGATCCAGAGCGTGGTGTCCAGGATAAACCCGCAGCTGCTGAAGACGGTCATGGCCGCCGAACAGTCGAGGTCCTCCGACAGCCCGACGTCGTCAAACCCGCCCTCGCCAAGCCGGGCGACGTCCCCCCCGCTTCTCCCCGCCCACAAACCCTCGTCCAGGG
This sequence comes from Colocasia esculenta, assembly GCA_014218235.1. Classification (NCBI taxonomy): domain Eukaryota; kingdom Viridiplantae; phylum Streptophyta; class Magnoliopsida; order Alismatales; family Araceae; genus Colocasia; species Colocasia esculenta. Next base: position 66,095,340 of record CM024753.1, on the reverse strand, counting down.
GCTCCTCGCCTGATCCAGACACCGCTCCACTGACCATCTTCTATCATGGCAACGTCATCACTGTTAACGTTCCTCGCCATAAGGTCTGGTTTCTGCAATCTTAGATTCCTATCTTCATGTGTAAATGCTACGAGACTTTGGGAATCTTGTGCTTACGTTCTTCACTACTGCAGGCAGAAGATATCATGAGGATGGCGGAGACGGGGGTCGATAGGACCGAAGGGCCTTGCAGCAGCTGGGTGGCAACCAACTAGACGGAGGTGAGCTTTTTGGATCTGCTACTGAACTATTACCCCTTCTCGCTGCTGCTAAAGTTTGTTTTTTTTCTTCCAATATTTAAGGAAACCTATTATGTTGGGATTATCACCTAACTAGGTTCGTGTTCTTTTTCTTCTACCTGCAGATCTGCCAATCGCCAGGAAGAAGTCTCTCCACAGATTCTTGGAGAAGCGCAAAGAGAGGTACAAACCCTCCCCTCTTCTCTTTCTGTTAATCCATTTCATGACTTGTTCCGCAAAAAAAAAAAAAAAAAATTAAGAAGAGAAGAAACAAAACAACTGCTATAGATCCCAATTTCTTGTTTATTCCCTGCTACAAAATAATTTAGTTTGCTTAATGTAAAATAACCTAATCTAAAAAATATGTTAGGAATTTAAGAAGGTGCGTAAATAATTTCTAAAGCCGATATCTTCTCATCAGAAGTATATATGTATTACAGGAAGTTAAATATAAATATATTTCTAGTGACAATTTGCACTAAACAAGTCCTGAAGATTCTTGAGGGTTATCGAAATGGAAGTATTTAGAAAACGTCAAATATGTAGGGCATCAAATCATGAAATGTAGAGAAATTAATAGGCCCAGGTTCTAACCCGTCTCTGCTCTTGCAGGCTGATGTCCGCTTCTCCCTACCACAAGTTCATGGCATCTTGCCCGTGCTAAACACGCGGCAGAGACTACTGGCTCTTGGCACCGACGACGATAACGATGCAACAAAAGGTGGGCCGGGAGGACGGGGAATACGTATCGCAACGCACAAGACGAACGATCGATGACACGTTCGGGGCACATACGTTATCCGATGCCGACGGAGGGGAAAGCGGCGCCGGGCGAATAAGGCATGTCCACGTTTACACTTCTGACGTAGCGATGCGGAGAAGGCCTCCTGCGGTGGGCCGGGCCTTTGCCGCGTTGCCCGATTTGAGAGATCAAAGCCAGTGGGAGTGTGCATGACGCCGAGAGTGCGAGCCCACACGCACGCGCCATGTTCCAATCTCCTTTTCTAATTATTTTTTGTGAATTATGATCGTTCATCTGACGCTATGTAGATCACTTGTAATTCAAGTCCCAAAAGAAAAAACAAATATAAACGATGATCTTTGCACCATATAACAGGAAAGGGATTTTATTTCTCAACCTCTATAGTCATTCGTATTTGCTTGTAAGTCCCTCCAATTTAACTATTTAGTATAAGATTTGTTGTATCGCACGGATCAACAGTTTAGGCCAAGAATAAGTTGCATCTAAACATGCCTTAAAGATGTGTCTTCTTTGATAAACGAGAGATAAGGGACCAAGAATAAGTTAGTCATGTATAGGCCATTCATGTTTAAGGATTTGTTTTCATTGGACATGGTTTAAATGAGGGATAGTTATGAAGAGAGATATTTTTAAAGTGATGTGATGTGATATGACAAAATGTGTATAGTTAGTATCCCTTTATGCCTAATTTGACAACATTTATCTATGTATAAAGAAGAATACACAATTTTTTAGAATAAAATATGATAATTAATAATTTATTCCTAAAAATAACTTTTAACCCCCCTCTATGGGTGGGAAAGTTATCCCCCTTTATCACTCTTTTTATCTTGGATAAATTTTGTCATCCAAGGTTAAAGTAGATAGGTTATCAAAATACCTATTGAATTAAAGCAAGTGCTAAAGGGGGATTGGAGCACCGCCAAATTTCGATAATTAGATAATAAGAGATAAATCGAAAAATGGCTATTTAAACTAGCTCAAGCATATGTATTGCTATCATATGTGTAACATTACATCTAAAAGTTTTGCAAAAATTATAATTAGATTTTGAATAATATTATCTAATGACTCATAAGGAAATTTGGGCCCAAAAAAATCTCTTGAATAGAGTTTAAGAATTTTTGCAACTTATTATCATAATTAAAGAATAAGTTGAAAACCCATCATCATATGTATTAAAAGGGATCAAAAACCAAGATACAAATTATGGGTAGACTTTAAATAATGGGTATTAGCAATCCAATGAGAGAAATGGGCCAAGAAATCTCTCTTGGGTCATGAGTAAATTCCAAATAGAAAATTACCCCAAAATTTGAAAATATTAACTAAGTAAGGTTAAGTGAAGGAGTTCTCACCCAATACACCATTAATGGGCCACTAAATGAGCCCAAATCGTGGATACAACCTATAGGAAGGTTTCCTAATATGTTTCCATCACTAATTGGGAGAGAAATCTAAAAAGATGGCAACAACTTTCAAAATTCATAGCACTAGTTCCTAATCCCAATAGGACTACTAAACTCACATCTCTCTATAAATTGAGCCCCTCACTGCCATGGGATGCCCCTAGAATTTTATTGGGATGTTGCTAGAGGCTCTTGGAGGCTGGGAAATGTGGGAGAAGGCTTGGCATCGTCGGCTTCTTCCTCTTCTCCAACGAGTTTGCTGCTACGACCAGAACAGAAGCCAAGTCTTGATAGGTTTGAAAGGTTAGTGAAACCACGACTATACTTGACATACCATATACCATTAGAAAGTCCTTTGAGTCTAGTTTCATTTAAGAGTATTTTTCCCAATTTTTATACAGTAATTCGTGAGTATTAGGAGGAGATTTGAACAACTGTCAACCTAGGGTTTATGAAGGGATGTTAGAAGCCTTTCACTTAAAAGGTAGGTCTTCTCTGGGCCAAACTCTAATTAATTGCATATGTGCATGCTTCATCATGTTTAAATCATGATAAAACTTGTTTTCAAATTTATCTTCCATCAAGCTTTTGATTTGATTTTTGCAATCACTTGATGTTAGTATAGTTGAAGTTTTCCATGATCTTTTTATCTCTTGAGTTAGTTGATATAAAATCCCAAAAATATTGTAACATCCTCTTTGGGTCTACTTTCAAACAAGACTGACCTTGCTCAATTTTGTGGAGTGTGTGGAGAGCAGTAACCAAAACACATATACTGTGTCAGATTTCTCACGTTCGTCACACAGTGATATGTTTCCCTATTAAACAAACCCAGATTTCTAATTCCTCATCTCTGCATGTTAAGATACAAGTCTTGTTAATACCAGAATTGAAAGCCTCAATTTTTATACCCTTTATAGAGAGTATTAATCCCAACAAGTTTCCAGTGTCAAACCAATTTGAATGGAAGATGGAAATAGGCCAAAAAGGCAACCCAAGTTTAAGTTTTAGATTACGATGAGTTGACCTGTCGCCTTTAGAAGCCGATGGGGATTCTGTCACCTTCTCAGTGAGAAGGCGACAATCAAGTGTCACCTTCCTAGTGAGAAGGTGACAACGACTTTGTCGCCTTCTTAAGGAGGTAGCAGGCTTGTCGCCTTCTTCAGCTGGAGGCCCAACAACCTTTTTTCATCTGAATTTCCTCATTTCTTGAATCCATTTGTTCAGTTCAAAGTTGTCTATTGTTAACATGCATTATTCAACCCATAGAAAATGGGTTCATGATTTGAAAAGGATTCTAATTGATAGCAATGACTTAACTTTTTCGATTTGATTGAGTCGCCAACTTGCCTAAAATAATAACTTGCTAAACATGCCACTTGCTAAATCTGGATATGCATCCAAGATTACTGTGTTTTAAATGATTATAAATGATTTAGAAACTTGAGTGCATGATTACACTTGCCACACACGACACCTGCATATGTGTAAAATAGGACACTCCTCTGTGACTGATGGACTCTCTGCCGAGTATTCCTTCTATAGGACTAGGATGTCTTCATAAGATACCTCCATAAGTCTCCTCTGACCATGGATTTTCACGTGGCTGATGAACTGGTTGTACCATTAAATTTAAACCCATTGTCATGAAACATGTCGAACTTTATGATGTGTTTCACTTGGCCTGTGCTTGTGTCTGATTCGATTGTAAACATGTCGTACCTTTAGTGCACAATGGTAAACGTAGTCCCTGACAAGCATATGTTTTACCAAAACTCTCCCAGTGAAGCGATCTCATGACTGGGCAAACAACTATCTTACCCTTGATAGTATCACACTGATTGCATGTGTCAATGTCTTGTCATCATCTTTATATCATCTGTGTCATCTTCTCTTTTCCATGAATAATCTCAAGTCATCTTATAATAAGCTTGTTCTTGAAAATCTTATTCTTCATAAATGAAATGAAATTACCAAAAATTTAATCTAACTTTGGTTCATGACTGAATGTTTATGCAAATAGGGCCATGTCTTGTCCTGGGAGGAGCACTCGAATTACTTATAACTGTAGAAGTATATGATCAATTTGAGTGGTTGGCATAACACCTGATTGAAATGGAAGATTTGGTCTAGTTAATTCCGAATTGTTACTGAATGAATGAATGAATGATTGATTAATATGATTGAATTGTTACATGTGAAACTTGCCAATCCTATCGTACATGTCACTGTTCACTAGAATTCAATAAGATTCAATAGAATTCTACTTATAATGTTCATTGTACATGCTATTGAATACTTAGTCTCCTAAATCTTTTCCATTTGACAAATGATCGTACTATCATCAACACCATTTGTATTCGTCTCCTATCACTTGGTAAATGTCATTGGATATTGTTTAAGGAATCGCTCTGTTGTCAAGTACATGTCATGCCTCTGAAAATTGATCTACATAAATATTATGATCGTCTTTGTTTCATGAGCATCATATAATAATCTTAAATGATAAAATGTTAATTTACTTAAAGCATGCCCACACCACGAGATGTAAATCCTACTGGACACTAGCTCATACTATTGTTTAACCATTTTTCAGGTGATGATGAATTGGAAGTTGAAACTAAAGGGGACGGGCTCGAATGAAGAGAGTACCCAAGAGTCAGTCTTACACTACAAGAAAAAATGGCATTTCTGACGGAAACAATCTGTCGGAAATCCGACGGCAATCCGTTGGAAACACAGCCTTCCGACAGCTTTCCGTCGAGCGTTCGTCGGAAATGATCCATCGGAAATATCTGGTCAGAAATTACCGACGGGAATAAAATCCGTCCGTAATCCGTCGGCAATACCAACTGAATATTTCGCCGGAAATTGCGTCGGTAATTTCCGACAGAAAACGTCGGAACATATTGTCAAAAATTTGTCAGTATTTGCCGACCAACGACTGTCGAAAAATCTGTCGGAATTTCCGTCGATAAATTCTGACAGAAAAATCCGTCGAAAATAATCCGTCGGCACTTTAGACAGAAATGCCGATGGTTTTTTTCCATCGGTAAACTGCATTTGCCGACGGCACGAGATCCGTCGGAAATGTAGTCGGAAATTCCTATAATTTTTTTTAAAATAAAAAAATAACAATGATTTTACAAACCTGCTACAATATCATACATTTCACAACAAGTACTCACAATCACAGAAATCATAAAACACAACAAATATAAAAATCATACACAAAAATAAATACTAAAATCAAGATAGGTCTGATGGATCGTCTGCGTCCCCGCCTCATGATCGTCAAGTGCTGGAGGTGGATCATATTAAAAATGATAATATGAGAAACATTAATAAAAATTAATATACATACATTATTTTTCAAAATTAATTTAAAATATGTGATTATTTCTCAAGTTTAATTAGAACTATTTTTGATCATTTATACTTTAGTTTTTTTTAGATTAGTGATTGAGCGCCAAACCCAACCGGAATCCAATTAGGATTCCGTCAGTTTCCTCACGTCGCTTTCACCCACCCGGTCGTGTTAGAGTGAACGACACCCGATTAGATCCCTATTTGGGATTTTGGACCCCCGGGTTGTGTGTTTTGACCCTTTACACTTGGGTTTTTTTAGATCCGTCATTTCAACGCCCAACCCAATTCGAGAATCTAAATCGGATTCCGTCAGTTCGCACACGTCAATTTAACCCACTCGGTCGTGGCGGAGCGAACGACATGTCGATCAGATCCCTATTTGGGATTTTGGACCCCAGGTTGTGTGTTTTGACCCTTTAGACTTGGGTTTTTTTAGATCCGTCATTTCAACGCCTAACCTAATCTGGGAATCCAAATTGGATTCTGTCAGTTTGCACACGTCAATTTAACCCGCTCGGTCGTGTCGGAGTGAACGACACACCGGTCAGATCCCTATTTGGGATTTTGGACCCCCGGTTTGTGTGTTTTAATCCTTTAGACTTGGGTTTTTGTTTAGATCCGTGATTTGAACAACCAACCCAATCCGGGAATCTAAATCGAATTCGTTAGTTCGCACATGTCAATTTAACCCACCCGGTCGTGTCGGAGCGAACGGCACGCCGATCAGATCCCTATTTGGGATTTTGGAGCCCCGGGTTGTGTGTTTTGACCCTTTAGACTTGGGTTTTTTTTAGATCCGTCATTTCAACGCCCAACCCAATCCGGAAATCCAAATTGGATTCTGTCAGTTCGCACACTCAATTTAACCCCCCCGGTCATGTCGGAGTGAACGCACGTCAATCAGATCCCTATTGGGATTTTGGACCCCCGGGTTGTGTGTTTTGACCCTTTAGACTTGGGTTTTTTTAGATCCGTCATTTCAAACGCCCACCCAATCTGGGAATCCAATTGGATTCCGTCAGTTCGCACACGTCAATTTACCCACCCAATCATCTCGGAGTGAACGACACACCGATCAATCCCTATTTGGGATTTGGACCCCGGGTTGTGTGTTTTTAATCCTTTAGACTTGAGTTTTTTTGATCCGTGATTTGAACACCAAACCCAATCCGGGAATCCAAATCAAATTCCGCGAACGCACACGTCAATTTAACCCACCCGGCCATGTCGGAGCAAACGGCACGCCGATCAGATCCCTATTTGGGATTTTGGACCCCCCGGGTTGTGTGTTTTGACCCTTTAGACGGGTTTTTTTAGATCCATCATTTCAACGCCCAACCCCATCCGGGAATCCAAATTGGATTCTGTCAGTTCGCACACGTCAATTTACCCACCCGGTCGTGTCGGAGTGAACGCACGCCGATCAGATCCCTATTTGGGATTTTAGACCCTCGAGTTGTGTGTTTAATCCTTCAACTTAGTTTTTTTTAGATCCGTGATTTCAACGCCAACCCAATCCGGGAATCCAAATCGGATTCCGTCAGTTTGCACACGTCAATTTAAACCACCGGTCGGGTCGGAGTGAACGACATGCTGATCAAATCCCTATTTGGGATTTTGGACTCCCAGGTTGTGTGTTTTGACCCTTTAGACTTGAGTTTTTTTAGATCCGTCATTTCAACGCCCAACCCAATCCGGGAATCCAAATTGGATTCCGTCAGTTCGCACACGTCAATGACCACCTAACTGCGATCAAACATTCACAGACTGTCCAAAACGGGACAATTCAAGACTTTGAATTAGATATTCACGTTCTCATCATTGAAAATAAGACTCGTGCATATCAATCCCAAGTCTTGAACGGAAGGTTCATTGACACAGGCCTTAACATGCTCTCGTGAGGTGTGTGCAGTGATAAATTGCTATACATACATAGATCAAATTTAAACCCACATAAATATGAAAGGAATATGAAAACAAAATCATACATGTGAACAAGTGCAATAATAAACCAAATTCACACATACATGTACATGAATAGCATTAAAGTAAGAAATACAATACTGATCACTAAACTAAAAGTAAGCAATTAAAAACAGTCCATATAATAGTGTTATATTGAATAAGTTCGAATTAAAGATCTAATAGCTACAAGAAAGATTTTGTACTATTTTTTATGAGAAGTATATGATCAATAGAGAAGTTTTTAAAAATATATGAGAAGAGCTAAGGTGCGTTGGAGTATGCCTTGAAATTCCAACATGGTCCCTTAATGTGTATAACTATTAATGGTACAACCTGCTTGATGTCCTAGAGGAATTCCAGCTTATGGAGACTTACGAAAGTCTTGGCGAGGGAGTTCCAGTAGTCTGACAAGAAGAATATGTGACAGAGAGTTCTCACAACATTATGAAGATGTTGAATATGTTGCTCGATGTTCTAGAGGACTTCTACAACAATGGAACGGCATCAACGATCTTCTAAAACAATGGTATAAATGAAAAAACAAGCGTATTATTTGAATAAGTCCTTATATTTGCTAATTTTAAATCTTTTAAATAATTAAACCTTTTCATGGTATCAACAAGGTGATAACCAGCAATAGACATGGAATTTCTATGTTTATCTTTATCTCCAAGTCTTCCTAACTCCAACTGGATTGCGATAGACATGGAAAACGGAATTGTCATGTTAGGGTAGTGATATGACACTAATTTCAATAATAATGAAGTATATCTAAGTTTATATTGCCCATTTTAGTGGATAATGATATCTAATGCTCATTCACCAGTACCCCCGTCGACGTCCCAGAGGTTCTGGATCACTGAGTACGTAACTACAGGTATTCACTGAACAGCCACTGTACGTGGTACTGCTCTATTACAACCATAAGATTAAATTATTATTCTCTATACTTAAACCGTATGTTCATAGATTACCCCACCATGCAATAAATTCCTTCTAGCATAATTCTCTGAATTTTTTCTTCCTCCCATATGTGGGCATCTGGGCAATATAATCTGATCTGGTTTGCACATCCATTTAATCTGATCTATCAATTAAATAATTTGAAAATTATGTCATCTTATTTATGAGTCTATCATTTTTTATCATTTAAACTTTTTCACTATGATAATTTGTGTTTTATTTATCTTACAGACACTACTCTAACTATCAGATTATAAGAATGATATATCTGTCCGATAAAGTTTGATATGATAAATAAAAAATATATGGACAGGAGGGGGAGGGGGGCCAGGGGGGGGTGGGAAGGGGAGGGGGGCCGCCAGGAGGGGGACGGGGGGCTGGGTGGGGGGTGGGAGGGGGAGGGGGCTGACAGGAGGGGAAGGGGACGCCTAAAGGGGGCGGGGTGAGGGGGTGGGAGGGGGAGGGGGGGTTGACAGGAGGGGAGGGGGCCGGGTGGGGGGTTGGGAAGGGAGGGGGGCCGCCAGGGGGGACGGGGGCCGGGGGGGGGGGGAGGGGCGACCAGGGGGGGGAAAATGGATGGGGGGGGGCAACAAGGGGGGGGGGATGGGGACGGGGGAGGGGGAGGTGGGGGCCGATGGGGGTGGGTCGCAGGTCGTTGGAGGAGGTGGCAGGGTGGGGAAGAGAGGGGGGAGGGGGGGATGCACATACCCGGCGGAGCACGGAGACGGCAGCAGGGGCGTTCGGGGCGGCGGCGGTGCGCGGCGAGAGAGAGAGAGAGAGAGAGGGAGAGGAGAGAGAGAGAGAGAGGAGAGAGAGAGAGAGAGAGAGAGAGGGTCGGTTTCTTTATTTTGTGGGGGGCGGTGGAGGAAAAAAGCCTTTTACCGACGGACTTCCGACGAAAATATATCTGTCGGAAATCCGTCGTTAATATTTCCGTACCGTGGATATTTCCGACGAATTATTTCCGTCAGAAGTTCCGATGTATTTTCCGACCTAATTTTTCCGTCAGAAACATCCGTCGGTAATACCGCATTTTCTTGTGGTGTTAGATTGTGCTTAGGCATAAATATAGTCTGTAATAGTTGTTCATTTGATGGAGTCTAAAGTATTTTACTTTTTAAATAATGGGCCTATGTTGTGGCTCTGAGTTTTGAAGGTTGTAATTTGACAATGAAAATTTAACGGAATAAAGAGTTGTTGTTTCAATTTATGCCCATATTATCTCATCTCTCTATTTCATGTAGTTCCACTCTGATTTACTCAACCGCATGATTCGCATGTGATCCTCACGCATCTGATTTATTCCTTTGTAAATTGGGGTCATGACAAGCATAAACCCTTTTATCACGTTACCAAAGCCCCCCAAAATGTGTATGCACACCCTCTAAAGAAAGGATATAAGAATAAATGTTAAAATAACATAAAAATTCAATGAGCACACATATGAGACACAAAAAAAAATAAATTGCTAAAATAAGAAAGACCAGTAGTCTAGAGTTAAAAATAAAGAGATATACGAATAAAGGTTGAAATAAATGCAAAAATACACCAAGAACCCACACAAGATATAAGCATGGACAGCGAAACCGCTCCCTCAAATAATAACATAAGCAGGTCCTCTCTCCTCTAGTAAGATTCGGACTCAAGTCGATCTTGGGGACGCACTAAATTAAATGTTGGCATAGGATGTGGGATTTAAGTTTAAAGATTTCCAAAAGTCAGTGAATTGAGGAGAATAGTATGCGTTATTAAGGAAGGACGTTGTGTTGCAGAATCTTTACAAAGTTCATGAATATCGATTTTTACCCAAAAGTCACGTAGGGCGTGAGAGTTCCGTAGTCAAAACCAACCCAAAAAAAAACAACAAGCAGCAGGCAGGCATTAATGCTATTGGTAATAACTAGTTTGAGTTAAATATTAAATACGATAAGTCATTTCTAAGCACTACTATTCACAACAAGAAAAAGCGAAATTTTTGATGGCAACATTTTGTCGAAAATCCATTGGAAATCAACCTTTCCGACTGCTTTCCGGCGACAACTCGTCGGAAACAACATTTTGTCGGAAAACATGCGTCAAAAAATTCCGACGGCAACAAAATCTATCGGTAAATCCGTCGGTGTTTCTGATGGAAATGACCATCGAAAAAGAAATATTTCGATAGTTTTACCGACGAAAAAGTTGGTCAGCATTTCCATCGGAACTTCCCACACTTTGACCGACATGCAAATTAAAGCTTCGGAAATGGGAACTTCTAACGGAAAAAATATCCGTAAAAAATTTTGACCAATTTGAGACGGATATTTTTCGTCAAAATCAATTTTTTTCGACAAAAAATTTGTCAGAAAATCCATCGAAAATATGTTTTTTTTATTTTAAAAATATAATAGATAACAAAGATAAATTGAAAATCTGCTACTAAAAACAATGTTCATAGGAACATCCACAATAAACAAACAATTAATGTAAAATTATCAATCACAATAAATATAAAACATGCACAATAATAACAAATAAAAAATCAAGAGAGATCTCTTGGATCATCCTCTCTTCCGGCCTCATGATCGTCCCGTGCTGGAGGATCTATATTATAAAAATAAATATTAGAAAAATAAATAAAAAAATATACATAAATTATTTTTAAAATTTTAAATTCAGAATATATGAATATTCACTTAGTGCAATTAGAAAATATTTTGACCTTTACACTTGATAATTTTTTTTAGATGAGTGGTTTGAGCGCCGAACCCAAATCGAGAATCCGATTAGGATTCCATCAGTTCGTATTGAACCACTCTTATATTCTATCCTTTTATTTTGGTAATAACAAAACTCATGATTATCATAAATATCATGAATATATTTAATATCATATTTTCCTCATAAATACAACATAATATGGCACTATCGTTTCATGATTTACACAAGAAAGCTAAATCGATTGTTGTTCAATGCATATTGATTACTGACTAAGGCCACATCGATTAGAGAACAATGGTCCACATCGATTACTATTTTAAGTCCACAATCGATTACTATTTCAAACATCGATTATGTTCAAACGTCGATTGTCTTTCACATCGATTACATTAGAACATTGATTACATCGATTAAATCGAGACATCGATTGCACTTAAACATCGATTACCTTAGAACATCGATTACATCAATTGGAATTAAACATCGATTGCATGAACATCGATTGCATTGAAACATCGATTACATTGAAACATCGATTGCATTGAAACATCGATTACATTGAAACATCGATTGCATTGAAACATCGATTACATATAAAACATCGATTGTCTTGCAAAAATATCGATTGCCTCTTTACAGATCGATTGCCTCATAACATCGACTGCTTCACTTAAACATCGATTATTGTTATAAATAAAACATCGATTGCATTAGAACATCGATTGCTTCACTTAAACATCGATTACCTTTATGAAACATTGATTGCCTCTATAACATCGATTATCTTCATGAAACATGGATTGCCTCTGAAACATGGATTACTATTATACTTAAACATCGATTGTCTCTATATTTCAAATATTTCAAAATGTCTTTGGCACTCAAATAAAAGTTCAAATGTACTACATATGTTTAACTTAATATTTCTGATTGACTGAAGATCTTTCTGTTGTGTACCTTCTATCTATCAGGGTAGGTAAGCAAAGGAGTCAGTAGAAATTAAGGATTCAAAGGACTCCTTTCTTATGCTAAAAAGAAAAGGCCTTACTAACATATCTAGATGGCAGCGAAAATCATCGACCTGCACATACGAGGTATGTGCTATCTGTTAGAAGACTTCTCTAGTCTAACATGTTTCTATTTGCATTAAATGTCTGCAGAACTATTCTACTCTGGACCTGTTGTTAGCATCGTTTTAGACACATGAAGATGTCTGTTAGATAGGAGAAGAGGAAAGGACATGAAGAAGAAGATGAGCAATGCTAGAAGCGTCAAACGGATCAAAGAGATCCACTGGTTACTCTTCAACAGAACTATTCAAGCTACTCTTTAAAAGAATGAAGAAAGGCTAAAGAACACAAGAGTAAATCTGAAAATCATTCAAAGGTATACATCCAATGAGAAGCCTCAACGCCATACACACTCAAAGCAAGAGAGAAAGAGCTAGAGCACAAGAAGAAGTGTGCTAGCAAGCAACCATCTGAAGTCTTCAAGCATTCAAGCTTCTTTCTCTCTTCGCTCTCTCTGCATCATTGCAAATCTAGGGGATAGTCTATGAGCTGAGAGTTTGAGTTCCTTAGTGTTCATCTTATATAGCTCTCAGTCTGTTCTTTCTTTCATAAGAAAGATTTTGTCTAGCTGTAGGACTGTATACAATGCTCCTCTCCTATGTGAGGAGAAGGCTAGTCAGATGTTGGTGGATTGTCTAGCGGTGAGACTGTACACAGTGTTCCTCTTGTGTTAAGGGAAGAACCTAGCTGGGGGTTATATCTAGTAGAACTGCACTGGGGTTTAAACATCGATTACTGTTATAAATCAAATATCGATTGCTTCATTTAAACATCGATTGCATTAGAACATCGATTGCTTCACTTAAACATTGATTACCTTTATGAAACATTGATTGCCTCTATAACATCGATTACCTTTATGAAACATTGATTGCCTCTGAAACATGGATTATGATTATACTTAAACATAGATTGCCTCTATATTTCAAATGTTTCAAATTGTCTTTGGCGCTGAAATGAAAGTTCAAATGTACTTCCTATGTTTAACTTATTATTTCTCTAATTGCCTAGAGATATTTTTGATGTGTACCTTCTATCTTATCAGGGTAGGTAAGCAAAGGAGTCAGCAGAAATTAAGGACTGACAGGACTCCTTCCTTATGCTAAAAAGAAAAGGCCTTACCTAACATATATGGATGTCAGTGAAAATCATGGATCTGCATATAAGAGGTATGAGATATCTGTCAGAAGACTTCTCGAGTCTAACATGTTCCTATATGCATTAAATGTCAACAGTTCTATTCTACTCTTGGACTTGTTGTTAGCATCTGTTAAACACATGAAGATGTCTGTTAGACAGAAGAAGAAGGAAAGGAGATGAAGAAGAAGAAGAGCAATGGCCAGAAGAGTCACAACAAATCAAAGAGCTCCAACGGCTGCTCTTCAACGGATTTGTTCAAGCTGCTCTTTAAAAGAATGAAGAAAGGCTAAAGAATACAAGAGAGCAAACCTAAAAATCATTCAAAAAGTGTACATCCAGTGACAAGCCTCAATGCATACACACTCAAAACAAGAGAGAAAGAGCTAGAGCCCAAGAAGAAATGTGTGTGCAAGCAACCATCTGAAGTCTTCAAGCATTTAAGCTTCTTTTCTCTCTTCAATCTCTCTGTACATCATTGTAAATCTAGGGGAGAGTCTTTGAGCTGAGAGTTTGAGTTCCTTAGTGTTCATCTTGTATAGCTCTCAGTTTGTTCTTTCTTTTTTAAGAAAGACGTGTCCAGCTATAGGACTATATACAGTGTTCCTCTTCCTATGTGAAGAGAAGCCCATCCGGGTGCTGCTTGATTCTGTCCGGTTGTGGGACTGTACACAGTGTTCCCCTTGTGTTAAGGGAAGAACCTAGCTGGGGGTGGTGTCAGCAGAACCTAGCTGGGGGTTTATGTCTAGCAGACCCGCACTGGGGTTTGTTCCAGGAGGATGACTTCTTGACCTATAACATAAGTGAGTTTCTTCCTACTCGGAAAGGAAGAGGACCAGCGGGGATCTGGGCTTTGTATGTCCTTGGGGGGTGGGGGGGGGGGGTTTGTATCATGGTTAGTGAAATCCCAAGAGTTTTCTTGGGGACTGGATGTAGGACTTCATTTGAAAGGGCCGAACTAGGATAAAATTCTCTGTGTTCATTTGTGTGATTGTTTGTTTGAATTGCTTCCGCATTGCTACTCTATCTACTGTACACAACTACATTCACTAACCAAAGTTTTCAAGTGGTGATTTTTATTTGTATTTTCGGATAACCTATTCACCCAACTCCTCTAGGCCATCCTTGTTTCCGTCCGTGGGCAAATAGTTCCCACACATCATTCTCACCCACCCGGCCATGTCGAAGCGAACGACACGTCGATTGGATCCCTATTTCAGATTTTGGACCCTCGACTTGTGCATTCTAACCTTTTACATTTGGGTTTTTTTTTTAGATTAGTGGTTTGAGTGCAAAACCCAAACCGAAATTCGATCAAGATTCCGTCAATTTCCATACGTCGCTCTTACCCACCCGGTCGTGTTAGAGCAAACAGCACGCCGATCAGATCCATATTTTACATTTTGGAATCCAGACTTGCATGTTCTAACCCTTTTCATTTGGGTTTTGTTAAGATTAGTGGTTTGAGCGCCGAAGCCAAATTGGAAATTCGATTAGGATTCTGTCAGTTCCCACACGTCGCCCTTACCCACCCAGTCATGTTGGAGGGAACAACATGACGTCTAGGTTCCCTATTTCACATTTTGGACCCCCAAACTTGCGTGTTGTAACCCTTTTCATTTGGGTTTTTTTAGGATTAGTAGTTTGAGCACCGAATCCAAACTGAGAATCCGATTAGGATTCCGTCAGTTCCCACATGTGGCGCTCACCCACACATTCATGTCGGAGTGAACAACACACTGATCGGATCCGTATTTCAGATTTTGCACCCCCGACTTGTGTGTTCTAAGCCTTTACACTTGAGTTTTTTTAGATTAGTGGTTTGAGCGCCGAACCCAAACCGGGAATCCGATTAGGATTCCGTCAGTTTCAACACATCGCTCTTACCCACCCGGTCATGTCGGAGCAAATAGCATGTCGATCGGATCCTTATTTCACATTTTGGACCCCTGACTTGCTTGTTCTAACCCTTTTCATTTGTGTTTTTTTAAGATTAGTGATTTGAGCACTGAACCCAAACCAGAAATCCGATTAAGATTCTGTCAGTTTCCACACGTTACTCTTACCCACCCGGTCGTGTCGGAGCAAACGACACATCGATCGGATCCCTATTTCACATTTTGGACTCCCAACTTGTGTGTTCTAACCCTTTACACTTGAGTTTTTTTTTTTAGATTAGTGGTTTGAGCGCTGAACCCAAACTGAGAATTCGATTAGGATTCCATCAGTTTCCATACGTCGCTTTTACCCACCCGATCATGTCGGAGTAAACATACTGATCGATCTCTATTTCACATTTTGGACCCCCGACTGTGTGTTTCTAACCTTTACAGTTGAGTTTGTTTTTAGATTAGTTGTTTGAGCGCCGAACCCAAACCAGGAATCCGATCAGGATTCCGTCAGTTCCACACGTCGCTCTTATCCACCCGATCTGTCGGAGCAAATGGCACGTCGATCGGATCCCTATTTAACATTTTGGACCCCCGACTTGCATGTTCTAACCCCTTTCATTTAGGTTTTTTTTTAAATTAGTGGTTTGAGCACCGAACCCAAACCGGGAATCTGATTAGGATTCCGTCAGTTCCCACACATCGTTCTTACCCACCCGGTCATGTCAGAGCAAAAGACATGACGTCTAGGTTCCCTATTTCACATTTTGGACCACCTACTTGCTTTCTAACCCTTTAGATTAGTGGTTTGATTTCATTCAAATTATATGAAATTAAAAGTAATACTAACCTGAGGGGCTTGCTGTGAGGTGCCTGCTCCTCGGATGGCTGCCATCAGCTGCTCGACCATGTCGCCAAGGTGCAGCGGCAGCTACTATGACAGCTTTCCCGGATGAGGGTTCTAATGTCATCTCCAATGTTGCAGGGCGTCGCAGTAGACGAACTCGTGTAGGCCAGAGGAGCGACTAAACTTGCATATGAGAAACAATTAGAGTAGTATCCAGGCTATCCCCAAAACATAAACTCCATAAACTCACTTCCTCCCCCCCCCACCCCCCCCCCCCCCCCCCCACCCCCCCCCCACCCCGCTACGTCGACCCAGGCATCCGAATCAAGTCTTGCTGGGAATGCCCTCCGTATATATGATCCACCATCGTCCTGTCATAGGTCTTCTACAGAATAAATTAAAAATGTATTATTTATTAAAAATTTATTTAATCTAAATTGAATAAAAAATATATTTTGACTTACGGCAATCGTGCGAGCACTCGCACTAACATAGTCATCCGCCCCCTTCGCTTATGAGTCCGATCAAATAACTCACAAAATGTAGGGGCATGCTTGAGCTAGTGATGCTTACAATTCAACAAAAGTAGTTAGTTTCACAATAATAATGCGTTAAGCAATTGAAACTTAATATACATACCAATTTCTGATTGTGGGCTGCATAAGACACCGACCCACTAGTATGCACATTCTTTTCCGGATGAGCTGCCCGATTTCATTTAGCCGCCTATAACCACTCCTGCCATGGTCCAATAGCCCAACGATGACAAAGGAATTCCCAATAGTCCCTCCTAATCCACACCGGGCCATAATCCATCCAAGCTATGGGATCATGGCTGCCTGCGATCTTTGCCGCCTTGTCCCAGGCCTCCCACAACAACTTTCTGAAATTAGTCTAGGCGGTAGACTCCCAGATGGCTCGTGCTCGAGGGAGATCCTCCTCTCTCGTAAACATGTACCTCCACTGTTTAGAAATTAAATTACTCAAGTTAGTGCATTAACCGAGAGAGATAGTAATTAAAGAAATGACTTGAAATGAGTAAAAAGTAATAATACCATGAACATGTCAAATAACAAATCCCGAAAAGACAGGGGGAACTCTTTTCACGAGTCCACTGGTCTTGGAATGTGTGAGTGCATCAACAATGTAATATAGCAGGAAGTAGATCCTGGATCTATCTTCCCCCTGCAATTACACATTAATTTTCTACATGAACCATATAATGTAAATAACAAATATAATAAGTTTGAAGTGATTAAGTTGTACTCTTGGATCAGTAATATAATCCTCGAGGGCCCATAACTGATCACTTGTACTCTTGGATCAGTAATAAAGCTTTGTTTAACCTATGTAAAAAAAAAACAGACACACAATGACAACTATGAACAACTTATGGATAGGAACATAACAACACTTGTCCATAAAAATATTTAGGAACTTACTCAATATCTTAACCAAGTAGCAAAAGACTTCTACCATTCCTTTCAACCTGCACGTCAGTCAGACGTGATTCCGTTGTAATATGACAGACTCAAACTCTCTGTAATGAAATGCAACACAAACTCTAAACTGCATAATTGCAAACAAATGAGGTACATACATAAGACATTAGCGTTGAGGGCTTACTCAATGTAAGGGTCTACTTCTACGCAATTCAAAAGATGAAATCTCCGCAGCTGCCAACTCTCTATCTTAGAGTGCGCGAGGAGTAGAAGAATATCCGAACACTCGTCCGGAACACTTGAATATAGAGAGTCGGTCATCACATTAAAATCTCCACCATGTATTAACATAGAGGTTGTGTAGCGACCATCATATCGGACGGTTATAACAAACCCACGTCCATATAGTGAATGTTGCCACAGTGGGACATTTACCCAATGATAACATTCAGCTGAGATACACGTGAATATAAGAACAGAGTAGTACGGAAGTAAAAGAACTACTGTCTTCATTTCATTCATCATCCACATTTAACATACATGATTCGATTGAATTTAAAGAGCTAAAGTCCACATAGTTCCTATAGAAGAAGTGCTAGATAAAATACATAGTTTGTCCAAGTTTACATGATAGTTCTAATACAATGCCTCAATTACATACATCAAAATGTCAAATGTCACAACTAAGCTCCACAAGCTAGCTACTCCCCGCGCTCGGAGTCGCTCTCCACGGTCTCCTCCGAGGTGTGTCACCTACTACACCTGTACGCCAAGTAAGTAATGACTCTAAAAGACTCAGCAAATAACACTACATCTATCATCCATGCGCATATCATAGCAGGTTTTTACATACACATTTATAAGACACAATATGTAGCATGCGTGACATTGAAATTAACAACCTATCATGGTAATTCTACTAATGAAACACATGATTCATGCTTTCAGATTCCTAAATTAAAATCTCCTATCACATGCTCTCTAATCATTCCAACACATGAAAGTTCTACTTTCAATTAAGCTAAAACATGAAAGCAATCTAGCATGATTAGCTTACATACATGAAAGAAACATTGCTAACATGGTTACTACTCATTCTTACATGCACATAACCATTTTACATGCTTTAAGCTTGCTGTTTTGACATGGTTTAACACTTACAATCTAACACATGAAGCTACATTCTCATTCAACCACAACAAGAGTAAACATACATGGAATGGTTTACACATAAGTAAGGATTGCCCTTAGCATGGATTCTACGCATTGTACACATATAGCACATGATAACCACATTTACGTTGCTGTTCTAACATGATTTCAGATCATCATATCATGGATTTCAATTTCACATCTTCACATTTTGGTTTCACATTTTTACACAATTCAAATTCAATACTTCACACTTCACACATTCACATTTACACATTGTTCACATTCACAATTTTACACATTTCGCATTCACATTCATATTTAGTGCCGTGACACATAGTCCAAACTACCATAAGAAGGACGCATCACATCACGTACACATAGACGCCACCTAGGCAATATAGTGACGACTCTTGGACTGCGCAGACCGGGAGAAAAAGTCTCCACCCTAACCAGTGGTACTTGTCCACCTCCAGGATTTCATCCTAATGCCCTTAGGAACACAACACATCGAACCTTCTCATGGGGACTTTTCCATGATACGGTTCCACTGCCCTCTATGGAAGCAGTGTCACACTTGGCACAGTCTTACCATTTCACATTTACCGATTTTAACACATACTTTTACGCATGACACTCACATCTCATCATTCTCTCAATCACACATGACTCTTTTTTCCCCTAATCATGCCACTACAGATGACAAATTAACATTCAGGAAGTTTCACAATCAGGTTGGGTTACACAGAAATTAAATCATTTCACATGGCATGCATTTAATTCACTTTTGCATGAAAAATTCATATTGCATTGTATAGTTGTCCAAATGACCTGGAATTTAACCACATGCTGATTCGGGTTTAGGACCCCACATGAAAATTCATATTGCATTGTATAGTTGTCCAAATGACCTGAGAATTTAACCACATGCTGATTTCGGGGTTAGGACCCCACATGAAAATTTCACATTTTTCTAATCCAAAATACGATTGCAGAAAATTAACATAAAGTCCTGTATTATTCAGAATTCAATTTATCATGGGGTATAACATAAAAGTTCAGTTTAACAGATCATAACCCAACCCAGTGCACACAACACCACAGAAAATTTTCCTGGATATTTCACAACATACAATTACTGTGGATTTTTTGAAATCCTACACATACTTCCTATTTCCATTGCAGTAATTACAGTAAATCATATGAACATGAATAATTTCTCAAATTTGCAGGGTATGACTGACACATATACACATGGGGTAGAAAAATCCAGGGCAATTAATTCCTCAAAAATCATATAGACAGTAGGTAATCGTGTATAACCCTTTTTCCCCAACATGTATTTCAATAAATCCAACAATTTATACCATCCACAGAAAATCACAGAAATTTCCACACATCACATTAGCTATTTTACATAACATATAAAAATTACACTATATCCTCATGCGTCAAAGTCCGGAAAATAATTACTTAAGGCAGAACAGTTCACTGTTCTGCACTGAAGAACTTGGCGGCAGTGTCTGGCCGTTCAAGGAGATGGACGGCAAGATCGCTGGACGCACACTGGAGATCTTGGTGTCAAGGCATTGACGCCAAGTTCCTGTCTATGCAGGAACACAGACCGAGCTCCAAATAACAAGAAGAATGGGGAATCTAGGACACGAGGAAAAATGTGTAAAAATAAGAAAACCCTACTAGACATCTACAGGGACGATGTGTGTAGGTTACTTGCCTTTCAAAAACTCTCAAAGGGATTAAATGGGTTGGTGATGCTCTCCTTGGGCAGTCCCAAGAAGCTCCCAAGATTGCCTTCCCCCGGGTTCTTGAGCAATCTCCACAACAATCGAGGTCAGGGATGCCTTTCTCGATGTTCCAGCTACCTCCTTGTCGTGGTAGATGGCCGGAACAAGCATCAGATCGCCGGATTAAAGGTTGCAAAGGTGGGGTTTTGCTCACAGTAGTTAGGGTTTTTCCCTATCTCTCAAAAGAGGTCAAGAGAGGGGTTTTAGGGTTGCACTCGGGTTCAGATATAGGAGAGAGGCCTCTCCTGTCCCGCAGGGGTTGATGTAAACCCTTTCAGACCGTTGGGGACAGCTCCTCAATGGGTGAGCTAGCTTGCTCCCGGAAATCCGGCTCTGCAACGCATGCAAATAAGAGACATTAACGTCCACATCGCTGGACGTTGGACTTAGTGTTGGCGTCCATATGGTTGACGCCGACACAACACAAACGTCCATTGATCTTGACGCCAAGTTGGCCTTCGGCCAGAACTCAAAACATGCAGAAACCATGCACAACTTATACCTATATACGTGCCATGCATGTGTATTATCATGTATACAGTACTACCACCATGCATTTCATACATTATTTACAACTAATTATACACATGCATACATAAGTATAAATAGTTAATACATACGTAGATATGTACATCTATGCATACACAACATGAATTATTTACACAAAATTAAAATAATGCAACAAAATTCGAGGGCCTTACACCCTCTCCCCCTTAAAGAAACTTCGTCCTCGAAGTTAGAACGACACTACTCAAACAAAAGGGGATACTTCTTCTTCATCGCATCCTCAAGCTCCCAAGTAGCCTCCTCTCGCGAGAAGTTCCGCCATAGAACTTTCACCGACGCAATACTCTTGTTCTGGAGGTGCTGAACCTTTCGGTCAAGAATAGCTAATGGTTGCTCGACATACGACAGATCTGGCTGAATCTCCACTGGCTCATGACTGATCACATGTGATGGATCTCAGACATACTTCCTGAGCATAGAAACGTGGAAAACAGGATGGACACTAGCTAGAGCTGGGGGTAAAGCTAGATCATATGCCACGCTGCCCAATCGTATGAGAATCTCATACGGGCCAATGAATCTAGGGCTCACCTTACCATGCCTGCCAAACCTGACGACACCTCGAGTAAGTGATATCTTTAAGAAGGCATGATCACCCACCTCGAACTCAAGATCCTTCCTCCTGTTGTCGGCATAGCTCTTCTGCCTATCCTGTGCCATAACAAGCCTCTTTTTGATAAGCTGGACCTTATCCGAAGTCTCCTGAACTAACTCCGGACCGATCAGCTGCCTATCACCGGTCTCCTCCCAACACAAAGGAGATCTGCAAGGCCTACCATACAACGCCTCAAATGGAGCCATACCAATACTCGCATGAAAGCTGTTGTTGTATGCGAACTCCACAAGAGGTAAATGACGCTCCCAATCATCCTTCCAATCCAATACACACGCTCTCAACATATCCTCGAGCGTCTGGATAGTCCTCTCGGACTGTCCATTAGTCTGGGGATGAAACGCCGAACTGAGCTTCAGCTCCGAACCTAACGCATGCTGAAGACCCTTCCACAACCTCGAAGTAAATCTCCGATCTCGATCCGAAATGATCGACTTTGGCACACCATGCAATCTAACCACACTACTAACATACAATCTAGCTAAACTCTCAACCGACTGCTTCTTCTTCATAGGCAAGAAATGCGCAGTCTTTGAGAATCTATCTACGATCACCCAAATCGAGTCATTGCCCTTTCTAGATCGAGGCAAACCCGAAACAAAGTCCATAGTGACAGCTTCCCACTTCCAAACTGGAATCTACATCCTTTGCATAAGGCCGGATGGTCGCTGTTGCTCGGCCTGCACTTGCTGGCATACCAAACTCCGGGATACATAATCCGCTACATCCTTCTTCATGCCGGACCACCAGAAGGATCTCTTCAAATCTTGGTACATCTTCGTGTTACCCGGATGAATAGAGAATCGCGATCTGTGAGCCTCCGCTAACACATGCTCACAGACATCTACCAAATCAGGGACACAAACATGGTGATGGAATCTAATCACACCGTCCTCATCACGAGCAATGCCTGCCTTGCCCACTACTCTAAGAGTCTAGGGTCGGCTTTCTGTTGCTCGATCACCTCATCCAAAACCGAGGACCTAAGAGATAACTGAGCTACAAAAGCCTGGCATAGCGATGGCTCTAACTCAGTCAACGCGCAAGCCGCATCCTCCAACATCTTCCAATCCTGCTGGAGAGATGGCCTCTTTCTACAGAGCATCCGCTACGACATTCGCCTTCCCAGGGTGATACTGAAGGTCGAAGTCATAGTCCTTCAAGAACTCAATCCATCTTCTCTGCCTCAGGTTTAATTCCTTTTGGGAGAAAAGATACTTCAAGCTCTTGTGGTCAGTAAACACCTCAAATCTGACACCATAAAGATAGTGCCTCCAGATCTTTAGTGCATGAACCACTGCTGCGAGCTCCAAATCATGAGTCGGATAGTTCTTCTCATGCTCCTTCAACTGACGAGAAGCATAAGCCACTACCATTTCTTGCTGCATTAGCACACAGCCTAAACCAATCCGAGATGCATCCGTGTAGATAGCAAAACCCTCTACACCGCACGGTAAGACTAACACCGGAGCTGACGTAAGCTTAGTCTTCAACAATTGAAAACTACTCTCACACTTCTCGGACCAAACAAACTTCACTCCCTTTATGGTGAGCTGAGTCAATGGGGCGGCGATGGATGAAAATCCCTCAATAAATCGCCGATAGTAACCAGCTAAACCAATAAAACTACGAATCTCCGAAGGGGTCTTGGGAACCTCCCAATCCATAACTGTCTGGACCTTTGCTGGATCCACTGCTACACCTTCACCAGAGATAACATGCCCGAGGAAATGAACCTCGTGCAACCAGAAATCGCACTTGCTGAACTTAGCATACAGCTTGTGCTCACGAAGAACCTCTAACACTACCCTCAAATGCTGACGGTGTCTGGCCTCATCCAGAGAGTAGACCAGCACATCATCAATAAACACTACGACAAAGCTATCTAAATAAGGCCTAAAAACCCTGTTCATGAGATCCATGAACGCTGCAGGGGCATTGGTCAATCCGAAAGGAAGAACCAAAAACTCATAATGTCCATAACGGGTTCTAAACGCCGTCTTGGACACATCCTCACTCCGAATCCTCAACTGATGATACCCAGATCGCAAATCAATCATAGAAAAGACTGATGCATCTTGCAACTGGTCAAACAATTCATGAATACGAGGTAAGGGATACCTGTTCTTCACAGTCACTTGGTTCAGCTTTCTGTAATCAATGCATAACCTAAGTGACCCGTCTTTCTTCTTGACGAATAACACAGGTGCGCCCCAAGGGGAAACGCTAGGGCGAATAAATCCCTTATCAAGCAACTCTTGCAACTGCCTCCTTAACTCGGCTAACTCCGCAGGTGCCATCCGATATGGAGCCTTCGAGATAGGAGAGGTGCCCGGAAGCAACTCTATGGTAAACTCTATCTCTCTATCCGGTGGCAATCCAGACAAGTCATCAGGAAAGACATCTGGAAAATCCTGCACTACCTCAATCTCTGCAAGAGTAGGTGACTCATCAGCCTCTGACACTAATACCACGCTGGCAAGAAAAGCGTCACAACCCTTGTTTACCATGCGCATCGCCTTCATGGCAGAGATGACCATCTTTCCCGCCAAGTTCCTTGGCAAGGGATGAGAAAACTCGTCCTCACCAGGAATGCGGAAAACAATCCTCTTCCGACGACAATCTACCAACGCATAGTGCTCCTCTAGCCAATCCAGACCAAGAATAGCATCATAGTCTTTCATCTTTAGCAAGAAGAAGCACCCATCTAGGATTCTATCCTCAATGCACACAGGTAACGACGGAATGCACTTCCTAGTCGATACCGTACCCGCAGGGGTGTGCACAGACAAATGGACCTCTAAAACCTCAGACTCTATGCCGGACTCTAGGGCTAACTGCCTAGCGAACCGCTTAGAAATGAACGAGTGAGTAGTACCCGTGTCAAACAAAACCCGAGCGTGCACTCCTAAAAGTAAAACCGTACCTTCGGTGACATGCTCCGCCTGCTCGGCGTCCTCGCGCGCTAAAGCAAATACTCGAGCTGGGGCTCGAGGCCTTCCTGGTCTTCCTGTAGCTGGCGCTGCTGCCGCTACTGCTGCTGGGGCTGGCGGTCCACGCTGGACTCCCTACTGAAGTCTCGGACAATCCTTGATCTTTTGGTCGCTGCTACCGCACTTAAGCACTTTCCCGTAATCATCCAACATTCGGTACCGCCATGTGTCTTCCCGCAATGGGGACACTCTTTCTTCAACAGGGGAACGTATAGAAGGTACCTGAGAACTGCCGACTACCACTGATCGCTGTTGTGTCTGGTACACCGCTTTCTTCTTGTCCTGCCACTGGAACGTGGCTGCAGGTCTCTTTGTGAAGCCTTCTTCTCTTCAAGGTATTGCTCCATCTCACCCTCCTATCTGCAAGCAGCGTTGAGGGCCTCGTCCAAAGTGCGGTGGTCAAACGCCACGAGCCTTGTCCTCAGTGATGGTTTCAGGCCCATCACGAACTTCTTTGTCTTCCTGCGCTCATCTGCCATGATATGAGGTGCATATTTAGAGAGTTCAGAAAATCTTGCCTCATATTCTAGCACGGTCATGGAGCCTTGAGCCAAGGAGAGGAACTCCTGCTCCATCCGGTCTTGAATATGCTCGGGGACGAACTTGGCCCGAAAGAGCCTCACGAACTCGTCCCAAGCAACATCAATAGCTCCGTCCTCAAACCGGGTATGCAGCAATGAAGCCCACCATACATCAGCTCTTTCCTGCAGTACACCACTCATAAGCACCATCTAAACAAATCTAGCTTAACAGAACATACAAGCATATAAACTAAAGCATACCTGTAGCAAGTAGGTGGCTAATGTGACCTTATCCTCATCTGCACACCTGATGGCTCGGAAGATCTTTTCTATCTCCCTCATCCAGCTTTCTGCCAACAATGGGTCGCTCTCCCCCATAAAAGAGGGTGGCAGCATCCTCTTGAATCTTTCCATGGTAGAAGGTCCACCATGGTCCTGAGCTGGTACTTGAGCCTGCTAAAGTACACAGCAAGCAATACACAATTAACATAATTTCGCATAATTAAATAAAACAAACTATTAATCATTTTATTAGTCTAACCTGAGCCTCCAACTGTGCCTAGAGTGCTGCCTGAGTATCAGTCTGCGTTTGCATGGCTTGCACCAGACCTTGCATGAATACTCCATAATCCACAGGCGGCGGTGGGGGAAGTACAGGACCCTGCGGTGCGGGGCCTGCTGCTCCGCCCGCTCCTCACGTCTCAGCTCGTCCTCACGGGCCGGCGCTCCGCCACGCCTACCTCTCGAAGCCATGGCTGTAATAAATTTCAGCCACCATTAGAGCTACTTTAATTTATTTCCTAACCGCTTTCTTATCTATTTTTCATTCATTATTAATCAATTCTACACATGTGGACTTCCTATGTAGACTTAGCATGTAATGAAGATGATGACTTATATATATTCATGTGCAATCTCAACCGGTCGCTCTGATACCAATCTCTGTAGCGACCCTCATTATATCGGTACGGTTATACCAACCCACGTCGATATAGTGAACGTTGCCACAGTGGGACATTTACCCAACGATAACATTCAGCTGAGATACACGTGAATATAAGAACAGAGTAGCGGAAGTAAAAGAACTACTGTCTTCATTTCATTCATCATCCACATTTAACATACATGATTCGATTGAATTTAAAGAGCTAAATCCACATAATCCATATAGAAGAAGTGCTAAGATAAAATACATAGTTTGTCCAAGTTTACATGATAGTTCTAATACAATGCCTCAATTACATACATCAAATGTCAAAATGTCACAACTAAGCTCCACCAAGCTAGCTACTCCCCACGCTCGGAGTCGCTCTCCACGGTCTCCTCCAAAGGTGTGTCACCTACTACACCTGTACGCCGAAGCAAGTAATGAGTCTAAAAACTCAGCAAATAACACTACATCTATCATCCATGCGCATATCATAGCAGGTTTTTACATACACATTTACAAGACACAACATGTAGCATGCGTGACATTGAAATTAACAACCTATCATGGTAATTCTACTAATGAAACACATGATTCATGCTTTCAGATTTCCTAAATTAAAATCTCCTATCACATGCTCTCTAATCATTCCAACACATGAAAGTTCTACTTTCAATTAAGCTAAAACATGAAAGCAATCTAGCATGATTAGCTTACATACATGAAAGAAAACATTGCTAACATGGTTACTACTCATTCTTACACATGCACATAACCATTTTACATGCTTTAAGCTTGCTGTTTTGACATGGTTTAACACTTTACAATCTAACACATGAAAGCTACATTCTCATTCAACCACAACGTGAGAGTAAACATACATGGAATGGTTTACACATAAGTAAGATTGTCCCTAGCATGGATTCTACGCATTGTACACATATAGCACATGATCATAACCACATTTATGTTGCTGTTCTAACATGATTTCAGATCATCATATCATGGATTTCAATTTCACATCTTCACATTTTGGTTTCACATTTTTACACAATTTCAAATTCACATACTTCACACTTCACACATTCACATTTACACATTGTTCACATTCATAATTTTACACATTTTGCATTCACATTCATATTTAGTGCCGTGACACATAGTCCAAACTACCATAAGAAGGACGCATCACATCACATACACATAGACGCCACCTAGGCAATATAGTGACGACTCTTGGACTGCGCAGACCGGAGAACAAGTCTCCACCCTAACCAGTGGTACTTGTCCACCTCCAGGATTTCATCCTAATGCCCTTAGGATCACAACACATCAACCTTCTCATGGGGACTTTTCCATGATACGGTTCCACTGCCCTCTATGGAAGCAGTGTCACACTTGGCACAGTCTTACACATTTCACATTTACCGATTTTAACACATACTTTTACGCATGACACTCACATCTCATTCATCCTCTCAATCACAACATGACTCTATTTTTCCCCTAATCATGCCACTACAGATGACATAAATTAACATTCAGGAAGTTTCACAATCAGGTTGGGTTACACAAAAATTAAATCATTTCACAATGGTATGCATTAATTTCACATTTTTGCATGGAAAAATTCATATTGCATTGTATAGTTGTCCAAATGACCTGAGAATTTAACCACATGCTGATTTCGGGTTTGGGACCGTACATGAAAATTTTCACATTTTTCTGATCCAAAATGCGATTGCAGAAATTTAACATAAAGTCCCGTATTATTTAGAATTCAATTTATCATGGTGTATAACATAAAAGTTCAGTTTAACAGATCATAACCCTGAACCCAGTGCACACAACACCACAGGAAAAATTTTCCCGGATTTATTTTACAACATACAATTTATTGTAGATTTTTGGAAATCCTACACATACTTCCTATTTCCATTGCAGTAATTACAGTAAATCATATGAACATGAATAATTTCTCAAATTTGCAGGGTATGAACTGACACATATACACATGGGGTAGAAAAATCCAGGGTAATTAATTCCTCAGAAATCATATAGACAGTAGGTAATCGTGTATAACCCTTTTTCCCCAACATGTATTTCAATAAATCCAACAATTTATACCATCCACAGAAAATCACAGAAATTTCCACACACATCACATTAGCTATTTTACATAACATATAAAAATTACACTATATCCTCATGTGTCAAAGTCCGGAAATAATTACTTAAGGCAGAACAATTCACTGTTCTGCACTGAAGAACTTGGCGGCAGTGTCTGGCCGTTCAAGGAGATGGACGACAAGATCGCTGGACGCACACTAGAGATCTTGGTGTCAAGGCATTGATGCCAAGTTCCTGTCTGTGCAGGAACACAGACCGAGCTCCAAATAACAAGAAGAATGGGGAATCTAGGACACGAGGAAAAATGTGTAAGAATAAGAAAACCCTACTAGACATCTACATGGACGATGTGTGTAGGTTACTTGCCTTTCAAAAACTCTCCAAAGGGATTAAATGGGTTGGTGATGCTCTCCTTGGGCAGTCCCAAGAAGCTCCCAAGATTGCCTTCCCCCGGGTTCTTGAGCAATCTCCACAACAGATCGAGGTCGGGGATGCCTTTCTCGATGTTCCAGCTACCTCCTTGTCATGGTAGATGGCCGGAACAAGCTTCAGATCGTCGGATTAAAGGTTGCAAAGGTGGGGTTTTGCTCACAGCAGTTAGGGTTTTTCCCTATCTCTCAAAAGAGGTCAAGAGAGGGGTTTTAGGGTTGCACTCGGGTTCAGATATAGGAGAGAGGCCTCTCCTGTCCCTCAGGGGTTGATGTGAACCCTTTCAGACCGTTGGGGACAGCTCCCCAATGGGTGAGCTAGCTTGCTACCAGAAATCCGGCTCTGCAACGCATGCAGATCAGAGACATTAACGTCCACATGGCTGGACGGTGGACTTAGTGTTGGCGTCCATATGGTTGACGCCGACACAACACAAACGTCCATTGATCTTGACGCCAAGTTGGCCTTCGGCCAGAACTCAAAACATGCAGAAACCATGCACAACTTATTCCTATATACATGCCATGCATGTGTATTATCATGTACACACTACCACCATGCATTTCATACATTATTTACAACTAATTATACACATGCATGCATAAGTATAAATAGTTAATACATACGTAAATATGTACATCTATGCATACACAACATGAATTATTTACACGAAATTAAAATAATGCAACAAAATTCGAGGGCCTTACAGGTTGAGTGCGTCGAGTTCGTATTTTCAATTCAAAGTACATCGAACAAAAGTTCAATATCTCTTCAATAAGGTATGCCTGGGTAATGGAGCCCTCAACTTGTGCTTTGTTGCGGACCTTCATCTTAAGATCGTGCATGCACCTAAGATAACAATTCAAATGAATAAGTAGAAAATACAAAAGATCATCGTAATGTGAATAAATTCAGACATAGGAGTATACCTATCAAATGGATACATCCATCGAAATTGTACTAGTCCTCCGACTATAGCCACATATGCTTTCCTCCAGCATTCATCTGCGGTATGACCAGCTTTGTCACAATGCTCGTAGTTAGACTTGTTGGTGTTTGAGGGGGTAGCGATCTTGGGCTTCCTTTCTTGATTCGGCCCTTCGGTGATGTTGAATGGCCGCTTCTTTCCGTTGGCCAGTCTACTTGATGAACTAGGTGTTTGTTCCTACCTAACAATCCTACCCTTGTTGCGATTTGTGAGATTGGTGGCATCCTCTAGCAGTTGGGCCTTCTTAACCATGTCAGCATAGATCTGGATGTCAAGTGGTACAAGCAGTGTAATGTAAGAAGGCTTGAGCCCATTAAGAAATCGCCTCGCCTTCATTTTCTCAGTACTGACAAGGTGGATAGCATATCGAGCTAATCGAGAGAATTGGGATTCGTAATCTGCTATCGAGAGGTTCCTTTGCTTTAATGCAGCAAATTCTGCCGCCTTTCTTTCCTGAACTCGTTCAGAGAAATACTTGGAGTTGAACTGCTCCTTGAATTCATCCCAAGTGAACTGTGCATCAACCCAAGTGGCCTCAACAGATTCCCACCACGCACGGGTGTCCCTTTCAAGTTGGAATGTAGCTAACAGCAGTTTGTCGCCGTCTGCGCATTGCATAACGTGGAAAATGCGTTCTATCTCCTTCAACCAGTTTTCTGCCTCATCTGGGTCTGTGGTCCCACTAAAACGAGGCGGGTTCATGGTTCGAAAATTCTTGTGTAAATATCCTGCTCCTCTGTTTCTACCGCCTCCAGCAGCTTGAAGTAGTGCTTGTGTCAACTCCTAAATAGTTTGTTGCATGTCACGAAGTTGTGCAGGCTCCGCTACCATTGCTAGTGTTCTAAGTTCCTTCAAAAGAAAATTTAATGTAATATATTGGGGTTGCACTAAGTTTGTGCGTGTGTGAATTTATTTTAACTTATTACCCATGGTTCTAACCATCTCTCACATAGGTATGCTAATGAACTCTAGTCGAGGCAGATCAATCCTAGATCATCCTATACCTAAGAACAACCTAGGTTCTGATACCACAAAATTGTAACACCCCGACGCAGAATATTGGAGCGGTAATATAGTTAAATAAATAGTATAGTGCGAGAAATAGACATCAAACCATTGCACAAATTGGAATAATACCAAATGAACCATTTTATTAATAATTCCACTAATTCTATTACATTCACTAATTCAGAGCTAAACTATGGGCCTAAAGTACTTTATTCAAAACAAAGCATACTAAACTATCTAACTAACTACTAAAAGACATTGGTTGTCGTAAATTGGGGTCACTCCTGGTCCTACTCTTTCCTTTCCTCGTTCTTGTGGTAGTCTCCATCAGACTCACCTGAAACACATGAAATAAATAGCACAGGGTGAGCAATAGCGCTCAGTAGGACTTAATATCTCGTATGAACAAACATGCTTTAAGTGATTAATGCTTTATTAAGCACGATAACTAGAGAGAACGATTAAGGAAGAACACAACAGTGATGTACAAGATAGCAAGTGAGTGACAATACTTCAATGAAATAGCATAAGAAGCATGATAATAGGTTGGCCATATGACGAGATAGCATGTAAGGTTGCACAAAAGTGCACTAGTCACGATAGCATGTTTGGTCAATATTCTTTCAACCACGAGAGCAAGTAATTTGATAGATTGATTATCATAGATTATATCTTGCTAGTCATGCATTGGATGCATGCCGAACACCCTGATCATTAAACCCCCGCGAGTTATAGCCTTTCAGGCGCACCTCCCAGGACTAGATCAGGCCCTTTATAATGTTGCCTGGCATTGATCATGTTTTTATCTTAGACAATCAAATGGATGGCCAAATATAGTACCAAGGATAGATGAGAGTGAATGACGAATAGATGAGAGTATAGAGAGAATGTGAACAGATGAGAGTGTAGAGCTAGTAGATAAGAATAGGGTCACATTCGAAAAACAACGTTAAACGAGCGATAATAACAGTTGCACGACACACACACGGTCGTGTGCTGGCAGTCCGGTAGAAGTCACAACTTCCCAATAGCCATTCTATGAACACAGGCCAGAGGTCCGGCATGATCTCAAGGTAAGAGAGAATCGTCAAAGGCCGTTGGATCATGTTGATGCCTAGGGGTAAAATAGGTATTGATGGTACAACCCGCTCGTCGGCAATGGACGTCCGCCAAAGCCAAGGAGTCTTACGGAGGCCTCGACAAAGAGTCTCTGGTCCAGTCAGGAGTATTCCCAATGGAAAGGTCATCCAAGCCAAGTTATAGTGTGTATAGAAACGTTGTTCGTCTTGCCTTGAGTGTTCGAAGGCAGAGGGATGCGATAACAATATCCAAATCAAGTGATTAAAATGAAGACAAGTCCATTAAAATAAATACAGAATTATATGAATATTTACACTTAATTACCAGATATATTATTGAGTGACTCGGTAAGGTTTCATGGCGAAATTTCATGTTTAGTGTGTGCAGGTATAAGATAATCAAGATAGCAAGAGATAATTGTGCACATTGCTTTTTAATTAATTGGAATCATGTGAATACTACCCTTTATTATTAAACATGTCATTACTCTTCACAACAGTACAATTTAGAAGTTAAACAATGGTTAAAGTACATGGTTATCATGATTTGCATGAAGAATTAGGGTTTTGGTTCAAACAATAAGAACGTGACAGGGGTACCTGTTGCGATTAAAATCACGACGGGCTGGTCGGTCGTGTTCATTAGAACAGAAACATGCCAATCAACAGATGCACTAAATGCGACGGGGTGAACGGTCGTGATTAGGGCAATCGATTCATGAACGCGACGTCGGGGTCTATTGCATTATGGACAACGAGTACAGGTATGAAGAACGTGACGAGTCGAGCTGTCGCGTTCAAGTCGCGACGCACTACTCTGTCGTGACCCTCTTGAGAATCATGACAGGTCGGGCCGTCGCATTCTCGGAGGGTTTGGCCGAACCCCAAAGGTGAACTGCTTCACTTGCGATTTCGGGCCAGTCTTCCATGGACTTGACATAGGGCCATTCAAAAATACATAACAATTCGTATTCATGGCGAAAAATCACGAAACTAGTATTGAATGAAACTATACATGTAGAGGTATCTACACTAAAACTTAATTAGAGAATAGACATGGTATGAACATGCTATGAACATGTTACTTCTCGGTGACCTAAAATCATACATAGTGATGGAGTTCGATTTAATTCGAAGAGGGTACTTGATACAAATTAGGAAAAATAGGATCATTCGAATCCTAACATCATGTGTTATTTATGGTAAAAGTTTCAGGGCATGAAATCAAGTGTAAGCATGGATTTAAGGTAAACAAGTCAATTCGAGTACAAGTCCATGATAGAACTTTGGACATGAAATACTCATGAATGACATGATTGTGATTGGGGAAAACATGGGGCTTTCGAAGATGGGTTCATGTTCTACCTAGGGTCGAGGTTAATTATTTTTTGCTTGAAAATCCTAGGGCAGAAAAAGGGAAGAACTTGATGAAGCTCTTCGTTTAGGCCTTCTCCTTCTTGATTCCCTCGTCCAAAGCCTTCTTCTCTTCGTCCTCCAAGCTCTAGAGAATGCCTAGGGTTGGGTTGGTACGAAATGAAGGGTATTTGTTTGTTTTAAGAATCCTTATTCACTTAAAAATCCTCCTCCTTCTCCAACTCCCAATATCCAATAATTATCTCCCTTTTTCCTAGCCTTTATCCATCTAAATGGCTTGGGAAGGACTCTAATTTCGTGGCCAAGGGGTTAGGATAGGTCTAGGACTCATTTTTAGGATAATTATGAGTTAAATAGTGATTATCTTAACTCTTTTTCTATTTATTAATATTTTAGGTACGAATTTAGCATTAAATATCTCTTATCCAACTTGGGCTCTTTCTTTTTGGGCCCATTAATTCATGTATAGACCATTAGTGTAACCTATTTCCTAATTTGGCTTAATAGATTTTACTTAAATCCCATTTTATTCTAATTTAAGTTTATTTCTAAATGTTTTAAATTTTAGAGTTGCTACATTCTTCCCCTCTTAAAAAGAATTTGGTCCCCAAATTCATATGATCGTAAGAGGAAGAATGACTCACTGAACAGTTCCGCATAATTCTGTCTCGTTGTTGCTTCGGGTTCCCACGTGGCTTCTTCAACTCCAAGATTACTCCAGAGTACCTTTACCACATATATAGGTCGATTCCGAAGTTGTTGTATCTTCTTGTCCAGTATCCTTACCGGCTTCTCTTCCTTGGTCATGTCTTTGTGCAGGACTATATCGTCGTAGCGAATCACATGAGATGGATCGTACACTTACTTCCTCAGCATAGATACATGAAAAACATTGTGTACGGTGGAATATTGTAGAGGTAGTACTAGACGATACGCCACTTCGCCAACTCTTTCAAGTATTTCAAAAGGACCTATGAATCTTGGCCTTAACTTACTTTTCATTCCAAATCTTTGAAATCCTCTGGTCGGGGATACCTTCAGCAGTACATTATCTCCAATTTGAAATTCTAGATCCCTTCTTCTTTTCTCTACATAGCTGGTTTGCCTGGACTGAGCTATTTTAATTCTGTCTCTGATGACCTGTATATCCCTGCTAGTGTTTTGTACCATGTTTGGTCCCAACCATTGTTGTTCACCCACTTCATTCCAGCAAACTGGAGATCTATAGCTTCTACTGTATAGTGCTTCAAATGGTGCCATCTTAATGCTGACTTGGTAACTGTTGTTGTAGGTAAATTCCATTAATGATAATTGTTCATGCCAGTATCCTTCAAAATCTATAGCACATGCTCGCCACATGTCTTCTACAATCTGATTTGTCCTTTCTGTTTGCCCATCTGTCTGTAAGTGAAAAGTAGTGCTAAAGTTGAGTTTGGTGCCTAGCGCAGTCTGAAGCACCTTCCAGAATTGAGAGGTGAATCTAGGGACACGATCCGAAACACTGGACACAGGGACTCCATGCAGTCTCACAATCTCCTTCACATATAATGCTGCCAACAAATCTACACTCTTGGTAATCTTGATTGCTAAGAAATGTGCAAACTTAGTCAGTCGGTCCACTATGACCCAAATAGCATCGAGTCCACCACGAGTTCGGGGTAAACCCATGATGAAATCCATACCGATGTTCTCCCACTTCCACTCTGGTATGTCTAGGGTCTGAGTACACCTGTAGGACGTTGGTGTTCTGCTTTGACTTGCTGACATGTGAGACAGTGCGCGGCATGCTGAGCCACCTCACGCTTCATGTTGGGCCACCAAAATGACCTTTTCATGTCCTGGTACATCTTGGTTGCACCCGGGTGAATTGTGTACTTGGTCTTATGAGCTTCATCCATCTATTTTTTTTTCAACTCTTCATTGTCAAGCACGCACGTCCTACCCTGAAATAACAATCTTCCATCTTCATTGATGGAAAAATATGGCTTGTCGGCTAGGGTTTCCTTGACTTAAATCAAAAATCGGTCATTGGCTTGTTGATCTCTGATTTCAGCAAGGATGTCGGGTTGTGCTCTAAGGTTAGCCAGTAGTACCTGATCACTTCTCTACTCAATATTTAGATCTATACTAGCAAATTGTTCTAGTAACTGCATCTCGCCCATAACCAAGCAAGATAAGGATGCCACAGGCTTCCTACTAAGTGCATCTGCTACAGCATTTCCTTTGCCAGGTGATATTGAATACTGAAATCAAAATCCTTCAGATACTCCAGCCATCTCCTTTGTCTCATGTTGAGCTCTTTCTGGGAAAATAAATACTTCAGACTCTTGTGATCGGAGTAGACAATAAATTATTCTCCATAGAGATAATGCCTCAAGATCTTGAGTGCAAATACGACTGCAACTAGCTCTAGGTCATGGACATGGTAGTTGACCTCATGAGGCTTCAATTGTCTAGATGAATAGGCTATCACCTTCTCATTTTTCATTAAAACACACCCTAGACCGATTCCAGATGCATCAGTGTAGACTGAGAATCCTTCGCCCTCGACTAGTAACGCGAGGACAGGTGCAGTTGTCAAGCATTTTTTCAAAGTCTGAAAGCTCTTCTCACACTCCTTGCTCCCGATGTAAGGGTTCTCCTTTCGCGTAAGGCGAGTCAAGGGTACAAAAATCTTGGAGAAATCTTTTATGAACCACTTGTAATAGCCAGCTAGTCCCAAAAAGCTTCTAATCTCTATAACATTGGTTCGTCTCTCCTAGTTTAGTACAGCTTCGACCTTGGAAGAATCAACAATGATACCATCCTTAGATATGACATGGCCTAAGAATGAAACTTCCTCGAGCCAGAACTCACACTTGCTCAATTTGGCATAGAGCTTGTTGTCGCGTAAGATCTGTAAAACAATCCTAAGATGCTCCTCATGCTCTTCCTTGGACTTGGAATATATAAGAATATCATCAATAAACACCACGATGAACTTGTCAAGGTATGGCAGATAGATGCTGTTCTTAATTGCATGAAAGCTGCAGGAGCATTGGTTAGTCCAAAAGGTATAACTATAAATTCATAATGTTTGTACCTACTCCTGAAAGCTGTCTTATAAATATCTGCATCTTTGATTCACATCTGATGATATCAAGACCTAAGGTCAATCTTAAAAAAGTACTTAGCTCCAGATATTTGATCAAATAATTCATCGACGTGAGGCAGAGGGTATTTGTTCTTGATAGTCAGCTAATTCAACTACCTGTAGTCAATGCACAACCTCATAGATCCGTCCTTCAGCTTAACAAATAGAACGGGTGCTCCCCAAGGGGAAGTACTTAGTCTAATAAAACCCTTCTCCAGTAACTCCATTAATTGCTCCTTTAGTTCTTTCAATTCAGCAGGAGACATTCTATATGACTAACGTGACACTGGTGCAGCTCCAGGGGTCAGATCAATTGAGAAATTTACATCTCGTTCAGGTGGAATGTCTGACAGCTCATTGGGGAGAACGTCGGAGTATTCCTGCACTATGTGTATGTCTGATATCTTGGATGCTTTCTTTTCAACTACTATAGCTGCAAGAAATGCCACACATCCCTTCCTTATCATACTTTGTGCTCGAATAGCAGAGATGAGAGACAAGTGCCTCTTATGTCTACATCCCGTGAAGGTCAATTTAGGGAATTCACTAAATGTAATCTTCCCTCTTCTACAATCAACACAAGCACCATAATTGGATAGCCAATTGGCTCCTAATATAGCATCATAGCCTTCCATGGGCATACACACCAGATCGGCTCTTAGATTGAGTTCTCCAATCATTACATCAGCTAATGGATATATTTGTTCAATTGGGTTTTCTCCCCCAGTGGTGTTGTGACAGGTACTTCAAAACCCATAGATGTAGGTTTAACAGTTGGGGTATCAGTAAATGCTTGTGATATGAACGAATGTGTAGCGCCAGTATCAAATAAAAAAAATGCTAATTGAGAAAAGACTTGTAGTGTACCTTCTACGACTCTACCCTCCTCGGTGGTCTCCACTTCCTGCACAGCTTGCAGTCGGCCAGGCTTCATTTGCCCATTCGGGCACTTATCCTTCTCCTTCCCCTTCAGCATAGGGCACTCGAAAATGCGGTGATTGTGATTTCCGCAACGTAGACATGCACCTGCTTTCCTCCAGCATTCATCTACGGTATGACTAGGTTTATCACAATGCTCGCAGTTAGTCTTGTTGGTGTTTGAGGGGGTAGCGATCTTGGGCTTCCTTTCCTGATTCGGCCCTTCGGTGATGTTGAATGGCCGCTTCTTGTCGCTGGCCAGTCTACTTGATGAACCAGGTGTTTGATCCTTCCTGACAATCCTACCCTTGATGCGATCTGTGAGATCGGTTGCATCCTCTAGCAACTGGGCCTTCTTAACCATGTCAGCATAGATCTGGATGTCAAGTGGTGTAAGTTGTGTAATGTAAGAAGGCTTGAGCCCATTAAGAAATCGCCTCGCCTTCATTTTCTCAGTACTGACAAGGTGGTTAGCATGTCGAGCTAATCGAGAGAATTGTGCTTCATAATTTGCTATCGAGAGGTTCCTTTGCTTGAATGCAGCAAATTCGGCTGCCTTTCTTTCCTGAACTCATTCAGAGAAATACTTGGAGTTGAACTGCTCCTTGAATTCATCCCAAGTGAACTGTGCATCAGCCCGAGTGGCTTCAACATATTCCCACCAAGCACGGGAGTCCCTTTCAAGTTGGAATGTAGCTAACAACAGTTTGTCGTCGTCCGCACATTGCATAACGTGGAAAATGTGTTCTATCTCCTTCAGCCAGTTTTCTGCCTCATCTGGGTCTATGGTCCCACTGAAACGAGGCGGGTTCATGCTTCAGAAATTCTGGTGTAAATCTCCTGCTCCTCAGTTTCCACCGCCTCCAGCAGCTTGAAGTAGTGCTCGTGTCAGATCCTAAATAGTTTGTTGCATGTCACGGAGTTGTGCACGCTCCGCTACCATTGCTGGTGTTCTAAGTTCCTTCAAAAGAAAATTTAATGTATGATATTGGGGTTGCACTAAGTTTGTGCGTGTGTGAATTTATTTTTACTTATTACCCATGGTTCTAACCATCTCTCACATAGGTATGATAATGAACTCCAGTCGAGGCAGGTCAATCCTAGATCATCCTATACCTAAGAACAACCTAGGCTTTGATACACAAAACTGTAACGCCCCGCGCGGAATATCGAGTGGTAATACAGTAAATAAATAGTATAGAGCGGAATAGACATCAAACCATTGCACAATTGCAATAATCCAACCAACCATCTTATTGATAATCCACTATTCTATTACAATCACTAATTCAGAGCCAAAACTGTAACGGCCCTGATATTTATACCCAATAAGGGCCCATATGCAAGTTTGCCTCCTGCGATCGGACCGAAGTCTCGCAAGGGATATCTCTGACACGTGTCTAGTACAAATATAAAAGACAACAATTACAATATAAGACACAAGAAAGTACAAGTGCTCATATCTGTATACAACAATGTACAACTGTCCTATTACATTAGTACATGTAAATAGAAAAGTACAACTACCTAGGGCATACCCCAAGGGAGCACAAGCTCACATTAACACACTAACTCTACTGCTGGTGGTACAAGTCTGCCACGACTCCTCCAAAGACACACCAAAGTTGGCTAACACCGGAAACAAGCTATAAGGGAGTGAGCCTCAACTCGTCACCAACTCAATAGGGACCTCCCAAAAACAACAACTAAACACTGATGGGACCTCAACCCCATAAGGATCTCATTGGCAACAACGGTAGCCAAACCACGACATGCTCACACAAGGCATGATTAACAACAATTAACCATAAGCTTACCAACTCATACAATCTTCGGAAAGTAAGGGGAACACAACAGGACTAGCTCGGCACCACTAGTCTGTCGTTTAATGGAAACACCTCGACCACAAGCCTCACCGGCAGACCACGGCCTAAGCTACGAGTCTCACACAGCAAACCAACCACCGGGTAACGGGATTGGCATCACCACCAACACCTTCATACCAAACCATTAGCGTAAGCTTAACCAATACAATAACACACAACATGTAGTAGGTCATTCCACGAACCTCCACAAGCACAAGCCCCTCAACACCTGTTGAGGCCGTACACACGTACCACAACACAAGCTACCCACAAAGGGTACAACACAGAACCACAACTAAAACCGTGCCACTACCAGGGCACACCTCACGGTCAAACCTCAACCAACGAGTCACAACTCACAACCACCACCAGTGGCAAAGCATGAGTCGAACAGAACGATGCCACCACACGGGAACGGACTACTGGTTCATGACGCCAGTATCCAACCCGGATAACACAACACAAGAACCACCTCTCAGTCTCACAGTCACGGACAAAAGGTCCAACTGTCGCTCCATAACTACAAACCAAAGAATAGTGGAGTCTAACCAACACCACACTTGCAGACCACACAGCTGCAGGTCCAAGCCTGACACCTTTAGGGACTCCGGCCCGAGCTCCCTAAAGTGCGGCACTGGAAACATAGGACTAGCTTGGGACCAGTATGTCTACCAGTGTCCGTCCCCCAACCACGAGTGCACTACAAGCGACTGCACAACCACAAACACAAGTCACTTCCCACAGTCGTCTTTCCCTCAGCCAGACGTACAACTCAAACACATGAGTGAGGGTGTCCAAGAAGACGACACAGACCTCAACAGTACACACAATACCGAGACAAACCCCGAGCACAACACATGTACCTGGCTCTCCTAGGAACCTGGGGTACCCAACTAAAGAGACATTCCGGAATAGGCGCCGGACCACCAGACTCGGCAAGCACACAAACCACGATATACATACTTATACAATCCTTTATTACAAACCACGGTATACGAGTGTTAGGACTAGCTTAACACCGGTCACCATGTGACCATCAAGCCATCCTACACCAGTACCTACATGACCACAATAACACATAATCACCTTGCTTGTCATTGGTCATCTCATGACCTCTATGGCAACACTAATCAATAATACCACTTAACATGAATCACAGACAACTCTTAACCTATACAAGTTGTACTAACATTGACCACTTAAGTATATTTTAGAATAGTAAAAGACCAAGGCTGGTCCATACAAGACCCTCACTGCCCAGCCACCACAAGCCAACCTCGAAAGTTAAAACGCGCCGGACACAGGCGATGCCTCTTAAATCGTGTCGACCTATCAGGACGCCATTCAAAACCTTAACGCGACAGGGCCCAGTGTCGTGACCATGTCGCGATGGCCCGATCTGTCGCTTTCAGACCAAATCGGTCAACATCAAATCGCGTCGGACCACACCGATGCATTCATCTAGAACGCGTCGGGTCAAATGGGCTTGTTCAAGCAACCGCCACAGCACAACAGACAAAACAGAAATGCATCGGTGCTGAGCGACGTGTTTTAAACCATTAACGCGTCGATGAAACTCTGCCCGCGTTTCACACGCGACTATGAGTTCAGCTCACAGGCTGAACCCACCTTCTCCACGGGAGAAATCCACATACATCTCAACAGAAATACCAACCTAAAGTGATAAATATATGAAACACCACAAATCCAAACCACCCACACATGCACCACCCCTTTAATCCCTTCCAATCATGCTAAAAGACATTAAACAAAGGAAGGAAGTCTCCCTACCGGCTAGAAGAAGCCGAAGAATGCCAAAACCTCCTCGTTGCCGGCACACCCATGCTCCATACATCATCCTCGCGTGTTTCCTTCCTGCCGCACGAGCCACCGGAAGCGAAATAGTCAAAAATCTCGCTAGAGCACTGCAACATCTCCCCCTTCACATGGATAGAGCATCTTCTGCTCTGTCTGGATGAAACAAAGCTTTTAAAGTTCTAATCAAAATCGCATCGGGACAGACGCCGCGTTTAACTCTTTTAAATCGTCCACCTTGTCCAACACCACCCATAACTGTGTGACACGCATCTCTGAGACGTTTCTCAGAATTGCATCTGGAGAGACCGACGCGTTTTAAATCGCGTCATCCTGCTCCGACGTGTTCACAACAGTGAACCTGTGGGCTAATTGGGCTGAAAGCTAAGGCCCATAATGCCCACACAATGTGCGTAAACTACGACTAAGGCCCAATGACCACCTCTTTGTCATGAGCACCACACTTTTAACCCGATAAACCGAATCCGAACGATCGTGTCATCACATTACTAACACCTAAAAAGAAATGTCGTCCTCGACATTCACGACAAAACCACGGTAAATTAGACTAACACCTAAAAAGAAATAAAGCCATATATAGAACAAGTAGGATACACTTCCTCTGCACTTGCCTTTCATATCATTTCAACCTACTCATTTCTGTGCTCGTTCTGATTTTCTTTTCTCTTTAATTCCTTTCATAGCTGTTCTGCCCGATGGCTGCAATCTGCTCTTTCTATACCTCTCAGCTATAAGCAATTCTACCTTGCTATTGGCACTTTATCTCTTGGACTCAGCCTATTTCCACACTTTCTTGGCTATGCTTGCAATATTTCTTTCTATACCCGCCTTTCTTATTTAAATCTCTCTATCATGAAGTGCCATCGTTCTGGTTTTCTGCCATATGAAACTACCTTTAATTTCTCAAACTCTGTAGTGCTTTTCCATTATCTGCCCATTTGCTATCACTGTTACTCTGCTATATTTTTCTTTAGGCTCCCAACTACTAACTTTTCAAAGAAAACCCTTTATTATTTCTGAATTTCCTGTATTTTCATACTGTTCTGCGCACATTTCTCTTAACTTATTTCTACTAAACATCTCTGCCTCTTGCCCAACTGTGCCAAAACATGCAAATTCCCTTTCAAACAAGCAAACCTGTGGGTTGTAGGCCCACCACACTTTAGCTGCGCCACTCTGATTATATCGAACACTTTATAAAATTTTCACAACCCTGCTTCCATCAATGCTTTTAATGCTTTTTTCTTTCACTGTTACTCTCGGATTCCAACTAGACTCTATTCTCATTTTACTTATTTCTCAGTCCATTTGGCTTCATTATTAACACTAGAAGAAAACACTGAAATTTGTGATCTATTTATCTCAATCTTCCAATTCTGCATTTGTCTCATCTTTAAATTTCTAAACTCTGCCATACAATACTGGCATATCTTGCTATTCTTATACCATCGTCTAGTCTTTAAATTCATATCTCTGGCTACTTATCACACTATATCTTCACAATTCCAATAGTGTTCCCTTACTACTGCGACCCTGCATTCCTCTTATCTCATGTAAAAGCTACTCACCCATTCTGCACCAAGTCACATTTATCTGTACATGACTCATTCTCAATCAGAGGCCACCTTTTCCCTATCATTTAACTTGTACTTGACAATTTCGATTGATGCATATTCTGACTTACTCTTTCTGCTCTATTATTCCTTCTCTAATCTGTTCATTGTTCTTTACTAACCAGCCTTTTTCTTCTTACATCAATTCTGAATTATCTTCCACACATGCCTCTACTCAATTTCAAATCTCTTTTTATACACTGGTCTGCAAAGTCTTACTGAACACTTTCTAAACATCTAATTCTATTCACTTCATAGCCTGCTATTTTTTTTTCCGAGCAATATCTGCCAACTGCCTTATAGGGTGTTTGATTGCAGTTTTTTACCTATTTT
Source organism: Colocasia esculenta (assembly GCA_014218235.1). Lineage (NCBI taxonomy): Eukaryota > Viridiplantae > Streptophyta > Magnoliopsida > Alismatales > Araceae > Colocasia > Colocasia esculenta. The sequence goes on along the minus strand of CM024753.1, from coordinate 66,052,223 downwards.
TTCTCTAAATTTTAAAAAGAAAGAAGACAGACATGAAGACATGTTTGGCAAGCAAATTTTTTTTTTAGAGCAAAAAAATTTTTTCTATGTAATCTCTCTAGAAAAAAAACAAGTCTGACCCTTTTTTTATTTTAGGAACACTAGTTCCTCCTCCTCTCCCCCCCCCCCACACCCCTGCGCCCTCCTCCCCCTCCCCACCTCCTCCTTCCCCCCCCCAACCCCACCTCCTCCTCCCCTCCACCCATAACCCCCTAACACCCCTGTGCCCCCCCCCCACCACCCCACCTAGCAGCCCCCACCCCCTGGGGCCTCCCCCCCCCAACACTCCTCCTCCCATCCCCTCCAGCAACCCCCCCCACACCCCTGCGCCCTCCCCCCCACCCCCCACCACCCACCCACCCCACCCAGCAGCACCCCTCCCCCCAACCCCACCTCCTCCACAGCACCCAGCAACCCCCCCCCCCCCACAGACCCCTACGCCCTCCCCCCCCCCTAAAACCCCTGCGCCCCCCCCCACCCACCCCCACCCCACCCAGCATCCCCACCCCATGGGGCCTCCCACCCCCCCCCAACGCCTCCTCCTCCCCTCCCCCACCCAGCCCCCCCCTAGTCCACCGGTCTTTAAACAAAAATAAAAAAAATTTCTTACCAAACAGATAGATCACTTTTTATAATTTTAAAATTTTAGTAGAAAGCAAAGACGTCGTTAATTTTTAGATAGAAATCGTTTTTAAAAAAAACTACTTCCAAACACCCTATTAAACACAATATTATTTCTACGATTTATTTCTCTTAATCATTCTGTTATCTGGCTAGTCTCACTGTACCTTTCACACTACAACTCTTGCTATTATCTAATCATCTTTTTACTAAAATTCTGCCTCGGCCAAAACCTAAAGCTGATCTCTTTAAGTTCAACAACCTGCCCTGCCAAATTCCTTTATTCCACAAAAACTAAATACCGCTTCTAAACATCACTAATCTGATCCTCAACGTTGTATTCTTTAGCAAATCATTCTGCAGAATCCCCACAAACTATCATCTGCCAAGCGAATATCTTTCTTTCAAACTGTACATTGATCTTCATTTACTTTTTCTTTGCTCAACAGTTCACCTCAGCACATTTTTACACAAATCTCTAATCACAAGTACACTTAATCTGACTGCCATTAATCATTGCTCCTCTGTTTACCAATTCCTCATCTAGAGCTAATCTACTTTATACAATTATTTCAAATCTCCCATAATACTAATCACACTACTCTCGAAACTGTTTCTTAACACCAGTTGACCCAAGCCTCAAACACAATGAGCACCTCTGTTATGATTTCTCAACCACCAATGCACACTTAATCCTCCTTATCAAACACAGCTCTATTCCTCATATAAATCCGTTTCCTCTGCTTTTCTAGCATATCTTTACTTTATACCTGTCTTTACCAACTCTATACCTTACTAAAAAATCTTTACTGAATTTCATAACTACATTCATTAATCCACTCAATTCTCACAAGTGTGAACTTTAAACAACTTCACTTCCACTGCAACTGCCATACTAGTTTAACTACTCAATTTATATCTCCAACCTTACCATTTCTCTGTCATTACTTACAACTGTCAAGTTTGCACATAACTAATCACGTTTTATAAACACTTGCCAAATTCAGTCATAATCATTCACACTTCATAAACTGTGTTTCCTCTAATCACATCTTTACTCTACTTCTACCAGCAACTACCAAACTTACAAAACTAACACATAATTCACATAACAAAAACTTACGTAAAAACCACTTTAAATCACATAAAACCTCAGACTTACTACCAGCAGTGGACATTAATCCATGTCTTGGGACATTGTACCCTCAATGTCTTTTCATATTCTAACTGGACCATTGCTCTGATACCAACTGTAATGGCCCTGGATATTTATATCCAATAAGGGTCCATATCCAAGTTCGCCTCCCGCGATCGGACTGAAGTCTCGCAAGGGATATCTCTAACACGTGTCCAGTACGAATATAAAAGCCAACATTACAATATAAGACATGGGAAAGTACAAGTGCTCATATCTGTATAACAACAATGTACAACTGTCCCATTATATTATTACATGTAAATAGAAAAGTACAACTACCTGGGGCATACCTCGAGGGAGCACAAGCTCACATTATGTGACGACCCTCATTATACTGGTACGATTATACCAACCCACGTCGGTATAGTGAACGTTATCACAGTGGAACATTTACCCAAACAATAACATACGATTGAGATGCTCATAAATATAACTACAGAGTAGCGGAAGCAAAAGAACTACTTGTCTTCATTTCATCATCCACATTTAACATACATGATTCAAATGACAATTTAAAGATAACTAAAGTCCACGTAAATAAAGTGCTAAAAATCAGATTACATAGCTTGTCCACAATTACAATAATAGTTCATTACACATGCCTCAATTATATACAATGAAAGCAAAATGTCACGATGATGAACCCAACCAGGCTACTCGCCACGCTCGGAGTCACTCTCCATGGTCTCCTCTAACGATGTAGGGTCATCAACTAAATCTGTACGCCGAAGCAAGGAATGAGTCTAAAAGACTCAGCAAATAACACCACACACCTCATACATGCATATATCACAGTAGGTTTTTTCATTTCAATTTACAAAGCAAAACACATAGCATGCTTGGACATTGATAAAATACAACCTATCATGACAATTCTACAAAATTTTAAACACATGGTACATGATTTAAGCCATTCCAAAATAAATATCCTATCACATGCTTTCTACTCATTCAATCACATGAAAGCGATATTTCAAATCAAGCTACAGCATGGAAGCAACCACATATGAGGTTCTTGCCTACATAAAAGGAAACATTTCTATCATGGTTTCTACACATTCTTGCACATGCAATTTATCATTTCATACACATTAAGGTTGCTGTTTTGACATACTTTAGCAATTCACATCCTATTGCATGAGAGCTACAATTCCAATTAATTACAACACGATAGCAATTAAACATGGAATTGTTCACACATATGCAAGAAATGCTCCTAGCATGGATTCTACGCATTTTTACACACATAAAACATTCTTATAAACACCTTTAGGTTGCTGTTATAACATAACTTCACAATAACATATCATGGACCACAATTTCACAATTTAACATAATGGTTTCACATGTTTACACAATTACTCATTCACATAGTTCCCTTTTTACACATTGCACATTTACACATATTCACACTACACAATTTACACATAATCACATTCACATTTCACAATTTGGTGCCATGACACATAGTCCAACCACCATTATAAGGACACATCACATAACACATACACATAGACGTCACCTAGGCAATACAGTGACGACTCTTGGACTGCGCAGACCGGGAGAACAAGTCTCCACCCTAACCAGTGGTACTTCTCCACCTCCAGGATTTCATCCTAATGCCCTTAGGATCTTAACACATTGAACCTTCCCATGGGGACTTTTCCATGGTACGGTTCCACAGCCCTCTATGGAAGCAGTGTCACACACGGCATTGTCTTACACATTACACATTCCGATTTTGAACACATATATTTCCCATGTCTTTACATTCTCTCACTTACACACATGGCTCTGTTTTCCTAATCATGATACTACTGTTGACAGAATTCAAATATTCAGTAGTGCACATTAATCAGGTTGGCAAACACATCATCAAATCATATTCATGATAGCATGCGTTATCAGATATTTTCACATGGAAATTCATAATACACTTTACAGTTATCCAATCATCATGAAATTTTAACCACACACTAATTGCAGGTTCATGACCTCACATACAAATTTCCAGATTTTTTGAGTCATATTGCATTTACATAAATTAAAACATTCAGTTGCATGCCATTCATAATTCAATTTGTCATGGAACATAATATGAATATCCAGTTTGACAGTTCACAGCCCTGAACCTAACATACACATCATTACAGGAATTTTCCCCGGATTTATAGCACATCACAAGATTACTGTAAATTTTACAAATCCTACGCAGGTTTTCTATTTTTAAAACAGAAATTTCAGTAAATCACATGCTCTTAAAAAAATTCCGAAATTTGCAGGGCATAGATTGACACATACATACATGGTTTATAAAAATTTGGGCACTCGAATTCTTCACGGATCATGTGAATAGTAGATAGATATGTACAACCATTTCTTCCAACATGTATTTTAATAAAACTAATAACTCCTACCATCCACAAATGCACAAGAAATTTCCCCCACACATCACTGTATCTATTTCACATAACATACAACAATTACTTTATATCCTCATGCGAAAACACTTCGTAAAATAAATCGTATACAAGGGAGAACAGCTCACTATTCTGCCCTGAAGAACTTAACGGCACAGTCTGGCCGTTAATGGAGCTTAACGCAAACATCGTTGGCCGTTAATTGAAGATCTTAACGGCAAGGGGTCTTGCCGTCAAGTTCAGGTCTGTGCAAAACACAGGCTCGAGCTCCAAAAGAAGGAGGAGTATGAGGATCCAGGACAGGAGGAAAATCTGTAAAAATGGTAAAACCCTACTAGACTCATACATGAACGAAATGTATGGGTTACTTGCCTTTTTAAAAACCTCCAAAGGGGTCTAAGTTGCTGTTGAAGCTCTCCTTGGGCAGTCCCAAGAAGCCTCCAAACTCTTCTTGCTTCGGGTTCTTGGTCGATGCAAGCTTCAGTTGAGTGTTGGGGAAGCCTTCCCCAATGTTCCGACTCCCTCCTGGTAGCAGTGGATCGCCGGAAGAAGCCTTCAGTCGCCGGATTCAAGCTTGCCAAGTTCAGTTTTCCTCAGTTTTTGGGCTAGGGTTTCTCTCCTTCTTGAAAGAAGTCAAGAGAGTTCTTCTGGTGCAAGAAAGGGTTTAGTTTATAGTAGAGGGGTTTAGGATATCTCGGAGGGGTGATGTGAAGGCTGATAGATTGGAGACATCTCCCCAATGGCTGGGCTTGCTTGCCCCCAGAATTTTGGGGTCTGCAACGCATGCAGGTCAGAGATATTAATGTCCACATCCATGGCCGTTGACTTAAGTATTGGCGTCCATCGAGGTGGACGCTGACTCATCATGGATGTCCATCCATGTTGACACAAATTTGGCCCTTCGAACAGAACTTAAAACATGCAGAAACCATGCTTAACTTATACATATATATACATGCCATATATATACTATCATGTACACACTACCACCATGCAATTCATACACTATTTACAACTAATTATACACATGCACACATAAGTATAACTAGTTAATACGTACGTAGATATGTACATCTATGCATACACAAGCATGAATTATTTACACGTAATAAAGTAATACAACAAAATTCGAGGGCCTTACACATTAACACACTAACTCTACTTCTAGTGGTACAAGTCTGCCACGACTCCTCCGAAGCCACACCAAAGTCGGCTAACACCTGATACAAGCTGGAAGGGAGTGAGCCTCAACTCGTCACCGGCTCAGTAGGGACCTCCCAAAAACAACAACAAAACACTGACGGGACCTCAACCCCACAAGGGTCTCACTGGAAACACCGGTAGCCAAACCACGACATGCTCACACAAGGCATGATTAACAACAATTAACCATAAGCTTACCAGCTCATACAATCTTCAGAAAGTAAGGGGAACACAACAGGACTAGCTCGGCAGCACTAGTCCACCCTTTAATGGAAACACCTCGACCACAAGCTTCATCGGCAGACAACTACCTAAGCTACCAGTCTCACAGGCAAACCAACCACACAGGGTAACGGGATTGGCATCAACAAACCAACACTTCATACCAAAACCATTATCGTAAGCTTAACCAATACAATAACACACAACGTGTAGTAGGTCATTCCACGAGACCTCCACAGAGCACAAAGCCACCCCACACCCGCTGAGGCCGATACACACGTACCACAACACAGAGCTACCCACAAACGGTACAACAACAGAACCACAACTAAAACCGTGCCACCACGCGGGGCACACCTCAACGAGTCAAACCTCAACCAATGAGTCACAACTCACAAACCACCACCAATGGCAAAGCATGAGTCGGAACGGAACGACGCCACCACATGGGAATGGACTACTCATTCATGATGCCAGTATGCAACCCGGACAACACAAGCACAAGAACCACCTCTCAGTCTCGTAGTCACGGATGAAATGTCCAACTGTCACTCCACAACTAAAAACCAAAGAATAGTGGAGTCTAACCAACACCACATCTGCAGGCCACACAGCTGCAGGTCCAAGCCTGACACCTTTAGGGACTCCGACCCGAGCTCCCTAAAGTGAAACACAGGACTAGCTGGGGACCAGTACGTCTACCGGTGTCTATCCCCCAACCACGAGCTCACTACAAGTGACTGCACACCCACAAACACAAGTCGCTGCCCACAGTTGTCTTCCCTCAGCTGGATGTACAACTCAAATACAGGAGTGAGGGTGTCCAGGAAGACGACACAGACCTCGACTGTACACACAGTCGCGGGACAAACCCCGAGCACAACACACGTGCCTGGCTCTCCTAGGAACCTGGGGTACCCGACTAAAGAGGTATTCTGGAATAGGCGTCGGACCACCAGACTCAGCAAGCACACAAACCACGATATACATACTTATACAATCCTTTATTACAAATCACGGTATACGAGTGTTAGGATTAGCTTAACACCGGTCACCATGTGACCCTCAAGCCATCCTACACTAGTACCTACATGGACCACAATAACACATAATCACCTTGCCTGTCATGGTCATCTCATGACCTCTATGGAAATACCAATCCATAATAACACACTTAACATGAATCACAAGACAACTCTTAACCCTATACATGTTGTACTAACATTAACCACTTTAAGTGTATTTTAGAAGATAGTAAAAGACAAGGGCTAGGTCCATACAGGACCTCACTGCCCAGCCACCACAAGCCAACCTCGGAAGTTAAAACACGTCGGACACAGGTGACTCCTCTAAAATCGCGTCGACCTATCCGGACGACATTCAAAACCTTAACGGATAAGGCCCAGTGTCGCGACCATGTCACGACGGCCCGATCCGTCGCATTCAGACCAAATTGGTCAACACCATGGTCAACATCAAATCGCGTCGGACCACAACGGTGCATTCATCAAGAACGTGTCGGGTCAAATGGGCGCGTTCAAGCAACCTCCATAGTGCAACAGACAAAACAGAAACGTGTCGGTGCAGAGCGACGCGTTTAAACCATCAATGCATTGATGAACCCCGCCGCATTTCACATGCGACTGTGAGTTCAGCTCACAGGCTGAACCACCTTCTCCACTGGAGAAATCCACACACATCTCAACAGAAATACCAACCTAAAGCGATAAATATATGAAACACCACAAATCCAAAAACCCACACATGCACCACCCCTTTAATCCCTTCCAATCATGCTAAAAGACATTAACAAACGAAGGAAGTCTCCCTATCGGCTAGAAGAAGCCGAAGAATGCCAAAACCTCCTCGTTTCCGGCACACCCACGCTCCGTACATCATCCTCGCGTGGTTCCCACGCCGCACGAGCCACCAAAAGCTGAAATAGCCAGAAATCTCGCCGGAGCACCGCAGCATCTCCCCCTTAGCCTGGACAGAGCATCTTCTGCTCTGTCTAGGCGAAACAAAGCTTTTAAAGTTCTAATCAAAATTGTGTCATGGACAGACGCCGCATTTAACTCTTTTAAATGCGTCCACCCTGTCCAACGGCACCTAGAAACCGTGCGACACGCGTCTCAGAGTCGGTTCTCAGAATCGCGTCCGGAGAGACCGACGCGTTTAAATCACGTCGTCCTGCTCCGACACGTTCACAACAGTGAACCTGTGGGCTAATTGGGCTGAAAGTAAGGCCCATAATGCCCACACAACGTGTGTAAACCACGACTAAGGCCCAATGACCACCTCTTGGTCATGAGCACCACACTTTTAACCCGATAAACGGAATCCGAACGATCGTGTCATCACAAAAACTATGAGCCCAGAGTACTTTATTCAAAACAAAGCATACTAAACTATCTAACTAACTACTAAAAGACATTGGTTGTCGTAAAGTGGGGTCACTCCTGGTCCTGCTCATTCCCTTCCTCGTTCATGTGGTAGTCTCCATCAGACTCACCAGAAACACATGAAATAAATAGCGCAGGATGAGCGATAACGCTCAGTAGGACTTAATATCTCGTATGAACAGGCATGCTTTAGGGATTAATGTTTTATTAAGCACAATATCTAGAGAGAAGGATTAAGCCAGAACACGAGAGTGATGTACAAGATAGCAAGTGAGTGACAATACTTCAATGAAATAGCATAAGAAGCATGATAACAGGTTGGCCATATGACGAGATAGCATGTAAGGTTGCACAAAAGTGCACTAGTCGCGATAGCATGTTTGGTCGATATTCTTTCAACCACGAGAGCAAGTAATTTGATAGATTGATTGTCATAGATTAAATCTTGCTAGTCATGCATTGGATGCATGCTGAAAACCTTGATCATTAAACCCCCGCGAGTTAAAGCCTTTCGAGCGCACCGCAGGACCAGATCGGGCCCTTTATAATGTTGACTGGCATTGATCATGTTTTTATCTTAGACAATCAAATAGATAGCCAAATAGAGTACCAAGAATAGATGAGAGTGATTGACGAATAGATGAGAGTATAGAGAGAACGTGAACAAATGAGAGTCTAGAGCTAGTAAATGAGAACATGATCACATTTGAACAACAACGTTAAACGAGTGATAATAACAGTTGCACAACACACACACGGTCGTGTGCCGACAGTCTGGTAAAAGTCACAACCACCCAATAGCCATGCTATGAACACAGGCCAGAGGTCCGACGTGATCTCAAGGTAAGAGAGAATCATCTAATGCCGTTAGATCATGCTGATCCCTATGGGTAAAATAGGTATTGATGGTACAACTCGCTCATCGGAAATGGACGTCCACCAAAGCCAAGGAGTCTTACAGAGGCCTCGACAAGGAGTTCTTGGTCCAGTCAGGAGTATTCCCAATGGAGAGGTCATCCAAGCCAAGTTATAATGTGTATAGAAACGTTGTCCATCTTGCCTTGAGTGCTCGAAGGCAGAGGGACATGATAACAGTATCCAAATCAAGCGATTAAAACAAAGACAAGTCCATTAAAATAAATTGGAAATTATATGAATATTTGCACTTAATTACCAGATATATTATTGAGTGAATTCGGTAAGGTTTCATGGCGAAGATTCATGTTTAGTGTGTGTAGGTGTAAGATAATCAAGATAGCAAGAGATAATTGTGCACATAGCTTTTTAATTAATGGGAATCATGTGAATACTACCCTTTATTATTAAACATGTCCTTACTCTTCACAACAGTACAATTTAGAAGTTAAACAATGGTTAAAGTACATGGTTATCATGATTTGCATGAAGAATTAGGGTTCTGGTTCAAACAATAAGAACGTGACGGGGGTACCTGTCGTGATTAAAATCGTGAGGGCTGGTCGGTCACGTTCATTAGAACAGAAATAGGCCAATCAAAAGATGCACTAAACGCGATGGGGTGAACGGTCATGATTAGGGCAATCGATTCATGAATGCGACGTCGGGGTCTGTCGCGTTATGGACGTCCGGTATAGGTATGAAGAACACAATGAGTCGAGCCGTCACGTTCAAGTCGCGACGCGCTACTCTGTCGCGACCTTCCTAAGAATTGTGACGGGCGGGCAGTCGCATTCTCAGAGGGTCTGGCCGAACCCCAAAGGTGAACTCCTTCACTTAGGATCCATTAAGAAATACATAACAATTCGTATACATGGCAAAAAATCACGAAACTAGTATTGAATGAAACTAGACATGTAGAGGTAACTACAGTAACACTTAATTAGAGAATAGACATGGTATGAATATGCTATGAACATGTTAGTTCTTGGTGACCTAAAATCATACACAGTGATGGAATTCAGTTTAATTCGAAGAGTGTACTTGATACAAATTGGGAAAAATAGGATCATTCGAATCCTAACATCATGCAGTATATATGGTAAAAGTTTCAAGGCATGAAATCAAGTGTAAGCATGGATTTAAGTTAAACAAGTCAATTCGGGTAGAAGTCCATGACAGAACTTTCAACATGAAATACTCACGAATGACATGATGATAATTGGGGAAAACATAGGGCTTTCAAAGATGGGTTCATGGTCTACCTAGGTTTGAGGTTAATTAGTTTTTGCTTGAGAGATTGCCTACCTTTAATGCTTTGAAAATCCTAGGGCATAAAAGGGAAGAACTTGATGAAGCTCTTCATTTTAGGCCTTCTCCTTCTTGATTCCCTCGTCCAAAGCCTTCTCCTCTTCATCCTCCAAGCTCAGAGAATGCCTAGGGTTGGGTTGGTACGAAATGAAGGGTATTTGTTTGTTTTAAGAATCCTTATTCACTTAAAACTCATCCTTCTTCTCCAACTCCGAATTTCTAATATTATCTCCTTTTTCCTAGCTTTATCCATCTAAATGGCTTAGGAAGGACTCTAATTTCATGACCAAGGGGTTAGGATAGGTCTAGGACTATTTTTTAGAATAATTATGAGTTAAATAGTGATTATCTTAACCTTTTTCCATTTATTAATCTTTTAGGTACGAATTTAGCATTAATTATCTCTTATTCAACTTGGGCTCTATCCTTTTGGGCCCATTAATTCATGTATGGACCATTAGTGTGACTCATTTCATAATTTGGCTTAATGGGTTTTAATTAAAACCCATTCTATTCTAATTTATATTTATTTCTAAATGTTCTAAATTTTAGAGTTGCTACAGAAATTCTATTTTTTCGATGCATCATAAGTGAGAACCCCATCTGACCATAACAATTTCAGCTCATCAATCAATGGTCTGAGATATATGTCTAAATTGTTTCCTAGACTTTTTGGACTAGGAATCAGAATTGATAGAAACAGATTCTTATGCTTCATGCATGCCTGGCGAAAGGTTGTACAGTGTTAAGAATACTGGCCAACATGAGTAAGATGCCACCGTACCTCCGAATGGATTGAAGCGTTCCGTGCATAAACACAGTTGTACGTTGCGTGGATCCCTTAAGAAGGAAGTATGAGTACGGCTAAAATGAGCCCAAGCTTCGCCAACTGCAGGATGACTGATTTCACCATCATCACAACGGACTCTTTCCACATGCCTAGTCATATGTGCAGCTATCTTTGGGGACCTGAACAACTGCAGCAATTTTGGTGTGAGAGGAAAGTACCGCAGTGACTTATATGGAACATCCTTCTACTTTGACTTGTCTTCTCTCTAAGGCTTGAATCTATCATGCTTACAGATACAACATGATGTCTTATCAACATACAATGATTGAGAAATGCATCAATGTTCATAAAATCTAAGCTCGAGATTATTCACCATCTTCTTCGCACAGTAAATAATCATCGAGAAACCACTCTGTTTGAGGAAGTAAACTCATGATGAGTAAGAGAAGTCGATCAAAACAACTCTCGCTCATATGAAATTCAGACTTCAAATTTAGTAGCTGTGACACTATAGACAACTGTGTATACTTCTCATAACCATCCCATAATGGCTGATCATCATCTCGAAGTAACTAATAAAATATCTGAGCTATATTATTCGGCACTTCTTCGTTGTATTGGTCATCATGAATGTTGACCTCTAGACTAGCAGCATCGACAATCATGTCTACGTACGTACTTATGGAGGCGAAGTTGGCTGGTTCATACGAGTGGATATTAAACTCACCATGAGAGGACCATAACTCATAATGGGCAACAAATCCTCTCGTATACAAATGATACTGCACATCCCATGTTGATATCCAATTTTTATTCTTATAAGCCGAACATAGACATCAGATGTTACGCATCGGATCAACTGCTACCGATGAATTTCTCAATGCAAATCGAATGAAACTGTCAACTCTATCATTAAACACCTCTGTAACAACTTCATTAACTAGTATACAGTACATCCATGATCAATTCTTATACGACATTGTTCCTACACAGATTAAATGTCATCTCACGAGCATCACTAGAAATTTAGAAATTGTATAACAACATAAAAGAGTCACCATAAAATCTCTCATTGGCCATTTGTTATGTTAAAAGCCGACCCACCCTCACATTGTTCTCGTAAATCAAAATGAATAGGTAGGACATATTAATTAGATTATCACATTTTACCCATCTATGAATATTGATCGCACTCAGATGACCATTTACTATGTGTTTGTACATTTTGCTGAAAATTTCGGCACCATCTCCCCACACCTCTCCAATATACCAAAAATATTATTGATTAAGAAATATTTTTAAACACTTATTTCTAAGTGGTTAAGAAAATATTCAAAATTAATAAAGGTATATCAGAGAGGAGTGAGAAGACACAACCAAAATTTTCAACAAACTATACAAACACATATAGTAAATAACAATCTAACTGTGATCAAACATTCACAGACTATCCAAAATTAGACAATTCAAGACTTTGAGTTAGATATATACATTCTCATCATTGAAAATGAGACTCGTGCACATCAATCCCAAAGTCTTGAACGGGTAGGTTCATTGACATGAGCTTAATACACTCTCGTGAGGTGTCTGCAGTGATAAATTGTTATACATGCATAGATCAAATTTAAAAACCACATAAATATGAAGCTTAAATAAAAACACAATATTACATGTGAACAACTGGAATATTAAACCAAATTCACACATACATGTCAATAAATTACATTAAAGTAAGAAGTGCAATAATAATCATTAAACTGAAAATAAATAATTAAAAGCAATTTATATAATAGTGTCTTATTGAATTAAGTTCAAATCAAGGATCTAATGTCTAGAGGAATAGTTTGTACTCAATTTTTTTTCCCTGAATATACCTCATTGGTGTTTCCATTTAGCTTCTTTATATCCCATGTTTCAATATGTAAGTATATGTGATTTCTGTTTATAAGAGTTGTTTCGGGTTAAAGACACATTTGCAATGCTATGTCATGGAGGGCACATATCCTATTTGAATTGGAATGCACATTTCATTAGGTATATGGGGTTTAATAAGGTAAACGAGTCAAGCTTAAACAAAAAATTAAGCTCGTTTCATGAACGAGTCGAGTATGAACAAATGCCTACTCGACTCTAAGTCGTGAATAAGTTCGTTTAATTTTTTATTATAAAAATTATAAATATAGTTGTTAAATATTTTAAATATTATACTGAAATAATTAAACAATTAATTTTTTACTTGTAGATTGAATTGGGGTTATATATGTATATATAATGTATATAATGTAATGACTGGGATCTCTTTTGACGGTTTTAAAACCTAACTAACCTGTTGTGGTTCAACGCAACTTGGATCTAATGCAATATTGGATCGGTGCCATATCGAACTGAGCTGCCCAAACTCTAACAACCCAAGTGGCCCAATAGATGTCCATTGGGAACCTAGTGATAGTGCCGACAGTGCCTGGGCCCCGTAAAAGCCCATGCATGGTGCGACAGAGTCATACCATGCTTTAGAGTCCCTTCTTCTACACCTTCTATGAGAGCTACTAAGGAGTAGTTCTGGCCTCTCTTACTCTCTATCTCTCAACATGAGCACTTGCCAAAGTCTCTCTCTCTCTCTCTCTAAGATTTTTTCTTAAAAAGTTAATACTTAGAGATAGATAGAATTTGCATAAAATATTCATTTTATGTCAACTAACTATATAGAGTTCCTTTAAAATAATTGAGATTTGAGGGAGTTCTTAGGAATTATCAAGGCTATAACATAAGTGTATAATATAAATAAAGATAATGAATGGCATAACATAAGTATATCATGTCTAGGCATCAAATGTGTGGCATCCTATATAATATAATATAAATAAAGATAATGAATTGCAATGCTCATAAAAAAATGAAATAAAAGAATTCATATTATATTATTATGTCAAATTTAAAAAGAATTCATAATAGAAATAAATAAATACATTACAATTATATAATCATATAAAAACTACACAAATATGACATTATAAACATAATGTGAAAAATTTGACATTACAATAGGGCACCAAAATTTGGGAGGGGGAGTGGGGCACTGTGGAGGGGGGAGGGGGGGATGAGGGGATGGGGTGGGGGAGGGGGCACCATGTGAGAGGTAGCAGTGGAGGGGGAGGGGGTGGGGGTCATCGGGAGGGGGCCGGGAGGGGGTGGGGGTGGCTAGGAGGGGGGTGGGGGTGGCTAGGAGGGGGAGTGGGGCCACTGTGGAGGGGGTGGGGTGGGGGTGGCTAGGAGGGGGAGTGGGGCCACTGTGGAGGGGGTGGGGTGGGGGTGTTGGTGAGGTGGCCTAGATGAGGGTGTGGGGTACTATGGACAGGAGGGCAACAATGGTGGGGCGCTGGAGGGGGAGGGGTAGAGGCAGGGTGGTGGGGGGGTGCACAACTGATAGGGTGGGGTGGGGGTTGGTTGCACAAGAAGGGGTGGAGGGCAGTGGCGGTGGGGCGCAGGAGGGGGAGTGGCAGTGGTGGGGTGCACAACTGGCGGTGTAGGGGGGGGTGTTGGATGCACAGAAAGGGGGAAAGGGAAGCAGCAGGGGGCGTAGGGGAGGGGCGGGGGTACTTGAGATTGATGGCGGCGGTGCAGGTCATGGTGGAGGAGGCGGCGGTGTCGGTCCCCGTAGGTCGCAAGGAGGAGGATCGGAGGAGGGAGGAGGCGGCATCGGTCTCCAGAGAGAGAGAGAGAGAGAGAGAGGAAAATGGGGTGTTGGCGACAGAAATTCCAACGGAAGAAGTTCCGTCATCATTTCCGACAGATTCTTCTGATGAAGGGAAACTCGGCGACGTTCGACGGCATTTCCGATGTATTAACTTCCGTCGGAAATTCCAATGGATATTTTCAATGGAACTTATTTCGTCGGAATTTCAGACGGTATTACCAATGAAATATTTTTCGTCAGAAATATCCTTCGATAATGCTGTTTTTCTTTATAGTGATTGGTCATAACTAATTTTAGTTTGGAATAATATTTTTTGTGCATCTAATTAAAGATAATAATTATTTATGTGATTTTGATCATCTTGGATATGTGAATATTGGTTTACATAGAGTTTAATTTGGGGCAAAATTAATATATGAGGATCTTCTCACTTCTTTTTTCTAAATTATCTCATGTTTGTTAGAAAACGTACGTAAATCAGTTTAATTACCTGTGAGAATTGACGTATAATTATCTCCTATTTTGTTCTTGGGAAACGGAGAAGTTCATATTACCGCCCACTACCATCGAGGTAAAGCCAGACGAACATGTGCAAGGACCAGCAAAGCAAATGGTGTCGGGACAAAAAATTGGCGAGCGGGAGAGACCACCTAGAAGCAATGCATGATTCGGCATCACATGCATATATGAATATGGCACGAGGGCAAGGTCTTTGGTAAAAGATATCGGGCTCGTGTCCGGGACTGGTTTTAATGGTCATAACTTTTCTTACACTCATGGAGGACGCATGTCGTGGGCTGCTTCTTGTTTTAAGGGTTCAAGTGTGACACGCCTGCCTGCGTATAGTCTTACCCATGACAAATAGCCTTATAATTAGCTGACGCCATGGGTTGTCATTTTTCTTTAAAAAAAAAAGGAAGAAACGGCCGGGAGAAAGAAACAAGTATACGATCGAACATGTGATTCGCAGAAGCATCCGGTCACCCTCAAGTCGATGTGCCGGGCAAGCTTTTATCGAAGTAAAAAATGCTTAAAAACCGTAGGGGCGAATATTTTCGTTCCTCGGGAGATCTTCACCTCATGACATTGTCGGTGGATCTTATCATTACGGAGAAAAAAAATTCATACATTTTTAATGCATTTTGAATATCTTTTATTGATCAATATGTTATAGTTGGCATATAATGAAAAATAAAAAATATATGAAAAAAAATGCAACAAACTTTACTTCATCATTCATTGAACGGTAGGTACCGAACGGACTCTTTTATCGTGTGCAACAAATTATTATTCTTTTTTACCAAATCTTTAAGCATGTGGGCATGACTCATTCCATGATTCCATCCCAAGTCCTCGTAAACTCTCTCCTGCCTCCTCCCCGCCCCACATTACGTTCTTTTTTGACCTCTTCCAACTTTGTTGCAGCCGGTCCGGGGTTGGGTAGATGAGAGACATCATGGGGCGTCAATGCCAGATCCGACGATCCTGGCTTTGTCGACAGGGAGAGGTACCCGTCGTCGTGAGTCGGCACCCACTGCAAACGCCGACGCAGTTTAAAAAGGAGGGGGCCCCGAACCTTCCCACCCACCCGGCTTCTTGGTAGGCGCGGCTCTCAATATTGCAGAGTAAACTAAAGGATTGGTCCGTGTGCAAGAACCAGTACTGTTCCACGTACGCAGAGTCCCTTCCTCCACCACTTCGCCTTCTTGCTGCTGCTGCTCCTGCTTCTTCTGAACTTCCCCTTGATCCTTTTGTTAAGTCTCACAGCTCCATCGAAACTACAACGAAAGGAGTGCACTACACAACGAGGAGGAAGCAAATATAATTAAGAAGGCTATCTGCTAGAAGAATTAAGCTGCCTGGCTTGTGTGAGAGAGAGAGAGAGTTAGAATGTCCAAGTCTTACGTCGAGATCGATTTCTTCGAGATGGAGAGGCGAAAAAACGCAGCCTCCAAGCCCTCCTCTCCAGAATTCGCTCCCTCTTCTTTCCGAGGTTCGCATCACCATCTCTCTCTCTCTCTCTACAAGTATTTCTCGAGATTTACATGTTGTTTCTGAAATCTCCTGCAGGAATCCAGAACTTGGTGTCCAGGATCAATCCCCAGCTCCTAAAGACGGCCATGTCCGCCGGGAGGGCGTGGTCCTCGGATAACACCCCTGCATGGGCGCCGACGTCGTCGATCCCGCCTTCGCCGACGCGGACGGCGTTGACCTCGCCGCTTCCGGCCGTCTACAACCCGGTGTCCAGGTGCTCCTGCGTCTGTCCTACCGCAGACAGCACGGCTCCCCTGAGTATCATCTACAACGGCACCGTCACCGTCTTCGACGTTCCTCACGATAAGGTCTCCTTCTCCACGCTTGAAAAATTATTTATACATAGTTCTCTTTCTTTCGTAAAGTTCTAATTAAGCGAGAGAGATTGTTCGTGGGGTCTTGTGTTAACATCTTCTTCACTGTTTGATTACAGGCATTAGCTATCATGAGGATAGCGGAAATGGGGCTTCTCGAGAAACCGGCGGAGGACTCCGTGTTAGATGGCAACCAAGTCGCAGGAGGTCAGTTTTAGATCAAAATTATTCCTGAATATTAATAAAACTACTGCAATACAAACTAGTATATATATGTGCCCAAACTTAATAAAAAAAAAACTATCTCGTACTTGCATCTATAAATAATTGGAGATGATCCACCAAACCCTTAGCCCCCTCTTACTGTTAACCTTTGTCGATTCAAATGTTAAAACAGTAGACAAGAAAGCGTGGATTAAATTTATATATATTTAGGGGCCATCACCTAATAAATGTTCGTGCTGTTTGCTTTCTACTGCAGATCTGCCAATGGCCAGGAGGAAGTCGCTCCTGAGGTTCTTTGAGAAGCGCAAGGAGAGGTAAAAGCCCTAACTCTCTCCACGATCCCCTTCTGTCGTCATGTGGTCAGACCGGCAAGTCTTTGTAAAAAAAAATAAAGTGCCGTGTTCCCCCGTACGGTGTCCTGTTACTCCAACCTTGTCGTTGCATCCTGCAACTCAAACGCGGCGTTTACAGAAGAAAAGCCTCGTGTCGGCAGCTGGCAAGAGCGGCGCATTTAGCCAAAGAAAATAGTTTAATAACACCAGTTAATAACACATTAAAATAACACGCTAATTAAAATCAAATGTACCACAATCACATCATTTATGAGATTTTTTTATTTTTTTATTTTAATTATTGATGTGACACAGTTTTAATGGTGATATAATTTTAATATGTTATCAAATGGTGTTATAAAACTGTTTCTCTTTAACTAATTCAAGTTCCCTCCATCAAAGGGAAGGGACTTTCATGGGAATTTTCTACATGTCTAGAGACTATAATATAGTATGAGCCAAGCAGATGACGTCAAACACGTGAGGGGAGACCTGCCAGTCTTAGGGGGTTGTTATAAGAAGCAATGGACACCGGATTGGAGTGTGGGTACGTGGTGGAGCAGAGTAGTTCTATATAATAATGAAGTTTCGACTTGACCATGCAGGCTCGCGTCGGTGTCGCCATACAACACCAAGCTTCTTCCCTCTCCTCCCTGCTAATTTGCGACCGAGTCCAAGTTTGGCGGGCCGCGTGGGCATGCGGCTACGGGAAGCACGGCATTGTAGATAGTGGACTTGCATGAGTCCATCAACTCGGACCGGCCGGGACCCCCCTATCGTGGGGTTCTATTGACCACTGTTTTCTTCGCTTACCCAGAAGATTACTTGTCTGCATTAAATATTTGTATCAGCTGTTCTAGTTTTGACGTTACCATGCATCAAATTAGGAAAGATGTTTAACTATATATGCCACGTCTGTGTGGGTATTAAATGATACATGTATTGGAAAAGTCGATAATCATAACTCATTTACTATAAACTGAATTTAATGGGTTAAGATCCTGTTCTCAAAAGATCTTCTTCCTTCACCTGCCACTAATTCTCTCCATCATGTTCAAGTATAACTTCAACTACAGTGTTGATGATCTAAACACCACACGTATCGATATTTGAACTTGCCAAGACGCGGCAGGCGGGGATCAATTATAGAGAGCTCAGTCGAAGAATTGTTACCCAATTGAGAGAGAGAGAGAGAGAGAGAGAGCACTTTGTCTATGAATTTGAGCAAAACTTTTGAGACAGGATGCGCTACCATTGAGGTGCATGATATAAGTTGGACTCTTCCACATGAAACCCCTTGAAATCACGTAATAGATATGTGAGACCCTCCAACTAATTAATATGCATGGGGGCCGTAGAACCTTCTGCTATTCAAGCCAATTAATAATTGAGAATTTAAGTTAATAGCGTAGAGTTTAGTACATGCGTTCGTACCTTAATGAATACTAATGAACAGGCCGGGTCAATGACCCTGAAAATGTCATCTAAGGATATGAGATTTACCTCAACCACTGTCATCTTGAACCTCCCGACATCAATCATCCCATCCATCAAATTAGGTCTACTTGTCTAACGTAGCTGTAAGAAAATACATGAAAGCATGGTGGAAACTTGCCATTCCTCATGGAGTCCGGATCCTCTCGCAACGCGGGAGGACCGGACTCAGACAGTCACCTCTCGCGAGGTGACACGTGGCCGCCTCCTCCCGCCTTCCGTTCCTCCTCCCCACCTCCCGGTCACCCAGTTCCCCTCCCAACCTTCCCACCTTCTCTCCCGGTTCCCCCCCCCCCCCCCCCACACCCCCCACCCTTCCCATCTTCCCAGCCCAGTTACTCACCATTGGTTTTTTTTTTCTTTAATTTTAAATTTTTATTTAAAATCCGATTGTGAGAGATAAGATTTTTTATTTTATAGTTTTTTCTTAATATAAAACAAATATCATTAAAAATAATGTTAATGTCTGTCAGATTCGGGACTATAACACTCTAAAAAATTTTAATAGATGAAAATTATGATAATATGGTTATTAGATCTCATTATTATTATGAGATAGAAATAATTAATATCTGAAATTAATTGATACTAATAAATAATACTTTAGCACCGTATAGAGAGATGTGCGCTCCGACATAGCGACACCGAAAAACTGTAACGAAAATAAAATTCGAGAACACCATAATTTCTAAAAAAATATGATGACATCAGAAATATAAATATCCGGATTTTTTGACGTATCGATTTCGAAATTAAGTCGATGCAAGTATTTTCCAGACGATTTTTCACTCAGTGCAAAATAAACTCTAAAAATTAAACTAAAATCACCATAATCTATAAAACCATTACATTAGCCTATGGCTGCAATTTTAACACAAATGTATATCATTTAATGTGTTTTCAATAGGATCTTTAGGCAAGCTGATTTTTAAGTTATTTACGGTAACAATTTTAACCAATTGTTTATTTCCTTAGTTTTAAATTTTGATTCTAAAATTGAATTGTGAAAGATGTCAATTTTTATTTTATAGTTTTTTAAATTTAAAAACAAATATCATTAAAAATATAATATTGATGTCTATCCAGTTTGAAACTGTAACATCCTAAAAAATTTTAATAGTTGAAATTTTGAATAAAATGGTTATTAGACCTCATTATTATTATGAGATTGAAACAATTAATATCTAGGATTAATTGATATCACTAAACGTTATCTTAATGTCATACAAAAAGATGTGCGCTCCGACATACCGACACCGAAAAACTGTAACGAAAATAAAATTTGAGAACACCATAATTTCTAAAAAAATATGGTGACATCAGAAATATAAATATTCGGATTTGTTGACGTACAAATTTCGAAATTAAGTCGATGCAACTATTTTCTGGACGATTTTTCACTCAGTGCAAAATAACTCTAAAAATTAAACTAAAATCACCATAATCTATAAAACCATTACATTAGCCTATGGCTACAATTTTAACACAAATGTATATCATTTAAATGTGTTTTCAAAAGGATCTTTGGGCAAGCTGATTTTTAAGTTATTTACGGTAACCATTTTAACCAATTGTTTATTCCTTAGTTTTAAATTTTTATTCTAAAATTGGATTGTGAAAGATGTCATTTTTTATTTTATAGTTTTTTAAATTTAAAAACAAATATCATTAAAAATATAATATTTATGTATATCCAGTTCGAGACTGTAACGTCCTGAAAATGTTTAATAGTTGAAATTTTGAATAATATGGTTATTAGACCTCATATTATTATGAGATTGAAATAATTAATATCTAGGATTAATTGATATTACTAAACGTTATCTTAATGTCGTATAAAAAGATGTGCGCTCTGACATGGCGACACCGAAAAACTATAACGAAAATAAAATCTGAGAACACTAAGGTTGCATATTCAATTCAGGTGCACATGGTTGCATTCAGATGTCTATAGTTTCATTTAAGGTGGAAACATTTTGCATATAGGTGCATAATGTTGCATTCAGGTGCATAAGGTTGCATTAATGTGCTTATGGTTGCATTCAAGTGCTTATGGTTGCATTCAGGTGCTTATGGTTGCATTCAGGTGCATATGGTTGCATTCAGATGCTTATGGCTGCATTCATGTGCTTATGGTTGCATTCAGGTGCTTATGGTTGCATTCAGGTGCATGTGGTTGCATTCAGGTGCTTATGGTTGCATTCAGGTGCATATGGTTGCATTCAGGTGCTTATGGTTGCATTCAGGTGCATATGGTTGCATTCAGGTGCTTATGGTTGCATTCAGGTGCATATGGTTGCATTCAGGTGCTTATGGTTGCATTCAGGTGCATATGGTTGCATTCAGGTGCTTATGGTTGCATTCAGGTGCATATGGTTGCATTCAGGTGCTTATGGTTGTATTCAGGTGCATATGGTTGCATTCAGGTGCTTATGGTTGCATTCATGTGCATGTGGTTGTATTCATGTGCTTATGGTTGCATTCAGGTGCTTATGGTTGCATTTAGGTACATATGGTTGCATTCAAGTGCATATGGTTGCATTCAGGTGTTTATGGTTGCATTCAAGTGCTTATGGTTGCATTCAGGTGCATATGGTAGCATTCAGGTGCTTATGGTTGCATTCAGGTGCATATGGTTGTATTCAGGTGCTTATGGTTGCATTCAGGTGCATATGGTTGTATTCAGGTGCTTATGGTTGCATTCAGGTGCATATGGTTGCATTTAGGTCCTTATGGTTGCATTCAGGTGTATATGGTTGTATTCAGGTGCTTATGGTTGCATTCAGGTGCATGTGACCTAAATACAACCATAAGCACCTGAATGCAACCATATGCACCTGAATGCAACCATATGCATCTGAATACAACCATAAGCACCTGAATGCAACCATATACACCTGAATGCAACCATATGCATCTGAATACAACCATAAGCACCTGAATGCAACCATAAGCACTTGAATGCAACTACATGCACCTGAATGCAACCATATGCACCTGAATGCAACCATATGCACCTGAATGCAACCATAAGCACTTGAATGCAACCATAAGCACCTGAATGCAACCATATGCACCTGAATGCAACCATATGCACCTAAATGCAACCATAAGCACCTGAATACAACCATAAGTACCAGAATGCAACCATAAGCACTTGAATGCAACCACATGCACCTGAATGCAACCATAAGCACCTGAATGCAACAATATGCACCTGAATGCAACCATATGCACCTGAATGCAACCATAAGCACCTGAATGCAACCATAAGCACCTGAATGCAACCGTAAGTACTTGAATGCAACCATAAGCACCTGAATGCAACCATAAGCACATGAATGTAACTATAAGCACCTGAATATAACCATATGCACCTGAATGCAACCATAAGCACCTGAATGCAACCATAAACACCTGAATGCATCCATAAGCACATGAATGCAACCTTATGCACCTGAATGCAACATTATGCACCTATATGCAAAATGTTTCCACCTTAAATGAAACTATAGACACTTGAATGCAACCATGTGCACCTGAATTGAATATGCAACCTTAGTGTTCTCAGATTTTATTTTCGTTACAGTTTTTCGGTGTCGCCATGTCGGAGCGCACATCTTTTTGTACGACATTAAGATAACGTTTAGTAATATCAATTAATCCTAGATATTAATTATTTCAATCTCATAATAATAATGTGGTCTAATAACCATATTATTCAAAATTTCAACTTTTAAACATTTTCAGGACGTTACAGTCTCGAACTGGATAGACACCAATATTATTTTTTAATGATATTTGTTTTTAAATTTAAAAAACTATAAAATAAAAAATGACATCTTTCACAATCCAATTTTAGAATAAAAATTTAAAACTAAGGAAATAAACAATTGGTTAAAATGGTTACCGTAAATAACTTAAAAATCAGCTTGCCCAAAGATCCTATTGAAAACACATTTAAATGATATACATTTGTGTTAAAATTGTAGCCATAGTCTAATGTAATGGTTTTATAGATTATGATGATTTTAGTTTAATTTTTAGAGTTTATTTTGCACTGAGTGAAAAATCGTCCGGAAAATAGTTGCATCGACTTAATTTCGAAATCCGTACGTCAAAAAATCCAGATATTTATATTTCTGATGTCATCATATTTTTTTAGAAATTATGGTGTTCTCAAATTTTATTTTCGTTACAGTTTTTCGGTGTCGCTATGTCGGAGCGCACATCTCTATGTACGGCGCTAAGATATCGTTTATTAGTATCAATTAATTTCAGATATTAATTATTTCTATCTCATAATAATATGAGGTCTAATAACCATATTATCATAATTTTCATCATTAAAATTTTTTAGAGTGTTACAGTCCCGAATCTGACAGACATTAATATTATTTTTTAATGATATTTGTTTTATATTTAAGAAAAAAACTATAAAATAAAAAATCTTATCTCTCACAATCAGATTTTAAAATAAAAAAAAACCAAATGGTGAGTTACTGTTGTGCAATTACGCAACAGTAATTGGGCTGGGAAGATGGGACGGGTGTTTATGGTTGCATTCAAGTGCTTATGGTTGCATTCAGGTGCTTATGGTTGCATTCAGGTGCTTATGGTTGCATTCAGGTGCATATGGTTGCATTCATGTGCATATGGTTGCATTCAAGTGCTTATGGTTGCATTCAGGTGCATATGGTTGCATTCAGGTGCATGTAGTTACATTCAAGGTGCTTATTGCATTCAGGTGCTTAGGTTGCATTCAGATGCATATGGTTGCATTCAGGTGTATATGGTTACATTCAGGTGCTTATGGTTGTATTTCGGTCACATGCACCTGAATGCAACCATAAGCACCTGAATGCAACCATAAGCACCGAAATGCAACCATAAGGACCTGAATGCAACCATATGCACCTGAATGCAACCATAAGCACCTGAATACAACCATATGCACCTGAATGCCACCATAAGCACCTGAATGCAACCATATGCACCTGAATGCAACCATAAGCACCTGAATACTACCATATGCACCTGAAAGCAACCATAAGCACTTGAATGCAACCATAAACACCTAAATGCAACCATATGCACCTGAATGCAACCATATGTACCTAAATGCAACCATAAGCACCTGAATGCAACCATAAGCACATGAATGCAACCATAAGCACATGAATGCAACCACATGCACCTGAATGCAACCATAAGCACCTGAATGCAACCATATGCACCTGAATGCAACCATAAGCACCTGAAAGCAACCATATGCACCTGAATGCAACCATAAGCACCTGAATGCAACCATATGCACCTGAATGCAACCATAAGCACCTGAATGCAACCATATGCACCTGAAGGCAACCATAAGTACCTGAATGCAACCATATGCACCTGAATGCAACCATAAGCACCTGAATGCAACCACATGCACTTGAATGTAACCATAAGCACCTGAATGCAACCATAAGCACCTGAATGCAACCATAGCACCTGAATGCAACCATATGCACCTGAATGCAACCATAAGCACCTGAATGCAACCATAAGCACATGAATACAACCTTATGCACCTATATGCAAAATGTTTCCACCTTAAATGAAACTATAGACACCTGAATGGAACCATGTGCACCTGAATTGAATATGCAACCTTAGTGTTCTTAGATTTTATTTTCGTTACAGTTTTTCGGTGTCGCCATGTCGGAGCGCACATCTTTTTGTACGACATTAAGATAACGTTTAGTA
Organism: Colocasia esculenta; assembly: GCA_014218235.1. Taxonomy (NCBI): domain Eukaryota; kingdom Viridiplantae; phylum Streptophyta; class Magnoliopsida; order Alismatales; family Araceae; genus Colocasia; species Colocasia esculenta. The sequence continues at coordinate 66,027,258 of CM024753.1, read as the reverse complement.
ATATCAATTAATCCTAGATATTAATTATTTCAATCTCATAATAATAATGAGGTCTAATAACCATATTATTCAAAATTTCAACTATTAAACATTTTCAGGACGTTACAGTCTCGAACTGGATAGACATAAATATTATATTTTTTAATGATATTTATTTTTAAATTTAAAAAACTATAAAATAAAAAATGACATCTTTCACAATCCAATTTTAGAATAAAATTTAAAACTAAGGAATAAACAATTGGTTAAAATGGTTACCGTAAATAACTTAAAAATCAACTTGCCCAAAGATCCTATTGAAAACACATTTAAATGATATACATTTGTGTTAAAATTGTAGCCATAGGCTAATGTAATGGTTTTATATATTATGGTGATTTTAGTTTAATTTTTAGAGTTTATTTTGCACTGAGTGAAAATCGTCCGGAAAATAGTTGCATCGACTTATTTCGAATTTGTACGTCAACAATCTGTATATTTATATTTGTGATGTCCCATATTTTTTTTGAAATTATGGTGTTCTCAAATTTTATTTTCGTTACAGTTTTTCGGTGTCGGTATGTCGGAGCGCACATCTTTTTGTACGACATTAAGGTAACGTTTAGTAATATCAATTAATCCTAGATATTAATTGTTTCAATCTCATAATAATAATGAGGTCAATAACCATTTTTTTTCAAATTTCAACTATTAAAATTTTTAGGACGTTACAGTTTCAACTGGATAGACATCAATATTATATTTTTTAATGATATTTGTAACGACCCAAGGATCCGATACCCGGAACCCTCCAAGTACCCGGCCCTTGGATCGCCACCCCAGATCCGTAGACCCGGAAGGGTTAGAAATGACCTGGCGAAGTAAGCAAAGAAGACAAATGAACGTAACCCAACAATACACAGTACGAGTCCACACTCAAGTACATGTCTATCTGTCTGTCTCAAGTACAAGTACAGTAAACAAAAGGGAACACAGTACCCTTAAGGGGCATACCCCGAGGGAGAAGTACACAAACAGGGGAATAGCTGCTGAACGTGACGCCTCGAAACTAACACTCCGTCCGAGGGAAGTCCTGCCGGTGCTGCGAGCTCTCACCTGTGAAAGGGAAGGAGTGAGCTTCGCGAATGAAGCCCAGTAAGGAACCCAACCCCTCACCCGTTCGAACAGCGGAAATAAAGGAACAATGCAGCTAACTAGGCAGAGAACAAAAAGGCTAAAAGAGTAACTAACTACGCAAGCGGAAACAAAGCAATAATATAACTAAACAGATCTACCAACTAAGCAGGTAAAGTAACAGAGTAGCAACTGAGCGAGTACTGAAATAAATAAACAAAATACACTAGTCCCAAAGTGTCGTCAACACGGCACAACGACACACAGTCCCAACTCGGTAGAAGTACTCAGTGGACGCTACCAGCTGCACACGCAGACGGAAAACCCTCGTCTGGACAAGAACACTAGCCAAGACCAACCTCTACTAGTCGGTAGTCTGGTGCGCCCACTGGCGTCTTACCGCTCGACCACAAGTCCAGGTCTCCCCTCCCGTCGGAGTGAGACGCATGGACGAAACAAACCACAAGCCGTAGTCTGCCCCTGACTACGGTCCCACGCCTGTCCTCCCGGCACGGCTCCGGAACCATGTAAGGCGAGGCAGTGAGAACGGACTAGCTGGCCCGCACCGCGACACTCCAAACTCCGCGGGACCCGGACCAACTAAGAGAGCTCTACAAACGACTCGACGCCGCTGTCCAACACCGTTTTCCCCTTCGTCCGGAGAAACACTCGACGGACGCACTCGTGGCTCGGAGACCACCCTCAACGGGCCCACGAGGATGGGGGTCTCGGGGACGGTAACAACCCAAACGCGCACCGTGCGCTGGGACAGCCCTCAAGTGCCACAGCACCGGGCGAAGACTAGTAAGGCGCATTGCTAGGGAGTTAGCACAAGCGTCACGAGTACATACGAAGCACAGGCGGAAGCAACTAGAACACGACCATCGGTCAACTCGAACACCCACATGCACAAGCGGAGAGTCGCCGGCCCTCGGGACACCCCCGACAGGTGCCGGAAACCCCCGCACGACTACCCCCGGTTGACCAGTCAACATGCACTACCGACCTGATCGGAGCCGACCCGGGTGGGCCGACCACCACGTGGCTCGGAAGACAGCCACCAACCCCGGGTCGACCTGACGGCACGGCCGGAGCGACGACACACGAAAAACGGCGTAAAAACGGCGCGAAACGGAGCTCAAACGGTCCATAAAAGAGTCTGCCGGTGCACAGCACCGCAGGGGAGCCCCCAGCCAGCACCCGGCGCAGGTGGCAGGGCGCAGTGCGCCGCCCAGATCCCAGGCAGATCTGGGCGCGCTGGGCCCTGTCTTCTCCTTCCTCCCGATTCCTTCCCTGCAACGCAGGGAAGAGGGGGAAGGGAAGGGGGGGGGGGGGGCTGGTCGGCCGGCCAGCCAGCGCCGCGGCAGGAGGGTCGCCGGACGCGCAGCCGCCGCCGGCGGTCCTCCCCTCGCCGGAGACGACCGGTCCAGGGGAAACACGCAGAAGAGTGAGAAATAGGGGAAGAGAGAGAGAGAGAGAACGGCGCAGGGGGAGGGAGAGCCGATGCCGGAGAGGGAGAGGGATCCTTACCGCGACGGTAGGATCCGCCGGCGGCACGAACCTCGACGGAGCTCTCTCCCGCAGGCGACGGCGGCGCTCGACGGCACCATGCACGGCGTCCTCTGTGCATGGGCTCCCGGCGGCAGACGGCACGGCGACGCGGCGAGCGGGGGGAAAGCCTCCTCCGGCGAGCAAGACGGCGACGACGGGCGGTCTCCTCCGATGAGACTGCGCGCGAGAGAGAGAGAGAGGGAAAGAGAGAGAGAGAGAGGGAAAAAGAGAGAGAGAGAGATGCGTCTGGGAGGGAGAGGGAGAGCAGGGGGAGAAGAAGAGGAGGAAGAAGGGAGAGGGCGAACCCAGGGGAGGGGAGAGATCGTGTGAGGGAGGGGAGATAAAGGAGTCGGGGTGGGGGAGGGGTTGCTCTCCCCTTACCAGAAATGGCCCGAGGGCCCTTTTCTGGTGCTCCCATGCAAACGGCAAGGTGCCGTTGCATGGGCAGGGGTGGGGCGCTCCTCCCCCCTCCCTCCTGCGGTGGCAGATGCCACATCTCACCCACCAACAGCGGCGTCGAGTCGTTTGTAGAGCTCTCTTAGTTGGTCCGGGTCCCGCGGAGTTTGGAGTGTCGCGGTGCGGGCCAGCTAGTCCGTTCTCACTGCCTCGCCTTACATGGTTCCGGAGCCGTGCCGGGAGGACAGGCGTGGACCGTAGTCAGGCCAGACTACGGCTTGTGGTTTTGTTTCGTCCATGCGTCTCACTCCGACGGGAGGGGAGACCTGGACTTGTGGTCGAGCGTAAAGACCCAGTGGGCGCGCCTGACTACCGACTAGTAGAGGTTGGTCTTTGGCTAGTGTTCTTGTCCAGACGAGGGTTTTCCGTCTGCGTGTGCAGCCTGGTAGCGTCCACCGAGTACTTCTACCGAGTTGGGACTGTGTGTCGTTGTGCCGTGTTGACGACACTTGTGGACTTGTGTATTTTCCGTTTATTTATTTCAGTACTCGCTCAGTTGCTACTCTGTTACTTTACCTGCTTAGTTGGTAGATCTGTTTAGTTATATTATTACTTTTTTTCCTGCTTGCGTAGTTAGTTACTCTTTTAGCCTTTTGTTCTCCTGCCTAGTTAGCTGCATTGTTCCTTTATTTCCGCTGTTCGAACCGGTGAGGGGTTGGGTTCCTTACTGGGCTTCGTTCGCGAAGCTCACTCCTTCCCTTTCACAGGTGAGAGCTCGCAGCACCGGCAGGACTTCCCTCGGACGGAGTTTAGTTTCGAGGCGTCGCGTTCAACAACTATTCCCTTTTGTGTACTTCTCACCCTCGGGGTATGCCCCTTAAGGGTACTGTGTTCCCTTTTGTTTACTGTACTTGTACTTGAGACAGACAGATAGACATGTACTTGACGTGTGGACTCGTACTGTGTACTGTTGGGTTACGTTCATTTGTCTTCTTTGCTTACTTCGCCAGGTCATTTCTAACCCTTCCGGGTCTACGGATCCGTGGGTGGCGATCCAAGGGCCGGGTACTTGGAGGGTTCCGGGTATCGGATCCTTGGGTCGTTACAGTTGGTATCAGAGCAATCTTGGCGTGGTTAGTAAAGGACTCAAAAGACCGTGCCGGTCTCAAGGAAGAGTACGGGTGTGCTGCTGACCGTTCGACTTACCTTAGACGTACTGTTGTTCCAACTTTTTGGCAGGAGATGGCTCCGCGTAGGCAGAGAAGGCTTGATGACATTCCAGACCCACCTAGAGATCCCGAGCCGTCAGAGATGAGTTACTCAGAGTATTCACAGGACGAGGCGCAGCACCCTCGGGATGCAGGTAGACGACATCGCAGAGGTGACCCAATGACAAAGTTTCTCGACAGGATGTGGACTAGTTTTGCGAGGCACATGAGGCACGGAGGTGGTCATAGAGGTCAAGCAGACAGAGATCCAGATCTGGAGGATGCCGCTGCAGTGTTAGAGAGGTTTCTGAGGTTTCGCCCCCCACAGTTCTCCGGAGCAGCAGATCCAGACCGAGCTGAGAGTTGGGTGCACGAGATCGAGCGGACTTTCGAGACTATGGACTGCCGACCTGAGGACCGAGTTACCTTGGCAGTGTACCAGCTGTGTGGGTCAGCGCACGAGTGGTGGAGGGTGCAGGGGCAGACGCATTTTCCAGGCCAGACCTTGAGGCAGATTAGTTGGACCAGTTTGTGCCCCTCTTTCACGACGCGTACTTCCCAGCGCATGCGCAGCGTGAGAGGCGGGACCAGTTTTTCTCTCTCTCTCTCAGGGAAGCATGACCGTGACGGAGTACCACATGAGGTTCGTCTCCCTCATGAGGCACGTGCCGTCGATTGCTTCCAGTGAGCAGGTGCAGACTGAGAGGTTCATAGCAGGACTGAGATCGGAGCTGAGGCGAGCGGTTGACACACTTGTGCCAGACATTGTCAGATGCAGTTGCCAGAGCCGGAGCACTTGAGAGGACATTCAGCAGCAGGTGGCCAGATCAGAGAGTTTTGGCAGGCAGAGTCCGTACCTCCGCCCCAGTTGCAGTCTTCGTGCTCCGACTACCTCTGCGTCGGGTGCTGAGTCATCTGGGGTTGGATCGAGGTTTCGTAAGCTGTTTCGTTCTGGGAGTCATAGGCAGCAGAACAGATCAGGTGGACCTTTTCCGAGACAGTTTCCAGCAGAGGAGCAGTCAGTTCAGCAGGGCAGTCAGTCGAGTCGGCACACCGTCATCTGTTACGGGTGCGGCCAGCCGGGTCACTATGTGAGAGAGTGCCCAAGAGGAGCGGGACAACAGCAGCAGCAGCAGTCGGATCAGACGGCACAGTCTAGAGCGGTACCACAGCATAGGCCGCATCCACAGTTTCAGCAGCAGTAGTTCCAGCAGCCGCAGTTCCAGCAGCAGTTTCAGCAGCAGCAGGGTCAGCCACAGCGTCAGCAGCAGGGTCAGCGTGGTCGAGGTCGCGGTCGGGTGATGGCGCTCACTAGGGTAGAGGCAGAGGCCTCGAACCTAGTGGAAGGTACATTACCCATCTCTGGTAGGATTGCTCGTGTTTTAATTGATTCTGGTGCTACTCATTCTTTTATTTCCGAGGAGTTTTGTGAGTGCTTGGTAGAGTCGATTCCCGAGCAGTAGTGTGAGTTGCTCGTGGAGGTTCCTTCCGGTGACTTCATGCTTACCTCGAGTTGTTTGGAGTGTGTGCCCATTGAGGTTGAGGGGCACGTGTTGCCAGCCAAGTTGTTGTTTCTCTCCAGATCCGAGACTTCGACGCGATCTTGGGGATGGATTGGCTGGAGGCCTACTCTGCAGTGTTAGATTGCCGGAGGAAGACGGTGCAGTTCGGAGTACCTGGCGCGCCTTCCTTGTGTTTTAGAGGTATCCGATCTACACGTCGACCCTTCATTTCTGCTTGTAGAGCGAGGCGTTTGGTTCGTGGTGGTGCCGTGGCCTACCTTGCTTTAGTTTGTTTCTCTGAGACCGGTGGTGTTTCCGTTTCGGGTATACCGGTGGTTAGTGAGTTTTCAGATGTTTTTCCCGAGGAGTTGCCGGGTTTACCTCCCAAGCGGGAGGTGGATTTTGCGATTGAGTTGTTTCCTGGGACAATGCCGTTGTCCAAGGCACCTTACCGTATGGCCCCCGCTGAGCTGAGAGAGCTCAAGCGCCAGCTTCAGGAGTTACTTGAGTTGGGTTTCATTCATCCTAGCCAGTCGCCTTGGGGTGCGCCGGTGCTGTTCGTGCGGAAGAAGGATGGCATTTTGAGGCTATGCATAGACTACAGGGAGCTGAACAAGGTGACAGTGAAGAACAGGTATCCGCTGCCGAGGATAGACGACTTGTTTGACCAGTTGCAGTCAGCTAGAGTGTTTTCGAAGATTGATCTGAGGTCAGGTATTACCAGTTGAGGATCCGGGCAGAGGATGTCAGCAAGTCAGCTTTCAGGACCAGGTATGGCCACTACGAGTTCGTCGTGATGCCTTTTGGGCTCACGAACGCCCATAGCTTTCATGGAGTTGATGCACAGAGTCTTTCATCCGTACTTGGATAGTTTCGTGGTGTTGTGTTTGTGGACGACATCTTGATTTACTCAGCTTCAGAGGAGGAGCATGCTGGACACCTGAGGATCGTACTTCAGACGTTGAGGGATCACCAACTTTATGCCAAGTTCAGCAAGTGTGAGTTTTGGCTAAAGGAGGTGCATTTCCTCGGCACGTGATCTCAGGTGGCCGGTGTAGCAGTGGATCCAGCCAAGGTAGAGGCAGTTTTGAGTTGGCCACAGCCGAGTACAGTTCCAGAGATCCGTAGTTTCCTAGGGTTGGCAGGGTACTACCGTAGATTTATTCGGGATTTCTCAAAGATTGCAGCACCTTTGACGATGTTGACTAGGAAGGATGTCAGATTTCAGTGGACTGCAGATTGTGAGGCCAGCTTTCGGGAGCTAAAGCAGATATTGACTTCAGCACCAGTGTTAGTGTTACTGTCAGGCAGTGGAGGTTTCGTGCTGTACACCGATGCATCGAAGGCAGGCTTAGGAGCAATGTTGATGCAGCATGGCAATGTGGTGGCCTACGCGTCCAGGCAGCTGAAGAGGCATGAAGAGAACTACCCGACCCATGACTTGGAGTTAGCGGCAGTGGTGTTTGCTTTGAAGCTATGGAGGCACTATTTGTACGGCGAGAGGTTCGAGATCTTCACCGACCACCAGAGTCTCAGGTATGTGTTCACTCAGAGAGATTTGAACTTGAGGCAGCGCAGATGGATAGAGTACCTGAAGGACTACGACTTCACTCTTTCCTATCACCCGGGGAAGGCGAATGTCGTAGCGGACGCCTTGAGTAGGAGAGCCCATGTCAGTGCACTGATGGTCAGAGAGTGGAGGATGCTTGAGGATGTGGCTCAGAGTTCCTTTCAGGTACCCAAGAGTAGAGACAAGGCAGTGTTGGGCAGCTTGATAGTCAGACCGGCAGTGTACTTTGAGCTGATAGCAGCACAACAAGCAGACCCAGAGTTGGCAGAGATACTGCAGTCGCCAGAGGTTCAGCTAGATGACAGTTCAGAGGTCAGATACAGAGGCAGGTTGTACATACCCAGAGATGCAGAGTTGAGGCAGAGAGTGCTTCAGGAGGCACACAGATCGAGGTATGTTGTTCATCCTGGCTCCACCAAGATGTACCACTGCTTGAAGAAGCACTTCTGGTGGCCTGGAATGAAGAGGGAGATTGCAGAGTTCGTGTCCAGATGCATAGTTTGTCAGCAGGTTAAGGCAGAGCATCAGCGTCCAGGTGGCGAGCTTCAGCCGTTGCCCATTCCCGAGTGGAAGTGGGACGACATCGCCATGGACTTCGTGGTTGGATTGCCCCGTACACAGCAGAGACATGATGGCATTTGGGTAGTGGTGGACAGGTTGACGAAGACAGCACACTTTTTGCCAGTGAGGATGACATGGTCAGTTGACAGGTTAGCCAGATTATACATGGACAGGATTATACCGCTTCATGGAGTACTAGTTTCGATTGTGTCAGATAGAGATCCGAGATTCACTTTAGGGTTTTGGCAGAGTCTACAGAGAGCACTAGGCACCGAGCTGAGGATGAGTTCCGCTTATCACCCACAGACAGATGGCCAGTCGGAGAGGACGATACAGACTTTGGAGGACATGCTAAGGGCCTGTTGTTTAGAGTGGGGTGGATCTTGGGAGACGCACCTGCCGATGGTTGAGTTCGCCTACAACAACAGTTACCATTCCAGCATCTGCATGGCACCTTTTGAGGCACTATATGGCAGACCGTGTAGGACCCCATTACACTGGCACGAGGTTGGTGAGAGGCAGCTTTTGGGACCAGAGTTAGTTCAGCAGTGTGCAGATACAGTCAGGTTGATCAGGCAGAGGTTACAGACAGCACACAGAGCAGACAGAAGAGCAATGCAGACAGATGTAGGAGGCCACTTGAGTTCGCACCAGAAGATTTGTGTTCTTGAGGATCTCGCGACAAAGGGTGTGATGAGGTTCGGGAAGAGGGGGAAGCTCAGTCCCAGGTTTATAGGCCCCTTTCCCAACTTGAGCGGATCGGCGAGGTTGCCTATAGATTAGCGCTGCCGCCAGCACTGTCAGGAGTTCATAGTGTGTTCCATGTATCGATGTTGAGAAAGTACATGCCAGATCCGAGTCATGTGTTAGACTACTCAGAGTTAGAGGTTGCACCAGATCTGACAGTTCCAGAGTACCCAGTCAGGATAGTGGACAGAAAGGTCCAGCAGTTGAGGAGCAGGCAGATACCGATGGTCAAGATCGCTTGGGAGACCGTACGGACCATGAGGCGACTTGGAGAGGACGAGATGCGGGAGAGATTCCCCTACCTGTTCGAGTGAGTTCGTTCCTACCCCCTTCTTTGTACTTTCGGCTTTGTTTTTGTAATTTCGAGGGCGAAATTTTGTGTAAGGTGGGTGAGATGTGGCATCTGCCACCGCAGGAGGGAGGGGGGAGGAGCGCCCCGCCCCTGCCATGCAACGGCACCTTGCCGTTTGCATGGGAGCACCAGAAAAGGGCCCTCGGGCCATTTTTGGTAAGGGGAGAGCGACCCCTCCCCCACCCCGACTCCTTTATCTCCCCTCCCTCACACGATCTCTCCCCTCCCCTGGGTTCGCCCTCTCCCTTCTTCCTCCTCTTCTTCTCCCCCTGCCTCCCTCTCCCCTCTCACGCATCTCTCTCTCTCTCTTTTTCTCTTTTTCCTCTCTCTCTCTCTCTTTTCTCCCTCTCTCTCTCTCTCTCGCCTGCAGTCTCATCGGAGGAGACCGCGCCTCGTCGCCGCTTGCTCGCCGGAGGAGGCTTTCGCCCCCCTCGCCGCATCGCCGCGCCGTCTGCCGCCGGGAGCCCACGCACGGAGGACGCCGTGCGTGGTGCCGTCGAGCGCCGCCGTCGCCTGCGGGAGAGAGCTCCGTCGAGGTTTGTGCCGCCGGCGGATCCTACCGTCGCGGTAAGGATCCCTCTCCCTCTTCGGCGTGGGCTCTCCCTCCCCCTGCGCCGTTCTCTCTCTCTCTCTTCCCCTATTTCTCTCTCTTCTGCGTGTTTCCCCCGGACCGGTCGTCTCCGGCGAGGGGAGGACCGCCGGCGGCGGCTGCGCCGTCCGGCGACCCTCCTGCCTCCGGCGCTGGCTGGCCGGCCGACCAGCCCCCCCCCTTCCCTTCCCCCTCTCCTCCCTGCGTTGCAGGGAAGGAATCGGGAGGAAGGAGAAGACAGGCGCAGCGCGCCAGATCTGCCTGGGATCTGGGCGGCGCACTGCGCTCTGCCACCCGGCGCATTGCGCGGGTGCTGGCTGGGGGCTCCCCTGCGGTGCTGTGCGCCGGCAGACTCTTTTATGGACCGTTTGAGCTCCGTTTCGCGCCATTTTTGTGTGTCGTCGCTCCGGCCATGCCGTCGGGTCGACCCGGGGTTGGTGGCTGTCTTCCGAGCCACGTGGTGGTCGGGCCCACCCGGGTCGGCTTCGATAGGGCCGGTAGTGCATGTTGACCGGTCAACCGGGGGTAGTCGTGTGGGGTTTCCGGCACCCGTCGGGGGTGTCCCGAGGGCCGGCCGACTCTCCGCTTGTGCCATGTGGGTGTTGCGAGTTGACCGATGGTCGTGTTCTAGTTGCTTCCGCCTGTGCTTCGTACCGTACTCGTGACGCTTGTGCTGACTCCCTAGCACTGCGCCTTACTAGTCTTCGCCCGTCTTTGGCACTTGAGGGCTTGTCCCAGCGCCGGTGCGCGTTTGGGTGTTACTGTTCCCCGGGACCCCCATCCTCGTGGGCCCGTGAGGGTGGTCTCCGAGCCACGAGTGCGTCCGTCGAGTGTTTCTCCGAACGAAGGGGAAACGGTGTTGGACAGCGGCGTCGAGTCGTTTGTAGAGCTCTCTGTTGGTCCGGGTCCCGCGGAGTTTGGAGTGTCGCGGTGCGGGCCAGCTAGTCCGTTCTCACTGCCTCGCCTTACACGGTTCCGGAGCCGTGCCGGGAGGACAGGCGTGGGACCGTAGTCCGCCAGACTACGGCTTGTGGTTTTGTTTCGTCCATGCGTCTCACTCCGACGGGAGGGGAGGACCTGGGACTTGTGGTCGAGCGTAAAGACGCCAGTGGGCGCACCTGACTACCGACTAGTAGAGGTTGGTCTTTGCTAGTGTTCTTGTCCAGACGAGGGTTTTCCGTCTGCGTGTGCAGCCTGGTAGCGTCCACCGAGTACTTCTACCGAGTTGGGACTGTGTGTCGTTGTGCCGTGTTGACGACACTTGTGGACTTGTGTATTTTCCGTTTATTTATTTCAGTACTCGCTCAGTTGCTACTCTGTTATTTTACCTGCTTAGTTGGTAGATCTGTTTAGTTATATTATGCTTTGTTTCGCTTGCGTAGTTAGTTACTCTTTTAGCCTTTTGTTCTCCTGCCTAGTTAGCTGCATTGTTCCTTTATTTCCGCTGTTCGAACCGGTGAGGGTTGGGTTCCTTACTGGGCTTCGTTCGCGAAGCTCACTCCTTCCCTTTCACAGGTGAGAGCTCGCCGCAGCACCGGCAGGACTTCCCTCGGACGGAGTGTTAGTTTCGAGGCGTTGCGTTCAGCAGCTATTCCCCTGTTTGTGTACTTCTCACCCTCGGGGTATGCCCCTTAAGGGTACTGTGTTCCCTTTTGTTTACTGTACTTGTACTTGAGACAGACAGATAGACATGTATTGACGTGTGGACTCGTACTGTGTACTGTTGGGTTACGTTCATTTGTCTTCTTTGCTTACTTCGCCAGGTCATTTCTAACCCTTCCGGGTCTACGGATCGTGGGTGGCGATCCAAGGGCCGGGTACTTGGAGGGTTCCGGGTATCGGATCCTTGGGTCGTTACAAATTGGTTTTTAAATTTAAAAAAACTATAAAATAAAAAATGACATCTTTCACAATTCAAATTTAGAATTAAAATTTAAAACTAAGGAAATAAACAACAATGGTTAAAATGGTTACCGTAAATAACTTAAAAATCAGCTTGCTAAAGAATCTATGAAAACATATTTAAATGATATACATTTTGTTAAAATTGCAGCCATATGCTAATGTAATGGTTTTATAGATATGGTGATTTTAGTTAATTTTTAGAGTTTATTTTGCACTGAGTGAAAAATCGTCCGGAAAATACTTGCATCGACTAATTTCGAAATCATACGTAAAAAATCGGATATTATATTTCTGATGTCATCATATTGTTTTAGAAATTATGGTGTTCTCGAATTTTATTTTCGTTACAGTTTTTCGGTGTCGCTATGCGGAGCGCACATCTCTCTGTACGGCGCTAAAGTATCGTTTATTAGTATCAATTATTTCAGATATTAATTTTTCTATCTCATAATAATAATGAGATCTAATAACCATATTATTCATAATTTTCATCTATTAAAATTTTTTTAGAGTGTTATAGTCCCGAATCTGACAGACATTAATAGATTTTTAATGATATTGTTTTATATTTAAGAAAAAAACTATAAAATAAAAAATCTTATGTCTCACAATGGATTTTTAAAATAAAAATTTAAAATTAAAGAAAAAAAAAACCAAATGTGAGTAATTGGGCTGGGAAGATGGGAAGGGTGGGGGGGGGTGGGGGGGGGGGGAACCGGAGAGAAGGTGGGAAGGTTGGGAGGGGAATGGGGTGACGGGAGGTGGGGAGGAGGGACGGAAGGCGGGAGGAGGCAGCCAAGCGTCACCTCGCGAGAGGTGACTGTCTGAGTCGGTCCTCCCGCGTTGCGAGAGGATCCGGACTCTCTCATGATTATCTACGCTGAGACCAAGGTTGTAACGAAAAACTAATTAGCGTGAAGAACATATTCTTCAATTTTGTAGTGAATCTTCCATTCAGATTGATGGGACGTGAAACGCACATGTGCACTATTTTAGATGCATTATAAATGAGCATTCTAAGTAAATGAGCTTCTCTCCATGAACTCCACATACCAACGAAATCTCAACTCTACCATGTAGCACTAGGAAGAGAGAGAAAGAGAGACGAGATGGGATTCCAAAGGGGGAGAGAGAAAGAGGAGGTTGTATGATATCTATGAAGATCCTAGAGTGTAGTAGAAACAAAAATGAATGGTTTTTTAAAATCTCACCACGTTTGATGCAGAGAAACTCATCATTGAAGCAATTCATATGTCCGGCCTCTTTAGAGTCCACATAGGTGGGGCACAGGAGGGGTCCATAGTGTTGTCCCGTCCAATCAACTTCTTCTCAACTTCAGAGATAGAGAGAGAGAGAGAGAGAGAGAGAGAGGGGGAGAGAGAGAGGAGAGAGGAGAGAGAGGAGAGAGAGAGAGAGAAGGGGAGAGAGAGAGAGAGAGAGAGGAGAGAGAGAGAGAGAGGCGAGGAGACGAGAGAGAGAGAGAGAGAGAGAGAGGAGAGTAGTAGAAACAAAACTTGATGGTTTTAGAAAATCTCACCACGTCCAATGTAAACTCATCTTGGAAGCCATTAGATGTACGGTCTCTATTAGAGTCCACAGTCCACAAAGGCTGGAGGCATAGGGGTTCAATCCATGTTGTCTTCGTCTGATCAACCTTCTTCTTCATCTTCATCTTCATAGAGAAGAGAGAGAAATAGAGAGAGAGAGAGAGATGGGAGAGGAGGAAGGAGATAGAGATAGCGACCCCAGGATTCCTTGATCAGCTTACGATTACTCCAATTGACCATTATACATAATAGATGAACTACACTATAAGAAAAAGTGAGATTTTCCATGAATCATTTTCGTCGGAAATTCATCTACAAAATTCTAGACTAAAATGGTCCGTTAGAAATATGGCATTGAAAATTTTCAAAAGAAACATTTCTCGTCAGTTAGTCCATCAGAATTTTTGACGAATAATTTATGTTGGTACTTACTGATGGTTTATCCATCGAAAAAATCATTGAAATCTTCAACGGATATAAATTTGATGGTATAAATCATCAAAATTTCGTTGAAATTTACCGACGGTTCTATCCGTCGAAAATTATTTATGGAATTTTCGACAGATAAAACCTTCGACAAATTGTCAACAACATTTACCGACAAGTGAAACTGTTGGTTAATCTGTCAAAAATGTTCTTTTATTTTTTTAATTTGTAATTTGTTAAAATATTTTAACCCTTGTTAAAAATCAGGGCTGGTCGTGATGATCAGATTTTCCCCATATAATTTAAATAAATTAAATATCTATTTTGGTGATTAACAAAACTAAGACAATGTGCATTTCTAACATATTTTCTATGAGATTTGAGCACAGGAAATCTAACAAAGAAATACAAGCTAAACTGGTAAGTATTCTTCATACCAGCATTTACTGTCCAAAGCATATAATTTTCTAAGTACACATCGACTCTCTAGTTGTTATAACGATTTCCTTAGAATCATAATGATTTCCTCATTCACATAGATTTTGGTTCTATAACGATTTCGTAAGTCATTGTTATTCTATTGCAGTCTATCTCATAACGATTCGCTAAGAGATCGTAACGATTTGCCTCTCATAACGATTCGCTAAGAGATCGCAATGATTTACCTCTCATAACGATTCGCTAAGAGATCACAACGATTTGCCTCTCATAACGATTCGCTAAGAGATCGCAATGATTTGCCTCTCATAACGATTCGCTAAGAGATCACAACGATTTGCCTCTCATAACGATTCGCTAAGAGATCGCAATGATTTGCCTCTCATAATGATTCACTAAGAGATCACATCGACTTGGTTCATAACGATTTGGTCTTCGCATCAATTGATAAGTGAGAAAAACAATTTTCCTCACAACGATTTGGTCATCGCATCAATTTGATAAGTGCAAACAACGATTTTCTCTCGCAACGATTTCGGTTTCACAACGACTTGTTAAGTTTCATAACGATTCATTAAGTTACACAGCGACTTGGTCGCAGTAATGATTCGATACATTAAACAACGATTTGATTATAACGACTCGTCTGTAACGATTTGCTGATAGTATCATAACGATTTGTCTCTACAACGATTTGGTTATTAATGCATAACGATTTGTGTGTACATCAATTTGCTTATGAATGTATAACGATTCACATGAATATCGACTCATCAACACAACGATTTCATAAGTCATAATCATATCGATTTCATGATGTATAACGACTTGATATTCAAACCTATTCTCAGATACTTTGAAAAGTCAAAGTCTTCCCTCGCTTTTCTCTCACATCCATGCATTTATTATGACTGATCATATCACTGCACTGCATGCAAACAATATCTTCTATTTCCATGCTTATATGTAAACATCCTTTTATAAGAATAGAATGGAACTTTCTTTTTGATATAAAATCAATCTAACATTGACTGTCAACAAGAGACAGCCTAGCTGTCTATTGTTTTAGCATTTAATGTGTGCAGGTCCTGACAGCGCACCTCAATACAGCGTTGGACAATATGGAAGATAACGGATATCAGAGAAGATCCTTTCTCTTGTTGTGTGCATGGAAAGCTAAAGACTGCTGAATAAGAAGCTCTACAGTGACATGCAGTCTAACGTAAACAAAAGCTCAGAGACAATGGACACTTCAACGTTCAATTTTCAAATGGAAGATATATATAGAAGACTGAAGCTCCAGAAGCAGATACAACATCAACGACAATCTTTTACAAGCTTTTCTGCGAGCATCTGAAAGAGCGAAGCCTCACCTCCTTTGATTGTTTAGCTCTTAGCTCTCTGCATTCATTGTGTTAGTCTTGAGAGCTTCTGTAAACTAAGAGTGTTCCTCATTGTAGAACTTTCCCTCTCAGTCATTGCTTCAGATCAAGCGTTGGTCCTTAAGCTTGATCTAGGGGCGTATCATCTCTTGAATACATTCTTGTGTTCTTTCCCTTCGTGTTGAAGGAAGACCTGGTGGTTCCCAGAGTGTTTGTTTCCCTTCGTGTAGAAGGAAGACCTGGTGGGATCCAGGGTGTTGTAATTCCTCTTCGGGTTGTGAAGAGAAGATCAGCTGCGGCTGGGTGTGTAAGTGTCCTAGGGGGGACTGTACCCTTGGGTAGTGAAATCCTGAGTTGTTGCTCAGGGACTGGACGTAGAACTCCTGTGGAGAGGAGGTCTGAACCAGAATAAATTTCGTGTGTCGTGTGTTTGATTGTCTTGTGTTTGCTATTCGCTTTATACTAACATTAACAGTTATCGAAGTGTGTTGTGTGAGTGTTTTTCTGAACAAGTTTAAAGTGATCAAAATTTTAAGAATCTCATTCACCCCCCCCTCTGGGCTTGCTAGCTGGGCAACAAGTGGTATCAAAGTTAGTCTCTTCGACAAAGAAGAAGATCCAACGATCTGAAGAGAAAAGATCAAATGGCAGCCCAAAGTCACTTCGAAGGTCAGTCAGTAAATTGGCCACCACTATTCGATGGTGAAGATTATACATACTGGAAAATAAGGATGGAGTACTTCCTACAAGGATTCGATTTTCAAATATGGTCCATAGTAGATGAAGGCGATTTAGTTGTTCTAAACAATAGAGACAACTGGATAGAAGATGATAAAAAGAAGATTTCTCTCAACTGCAAAGCTAAGAGCATATTATGTTGTGCCCTTAGTAAGAAGGAATTTAACAGAATTTCCGCCTGCAAATCCACCATGGCAATATGGGAAAAGCCGAGGATTACCTATGATGGCATAGATAAAGTAAAAGAAACCAGAATAGACATTTTGGTGACTCAGTATGAAAGGTTTCAGATGCAGCCAGGAGAGTCAATAACCCAAATGTTTAGCAGATTTACAGACATCACAAATGGGTTAGTTAGTCTTGGAAAGACCTATGAAATGGGAGACATGGTAAGGAACATTCTGAGATCTCTGCCATCTTCTTGGACTCCCAAGGTAACAGCTATAGAAGAAGCCAATGACTTGAAAAGGATGTCATTAGAGAAACTCATTGGGTCCCTCATGGCCCATGAGATAAACATGGAAAGATTGGGAGAATCATCAAGTAGAAAGAAGCACACTAATGCCCTCAAAGCAGCAGAAGATAGCTCTGAGGAAGAATTTGAGAACGAAGACAGTAAAACAGTGAAGATGAAGAAGCATTGTTATCAAGAAGACTACAACGCATCTTAGCCAAGAAGAAAAAATATCAATTTGGAAGACGTTACTTCAAAAAGGGTAAAGATTTCAAGAAAACTGAAGCAAAGGACATCAAGAAAGGTGAGCCAATTTTCTATGAATGTAAAAAGCCTGGACATATCAAGGCAGAGTGTCTAAAGCTCAAGAAATCTGAATTCAGAAAGAAGGACAGTTCAAGAAAACCGAGAAGATTCAAGAAGAAAGCCATGGCAGCAGCTTGGGACAATAGCAGTGACTCCAACAGCCAGTCAAGCTCAAGCAATGAAGAAGAAGAAAAAGCTAACTTGGCTTTCATGGCCAACACAGAAGACAAGGTAACATCTGACTCATCCTTCTCTTCTTATAATGATACTGTTTCAGATAACTTAGAAGAAGCATTTAATGAACTATACTGTAAATATAGAGAAGTATGTAAATCACTAAGAACCAGTAAGAAAAATCTCGCATGCCTAGAAAATACTAAGTCAAATTAAAATCTGAAAATGAGCAAATGGAAAAACAAATTAATAAACTAAAAAGGAGAGAAACGAATTACTATGCGACGACTTGAAAAATAAAAATGAACAATTAGCAAATTTGGAAAATCAAGAAACTATAAATAATTTAAAACAAGAAGTCAACACATTAACCACAGAAAATGAAAAATTATCAAGCACACTATAAAAAATACTAATGGCAAAACAACATTAATATTGAAAGGTGCTAGACGGTCAGGTAAAAAGAAACATGGATTAGGTTATACTCCCCCCGATAATGAAGAAACTAAAGTTTATCCTAAAATATATCCTACACCTAAATTTGTACTTGACGAAGACACAACATACAAGGTAAACTTCAAATACATTCCGACTGAAAAGGCAACTAAGATATCTTGCTGTAGTCATTGCAACAAGTTAGGACATATTAAAGTATCGTGTCCAACTAAACATAAAATATGGATAATTAAAAGAAACATTGATGACACTAACCAACCAAGACCCAAAAGAACTTGGGTACTGATGGCCCATAAATACATCGTTAAACA
Organism: Colocasia esculenta; assembly: GCA_014218235.1. NCBI lineage: Eukaryota > Viridiplantae > Streptophyta > Magnoliopsida > Alismatales > Araceae > Colocasia > Colocasia esculenta. The sequence continues at coordinate 66,009,532 of CM024753.1, read as the reverse complement.
CGTGGCTAACAATCTTAAAATTTTCGGCTAGCACAAAATATTTTAACAATAGTTAAGTGGGGAGACCGAGTCGAATCCACGGGGAAAAAGATTTTAGAAATGAAAAATTGGATTTTTTATTAGGAAAATAATGTGTTGATATTAAAACTAAGTGCACAAAATAAATCTAAACTAAAGAGGGTGGTTGAGAGAGAGATAAAAAGTAGAGTAGAGAGAGATGCAAGAGAAAACAATCATTTAACAACACTTACCGAATCCAAATTTAAAAACAACTATAAAGGAACATAATATAGAGCAGGAGAGAGTAGAGAGAAGGTGGGAGAAATAATTAATAAATCACAACTAACATTATCTAAATAAACATAACTGTTTAACATAATACAGAAATAAATTAAACTAATCTACAGAGATAGAATGAGAGAGAGAAGAAATAAAGAGGGAAAAGGAGAGAGAACGGGAGAGGAGATAGACGAGTAGAGAGAGAGAGAGGCAAAAGAGAGAACAAGAGAGATGAGAGAGGAGGGCGAGAGAGAGAGAGAGAACGAGAGAGAGAGATGAGAGAGAGGGGTGTAAGGAAACGATCGGGGCGCAGCGGAAACGCGAATCCACAGATAGATATCGTTGCCGGCGGTCGGATCGAACACAAAACGGTAAACCTCGCACAGGCAGATCTCATCTTTACCTTTGCGGGGTTGCGTAACTCCCGTATCCGGGGAGGAGGTGGCGCAGGAGGCACCGGTGCTTCAAGCCGTTCAAGTGTCCGGCCTCTAGACGTATCCACGCGAGCTCCGGACGCAGACGGGATCTCCTCGTTCTCCACGCGTCTCCCGGATCTCAGCTCCACCATGTGCTGGAGAGAGGAGAGAGAGGGTGGGGGGCACCCTGGGAGAGAGAGAGGAGGGGGGCGGCCAGGGTTAAGCCTGGAGCTTGGCCCAGGGTTTAACTCTCAGCGTATATTTATAGACACCGCGGTTTTTCACAAAAACCCAGTGATTGTCTATAAGAAACACCTTGCCAAATCTGCTCGGAACTCTTATGCGTGTGACCCTCTAGGCCCAACTGCTAGTCCAGTTTTCAGCCCATTAAGCTCAATAACTCTTTATTGACTTATGGTAATTAATTAACATCTCACATTAAAATACACAATCAATTATCATCTCACGATAATTGACCGGGCTTCCAATCAAGTTGGGTGCCAAGCAACACCACTTGATCCTGGAAAGCATGGGGTTCAGCAACCCATTCAAGGAACCTTTTGTATCATTAGTTACCACGTGACTATAATCCTTCGCTCGTACAATGCTCTCGAGTGCACTTAGGGTATGGTCAACTGTCAAACCCTAATGTGTGTACTCACTTGGTTTAGATGCCGCATAACAATATCAGAAAACTCCTTTTCTGATAAGTAGTCTTGCCCTAGCTAGGGAGTATCAGGCATCCTTCCGTAGAGCATTCACTCTCCTATTACCGAGAGCAAGCGATCCCATATTGACCACACAATCACCTTCGAAGGTATTCCGCTAGATCCGAACACTTAACTGATTAAGACCTCATGGCTAGAGATCTATACGTCAAGGTCAAAACCCAGAAGTCCACCAACAAGGTGTCCTTGGTGTCTCAGGTCTAAGGACCAATCACGCCACTGTGACAATGAATCTAGCTGGTTGACAGTAAGGTAATATTACCATCCAGCGATTCATAACGGATCAATTCAGTGAACTCATTCTCCAATGAGCACCTACAGATTCACCTTAGTGTCTCCACACAAGTGACTATGAGACCAGCCACCCTCATCATATGAGCAGGTGCAACCTGTACTAGCCTAACCGGATATCCGATGTCCTTCTCGGATATCCTCCGACTAGGAACAATTAAGAATATACGTTTAAAGGATATCAATCTCATTGTTATGATCTCATCATAATTAATATCTTTGCGCATATTCATGGACTTCATAATGAAACGATAAACGAATTACACATAACGAATATAAAAGCCTTATTATTATTTTCAAAGAACAAGATTGTACAAGTTATGATTGGCTTGAGGACACCCATAACTAACAATCTCCCACTTGGACTAAAGCCAATCACCTTTATGTCTTAAACCCATAGACTCTAGGTGGCGCTCAAACACAATTTGAGTTAAAGGCTTCGTTAGTGGATCTGCAATGTTGTTGACTGAAGGAACTCTTTACCCAGTACATCTCCTCTAGTGATTATCTCCCTGATCAGGTGAAATCGCCTCAGAATGTGCTTCGACTTCTGATGAGACCGCGGCTCTTTCGCTTGCGCAATGGCCCCATTGTTGTCACACAGCAATGGGATTGGATCAGAGTCACCTGGCACCACACCAAGGTCGGTGATGAACTTCTTCATCCACACTGCCTCCTTGGCGGCTTCAGCTGCAGCAATGTACTCAGCTTCTGTCGTCGAGTCTGCAGTGGTTTCTTGCTTGGAACTCTTCCAGCTCACTGCATCCCCGTTCAAAGAGAACACAAACCCAGATGTAGACTTGCTATCATCTGGATCTGACTGGAAACTCGAGTCAGTGTATGCCCGATGTTTCAAGTCCCCTCCTCCATAAACCAGAAATATATCCTTAGTCCTTCTCAAGTACTTAAGGATACATTTCACTGCCATCCAGTGTGTTTCACCTGGATTTGTTTGATATCTGCTCGTAACACTTAGAGCAAATGCCACATCAGGCCTTGTACATAGCATGGCATACATGATAGACCCTATAGCCGAAGCATAGGGGACTCTATCCATGGCTGCCCTCTCTTCAGGAGTCTTAGGAGACTACTCCTTAGAGAGATTAATCCCATGTCTCATTGGTATGAGACCTCTCTTGGAATTTTCCATGCCAAACCTTTTGACAATGGTATCTATGTACATGGATTGGGTCAAGCCAAGCATCCTCTTAGATCTATCTCTATAGATACGTATTCCTAATACGTAGGATGCTTCTCCCAAATCCTTCATAGAGAAGTTCTTTGATAACCAAACCTTTACTGATGATAACATCCCTACATCATTCCCAATGAGTAAGATGTCATCAATGTAAAGTACGAGAAAAGTGATAGCACTCCCACTGATTTTCTTATACACATATGGTTCATCTTCATTCTTAATGAAGTCATAAGATTTGATAGCCTCATCAAACCTTATGTTCCAACTACGAGAAGCTTGCTTCAATCCATATATGGATCTTTGAAGCTTGCATACTTTGTCTGGACACTCTTTGGATGTAAAACCCTCAGGTTGTATCATATACACTTCCTCCTCAATGTTACCATTAAGGAAAGCGGTTTTACATCCATCTGCCAGATCTCGTAATCAAAGTATGCAGCAATGGCAAGAAGAATTCTGATCGACTTTATCATGGCAACTGGTGAGAAAGTTTCGTCATAGTCAATTCCTTGCCTTTGACGATACCCCTTTGCCGCCAACCTTGCCTTATAAGTGTTGATCTGTCCATCTGCACCGATCTTTCTCTTAAAGATCCACTTGCACCCAATAGGTACAATACCTTCGGGCAAGTCTACCAAGTTCCAAACTTGGTTGGTGTACATGGACTGCATCTCAGAATTCATGGCATCTCGGCATTTCCCTGACTGAGGACAATCAACAGCCTCTTGGTAGGTCTTTGGATCATCATCCTCATCATAAGACATGCCTTCACTAATATGTCTAACATATCTTTCAGGCTGTCTAGGTACTCTACCAGACCTACGCTGAATGTGTGTATATTCCTGAACAGGTTCCGGAACCGATGTTTCACCTGGTGGACTTTGCACAGTCTGTGGATCTAGAACCTCTTCTAGGTCTACCTTACTCCCACTGTCCTCTTGGGTAAGGTACTCCTCTTCCAAGAAGACAGCTCTCCTGGCAACAAACACTCTTTGTTCACCAGGATGGTAAAAGTAGTACCCAAATGTTTCTTTTGGGTATCCAACAAACCTGCACTTATCAGTTCTGGAGTCCAGTTTATCTGGGTCGTGTTTTTCACATGGGCAGGACAGCCCCAGATTTTAACATGTTTAAAATCAGGCTTTCTACCCTTCCATATCTCATATGGAGTAGAAGACACAGATTTACTGGGAACCCTATTCAGCAGATATGCCGCTGACTTTAGCGCATATCCCCATAGGGAAACTGGTAACTGCGAACGGCTCATCATGGATCGTACCATGTCCACAAGGTGCGATTCCTCCTTTCCGATACACCATCATCTCTGGTGTATAGGGAGGAGTCCATTGAGAAAGGATACCATATCCTTTAAGAATTGTGTGAACTCTGTACTCAAGTATTCACCTCCTCAGTCTGACCGTAGGATTTTAATACTTTTTCCAGTTTGTTTCCAACTTCATTCTTAAATTCTTGTAATTTCCCAAAGGCTTCAGATTTGTACTTCATTAAGTAAACAAATCCGAACCTTGAGTAGTCATCCGTGAATGTAATGAAGTATGAGTAGCCACCCTTGGCTTGGGTAGACATTGGACCACATACATCCGAATGTATTAGTTCCAATATGTCCTTGGCACTATCTCCATGTCCATTAAATGGAGATTTGGTCAACTTACCCATTAAGCAGGATTCGCAAGTTGCATATGATTCATAATCAAATGGATCCAAGTATCCATTCTTATGCAACTTTTGAGGCCTATTCTCGCCAATGTGACCAAGCCTACAATGCCATAAGTAGGCAGTGTTCACACTATTCTTACTTCTCTTAGGAGAAACATCAACATGGAGATTTTCATAAGAGACATCAAGCAGATACAAACCATTCACCAAACTTGCTAAAGCAACTAGTTTATTTCTCAAATAAACTGAACAACTATTGTTCTCAATGGTAAACATGTATCCAATTCTGTCTAAACAAGAAACAGAAATAATGTTCTTAATGATACTAGGCACATAGTAGCAATCATCTAATAAAAGAAAATCTCCAAAAGGTAACTTGAGCTTCACTGTCCCCACAGTGTGTGCACCAACACTTGTGCCGTTTCCAAGCCTCAAGTTCACCTCGCCCTTGCTCAGCTTCCTTCTACTTGTCAACATCTGCACATCATTGCAGACATGAGAAGCACATCTAGTGTCTAAAACCCAAGATGTAGAATCTCTAACAGACAAGTGAAGATCTATCATATAGATACCTGAAGCTTTACCAAGCTTCTGCTTCTCCTGAGCCTTCATTGCAAGGTAGTCCTTGCAATTTCTTTTCCAGTGCCCCTTTTTCTTGCAGTGGAAGCACTCGCCCTTTTCTTCTCCTTTGCTTATGTCCTTCTTTTGTTTCTGCTTAGACTGCTTCTTTGCATTGCCTTTCTTAATGGCTTGCCCTGCTCTCCTCTTCTTGTTGGACTTTCCAACCATGAGAACAGTGGGCTTTTCCTTCTTAAGGTTGCCCTCAGCAGTCTTCAGCATGTTTAGCATCTCAACTAAACTCACCTTCTAGGACATAGGCAATGCGCTCAGACTTGAGGACAATCTTCAGGTTCTTGAGTCATTCCGAGTAGTTCGGGCCTGTCAATCTTTTGGCATCCAGTATGCCACGGAGTGGGTTACCTGACGACATTTTTTCCTATAAAGGAAATGTAAACACAATTAGCAGATGTTCATAATAATAATAATTAAATCTAGATTAGGACTTTAATCAAGATTAGCTCCCACTATTTTTCGGCAGACTGTATAACCCTCAGATATACAGAATGGGAGACACCGACGGTCTCCTAGTGGGGATCGGAATCTCACATACTCATAGCATGATCTTGTGGATAGCACAACAAACCATACTATGATCTGAAAGCGGTCAACCCTTGACACTTGCAACTCTTGCAATATCCGATCTTATTTTGGCCCCTGAATTTTAATGACCTTGTGGATAGCACAACAAGTCATTAAATCCAGTCTAAGCAGTACCATCATTACGTAACGAGCATAGATTTGGATGTAGCCCTTGTGGATAGCACAACAAAGCTACACCGGTCCTCTATCCCGTTTAAGACATCACTATGCCATAGTTTTAGTCTGTCATCAGATTTGGCAAGCCTTATGGATAGCACAACAAACTTGCCCGATCTAATGGCAATCCTAAAACTATAATGATGGAGGGCCACGTAATTCATTCTCAATGATTACGTTACGGCTTAAAATTTAAACGAGGAGGGATTTTGATATATTTTATCTTGGTCTCTATATCTGTGTGCTATTGATATATAAAATTTAGAATATCATATATTTAATTATATATACCATAGCACATTCCACACATATCATATACATGAAGAAATATGATGGATGATCATGGACTTTAACCTAGAGTGGCATTACTAGAACCAGTTGGTAATCCACAAACACGGTGAATAAATGGCAGACCCACATCGAATGCATTTGCTTGATGTAACTCTATCTCCATGAAGGTCCTGCATGGTACTCTCCTCCATCTCCGCCAATCCGCTTCTTACAATTACAAGTAATATTTAAATTGGGCACACAGGCCCATAAATGTACATCAGATAATAATAAGAAACCTTGAACAAGTCAAAGGGAGTACATAATAAGAGGGAGATAGAATGTACAACCCGGATTCAATGGAGGGAGAGAGGGAGGTACGCAGTCCTCATAAATTACATCATTTGCCATTTAACCATAACAATCATCACATGATATCTAAGTCCATGACCATCCATCCACACACATCACATGCATCAACAAGCAATTATCACATAATTACTTTTGAAATATATTTTTATTTCAAAAATATAATAATTATATTTTGAAAACCATTTAACTAAACAATTTAGCTAACATGGATAACATCTAAACAACTTTAGATAAATGCCATTCACCGTTACTGCATGAATCCGCCAAAATTACAGTTAATTAATTTCACAAGAATCACATTCTTAATTAATTAACATGCTTTAATTAGATGGTAGGAAATAACTAAAACAATTTTAGATTTTCCTTAAACTAATTAAGCAATGGGTCAAACATATGAAAAATAATTTACAGAGAGTTAAAACATTTTTAAAACTCTTAAAAACAATTTTTCATAATTTTTTGGGATTTTAAAACATTTTTTTTTCTGATTTTTAAACAATTTAAAACCTTTTAAAAATGGGAAAAAGGGGGGAAGGGGGGGCGGACCGGATCCGGATCCGGTGCGGGCCGGATCCAGCCGCCCGGGACCCGCGGGGGTCCGCCCGCGACTTACCCGCGGGCGGACCCGCGCGCGGCTCGCGGGGGACCCGCGCGGGGTCACCCCCGCCGCCCGATAGGGCCCGCGGCGGCTGGGAAACCCTAGCCGCCACCCCCCCACCGGCGCAGCGCCGGTGGGGCGCGGCCCTGCCGCCCTCCGCCCCGCCTCCGGCAGCCGCGAACGATGCCGGCGGTGCCGGAAGCCGCCGCCCTCCGCCCCTACCAACCCAGAAAACCCCGAAAAACCCCAAAAATGCAGAAAACGCCCCTTTCTTGGACTGTCCAAGAAGCATGGCGGCGGCATATTGCAAGGGGTCGTGTCGCCTCTACAGAGGGCCAAACAACGCCACAAGAGGTTCTTCGGGAAGCCCTTGGTACCAGGAATGATTTCCTTGTACCAAACACAAAGTGCACATCTCATGTGCGACCCAAGAGCGAAGTAAAATTGGCGATTCAAGCATAATGCGAACTGACGAAAAACGCATGAAATGACGATCATACGACGCCGATACCGACCGGGCCAGCAACCTGGCTCTGATACCACTGTAAGGAAACGATCGGGGCGCAGCGGAAACGCGAATCCCACAGATAGATATCATTGCCGACGGTCGGATCGAACACAAAACGGTAAACCTCGCACAGGCAGATCTCATCTTTACCATTGCGGGGTTGCGTAACTCCCGTATCCGGGGAGGAGGTGGCGCAGGAGGCACCGGTGCTTCAAGCCGTTCAAGTGTCCGGCCTCTAGACGTATCCACGCGAGCTCCGGACGTAGACGGGATCTCCTCGTTCTCCACGCGTCTCCCGGATCTCAGCTCCACCATGTGCTGGAGAGAGGAAAGAGAGGGTGGGGGGCACCCTGGGAGAGAGAGAGGAGGGGGGCGGCCAGGGTAAGCTTGGAGCTTGGCCCAGGGTTTAACTCTCAACGTATATTTATAGACACCGTGGTTTTTCACAAAAACCCAGTGATTGTCTATAAAGAACACCTTGCCCAATCTGCTCGGAACTCTTATGCGTGTGACCCTCTAGGCCCAACTGCTAGTTTAGTTTTCAGCCCATTAAGCTCAATAACTCTTTATTGACTTATGGTAATTAATTAACATCTCATATTAATTAATTACACAATCAATTATCGTCTCACGATAATTGACCGGGCTTCCAATCAAGTTGGGTGCCAAGCAACACCACTTGATCCTGGAAAGCATTGGGGTTCAGCAACCCATTCAAGGAACCTTTTGTATCATCAGTTACCACGTGACTATAATCCTTCTCTCGTACAATGCTCCCGAGTGCACTTAGGGTATGGTCAACTGTCAAACCCTAATGTGTGTACTCACTTGGTTTAGATGCCGCATAACAATATCAGAAAACTCCTTTTCTGATAAGTAGTCTTGCCCTGGCCAGGGAGTATCAGGCATCCTTCCGTAGAGAATTCACTCTCCTATTACTGAGAGCGAGCGATCCCATATTGACCACACAATCACCTTCGAAGGTATTCCGCTAGATCCGAACACTTAACTGATTAAGACCTCATGGCTAGAGATCTATAAGTCAAGGTCAAAACCCAGAAGTCCACCAACAAGGTGTCCTTGGTGTCTCAGATCTAAGGACCAATCACGCCACTGTGACAATGAATCTAGCTGGTTGACAGTAAGGTAATATTACCGTCCAGCGATTCATAATGGATCAGTTCAGTGAACTCATTCTCCAATGAGCACCTACAGATTCACCTTAGTGTCTCCACACATGTGACTATGAGACCAGCCACCCTCATCATATGAGCAGGTGCAACCTGTACTAGCCTAACCGGATATCCGATGTCCTTCTCGGATATCCTCCGACTAGGAACAATTAAGAATATACGTTTAAAGGATATCAATCTCATTGTTATGATCTCATCATAATTATATCCATTGTGCATATTCATGGACTTCATAATGAAACGATAAACGAATTACACATAACGACTATAAAAGCCTTATTATTATTATCAAAGGACAAGATTGTACAAGTTATGATTGGCTTGAGGACACCCATAACTAACAAGGGGGGGGGGGGGCACGCATGCGGCTCTCTACGTGCATGCATGCACGTTGAGAGGAGAGAGGGGGGCGAGGCGCGCGGGTGCGGGCGGCGCAGGCTGGCGTGGCGACACGTGGTAGGCAGGGCGTGTAGGTGCGGGCGGCACAGGCTGGTGTGGCGACACGCGGCAGGCAGCCACGTGGGCGCGGGAGGGCGCGTGCAAGCCGGACGCGCGCTGGCGTGTAGAGGTGATGTGCGTGGGCTGGTGTGGCAGAGGGTATGCGTGCACGCGGGCAGCAGCTGGGTGGCGGGGCACAAGCGCGTGGAGGCGTGTGCGCGCAGGCAAGTGCAGGCGGGGGTGCGTGGCACTGCTACTGCTTCTGTCTGTCGAAGAGGGAGTCTGGGCCAGAGAGATGGGGAGAGAGCAAGAAGAGAGGAAGAAGAAGAAAAGAAGGGTCAAGAGGAGAAGGAGAGGTGTCACGCCCCGACGTGGAATATCGGAACGTGAGGCAGTTGCAAGTAAAGGGTATTGAGCGAGTACTAGACATCAAACCATTGAAAAATGAATATTGATAAAGCAAATTCATTTCATTAATACTTTTTAATGCCTAGTTACAACCACTACTATCAGAGCCAATCTATGGGGCCCGATTACATTGGAAAAAAGCAAAAGACTAAACTTCAAACCTAACTACTACAATGCTAAATATAGCAATAGGACGCTAGGGTACTCATGACATCACTCCAGGTCGTTCCCGTCCTCTTGAGTGTATGGTTCATCCACGGTCTCACCTGAGAACACAATGACAAATAACGCAGGGTGAGCGAACATCGCCCAGTAGGGCTTAAATCTCAGGCTCAAGCAGGCTTTAAGTAATTAATGCATTTAAAGGCAGAGTAACTAATGATAGAACGGAAGAGAGAGACAAGTAAAAATATATAGCAGGACAGTACGTGAATGAAATAGCAAGACTTTCCAAATATAGACTTTCCAAAAATAGCACAAGTGTCGGGAATAGCACAATAATAGCAAGATAGCACAAAGTCAAGTATAGCAAGATGGCCATAGTATAGATAGCAGGACGAGTATAGCATAGCACTTTGTTGTCAATGGACAATGAGAGAACATAGTACTTTTCATTGTCATTTAGATAGTCAAGATAGATAGCACTTTGTTGTCAATGGACAATGAGAGAATATAGCACTTTTGATTGTCATTTAGATAGTCAAGATAGATAGCACTTTGTTGTCAATGGACAACGAGAGAGCATAGCATTTTTGATTGTCATTTAGATAGTCACGATAGATAGCACTTGAGTGTAATGCCAAACACACTGATCATTTAACTCCCATGGGCACTAGCACTTGTTGCCCAGCTAGCTAGCCCAGAGGGGGGGGGGTGAATGGGTTATTAAAAATTTGTTCTTTGATTAATACCTGTTCACTAAAAGAATTACACAACAACCTAAACGAAGGTTAGAGTTAGAGAAAATGAGACAGCAAACACACTAAAAACACAACCACGAGACACAAGGATTTTTATCCTGGTTCGGAACTCCTCTCCACAGGAGACCTATGTCCAGTCCCTGAGCAATATCTCAGGATTTCACTATCAAGGGTACTATCCCCCTCACGGATCCTTACACCCAGCCTCAACTGGTCTTCCTTCAACCTGAAGGAAAACAACCACCCTAGAAACCACCAGGTCTTCCTTCACCCAGAAGGAAAACAATCACCCTGGAAACCACCAGGTCTTCCTTCACCCAGAAGGGAAAACAATCACCCTGGAAACCACCAGGTCTTCCTTCACCCAGAAGGGAATACAACCAATAAAAGAAGTATAAGAACAAGCTTCAGGAACTAGCTCAAACAGCTACAATCTGAAGCAAACAAGCCTCGAGAGAGAAGGAATTTTAACACTGGTTTCTCTCCAAAGACTACACTGGCTCTCACAGGAATTTCTTCAAGAACACTGAGAGCTAAAGAGCTAAGATGGATTAGAATGGGATGCTTCGCTCTTGTTTGAATCACAGAAGACTTGAAGGATTGGCGATGCTTTCTTTTAGAATGATATTCCTTCAAAAGTACCTTCTTCTCAGTCTTGAGTCTTGTATTTAAGCTTCTGTTTGAAATTTGAACGTTAAAGATCCGTTGTCTCTTGTCCCGGTGTACGTTAGACGGGTCTGCAAGGAAGCTTCTGATCTTCAGTCTTTTATCCTTTAGTACACGCCAGAGAAACATTTTAATATCTTTTATCTTGTGTCCAACGTTGTACAGATAGATCTTGTTAGGTATCTGCAAGCACGTCAACAATAAATAGGAGACAGCTAGGGCTGTCGTCGATTGTTAGTTGCAGTTTGAACAGATATTGCAATATATAGCAAAGCTCCTTTTGTCTAAAAAAGGACGTAGACAGAGTAGTATAAAAGTGGAAGATATTTTCTGCATGCATGAGAGATACGTTCAGAGAGCATTGAATGTGTAGCAGTCAAACAGACGAGATACGACTTTGACTATTCAACGTATATTAAGAGTATTATACTGATATATCAAATGAAATCGATATGAACAAGCCCGATGCCTTTATGACTTATGAAATCGTTATGACAACACAGAAATCGTTGTGAGTAATACAAAGTCGTTATGAGTGTTACAGACATCGATGTGATTACTTATCAAATCGTTTCTGATAAGCAAGTCGTTATAATCATCAAAGAAATCGATATGAAACTCTTAACAAATCGTTGTACCAAGCAAATCGTTCTGAGTTCTAAAGAAATCGTTTCGACAAGCAAATCGTTACGAGGTCTAAAGAAATCGTTACGAGAACTGAAGAAGTCGTTACGGCTAGAGAGTCGTTGTGAATTCCAAAGAAATCGTTATGAGAACTTAAGAAATCGTTACGGCTAGAAAGTCGTTGTGAATTCCAAAGAAATCGTTACGAGAACTAAGAAATCGTTACGGCTAGAAAGTCGTTGTGACTTCTAAAGAAATCGTTACGAGAACTAAAGAAATCGTTACGGCTAGAAGTCGTTGTGACTTCTAAAGAAATCGTTACGAGAACTAAAGAAATCGTTACGGCTAGAAAGTCGTTGCGCTTTCAGAAGAAATCGTTGCGATGTCTTATAAAATCGTTATGAGATCTTTAAGAAATCGTTACGGTATCGATTTGTTTTTAAACATCACGATTTTTTGGTCAGAAAGGAAATCGATCATAATACTTGTGAAATTGTTATGATGACTATTGAAATGAACTTATAAAGGAATCGTTTTGATTATCAATAGAAGTCATTATGAAGTGTGAAGTATGAAGAAGTCGATGTAATGACTTGGAAAGATTATGAAGTGAGAGTCTTACCTGATTGTCTTGAACTTTCTTTTACTTTTATTTCCTGTCCTCAAGGCTCAAGTAATTCATTAGTAATGTTTTGTTAATCATCAAAATTAATATATAAGTAAGTGAATGAATTTATATGAGAGAGTTTGGTCATCAATCTCCCCCTTTTTGATGATGACAAAATATACTAAATAACATAATGAAAACAACATGTTTTTCAGAGTGGCATTAGTTTTCTCCCCCTTTTTGTCAATAAGCAAAAAGATAGTCTATGAGACAAAGAAGAGAGAAGGCTTTGTATTAATTAGGAGTAAGATAATACAAAGGAGACAAGAGGGAGGCATGCTGGGAAATAACAGTCCATGCCTTGATCTCTATGTCTTCAAAAGTCTGGCGAAAAACACCAGGAACAACTGAGAAGGAAGAACCCATGGCTGGAGAGATCCTCTGAATGTAAAGCTGCCGCTGTTCTTCCAGGAATTCTTCATACTGATCTTTGTCCAGGATGAATCGGAAGTAGGTGCTCTTTCCAAAGCTGGCACGATGGAGAAATCTATCCAGAGAGATTGGATAGAAAAGCTTCTGATCAAGCAGGTCCTGCTTCAGAGCATAGAAGGCAGTATATCTGGCTGCCCACTGAACATAGATCTCTTGAATGGGATTTATGGAGTTGAGATCCATGAAGGCTTCGGCTGATAGAATGGGTTTAGCTTGACGGACCAAGGAACTGTTGATGGCTTGCAACTGAAGATGGGGTTCCTTGTATAGAGTTTCCCATATGGTGGGAGAAAGCCTCTCACACTCAGAGATGAGTGGAGCCAAAACTTGAGAGGAAATGCGGCCAGAGTGGTATTCTCTGAAGATAAACCGCAAAAAGGAAGGCATTCTACCCTGCTTAGCTGACATTCTGCCCATCTGCTTAGCAAACATATCAAAGGCATGGGAGCCTGCATCTGAGTCAAACACTAAAGAGTGTAGCTTCGGCAGAAGAACTGGAGAGTCAACTTTCAGAACGGCAAAATCCACTGAGAGGGGAAGATTTATTGGTTGTTCTGATCTCAGCATCACTATGGCTGAATGAAACTGGTAGAACTGGACTTCAGGCAGCTTATTCAAGTAGCAGAAATCACTGTACAGCTGGAAGTTCTTGGCAATTCTGATCTCTTTCAGAATGAAGGGTCCCCAAGAGTTCTTATGTTGAAGAGTAAACCACTCAGAAAGAGTGAGTGGGTGAGCTCGATGGGTAAGGGATTCTGCCCTGGCAGTCAAGTATTTGGTGTACTGAGCCTTGTTGCCCTTGACATTGGCCCACTGATCTTCAGTCTTGAACTCAGTGCCCTCAAAGATTTTGGATTTTTGAGGGTGGGACAGCTGGGTAAAAGGAAGAACAGTGTTTAGATGCTCAGAGAGGTTGAGGAAAGGAATACCATAGACAGTGGAGAGAATGCACTTTTGAAGGTATTCCCTATAGATAGGTCTTCTCTGAGGTTCGAGGGTAAGAGAGTACCAAAGAGGAGGAAATAATGGTGAGGAGGAGATGCTGACAGAGGAGGAATGTTTCCTCTTTTTCTTGGCAGGACTGGGAGGATCAGTCCTGTGGATATGAGTGGCAGTGGAGAGAATGGTGACGAGGGTATTTCTCTCAAGGTCATCCGGAATATTAGTGTCAAAGACACCAAGAAGTGGAGGTTTTTCCGAATGGAGGGTGACAGAGGAAGGAGGAGTAGGAGGATAGAAGAGATGTTTGGGATTGAAGGATGTAGATGGGTGAACGGGAGTGGTTTGGGTGAGAGGAGAAGAGGGTGAGAATGATGATAGAGCTGAGGTGTGAGAAGGAGTGGGAGAGAAAGAAGGTTGAGATGAAATGAGAGAGGAAGATGGTTGGGTGTGAGGCATAGGATGTTTTACAGTTGGTGGTGCTGGAGGGGCTGTAGAAGGAGATGTGGGTGAGGACAGGGTTGGAGTTGCAAGAGTAGAAGTGTCAGGGGCCTTAGTAGCTTCAATGGGCTCTTTCCCTTTTGCATGACCTGACAACTGCAGATGGCCCAGATGGCCCTGATGCTGGCACTGATGGCCCTGATGGCCCTGATGCTTGAGCTGAAGGCCCTGCTGGCCGAGACTCTTGAGCTGGAGGCCCTGGTGGCCGAGGAACAACTGCTGATCTGCTCTGAGTAGCTGCAGGAGAAACTCCACTTGACTTTGAAAGAGTTGCAATCATGGACTTCATATCAGACATTTCCTTATTGAACCACTTCATTGCATTTCGGACTGAAGATAGCTCAGAAGTGGTCGAAGCTTGACTAGCAAGTATCCCTTGCACACTGGTCTGAACTGATGATAAAATATCTCCTTGAGCCTTCAACAATTCCATAACTGGTTTCAGATTTACTTTTTGTGGCTCTTTCTTGGCCTTCTGTGAACCACTCTCTTTTGTTTGCTCTGCTGAGTGACAGGCTCCTCAATATTAACATGGCTTGAACTTGGGCCTTCACTTACAGGAACGCTGGCAGGAGGTTGAATTTCCTGAGATGGTGCATCTGCCTCAGGAGCATTCTCTATCAATGGTTCCTCAATGCCAACTTGCTCCCCCTGAATAGGAGCATTGAGATCAACATTTTCTTGCTCCCCCTGGGCAGGAGCTTCCTCCAAAACAATCTGCTGAATGTGACCTTCTGCCGCGGATTCTGACAACTCAGGCTCTTTAGCACTTTGCTCCCCTTGGCTAGGAGCTACTTCCACAAACACTTCTTGTTGAGTGGCTGCTTGCACCTCAACATTAACAACTGATTCAGTCAAAATTTCTGTATGGCCTGGTGCCATAGCTTCTTCTTCATCAAGTCCACCTGCTTTTGAAGCAACTGAGGAGGAGGGAAGGGAATCTAAAACCTCTCTTAAAATAGAGGCAACAATGGAGGTGGGCAAAGGATCTGCCACACCTGCTGCAGCTTCTTCCATTTGAATTTCTGGAGGATGAGATTCAACCTCCAAGAGGGGTGAACTGGAAATCTCTGCTTGATCTGCCACTGCTGGATCTGCTGCTGCTTGCTCTACTGCTGCTGATCTGACCTCTAACTCTGCTGGAGGATCTGCTGCTTCTTCTTGAATTTCTGGAACATCGCCGATAATGGCTTCTCCCTCTGCCACAGAGGTCTTGGTCCATATCCCATTCTGCACTGAAAAGCCACTTTTCTTTAAATTCCTGGACCTTATAGACTGGCCCATCTTTTCCACAACTGCTCCAGATACATCAACTCCAAAATGCTTGAAAATCTTGGTTAGGAGATGAGCGTAGGGCAAGGATACATTCAATTTGCTCTTTGTATCCCAGATTTGAGCACTAGCAAACTTCATTCTCTCCAACATGACTGCGGCCAGGTTAATTTCCTTATTCTGGATTACCCAGAACATCATATCTGAATCTGCCCTAGTGCAAGATGAGAAAGTAGCACTCCGCGGAACCATAATTTGGCAGATAATGAAATGGAGTAGACGGTTGAATGCAGACATTTGATTGATATCTAATTTTCCGTCTTTCAGCCTGAAACCTGGACCTATAATGCCAAGACCCTTTGCTTCATCGTTCACGGAGTGAACCCCACTATGTCCAGATGTCTTCACTCCAAACAACGTGTGCAATAACTCATGGTCTACCTTGATTTGGATACCCTTTACTGAGGAGACAAGGGACCCATCTGCCTCTGACTTCAAACACACGAAAAATGCTTTCACCAGGTCCGGATAGCTTACCTCGGTGAAAGTAGCAACATCCATCCACTGCATCCTTCTCAAGGCTTCTACTACGCTCCCCATGCCATTCTTCTCTAGATTCTGAACATCCACTGCCTTGTTTCCGCAAATCTTCGTCTTGACGAAGGTAAACCTTTCCTGCTCCTTTGGGGACAAAAACTCAGCACTGTAGCCCCCTACACTTCCGGAGATCATCGGAGCGGCCATGGGTAGAGAGAGAAGAAAATGGTTCTGGAGAAGGGAGATGATGGAAGAGATGGAAGCCCTCTAGGGATTCTTCGCGGGAAGAAGAGAAAGCTTCAAATCTTGCAGAGAGTCGATGCTGGAATCGTTAGGGCATCGGCTTTGGGCGAACAGATAAAGAGAAAGGGTAAAGGTGGAAGATGAGTCGTTCCCAGAACGATTTGACTAATTAAGAAATACTTTATCGAAAAATGAAGCGCCAAAAGGCGGTAATGGCAGAAAGCGACAAAAGGATTTGACGAGTCAAACTGATTTCAACACAGCAGCGGTCAAAGAATGTAGATAAACTGAGATTTGCTTATTTTTAAAGAGAGAGAAAATTTGTTTTAATCTGAAAGTTTTTATGTGCCAATTTAAATACAGAAATCTTTTCACAAATTGCACATCCCTAATTCCCTTCTAAGAGATGTAAATCTCTCTTCAGGTAGGGCTTTTGTGAAGATGTCTGCCAGTTGACTATTTGTATCTATAAAAGAAATTTCTAAATTACCATTAGCTACATGATCTCGAATGAAATGATATCTAACCTCAATGTGTTTAGTCCTTGAGTGTTGCACTGGATTCTTGGTGAGGTTGATGGCACTTGTATTATCACACAATAGTGGAATTGACTTGATATGAATGCCGAAATCCTCAAGTTGTTGCTTTATCCATAGGAGTTGTGTACAGCAACTTCCAGCAGCAACATATTCTGCCTCAGCTGTTGATAGAGCTACTGAGTTTTGTTTCTTGGATGACCAAGATATCAGACATCCTGCAAGAAACTGACAACAACCACTGGTGCTCTTTCTATCTACTTTGCATCCAGCATAATCAGCATCAGAATATCCTACTAAATTTATTTCACAAGACTTTGGATACCAAAGACCTAAATCATGAGTTCTAGCTAAATATCTGAATATTCTTTTTACAGAAATTAAATGAGACTCTCTAGGGTCTGCTTGATATCTAGCACACATGCATACACTGAATAAAATGTCTGGTCTACTTGCTGTTAAGTAAAGTAATGACCCTATCATGCCTCTATAGTTCTTTTGATCTACCTTTTTACCATGTTGATCACTGTCCATTCTAGTTGATGTGCTCATTGGCGTTGACAGTGGCTTTGCACCTTCAAAACCAAATTTCTTTAATAGCTCTTTAGTGTACTTGGCTTGACAGATGTGGGTGCCTTCCTTTCCTTGCTTGATTTGTAATCCAAGGAAGTAGTTTAGCTCTCCCATCATACTCATTTCAAATTCTCCCTGCATAAGCTTTTCAAAGTACTTGCAAAGAGACTCATCAGTAGATCCAAAAATAATATCATCTACATATATTTGTACAAGAAGTATATGCTTGACTTTAGATTTTATAAATAATGTACTATCCACTTGACCTCTAGTGAAACCATGATCTAATAAGAAAGTACTGAGCCTCTCATACCAGGCTCTAGGTGCTTGCTTTAAACCATATAGAGCCTTATGGAGTTTAAATACATGATTTGGAAATTCGGTGTCATCAAAACCTGGAGGTTGTTCAACATACACTTCCTCTTTGATAAATCCATTTAAAAAGGCTGATTTGACATCCATTTGAAACAATTTTAAATCTAATGCAGATGCATAAGCAAGTAAAATCCTAATAGCCTCAAGTCTAGCCACAGTGCATAGGTTTCATCGAAATCTATGCCTTCCTCTTGGGAATAGCCTTGAGCTACCAGTCTGGCCTTGTTCCTTAAGATTACTCCAGACTCATCCAGTTTATTTCTGAACACCCACTTGGTGCCAATAACTGAATGATTGGATGGTCTAGGAACAAGTGACCATACTTGGTTTCTCTTGAACTGATTTAGTTCATCTTGCATGGCTATTATCCAAGATTCATCAGTTAAAGCTTCATTGACTGTCTTAGGCTCTATTTGAGAAACAAAGGCTAAATAATCACAAGGGATTACATTACCTCTTGTTCTTACCCCTACAGATGGATCACCAATAATGTTCTCAGGAGGGTGATCTTTCTGATGTCTCCATTCTTTTGGAAGATTTCCATGCTGAATTTTAGTCTGCTGCAGTTCTTCCAGAGGTGGATCTTCCTTGTCCTCAATTGAGGTATTCTTTAATTTTTCTGACAAGTCATCTGCATCATCAATGTCACTAATTTCTTCCTTTTTCAAGGAGGGGTTAGATTCATCAAAAATAACATGCACAGATTGTTCAATTAATAATGAGCGTTTATTGAAAACTCTATAACCTTTGGGTTTAGAAGTGTACCCCATAAAGATGCCTTCATCTGATTTGGCATCTAACTTACCAATGTCCCTTTTTCCATTGTTGTGGATGAAACAAGGACATCCAAATATTTTGAAGTGACTGATCTTTGGTTTCTTTCCCTTGTAGAGTTCATAAGCAGTCTTCTTCAGAATTGGCCTGATCATTACCCTATTAATGATATAGCTTGCAGTGTTGATGGCTTCGGCCCAAAAATATCTTGGCAAATCATATTCTGATAACATGGTTCTTGCCATATCCAAAAGAGTTCTGTTTTTCCTCTCAGCAATTCCATTCTGTTGAGGTGTCCTTGGTGCTGAGAAGTTGTGCTCAATCCCTTGGTCATTACAGAATTTTGCAAACTTTTCATTCTGAAACTCACCACCATGATCTGATCGGATAGAGATAATGGTGAACTTCTGATCTTTCTGAACTTTCTTGCTGAAGCTGACAAAATTATCAAAGGTGTCATCTTTGTGCTCTAGAAAGGATACCCAAGTAAATCTTGAGTAATCATCAACTATGACAAATCCATAATTCTTTCCTCCGAGACTGGTAGTCCTCATTGGCCCAAATAGATCCATATGAAGTAATTCTAATGGCTTTGAGGTGGTCACTACTGTCTTTGATTTGAAAGAGCTCTTGGTGTGCTTTCCTCTTGCACAAGGTCTGCAGATGCTATCCATTTTCGAGTTGATCTTTGGCAATCCTTCCACTAGTTTTCTCTTTCTGAGCTTGTTCAATCCATCCAAGCTGCAGTGGCCCAGTCTTCTGTGCCACAGCTCTGTTGATTGATCTTTGCTGGCTGCCAAACAGACATCTTGATCCTTGAGTTCCTCGAGATAGAGAACATACAGATTTCTTTCTCTGTAAGCTTCAAATATGACTGCTCCATCTTTTAATATACTGCACTTTGATTCTTGGAACTGAATCTGATGGCCTTTGTCACACAACTGGCTGATGCTTATGAGATTGTGCTTTAATCCTTTGACCAGCATTACATCTTCAATAACTGATTTTCCTTTGATGTTCACGGACCCACTTCCTATCACTGTGCCTTTTCCATTATCCCCATAGGTGACTGTTCCTTTTTCAGCTTGGAGATTTACGAAAAGCTTCTGGTTGCCTGACATGTGCCTTGAGCATCCACTATCCAAATACCATTTGGATGCTCTTGAATTTCCCTGAAATTTAAACATTAAGTTTTAGGTACCCAAGTTCTTTTGGGTCCTGATGGGTCAGTATCATTGTTTTTACTCTTTATTATCCACTTCTTATGTCTTGTTGGGCATGTAGTTATAATATGTCCTAACCTGTTGCAGTGATCACAGCAGGACAATTTTGTTACCTTTTCTATATACTTGAACTCAGCTTTATATGCTATATTTTGTTCAGGTATAAACTTTGGTGTTGGATATGTTTTAGGGTAGACTATGGTTTCTTCATTATCTGGGGGTGTATATCCTAACCCATTTTTCTTCTTACCTGCTCTTCTAGCACCTTTTAATATTAGAGAGTTTTTACCATTAGTAAATTTCTCTAGTGTGCTTGATAGTTTATTATTTTCTTCATTAAGTTTTTAACTTCTTTCCTTAATTCATCTGTGCTTTCCTGTTTTTCCAATTTTGTTATTTGTTCATTCTTAGCTTTTAGGTCTTCACATAACAATTTATTTCTTCTTTTAAGTTCAGTTATTTGTTTTTCTAATTCTTCATTTTCTGTTTTTAGATCTGAATTAGTGTTTTTTAAACAGATTACATTTTTCTTACTGACTTTAAGTAATTTGGATACTTCTTTATATTTATCATAAAGTTCATTAAAGGCACTTTCTAAATTATCAGAATCTGAATCATTACAGGAATCAAAAGAAGAGTCAGAAGTTACCTTTTCTTCGATGTTGGCCATGAGAGCCAGGTTGGCTTCTTCTCCATCACTGCTTGAGCTTGACTCACTGTCTGAGTCACTGCTGTTCTCCCAAGCAGCTGCCATTGCCTTTTTCTTGTATCTTCTGAACTTCTTGGAGCTGTCCTTCTTCTTGTGATCATTCTTCTTTAGCATTGGACAATCTGCCTTGATATGTCCAGGCTTCTTGCATTCATAACAGATGGTCTCTCCTTTCTTCATTTCTTTGCCATCTGATCTTTTGGAATCCTTATTTTCTTAAAGTACCTTCTGCCGGATTGAAATTTTTCTTCTTGGCCAGGATGCGCTGCAATCTCTTAGAGAGCATTGCTTCTTCATTTTCGCTGTCTACATCACTCCCACTAGAACTTGCCTCTGATGATTCTTCTTCTGCTTTCAAGGCATTGGAGTGCTTCTTTCTGCTAGATGATTCTCCTAGCCTTTCCATGTTGATCTCATGGGCCATGAGCGACCCGATGAGCTTTTCTACTGACATTCTTTTAAGGTCATTTGCTTCTTCGATAGCTGTGACCTTTGGTGTCCATGAAGATGGCAAGGATCTGAGAATCTTCCTTACCATATCTGCAATCTCATAGGACTTTCCTAGACTGGCTAAACCATTGGTGATGTCAGTGAATCGACTGAACATCTGGGTGATTGACTCACCTGTCTGCATCTGAAATCTCTCATACTGAGTGACAAGAATGTCGATTCTTGTTCCTTTACTTTGTCTGTACCTTCATATGTAATCCTCAGCTTTTCCCACATTTCCATGGAGGATTTGCAGGCTGAGACTCTGTTGAACTCCTTCTTGCTTAGAGCACAACATAGAATGCTCTTCGCTTTACAGTTTAAGGAGATTTTCTTTCTGTCTTCGTCTGTCCATTGTGCCTTTTCATTTGTGACGACCAGGTCACCTTCTTCTACTATCGACCAGATTTGATAGTCGTGGCCTTGTAGAAAGTATTCCATCCTGGTCTTCCAATACGGATAATCTTCACCATCGAATAAAGGACGTCTGTTGACTGACTGACCTTCGAAGTTGCCTTGGGCTGCCATTGATCTTTGCTCTTCAAATCGTTGGATCTTCTTCTTTGTCGAAGAGACTAGCTCTGATACCACTTGTTGCCCAGCTAGCTAGCCCAGAGGGGGGGGGGTGGATGGGTTATTAAAAATTTGTTCTTTGATTAATACCTGTTCAATAAAAGAATTACACAACAACTTAAACGAAGGTGAGAGTTAGAGAAAATGAGACAGAAAACACACTAAAAACACAACCACGAGACACAAGGATTTTTATCCTGGTTCGGAACTCCTCTCCACAGGAGACCTACGTCCAGTCCTGAGCAATATCTCAGGATTTCACTATCAAGGGTACTATCCCCCTCACGGATCCTTACACCCAGCCTCAACTGGTCTTCCTTCAACCTGAAGGGAAAACAACCACCCTAGAAACCACCAGGTCTTCCTTCACCCAGAAGGAAAACAATCACCTGGAAACCACCAGGTCTTCCTTCACCCAGAAGGGAAAACAATCACCCTGGAAACCACCAGGTCTTCCTTCACCCAGAAGGGAATACAACCAATAAAAGAAGTATAAGAACAAGCTTCAGGAACTAGCTCAAACAGCTACAATCTGAAGCAAACAAGCCTCGAGAGAGAAGGAATTTTAACACTGGTTTCTCTCCAAAGACTACACTGGCTCTCACAGGAATTTCTTCAAGAACACTGAGAGCTAAAGAGCTAAGATGGATTAGAATGGGAAGCTTCGCTCTTGTTTGAATCACAAAAGACTTGATGGATTGGCGATGCTTTCTTTCAGAATGATATTCCTTCAAAAGTACCTTCTTCTCAGTCTTGAGTCTTGTATTTAAGCTTCTGTTTGAAATTTGAACGTTAAAGATCCGTTGTCTCTTGTCCCGGTGTACGTTAGACTGGTCTGCAAGGAAGCTTCTGATCTTCAGTCTTTTATCCTTTAGTACACGCCAGAGAAACATTTTAATATCTTTTATCTTGTGTCCAACGTTGTACAATAGATCTTGTCAGGTATCTGCAAGCACGTCAACAATAAATAGGAGACAGCTAGGGCTGTCGTCGATTGTTAGTTGCAGTTTGAACAGATATTGCAATATATAGCAAAGCTCCTTTTGTCTAAAAAAGGACGTAGACAGAGTAGTATAAAAGTGGAAGATATTTTCTGCATGCATGAGAGATACGTTCAGAGAGCATTGAATGTGTAGCAGTCAAACAAACGAGATACGACTTTGACTATTCAACGTATATTAAGGAGTATTATACTGATATATCAAATGAAATCGATATGAACAGCCCGATGCCTTTATGACTTATGAAATCGTTATGACACAAAGAAATCATTGTGAGTAATACAGAAGTCGTTATGAGTGCTACAGACATCGATGTGATTACTTATCAAATTGTTTCTAATAAGCAAGTCGTTATAATCATCAAAGAAATCGATATGAAACTCTTAACAAATCGTTGTACCAAGCAAATCGTTCTGAGTTCTAAAGAAATCGTTTCGACAAGCAAATCGTTACGAGGTCTAAAGAAATCATTACGAGAACTGAAGAAGTCGTTACGGCTAGAGAGTCATTGTGAATTCCAAAGAAATCGTTATGAGAACTTAAGAAATCGTTACGGCTAGAAAGTCGTTGTGAATTCCAAAGAAATCGTTACGAGAACTAAGAAATCGTTACGGCTAGAAAGTCGTTGTGACTTCTAAAGAAATCGTTACGAGAACTAAAGAAATCGTTACGGCTAGAAAGTCGTTGTGACTTCTAAAGAAATCGTTACGAGAACTAAAGAAATCGTTACGGCTAGAAAGTCATTGCGCTTTCAGAAGAAATCGTTGCGATGTCTTATAAAATCGTTATGAGATCTTTAAAAAATCGTTACGGTATCGATTTGTTTTGAAACATCACGACTTTTCGGTCAGAAAGGAAATCGATCATAATACTTGTGAAATTGTTATGATGACTATTGAAATGAACTTATAAAGGAATCGTTCTGATTATCATAGAAGTCGTTATGAAGTGTGAAGTATGAAGAATCGATGTAATGACTTGGAAAGATTATGAGTGAGAGTCTTACCTGATTGTCTTGAACTTTCTTTTACTTTTATTTCCTGTCCTCAAGGCTCAAGTAATTCATTAGTAATTTGTTTTTTGTATCATCAAAATTAAATATAAAGTAAGTGAATGAATTTAACGGAGAGAGTTTGGTCATCAGCACTTTCGCGCACATCCCAGGACCAGATCAGGCCCTTTATATATTGCGAGGCATTAGTTATATTGTTTATCTTTAGACAATCAGTCAATGGCCAATATAGAGTACCAAGAAGTAGATGAGAGCACTAGATGAATAGACGAGATAGTAGAGTGAACGTGAATAGATGAGCGAGTAGAATATAAATGAGAGTTAGTGGACATTGCACATAATGCGTCGAGTAACCGGGCGATAGTAACAGTTGCACAACATGCGCACTCGGTGTTGGCAGTCAGGCGGAACTCACGACCCTTCCGCTGGCCATGTTAAGCACAAGTCCAGAGGTCCGGCATGATTCAAGATGAGAGTGAACTTCTAATAGCCGTTTGGATCATATAGATCCCTAAAGGGTATCATAGGTGTTAGGGTACAACCGGCTCGTCGACCATGTGGGAATCCATGGACGGAGGAGACTTACGGAGGCCTTGAACAAAGACTTACTAGTCCGGCAGAAGGAGTATCCGACGGAGAGTTCGTCCAAGTCAAGAGAGAGTGTGTATATAGAAACAAGTGCTCGACGTTCTAGAGGAATTCTAGAAAAGTGGAGCGTCGATATCAGTATTCCCAAAATATCACGAGAAACGATAGACAAGTATATGGTAATTTAATTACATAAATTACCAGATGTATTATGAAATAGTTTCATGCCAAATTATGACATAATTGGATGGTTCAAAGTGTTTGTAAGTATCATGAAATTTTAGATAGAAAAGATCATGTCCATGTATTTTAATCATGCATAAATATTCAATTTATAACAGGTGTTATTTTTTGTGTGTACGACTGTTAAACAAGAGTACAAACACTGTAGATAATCAAGCATTGCTGAGACAGGGGGTTTCATGCAAAAAGAACCCAGATCGGGACATACCCTGATGAGGGTCGCGACGGGGTCAACTGAGATCACGACGGGTGCTTGTACGGGTCGCGATAGGCTTAGTCTGGTCAGGCAGCAGATCGCGATGACAGGCCCTGTCGTGATCAGATCGCGACAGAGGGCGCTGTCGTGACGACCCTTGTGAACGCGGCCTATCGGGCCGTCACGTTCACAGGGTCTGCGCCCGGGTCCGACAGGGAAAGGACATACATTGGATTGCAGGCCAGAACTTACCCTATTTGACACAGGGTGGTTCAGAAAATAACAACTAATTGTATAGTCAACGAAAATTCATGAAATAAGTTGCAAAATGACCTAGACATGCATGGGTACTTACAATAAATAGGAATTGGAAAACAATCAGAGTTTGGACATGTTTTAAACACGGGTATTCATGATGAATATAGAACAGTACATAGTTGAGATCAACGATTAAATTCACAAGATAGGATGAATCAAATTTAGGGCTCTGAGGGGCAAAAGATGCCTATCATGCATTAGTTCCTACAGTAAAAATCTCGTGTCATGGGGTTCAGTATACAAGGAGATCAAGAGTTAAGAAGAGGGTTTGGGGTCATGTAAGTTGCAGAACATGAAAAATCAAGAACGAAAGATATGCTCGATGGAAAATTATGAAACCAAAGGGCTTTGGTTCCTGATAGACGAGACATCCTACGGAAAAAGTTTCATGATTTATGCTCGTGAGAATGCCTACCTTTGATCGTTTTCCTCTTCTAGGGTTAAGACTTGAAGAACTCGGGGAAGAACTTGAGAGATCCTTCCTCTCCACGAATGCTTCTCCTCTTGGCCTCTCCTCCTAGTCCAGGAACCTCTTGGCATGAGCTAGGGCCGGCCAAGAGGGTTTAAGAGAAGTATTTAAGCTTCTCCCTATTCCCTTTCCTAGTTTAAGTCTAATTCCTATTAAATTTCAAATTTTCTATTTTCCTCTCCCCTTTTTAAGCAAGAGATCTCATATTTTGGTTTGGGAGAGAGAGGTATTCATGGCCACCCATTAGGGTAGGTTTAGGAATCCCAATCTAACTTAAACTTCTATTTTTAATGCATTAAATACCTCTTTTCTATTTTAGTAATATTTTAGTTACGAATTTTAGTACTTCTCTATTACCCCTTTAAAAATCTCTATTTTAGCCCACTAATTTCTAATGGGTCATTTAATAGCCCATTACTATTTTTCACTTGATGGTTTTATTTAATTCTCTTTTCTTTGATTTTCTACTTGCTTTTTTTTATTATTCATTTTTAATAATATATATATTTTTTAAAAATCTAGGTTGCTACATCCCCCCCTCTTAAAAAGAATTTGGTCCCTAAATTCATCTGATCATAGGGAGGAAGTGTCTTACCGAAAAGATCGGGGTAGTTGCGTCTGATAATTCCTTCTGGTTCCCATGTGGCTTCTTCACTCCGCGGTTATTCCATAAGACCTTCACCACGTGGATAGGACGGTTCCTGAGTTGTTGTATCTTCCGTTCCAGTATCTTGACTGGCTTCTCTTCGTACGTCACAACTTTGTTCAATATCAACTTCTCATGGCGAATGATGTGTGTGGGGTCGTACACATATTTAATAAGCATGGAAACATGGAACACATTGTGTACACATGACAAATCCGGTGGCAACGCCAGCCGATATGCAACCTCACCAACCCTTTCGAATACTTCAAAAGGACCGATGAATCTAGGGCTGAGCTTTCCCTTTACACCAAATCTTTGGATGCCACGAGTAGGTGACACTTTTAGAAATACATGATCACCTACTTGAAATTCCAGATCTCACCTTCTTTTGTCAGCGTAGCTCTTCTGTCTGGATTGGGCAATTTTGAGCCGGTCTCTGATTACCTGAATGTCCTTTATGGTCTGTTGCACCATGTCTGGGCCTAGCCATTGTTGTTCTCCAACTTCATTCCAGCATGCAGGAGATCTACAGTTCCTTCCGTAGAGCACTTCGAATGGTGCTATCTTAATGCTTGCTTGATAACTGTTGTTATAGGCGAACTCGATTAGTGGTAGGTGCTCATTCCAATAACCATGAAAATCTATAGTGCAAGCTCTCAACATGTCTTCCATTATTTGGTTGGTTCTTTCAGTTTGCCCATCAGTTTGTGGATGGAATGCGGTACTAAAGTTGAGTTTAATACCCAGTGCACCTTGCAGTCCTTTCCAAAAATGAGATGTGAATCTTGGATCTCGATCCGAAACAATAGATGATGGAATGCCATGTAGTCTTACAATCTCCTTGACGTATAAGGTAGCTAGTACCTCTATTGACCATTTACTCTTTATAGGCAGAAAGTGGGCGGATTTGGTTAGTTAGTCCACAATGACCCATATGGCGTCGAGTCCACCACGAGTCTTGGGTAAACCCATGATGAAGTCCATGCCGATACTTTCCCATTTCTACTCCGGAATATCTAGCGGTCTGAGTACACCAGCAAGGCACAGGTGTTCCGCTTTTACTTGTTGGCAAGTAAGGCAGTGAGCGACATGTTCAGCTACCTCTCTTTTCATGTTCGGCCACCAAAACGTTTATTTCATATCTTGATACACTTTGGTACCTCCTAGATGAATAGTATACCTTGTCTTGTGAGCTTCATCCATTAGTCTTCTCTTTAGTTCTTCATTGTCGGGAACACATGTCCTTCCTTGAAAGACAAGCCTTCCGTCTTCAGTCATTGCAAAGTCTGGTCTTTCAGTTAGAGTTTCTTTGACGCGAACTAGGAATGGATCATCGTCTTGTTCGGATTTGATCTCCTCTAGCAGATCAGATTGAATCTTGATATTGGCAACCAAGACTCGATCGTCTCTATGTTCGATATTTAAGTCTAACCTTGCGAATTGTTCTAGTAGTTGCATCTCGCCAAGGACTAGACTTGAGACAAATGCCATTGGATTCCTACTAAGAGCATCAGCCACGACATTTCCCTTGCCTGGGTGGTATTGGATGTGGAAGTCGAAATCTTTTAAGTATTCCAGCCATCACCTTTGCCTCATGTTGAGTTCCTTCTGAGAGAATAAATACTTCAGACTTTTATGGTCTGAGTAGACAGTGAATTGCTCGCCATATAGATAGTGTCTCAAATCTTCAAGGCGAAGACCACGGCAGCCAGCTCGAGATCATGTACAGGGTAGTTGACTTCATGTGTCTTCAGTTGTCTTGAAGAATAGGCGTTGACCTTCTCCTTTTGCATGAGTACACATCCTAGCCCGATTCCTGAGCCATCAGTGTAGACAGAGAAACCTTCTCCCTCTATTGGCAAAGCGAGAACAGGTGCTGAGGTAAGACAGTCCTTGAGGGTTTGGAAACTTTTCTCACACTCTTTACTCCAGGAGTATGGATTCTCCTTTCGTGTCAGACGCGTGAGAGGAACAGCGATCCTTGAGAAGTCCTTGATGAACCGCCTGTAGTAGCCTGCCAGTCCTAGGAAGCTTCTTAACTCGGTGACATTAGTTGGTCTCTCCCAGTTGAGTACAACTTCGACTTTGGAGGGATCAACAGAGATGCCGTCCTTTGAGATGACATGGCCCAAGAAGGATACTTCTTCGAGCCAGAATTCACACTTGGTAAGCTTTGCGTACAACTTGTTGTCTCGCAAAACTTGTAGTGCTGTCTTTAGGTGTTCTTCATGCTCTTCCTTGGTCTTTGAGTATATGAGCATGTCGTCGATAAAGACGACCACAAACTTGTCGAGGTAGGGCCGATATATGTTGTTCATGAGTTGTATAAAGGCTGCAGGAGCATTGGTTAGACCAAAAGGCATAACGATGAATTCATAATGTCCATACATGCTCCTGAAAGCCATTTTGAAAATATCGTCATCCTTGATCCTCATTTGGTGATAGCCAGATCGAAGATCGATCTTGGAGAAATATTGCGCTCCAGAAATTTGGTCGAATAGTTCATCGACCCTAGGCAGTGGGTATTTGTTCTTGATGGTAAGCTGATTGAGTTGTCGATAGTCGATGCACAGCCTCATCGATCCATCTTTCTTCTTTAGGAATAGCACAGGTGCTCCCCATGGGGAAGTACTTGGTCTGATGAACCCCTTTTCTAGTAGCTCCATCAGTTGCGCCTTCAATTCCTTCAGCTCGACAGGTGACATCCGGTACGGTTGACGTGATACCGGTGCGGCTCCAGGAATCAGCTCAATGGCGAAGTTGACATCTCGTTCCAGGGGAATCCCTGGCAGGTCTTCAGGGAATACATCTGGGTAGTCCTATACTATATGTATGTCCTCTATTTGGGAACCCTTCTTTTCTACTACTACGGCTGCTAGGAAAGCAATACAGCCTTTCCTCATCATGTTGTGGGCTTTTATGGCGGAGACTAGAGACATCCGTCTCTTATGTCTAATCCCGGAGAATGCCAGTTTAGGAAAGTCACTAAAGGTAACCTTCCCTTTCTTACAGTCGACACTTGCCCCATATGCGGACAACCAGTCGGCTCCCAAAATTACGTCATAGCCTTCCATGGACATACACACCAGGTCGGCTTTTAGGTTATGGTCTCCGATCATTACATCGGCAGCAGAGGGAAGTATTTGTTCAATTTCTCCTTTCCCCTAGGCGTTGTGACAGAGAACTCACAACCCATGGATATAGGTTTAGCATTCACAGTATCAGCAAAGTTTTGAGATATAAACGAATAAGTGGCTCCAGTATCAAATAAAACGAATGCTGATAATGAGAAAACTTGAAGGGTACCTTCTACCACGCCACCCTCCATAGAAGGTTCCTCATAATGTAGGGCTTGCAGTCGGCCATGTTTCTTAGGCGCATTAGGGCGCCTTTCATTCTCTTTCAGTAGCGGGCACTCAGGGATACGGTGCTCGCGACTTCCACAGCGCAGACATGCGCCGGCTTTCCTCCAGCATTCATCAGCCGTGTGACCAGGCCTGTCATAGTGTTTGCAGTGGCTCTTTGTTGGAGTGTTGGGTATGAAAACCTTGGGTTTTCATTCTTGGCTAGATCCCTCCTTGATGTTGAACGGACGCTTCTTGCCGTTGGTAGGCTTAGCAGATGACTGACCCGAGGTCACTTCCTTCTTGACGAACTTCCCTTTGATACGGTCGGTGAAGTCCGTAGCATCTTCTAGCAGCTGAGCCCTCTTCACCATCTCGGCGTAGGTTGGGAAGTCGAAAGGGCGAGTTGAGTGATGTAGTGGGGCTTAAGGCCATTTAGAAAGCGCTTAGCCTTCATCCTTTTAGTGTTCACCAGATGTACAACATAGAGTGGCAGTCTAGAGAACTGGGCTTCATATTCGGCCACAGTCAAGCTCCGCTGTTTAA
The DNA here is from genome assembly GCA_014218235.1 of Colocasia esculenta. Lineage (NCBI taxonomy): Eukaryota > Viridiplantae > Streptophyta > Magnoliopsida > Alismatales > Araceae > Colocasia > Colocasia esculenta. The sequence continues at coordinate 65,979,363 of CM024753.1, read as the reverse complement.
GAGCAGCGAATTCCGCAGCCTTCCTTTCTTGAACATGCTCAGAGAAGTATTTGGAGTTGAATGCTTCTTTAAACTCGTTCCAGGTGAATGGCCCATTTTCTCTAGTAGCTTCCACTGACTCCCACCAGGCGCGGGCATCCTTCTCCAGTTGGAATGTGGCAAGTAGCAGCTTGTCCCCCGCTGCACATTGCATGACACGGAAAATTCTTTTCGTCTCTTGGAGCCAGTGCTCAGCTTCATCCGGATCTGTGGATCCGCTGAACCTAGGTGGGTTCAGACTTCTGAAGTTGTGATGTAGGTCACCTACACCACGATTGCCGCCTCCTTGAGTGGCTTGCACATTGGTGCGTGTCAGTTCTTGGATGGTTTTTTGCATGCCCCTCATTTGAGCACGTTCGGCCGTCGTCTTGATTGCTTAGTTCCTACAAAATAACGTCTTGTCATGATATCGATGTGGAATTTAATTTGTGCGTGTGTGAGTTTATTTTAACTAGTTACCCTTGGCTCTAACCTCAACTCACATAGGTGGATAATTGACTCTAGTAGGCAGTTAACCTAGATCATCCTATACTTAAATAACCTAGGCTCTGATACCACAAAACTGTCACGCCCGACGCGGAATATCGGAACGCGAGGCAGTTGCAAGTAAAGGGTATAGAGCGAGTACTAGACATCAAACCATTTCAAAATGAATAATGATAAAGAAATTCATTTCATTAATACTTTTCAATGCCTAGTTACAACCACTAATATCAGAGCCAATCTATGGGGCCGATTACATTGGAATAAGCAAAACTAACTTCAACCTAACTACTACAATGCTAAATATAGCAATAGGACACTAGGGTACTCATGACATCACTCCAGGTCGTTCCCGTCCTCTTGAGTGTATGGTTCATCCTCGGTCTCACCTGAGACACAATGACAAATAACGCAGGGTGAGCGAACATCCCAGTAGGACTTAAATCTCAGGCTCAAGCAGGCTTTAAGTAATTAATGCATTTAAGGCAGAGTAACTAATGATAGAACGGAAGAGATAGTCAAGAACTTTCCAAATATACTTTCCAAAAATAGCACAAGTGTTGGGAATAGCACAATAATAGCAAATAGCACAAAGTCAAGTATAGCAAGATGGCCATAGTAGAGATAGCACAACGAGTATAGCATAGCACAAGTATAGCATAGCACTTTGTTGTCAATGGACAGAGAGAACATAGCACTTTTGATTGTCATTAGATAGTCAAGATAGATCACTTTGTTGTCAATGGACAACGAGAGAACATAGCACTTTTGATTGTCATTTAGATAGTCACGATAGATAGCACTTGAGTGTAATGCAAACACTCTGATCATTTAACTCCCATGGGCACTAGCACTTTCGGGCGCACATCCCAGGACCAGATCGGCCCTTTATATATTGCCAGGCATTAGTTATATTGTTTATCTTTAGACAATCAGTCAATGGCAATATAGAGTACCAAGAAGTAGATGAGAGCACTAGATGAATACGAGATAGTAGAGTGAACGTGAATAGATGAGCGAGTAGAGTATAGATGAGAGTTAGTGGACATTGCACGTAACGTCGAGTAACGGCGATAGTAAGTTGCACAACACGCGCACTGGTGTTGGCAGTCAGGCGGAACTCACGACCCTTCCACTGGCCATGTTAAGCACAAGTCCAGAGGTCCAGCGTGATTCAAGATGAGAGTGAATTCTAATAGCCGTTTGGATCATATAGATCCCTAAGGGTATCATAGGTGTTAGGTACAACCGGCTCGTCGACCATGTGGGAATCCATGGACAGAGGAGACTTACGGAGGCCTTGAACAAAGACTTACTAGTCCAGCAGAAGGAGTATCCAACAGAGAGTTCGTCCAAGTCAAGAGAGATTGTGTATATAGAAACAAGTGCTCGACGTTCTAGAGGAATTCTAGAATAGTGGAGCGTCGATATCGGTATTCCCAAAACATCGCGAGAAACAATAGACAAGTATAGGGTAATTTAATTACATAAATTACCAGATGTATTATGAAATAGTTTCATGCCAAATTATGCTATAATTGGATGGTTCAAAGTGTGTGTAAGTGTCATGAAATTTTAGATAGAAAAGATCATGTGCATGTATTTTAATCATACATATATTCAATTTATAACATGTGTTATTTTCTGTATGTATGACTGTTAAACAAGAGTACAAACACTGTAGATAATCAAGCATTGATGAGACAGGGAGTTTCATGCAAAAGACCCAGATCGCGACGTACCCTGATGAGGGTCGCGACGGGGTCACTGAGATCGCGACGGGTGCTGTACGGTCGCGACAGGCTTAGTCTGGTCGGGCAGCAGATCGCGACGACAGGCCCTGTCGCGATCAGATCGCGACAGAGGGCGCTGTCACGATGACCCTTGTGAACGCAGCCTATCGGGCCGTCACGTTCACAGGGTCTGCGCCCGGGTCCGACAGGGAAAGGACATACATTGGATTGCGGGCCAGAATTTACCCTATTTGACATAGGGTGGTTTAGAAAATCACAACTAATTGTATTGTCAACGAAAATTCATGAAACCAGTTGCAAAACGACCTAGACATGCATGGGTACTTACAATAAATAGGAATTGGAAAACAATCAGGGTTTGGACATGATTTAAACATGGGTATTCATGATGAACATAGAACAGTACATAGTTGAGATCAACGATTAAATTCGCAAGATATGATGAATCAAAATTAGGGCTTTTAGGGGCAAAAGATGCCTATCATGCATCAGTTCCTACAGTAAAAATCTCGTGTCATGGGGTTGAGTATACAAGGAGATCAAGAGTTAAGAAGAGGGTTCGGGGTCATGTAAGTTGCAGAACATGAAAAATCAAGAACGAAAGATATGCTCGATGGAAAATTATGAAACCAAAGGACTTTGGTTCTTGATAGATGAGACATCCTACAGAAAAAGTTTCATGGTTTATGCTCGTGAGAATGCCTACCTTTGATCGTTTTCCTCTTCTAGGGTTAAGACTTGAAGAACTCGGGGAAGAACTTGAGAGATCCTTCCTCTCCACAAATTCTCCTCCTCTTGGCCTCTCCTCCTAGTCCAGGAACCTCTAGGCATGAGCTAGGGCCGGCCATGAGGGTTTAAGAGAAGTATTTAAGCTTCTCCCTATTCCCTTTCCTAGTTTAAGTCTAATTCCTATTAAATTTCGAATTTTCTATTTTTCTCTCCCATTTTTAAGCAAGAGATCTCCTATTTGGGTTTGGGAGAGAGAGGATTTCGTGGCCAGCCCATTAGGGTAGGTTTAGGAATCCCAATCCAACTTAAACTTCTATTTTTAATCCATTAATACCTATTTTCTATTTTAGTAATATTTTAGTTACGAATTTTGGGTACTTCTCTATTATTCCCCTTTTAAAATCCCTATTTTAGCCCACTAATTTCTAATGGGTCGATTTAATAAGGCCCATTACTTATTTTTCACTAGATGGGTTTTATTTAATTCTCTTTTCTTTGATTTCCTACTTGCTTTTATTTTTATTATCATTTTTATATATATATTTTTTTGAAAAATCCACGTTGCTACAAGAGGGCTGCGGACAGAGAAAGAAGAGGGGATGATGAGAGGGGAGCTCAGAAAAGAAGAGGAAGGAAGAGGAGGTGGGAGGAAGAGATCGAAGCAGAGGGAGAGAGAGAGAGAGTAAAATAGGATGAGAGGAAAGAAGAGTATTTTTAAATAGATAGAGAGAAGAGGAAGAGGAGAGATTAAAAGAGAGAGATTTTTTGAAAAATAGAGGGGGTTTTAAAAATGAGAGGGAGTTTTAAAAATTGAAAAGAGGGAGAGATGGAAGATTTTAAAATTAGAATCTCTCATTACTTTCTCTTGGTCTAACTTGGTCCATTAGCATCTGTTGATTGGCCCATTAACTTGAAAATAAATGCACACAAGAGTTTTAGTCATTATCATATTTATAATGAAATGGTAATAGATTCTTATGAAACTAATGACCATTTGTCAATAAAGTAACATAATTATCAATAACAATTGTATGCTTATCACATCCCCAATTACTCATTGCTAGTCCCCTTAGCAATGCACACAAGTGAATAATTGGGACAAATAAGAGTTCAAACATCATACTTCAAACAGAAAGTAAGAATGTGAATGCTTGATCATAAGTTATTTCAAGTTCTAGTCGAGAGTGTCAAAGGTAATATGTCAGTTCATGTCATTAGACAATTCCTCAAGATACACTCAAACTTTCATGGATTTTTTTTTTCAATGTCTGAGCATGAATAAGAGGATGCATGGGCTTTTTACATATCACTCAAGGATGATATCAACTCTACACTCCTTAAATTCGATCCTCGAATTACAGGTAGCTTTCACTCTGCCTAGTTCTCTTTTTGATGCTCTTTTTCTTTCCATATCAGTTACATGGTGCTGCACTTCCCTTCACTATTTGACACGAGTCTCAACTCTTGCCTTAGGAGTAGGAGACCCGATTACTAAGATCAGGGGCATTTTCCATTTTTTGTTTATTTATTTTTCTCTTTATATATATACACATATTTTCACATTTATTTATAGGCATGTAGCTTTTTCCCCACGATTGGTCTTCAATAGGAGTGTAGAATATCAATCAATCAACTTGAGTGTAGGTAAATCATATCCATTTGAATAGCTCCTAATAAATATTTTCTGTGTTGATGAAATTTCAAATGTATTTTGAGGAAGATGCTAAAAAAATAACTAACTAGTTAACTCACCCCTTCACTCACCACCTTCACAAGTACACACTATTATGTCAGCTAGAAAAAAAAATTTTGCATGAAATATGAAACATGAAGCACAATGTTAGGGACAAAAATTTGAAATACAATTTGTCTCTCCCCCCAACTTGAATGACATTGTCCTCATGGCATAAAAGTAATGATTAGAATAAAGCCAACGTAAGTTAAGAAAGAGAGATGCAACCTGATGATCACATGAGGGCGGTTGCACAATAGCTTCATCCAAAGATAGTGGGACTCCAACACCTAGACCAAAAAAAAACTAAATCAATATAATCAATTATCCTAAAATATTGGGTTGCCTCCAACAAGCGCTAAGTTTAATGTCTTCAGCCAGACACATGGAGGTAACAGGCTCACGTAACACCCCTAATCATTGATGCCAAATTCTTGCTTTGTAAGGCATCACTAGCCATGGTGGGTCAATGGTCCAAATGTACCCTATAGATCAATAAAGGACAAAGAAATTGAGGCATTCAATATCATATTTTCAATTAAGAAATATTCATTTGTGCACTTAAGATCTTTATATGTGTTGAGCACTTCAATTTGGACTTTATTGTTTTCACCATTTTCACCCACAACTTCCATTTTCAGATCCTCTTGATAATTGAGGTCAGATTGAGTTGAATGCTCAGAGGATTGTTCGAACTCCATAGGCTGACTTGTGTTAGAGACAATATGATGATTTGGAATGAAATGGTTATATGATCCTTAACACATGATGGTTGAAAGTTGAAGTGAAGTTGACCAGTCAGCTAGTGGTAGCATGTCCACGGATATATTGGATTGCCAGGTCAGGGAGGGGTAAAAGATCCACATCCTCCCCTAAATCAAGAGATGCTGAGTCGAGCTAATTTCAAACACAATCTCCAACTCCTCTCTTAACCATGAAGAATGGTTGACACTTCACTTAATCCCTCTCTACACCCACCTTTTCTTCATCACCCACTTGAAATAATCACATCAAACTTGGACCCAACATGTAGATGACATTCTTTCTCTCTTCTCCCGCCAACTTGAGTTCAGCTAACTCACTAGAGGTTTCCTTAAATATGACATTATGGATGGAGTCTTCTTGATGGTCAGCTTCAAGTTGGGCCAAGACTATGGATTGATTTTCAGTGGCACCCATCTCCTCTTGATTTGACTCATTAATATTATCTCTCATTTTCCAAGTGGGCATGTCCACAATCATATTGGACTGAGAAGTTTCAAATGGAATTTGAGAGTCAAATTGTTGATCACAATCAAGATAATGATGATCATCATTGTCAATGGGTTGGCATGGTCATTAGCTATCTTGCCTCCTCCAAATTTCCATCAGTTGAGTAATCAAAAGGTCAGTTTTGACAAATGATTGCTCTAATTCTTGTTATTGTTGGGTGAATGTTTGCTCAAAAACTTGTTGGATATAATGGAATTTTTGCATAAATTGCCCAAATTGATCATCAAAGAGGCCTGATTGCGAGGGAGATGCATGAGTGGGTTGTGGATATGCATGTTGTCCCTCATGATGGCTTTTATCATGAATATCAATCTGAAATTGGGCCCAATGTTGGAAGTTGTGGATAGGTGGACTTTAGGCTTGAGCTAAAATAGGTTGATCTCTAAGTGTCAAATGTGGCATTACTTCTCCAAGTTGTTGGAAGGTGTGCCTTCAGGAGCATTTGCTAAGCACACAGACAGATCAATGCCAAATTTTTTTTTATCAACCATGATATGATTTCGGCACCTAGAAGGGTCCTTGAATCTCTCCTTGAGGATCTTAATAGAGTAAACCCAATTTCTCAGGAGAGACACCTTGGTCAACTTTTGAGTAAGGAGTGGTGTGGATAACACTTGAAAATTTTGGGTATGTTCTTGGTTGAGGGAAGTGATGAGGTGTAAAGTGGGTCAACATAGTTCCTCCACCCTGAATCATACATGTGATCTGTAATTGGGTGACCATGAATCAAAGGGCTTGAGTCCATTTGGAGCCATTGGACTGGTAAGTAGAGGTTGATGGATACGGTGGTTCAAGTTGAGAGAGATCACATAATGGGCCAGACGTTGCACCATTTGCATTGATCCAATTTGTTCAAATGATGTGTCAATTTCATGACCATTATTATCAACCCACATGCCTTTTTCTTTTGTTATTGTTTTGAAAGATTTGATTGTTTTTTTTAATAAGTTAGCAAACAATTAATCCTATGACACCTATGGTTTCTTGGGACATAAAAATTTGGTTTCTCACTAATTAACTGAGGCCCAGCTTAAATCCACTCTCAAGCCCATTAATTGGCCAGGTAAGAGGTGGGAAAGTGGGAGGCTCCCCCTGCTCTCACAGGGACCTAATTAAGTACCACTTGTCGACTTAGGCGTTTCCCTATGAACCTCTAGCCTTAGACACCAGTCTCCAAACTTGATAGTGGGCCTAAGTCTCAAAGCGAACCCTAGGTCAAGTTTCTACTTTCTTTTATTGGGCTTGAGTGTGAGTGTAAAGGTGGTTGTTTTTGGGCCAAGGAAGGGTGAGGAAATCCCCACCTTATCTTATTAATGAACATTCCCTTAAGATGTTTTAGACAAGATGTACACACCACAAAATCAAGCAAGGGGTTCTATGCAAGCCTGGAAATGCATGATCATGCTTTTGAGAAAGTTGAGATTATCACCTTGCCTCCTGCAATCTTCGACAAGAAAGGAAATTTTCAAAAAAAAGAAAAACCCTAAAGATGAAAATCTAAATGATGCATGTCCTAAAGATGGAAGTTTCTAATCTTGACATGACATCTTTTTATTGGATTCAAGTGACTAATTTTTTTTTAATTATCTAAACATGGCAAGTAGGAAAAGGAAACTCAATTAAGAGGGTTTAAAGGATACTTACCTCCAATGCAATCCCTCGTTCTTTTGGAAATTAAAAAAAATTGAAAGAGAGAGAGAGAGGAAAACTCACCTCAACTTACCTTTTTTTTTATTTTTTTTGCAACTTTCAGATTTTTGAAAATAGACCTTTTTACATACAGATCCTACTTTCAGCGACATTTCTGACAGATTTTCCATTTCTGTAATTGTTAGGCTTTTTTTTCAATTTTTTCTTTGACACATACAAAAGAAAAGAAAATGTTAGCATGAATATATACAAAAGACACCAAGCTTATCAAACTAAAACTCTAATTCCCCAGTAACGGTGCCAAAATTGATAGCCCATAAATGCGTCGTTAAACACGTGGCTAACAATCTTAAAATTTATCGACTTGCACAAATATTTTAACAATAGTTAAGTGGTGAGACCGAGTCGAATCCACGGGAAAGATTTTAGAATTGAAAATCTTGGATTTTTTATTTAGGAAATAATGTTGATATTAAAACTAAGTGCACAAAATAAATCTAAACTAAAGAGGTGGGTTGAGAGAGAGATAAAAAGTAGAGTAGAGAGAGATGCAAGAGAAAACAATCATTTAACAACACTTAACGAATCCAATTAAAAAAAAAGAACTATAAGGAACAGAATATAGAGCAGGATAGAGTAGAGAGAAGGTGGAGAAAAATTAACAAATCACAACTAACATTGTTTAAATAAATGTAGTTGTTTAACATAATACAGAAATAAATTAAACTAATCTACAGAACAGAATGAGAGATAAATAAATAAAAGGAAAGAGGAGAGAGAACCGGAGAGGAGAGAGACGAGGAGAGAGAGAGAGCGAGAGAACAAGAGAGATGAGAGAGGGCGGAGAGAGAGGGAACGAGAGAGAGAGATGAGAGAGAGAGGGGGGCACGCATGCGGCTCTCTACGTGCATGCATGCATGTAAGAGGAGAGGGGGGTTGACACGGCAGGCGAGGCGCACGGGTGCGGCGCGCAGGCTGGCGTGGCGATGCGTGGCAGGCGGGGTGTGCGGGTGCGGCAGCGCAAGCTGGCGTGGCGACACGCGGCAGGCAGCCGCGTGGGCGCGGGAGGGCGCGTGCAGGGCGGACGCGCGCTGGCTCTTAGAGGCGACGCGCGTGGGCTGGCGCAGCGAGGCTATGCTGCACGCGAGTAGTAGCTGTGTGGCGGGGCACAGGCGTGTGGGAGGCGTGCGCGCGCAGAGGTCGTGCAGGCTGGGGTGCGGGCACTACTGCTGCTTCTATCTGCCCAAGAGGAGACCCGGCCAGAGCGATGGGGAGAGAGCAAGAAGAGAGGAAGAAAGAAGAGAAGGTTTCAAGAGGAGAAGGAGAGGGCTGCGGACAGAGAAAGAAGAGGATGAAGAGAAGGGGAGCTCAGAAAAAGAAGAGGAAGAAGAGAAGAAGAGGGGGAGGAAGATCGGAGAAGAGGGAGAGAGAGAGAGAGAGTAAAATAGGAATGAGAGGAAGAGAGTATTTTTAAAATTAAGAGAAGAGAGGAAAGAGAGAGAATTTTTTGAAAATAGAGGGGGTTTTTAAAAATGAGAGGGAGTTTTAAAAATTGAGAAGAAAGAGAGAGATGAAAGATTTTAAAATTAGAATCTCTCGTTACTTTCTCTTGGTCTAACTTGGTCCATTAACATCTTGTTGATTGGCCCATTAATCTGAAAATAAAATGCACATAAGAGTTTTACTCAATTATCATATTTATAATGAAATGGTAATAGATTCTTATGAAACTAATGACCATTTGTCAATAAAAATAACATAATTATCAATAACAATTGTATACTTATCAGGTACCTAAAGCTTAATGTTTTTAATGCAGGGAAACCTTCGAGCATCCAAATGGTATTTAGACAGCGGTTGCTCATGGCACATGTCATGGAACAGGAAATTTTTTTCCCATTTAGAACCTGAAGAAGGTACAGTCACCCATGGAGACAATGGAAAAGGAACTGTAATTGGCAGTGGATCAGTAGGTAGCAAAGGCAAAACAGTTATTGAAGAAGTACTATGCGTCAAAGGACTGAAGCACAACCTTATCAGTATCAGCCAGCTGTGCGACAAAGGACATCAAATCAGATTTCAAGAGTCAAAGTGCAACATTATGAAGGATGGATCAGTTATCTTTAAAGCCAACAGAGAAAAGAACATGTACGTACTTTACCTAGAAGAATTAAAAGATCAGGATATCTGTCTGGCTGCAAGCAAAGAGTAGTCAACTGAGCTGTGGCACAGAGGATTGGGCCACTACAGTCTGGATGGCATGAGAAAGCTGATCAAGAGAAACTTGGTGGAAGGTCTACCTAAAATCAGCACAAGAGCGTGTTGGACTGAGCCCCTTACCGTTGCACTAAAAGCTCGAGCTGGTAGTGAAGGCGGTAGCCAAATCTTTAAGGCGGAAGCGCAAAGCACCACGTCAACGCTGTGGTCGGCATGAGGGGCTTCGCACCGGGTTTTACCCCTGCGGCGGGTTGGGTTGCCAGCCCCGATGTCACTATGCTGCCCCATAACAGCATAGTGGCAGCGATTCCCTAACGGAGTTGATGGCGGTTAACCAACAAACTCCACCCCAGCGGCACCCGGGGGAATCAAACCCGCAACCTCGCTCTGATACCACTTGTTGGACCGAGCCTCTTACCGTTGCACCAAAAGCTCGAGCTGGTAGTGAAGGCGGTAGCCAAATCTTTAAGGCGGAAGCGCAAAGCACCACGTCAATGCTGTGGTCAGCATGAGGGGCAACAATTTGCCTCTCATAACGATTCGCTAAGAGATCGCAACAATTTGCTTCTCATAACGATTCACTAAGAGATCGCAACGATTTGCCTCTCATAACGATTCGCTAAGAGATCGCAACGATTTGCCTCTCATAACGATTCGCTAAGAGATCGCATTGACTTGGTTCATAACGATTTGGTCTTCGCATCGATTTGATAAGTGAGAACAACGATTTGCTCTGACAACGATTTGGTCTTCGCATCGATTTGATAAGTGAGAACAATGATTTGCTCTCACAACGATTTGGTCATCGTATCGATTTGATAAGTGAGAACAACGATTTGCTCTCGCAATGATTTCGGTTTCACAATGACTCGTTAAGTTTCATAACGATTCATTAAGTTACACAACGACTTGGTCGCAGTAACGATTCGATACATTAAACAACGATTTGGTTATAACGACTCGTCCATAACGATTTGCTGATAGTATCTTAACGATTTGTCTCTACAACGATTTGGTTATTAATGCATAACGATTTGTGGGTACATCGATTTGCTTATGAATGTATAATGATTCACATGAATATCGACTCATCAACACAATGATTTCATAAGTCATAATCATATTGATTTCATGATGTATAACGACTTGAAATTCAAACCTATTCTCAGATAGTTTGAAAAGTCAAAGTCTTCCCTCGCTTTTCTCTCACATCCATGCATTTATTATGAGTGATCATATCACTGCACTGCATGCAAATGATATCTTCTATTTCCATGCTTATACTGTAAACATCCTTTTAGAAGAACAGAATGGAACTTCCTTTTTGATATAAAATCAATCTAACGTTGACTGACAACAAGAGACAACCTAGCTGCCTATTGTTTTAGCATTTAATGCATGCAGGTCTCTGACAGCGCACCTCATTACAACGTTGGACAATATGGAACATAACGGATATCAGAGAAGATCCTTTCTCTTGTTGCGTGCATGGAAAGCTAAAGACTGCTGAACAAGAAGCTCTACAGTGACATGCAGTATAACGTAAACAAAAGTTCAGAGACAACAGACACTTCAACGTTCAATTTTCAAATGGAAGACATATATAGAAGACTGATGCTCTAGAAGCAGAGACAACACCAACAACAATCTTTTACAAGCTTTTTTGTGACCATCTGAAAGAGCAAAGCCTCACTCCTTTGATTGTTTAGCTCTTAGCTCTCTGCATTCATTGTGTTAGTCTTGAGAGTTTCTGTAAACTGAGAGTGTTCCTCATTGTAGAACTTTCCCTCTCAGTCATTGCTTCAGATCAAGCGTTGGTCCTTAAGCTTGATCTAGGGGCGTATCATCTGTTGAATACATTCATGTGTTCTTTCCCTTCGTGTTGAAGGAAGACCTAGTGGTTTCCAGGGTGTTTGTTTCCCTTCGTGTAGAAGGAAGACCTAGTGGGATCTAGGGTGTTGTAATTTCTCTTCGGGTTGTGAAGAGAAGACCAGCTGCGGCTAGGTGTGTAAGTGTCCTTGAGGGGGACTGTATCCTTGGGTAGTGAAATCCTGAGTTGTTGCTCAGGGACTGGACGTAGGACTCCTATGGAGAGGAGGTCCGAACCTGGATAAATTTTGTGTGTCGTGTGTTTGATTGCCTTGTGTTTGCTATTCTCTTTATACTAACATTAACAGTTATCGAAGCGTGTTGTGTGAGTGTTTTTTTGAACAGGTTTTAAAGTGATCAAAATTTTAAGAATCCCATTCACCCCCCCTTTGGGCTTGCTAACTGGGCAACAGGTCTTGCCATTGAGATCGGTTGTACTGGGCTCTCCCTGGCACAGTACGGTACAATCTGTACAGCACCGGCACACCCCTCCCCAACCCCGGATTCCTCCCCCCTATGCCACCCCCTCCCCGCTACACCACTCCCAAACCTCGTTCCCCCCCCCCCCTCTGCTGCCCCCCCTTCCTACCACAGCCACTGCTCCTGCCACTGCTCCTGCTCCTACTCCTGTTGTGGTTGTTGGTGCTGATTCTGCTCCTCACTGACACACCCCCTCCTCCCTCCGTCAGCCCCCCCTTCCCTCCGCACACCCCCTCCCCCTCTACCGCCCCCTTCCCCTCTGGTCCCCCCCCCTCCACACACCCCCTCCTACTCTCCCCCCCTTCCCCCCCCAACGTCCTCGTCCCCCTCCTCCCTTACTCCACCCTTCTTCCCCCTCCGTTGCTCCCCCCCCCCCTTCGTCGGCCCCCCTTCCCCTCTCACCTGCCCCCCTCCTCCACGACTCAGCCCTTCTTTCCCCTCTGCTGCTCTCCCCCCTCCATCGGCCCTCCTTCCCCTCCCGTCGGCCCCCTCCCCCTCCTCCCTGGCTCCGCCCTTCTTCCCCCTCTGTTGCTCCATTCCCCCTCTATGTCGACCGTGCCTAGTGCCAGAAACCTCTAGGCATGGTACGGCAAGGCTGTATCGCACCGATACGGTCCGATATGGCAAACCGGAAGGTTGGAATTTATTCGCCGGTTCGTCTCCCAACACTCGCAGAGGTGTAGACCCTTCTACGACCTCACCAAGTCGGGAGTCGAATTCCATTGGGATGAGAAGTGTCAGGCGACTTTTGATGGACTTAAGGATTATGTGGCTAATCCCTCTGTCCTAAGGCCGTCGAGTCCAAGCAAGCCTCTTATTCTTTATGTATCTATCCTGGAAGATTTGGTGGGACTCTGTCCTTGCGCGCAAGTTGAATGAAGAAGGCAAGGAGAGGGCAGCATACTACCTGTCTAGAGTCTCAACCCCTTCTAGCAAGGTACTCTGTATTGGTAGTGCAAAATTGAAGCACTACTTTCCTTGCTCATGAGTCCATCTCATCGCCCGAATGAATCCTATCAATTCGTCCTTGAAAAATCTGTTCTAACTGATAGGCTAGCGTGTTGGCAAAGCTTTCTCTCTCAGTTCGAAATCACCTATATCAGCAGAAATCGATTAAGGCTAATCCATAGCAGAGCATCTCGCTCATCACCCTGTTCCCCAGTTCGATCCCGGTCCGTTCAGAGTTTCCAGATGAAGAATTGATGTCCCTTAGCGATCTGATCCTATGTGGACGTTTATATTTTGACGGGGCTCAAATTCTCAAGGAAAGGGCATCGGTTTGCTCTGCTATCACCTGAAGGTGTCACCATTTCCCCGAGCTCACAAACTAGATTTTCCTTCCTTCCACCAATAAAATCGCCGAATATGAGCTTTGTGGCTGTCCTATAGCTCGCTCATTTCTATGGTGTCACCATCTGCGAATCATAGGTAATAGTCAGCTAGTCTTGCATCAAGTGCTCACCAAATATGTCACTCGCGCGATCCAAAGCTCAGCCCTATGAAGAACTTGCCTCCACTTACGGCCAAGCTATTCTCCAAGCTAGTTTTTGTCCACATCCCTCGTCATTAGAATCTTCTAGCCGATGCCCTCGTCACAGTTGGCGCAACCAAGTATATGTGCTATCCTGGGGATTTAGACAGCATTCAGATCAAGCGCCATCATGTTTTCCCCCATTCTAGATCCTAACTTTCTCTAGTTAAGGAAAAAGTGCCGAGGAACGCAGAAAGGAGAAGTAAACACGAGATCTGTTGATGGAGCTAGAAGAAGAGATGGAGATGAGGAAACGCATGGTATTATGAGATAGCTAGGTATTGCAGAAACCAGTCGTATCCTGAGGAAGCCACAGCCGACGAGAAGAGAGCATAAGGAGGCTATCCCATAAGTAGACATTGGTTTGAAATGCTCTCTATAGAAGGGGATTTTTCGGTGTTTTGCTAAGATGCCTGATGAAGACGAAGCTGTGAAGATTGTTGAAGGCCCATTCGGGTGTTTGTGGAGGCCATGTGAGTAGTCCAATGCTAGCCAAGAAGATCCTTAGCAGGGTTTCTATTGGCCCACTCTAAAGAGGATTATTCATCTTTGTCCGTCGGTGTGTCGTGCCAACTCCACACCGACAAAATCTATTCTCCATCCTCTTCACTTCAACCCGATATCCTCCCATGGCCTTTTGCTATGTGGGCTTTCGACATCATTGGACCCCTTGGTGACCCTAACTCCCAGAACAAGTCAATCGTACATCCTCACAGCAACAAGTATTCACCAAGTGGGCGAAAGCCGAAGCATATGCGGAGATCAAGGCAACAACTATTTGTAAGTTCATCATGAAAAACATCATCACCAAGTTTGGCATTCCAACACCATCGTCACCGACAATGGGCCCTAATTCATCTCTCAAGAACTGCGTGACCTCTGCAACAGGTATTAAAATTGCATTGCATCATTCCTCTCATACTATCCGCAGACAATGGCCAGCAGAGGCCACCATAAAACTTTGATTAAAATTGTTAAGAAAACATGTGAGGCTAACAAATTCTCGGACTGGCCATAAAAGCTCGTATAAGCTCTGTGGGCCTACCGCACTTCAATCCGTACTCCCACTGGGTATACACTGTTCACCCTCACATACGGAATGGAGGCAGTAGTACCCTACGAATTCTCGTTCCCTCTTTAAGGATCCAGCTTGACAAGGACTTGTCAATCGATGAGCGGTCGCTAATCGCTCCTAGCACAACTGGAACTCCTAGACGAGAGGCGTCTGGTCGCCGCAGAACATACAAGAGTGTACCAAATAGACTCACGTCGTTTTCATCAAAGAAGGTTATTGAGAGAAAATTTAAGTCGGTGAGATGGTATTAAAAGAATCTTTGTAAAGCCAAGGTCCCCGGTCAAAACTCCAACCTAACTGGGAAGGGTCGTTCGTAGTCAAGAGATAGGTCTATAGCAACACTTATAGGCGTGTGAACGCGGAAGTATGGAGCTCTCTCACCCATGGAATGGCTATATCTTAAAAATACTACCCCTAGTTAGCTGTCTGGATCTACGTGGCACAAGACCCTAGGTGAAATGATGTCAATATTAATTAATTTTTTTTATTCTTGGTGGGTTAGCCAGAGCTGCCGACACCCACACACACACGCGCCCAGCCCCTGGAAGCCAGAGACGCGAAATCCAAAGAAGATTAATGCCACACCAAGATCCTAAAGCATTACCTGTTTCTCTCCCTTTCGGTCTGCCAATAGAAAAGGAAGCCCGAAGGATTGACCTCACAAATCTGTTCGACACTCAGTGAATGTAGGTCGAAGCATAAAGGGGAAAAATAGAGAAAATCAATGTCAATCCAAATTAAAGAGCCAAAACAGGCTAATCAGTTAAAAGCACGACAAGTGTGCAAAGTCTCCGCAGGGATCCAAATGGACCTATACGTAAGCGTGCAACACAACAAGAGTGGCAAAGTCCTCGTAGGGATCCAAATGGACCTAGATGTAAGCGTGCAAAGAACACCACAAACCCAAAGAAAACCGAAACTCACTGAGTCTAGGGCGGATGAGTGACTATTTCCCCTGAGTTTCCTGGACTGTTGGCACACTTCCTAGAACTATGTTCACTTCTCCCCCCAGGTATGTCTTAGGATCAAGGCAAGGCAATGATCAACTAGGGGGGACGTCGCCAAAGGTAACCTTGGGTGAAGGCACCACTTAAGCACATCCAGCCTCTGACTAATACACTCAAGAATGATTAATGCATCCTTAATGACAAAGTAATTAATGGATCCAAGTGCCACGAATTTTCAATTTGAGCAGACCCCCTTCGTCCCGCGCGTCTTCTTAGAAGGGACCATGCCGGGTTGCGGCACTCATTTTCAAAAATCCAAAAAAAGCAGATATTTTTAAATTCAAAAAATCAGATATTTTAAAAAAAAATAGATATTTTTAAAATCCAAAAAATAAGATATTTTAAAATATAAAAAAATCAGATATTTTTTAAATCCAAAAAATCAGATATTTTTAAATAAAAAATCAGATATTTTAAAATAATTAAAATTAATATTTTAAAATAAAAAAATCAGATATTTTAAAATAAAAAAAATCAGATATTTCAAAGTCCAAAAAATCAGATATTTCAAAAAAAAAAAAAATAAGATATTTTAAATCTAAAAAAAAATCAGATATTTCAAAGTCCAAAAATCAGATATTTCAAATCTAAAAAATATTTCAAAATAAAAAAATTAGATGTTTAAAAAAAAATCAGATGTTTTAAAATCTAAAAAAAAATCAGATATTCACCATCCAATTATTTTTTTTTACATATTTCAAAATCCAATATAATATATATATATAGATATATTTAAACTTGTACATTCTGCACCTTCATTTTCATGTATACTCTGTGCATTCAGCCAAGTCACGTCACCTCATGTGTAAGTATTGCATGTTCATTGCATGTTTATCATTCCTTCATTTTGCCTTATTTAAATAAAGGCTTAGCCCCTTGACAAGGTCGTGAAGTCAAGAATCGTTTTTATGCAAGGGGCTGAGCAAGAGCAGATATTTAACTTGTTTGTTCAGATGCATTTCAGGCACTACACAAGGAAGAAAGGAAAAAGGCAAGCATGTCTACATGGCCAAAAGGGGGGCCAACCCCGAATACATCCCCATAGAGTGCCCAAAAAAGGCATACTTAGTCAAAAGAAGGTAAAGTACATAGCAAATAGCCTAACGACCGCCGTCCTCCCTCTGCAGGCCGGTCACTCTCGTCAGCATCCTCCGTCGTGTTGCGGCCGACGGCCACTCTCAACCTCGCCTGGGTCCGCCGCCAAACGAGGAGCAGGAGGCCCCATGGAGGCACGCGAACCCGTAGAACCCTGAGCAGCTCGAGCCTCCTGGACATTCCTCTCGTACTGAGAGGAGGACACAATGAAGCTCCAGAATAGGCGTTGGACCCCCCTGCTCCCCGCTCGCGCTCCTCCCGCGTCGGTACCGGTCCTCTGCCGCCTTCCGCAAGCGCTCAGAGACCGCTAAGCTAGTACGCGTCCACCGACTGCTGCGTCAGGCCTCGTGCTCCAAAGACCACCAGCCACGCTCCTCCTCCTACTGGCGGCGCTCCTCCCTACGCTCCTGAGACCACCGGTCGCGCTCCTCCTCCCACTGGCAGCGATCCTCCCTGCGCTCCTCCGCCAACTGAGCTCTGCCCCTCTCGCGGTCCTCCCACTCCAACGAAAGCCTCAAGCATAACTCCGCGGCGTCACGAGGAAGGTCTGCGCCCCGTTGGGACGCCTGGGTCCGCACCCAGACAGCTCCTGCGACAGATCGGGCCATCTTGGCGTGGATGCTAGTCTCTCGTGTGAGAGCACTCTGAAGCTCGTCGAACTGCAAGAAAAAGACGACCATGGGTGAGTTTGAAAATAGTTCAACCCAATTCATGTATGAATAAGATTACTTACCCGTGCAGAGAGATCGCGCTCCGCCTCCTCTGTCTTGGCCTCTGCCACCGCCGCCAGCTGCGCATGAAGGGAGGCCGTCTCCTCCAGGTCGGAAACACTCCGACTCGAAGAAGCGCTGGTAGTGTCATCATACTCCACTGACATCTTGGTAGCACGCTGCAATAATTCAAAGTTGAGTCAGTAGGAGCGTAAGATAAATGATGAAGGTACGATTTTTCTACACTTACCAATGTCTCTAAGGCCGACCGTGCCTCGTCCAGCTGCCCCTCTGTCTCTGCCAGTTGGGCACGGAGAGTGTCGATGAGGGTCGTTCCACGCATCCTGTATATGCACACATTTAATTAGAATATCATGAGTAACATTGAAAGCATATAAAGTTTAGAAGTGTATACCCTAGCAGGCCTCATGTAGTCGCATCCCCCATACTCCTCTTGGAAGCGCTCTAAGTACGCGAGGCTGTCAGCTGCGTCGGACTCGATAGGCTGGCCACCTTGCTTCTAGTCCGCATGCTGGTCGGGGAAGCGAAGATGCCAGTCGACTGTCTTTGCCTTCCCCCACATCTTCCGCCCGATCCCACGGGGCTCCTCCACCTCGAGCCACGCCTGGTGTAAACCTAGAGTCCGAGCAGCCAACCGCAGGCGAAGTGGCTCAATCTCATTTAAGCAGTGGACCTACAGGTCTCGCCTAAACCGAGGACGGCCGCTCTCCACCCACGGTTGGCCCTCATCCCCCACACCTACGTAGGGCTCCCACGCGACCTGCATTGAGTTAGTTACATGAGTATTTCACATCAAATGCATGAGTTAAACAAAGTCAAGTGTGGTCAATACCAGAAGTGGCGGGAAATCTCAGATGGCCTGATGGAGGACGTCAAGCTGGAATCCGTAGGTGGCAGTGCTCACCACCGGTAGCCACCTCCGCGCAAGTGGTACCGCGTCGGGACGTACCTACGTCGCCCTACCCAGGGGAAGGTAGTAATAGCTCTACACCTGCATGCACACACACCAATTAGTACAAATCAAGCAGTCACAGGAAATTTAAATGCATAGTTAAAGTGGAATTGAATTTTGAGCTCCTACTTGTAGAAAGGGCGCAAAGCTGCCCATGGTGGTCTCCCTACCTGTGCTGGCAGAGAGGTCTGCGAAAGTGTGGGCGAGGAGGGTTGCACCCCAGGCATACTCACCGACCCGGTCTAGGTCCTCGAGCAGCTCTAGATCGGCAGTGGATGCCGTCACCCTTCGTGGTGAAAAGCATCTTGCCGAAGAAGAAGGTCAGGAACCTCCGGAGATCCCGGTCCACACGCTCTGTGTCCTCGGGATCATGGTCGTACACCACGCGTGCCAGTCTCGCCGCCCAC
The DNA here is from genome assembly GCA_014218235.1 of Colocasia esculenta. Taxonomy (NCBI): domain Eukaryota; kingdom Viridiplantae; phylum Streptophyta; class Magnoliopsida; order Alismatales; family Araceae; genus Colocasia; species Colocasia esculenta. The sequence continues at coordinate 65,960,340 of CM024753.1, read as the reverse complement.
TGCATGTACTCCTGCAGCGTCTCCTCTGCTCTCTGTCACACCCCCGCCAGCCCCAGTGTCTCCAGGAGGGCGACCCGCCCTACCATCCTTCGGTCCCCATCCTCATCGCCCTGGGGGTCCAAGCCCAGGAGGTCCTGTGCGTGCTCGGTGTAGTCGGCATAAGTGATGCCACTCACCGTCTCCCCGTCCACCCATAGCCCGGTGATCCGAGCTACGTCCTCCAAGCTCGGGACCATATGGCCCCAGGGGAACAGGAAGGCCCTTCTCATCCTATCCCACCTATCCCTCAATGCCTGGATCAGGGGCGGGTCAATGAAAAAGGGCTCGATCTCCAAGACTGGCCCAAACCCCATCCCCCGGACTCTCTCTCTCTGGAAGTCCGAGAGCCCCTAATACGCAGCCAGGACAAGGGGCGACATCATCCTCGCCTTCATCACTCCCTGCAATGCACACACAATTCAAAACATAGGTCAGAACTCATCTAGGAATTCAAGTTATGCACAATTAAGACAAAACTTTCAGTCCCGGGTGCTCCCCTGAAATGCGTCCAAAATAGAGGCGTGTTTCAAATCTCAAATCGCGACCAACGCTTCGGCCGCGTTTTCTATTCTAAAAAGCGGCGGCACAATGTGCCGCGTTTCTTCGAACCGCGCCCCCCTGCCTGGACGCGATTCACACCCTTCTCTTCTCCGGCGCCGACCGTCTTCCCCCCTCCTTTCCCTTCTACCCAAAAACCAAGAGAAGGGGTAGAGGACTTACCATTTCCAGCCGAGAGGGGATGTCCCGACCGCGGCGCTGTCGTCGCCATTCCTCCCACGCCTCGTCTTCTTCCTACTCCTCTTCTTCTCTCTCCGGTGCTTCCTCGTCGCCTTCCTCCGCGACCGACGCCGCCGCCGCCACTTCCCCTGCCACTGCGACGATGGCGAGTTCTCCCAGGGCCGCCATCATCTCCTCCACCATCTCCGCTGTCTCCCCCGTCGCCGGTGTGGCCACCGCCACCGTCGCCTCCGCCATCTCCGCCGGCGAGCCACCACCGCCCTCGCTCCACCATCTCGCCATCGGGGAGGAAGGGATTGGAAGGGAATTAGGAGAGGGAGAGAGTGATTAGAGAAAAGAGGGAGTTTAGAGGGAGAGAAGAAAGGGGGCGCCGGTGGCAAGTGGCTGAAATTGTCGCCCTTAGGCACCTTCTGCCTTCGGGATGTTCGAAATCGCAGTCAAATAGGATGATGCGCTTTCTATTTTAATTGCGTCCTGACCGTGCGTCGTTATTCAGAACGTCATCATGTCTTTGGCACACCTTTTTAGGTGCTCTAATTTTAATTTAAGACGCATCTGGAGGCAAGGACGGGAATTTATAAAGTAATCCTAAGAGGCGTCTAAGTTTCTCGCCGCAATTCATTGCGCCGGCACAGAATCCGAGGGGCGCGCCATTTGAATTTTGAAGCGGGAATCGTGAAGGCATACGCTGAGGTGGACACATTTCTTGGAGCGGATCAGGCGTTTGATTGGCGGCCAGTTGGGACGCCGTGATTTTCAGAAGAAGTTCCTTTTGCCATATGGGGAGAGTCGTGGGAGACGTTGGAGCCCTCTGAAGCAAGTTGTTCGGTTGAAGTGAGGGCAGCATGTCAGTCTACTCTACCGTCGCAACTTCTTCAGGGCATCTCATCATTAGGATTCACCGTCGCCCTTCCTGGCTTCGCCACCAAATTGATGGCGCCACATAAGAATCTCCAAGCACTCCATCAGAGGGGATTTGATTATTTTGAACTCTTTTACCTCTTTAGCCCTCTCATTGAACATCGTAGGAAGGAGACAAGCCTAATTATCGTGCCCGGTTTGGAAGTTGATTCGCGGCCATAGTAGTGGACGCTTTTCATATGAAAGGCATCCTCTGTAATGGACACAGTTATAAGGGCCAACCGAGGCTTTGTTTTGAGGATAAAATTCATGCAGTTTGGAAGAAATGATCTTATTCAAGGGACATTCTTGGCCGTGTTAAGGAAACCATTTATTTCTCATTAAGGATTCAATCATGTCATTTACAAACGACCACTTTCGGCCACAATTTCCTGAGCTCCCTTACATAATTCATCCAATCATTTTCAATCTCCGTTACATTTAGAGCCGGCCTTCTGAAGGTGCAAATCTTCCATATAGCTTTGATAGTGTTTGCCTCCTCACCATCATTATTAGTGCCGATGTCGCGCCGTTTGATCGGCGGGAGGTGGGATGGTCCTTCGAAGATGAGCCGTGGAAGCCCGAGCTGAGGAAGGCAGCGGTGTGGATTGTAGAGGACAAACTCGACACTCCAATCAACCGCAAATCCACACCAGGTGCTAGTCGGGTCCGCACATCTTGGCGAGAAGTGGCGCTGGAGTAAAAGTGAAGGCGCTCTCGAGCATATCTCGGAAAAAGTCACGCCAATCTGCCCACCTCTTGAGCTATGGCGCTCGGTTCGCCACACGCCCTTCTAAGCCCACGAGGTGATCCAAGTGCTTAAGCAGACTCTTGGAGAAGATCCGGGACGAGCTTGTAATTTTATTGCTTAGACAAAACTTAAAGTGTAGGTCGGTCCAGCATGTTAGTAAAAGCATAGATCCGTATGAAGGCCTTCCCAAGCTCGCCGCCGTGAGTCCGCTATAGAGGAAGGCTAGCACCGCCGGTCCCAGCCTCTCTCCTTCCCAAATGGCGCAAACCACGCCAAGTTTGTCCTCTTCCAAAACATTGTCCATGGAAGGGAAGAGGAGCGCGCCCGCCACGCAAATGGCTAATCCTTTCATCACCTGCTCGAGCCTCTCATCGTCCCTTATTCTCGATATCTCCCTCATGGTCCAGGCCGCCATTTTTTGTAAGTTGATCCCTTTGTCGGCACGAACACCTTGGGCCTCCCTCGGATCCATAAAGCTCTCGAGCACCGCCCTGCTTGAATAATGTCTTGGCATGATCACCATTATTTCTTCCTCGCCCTACTTCATTCACTTCAAACCTAACAAGATTTCAACATCTTCCAAAAGAACAGTGGCTTCAAAAGTTCGGAAGAGAAATGTGTTGGTTTGAGGGTGCCATAATTCGATCAATGCCCCCAGAGCCGCCCAATCAAGGTGGATCTCGTGGTACCTTTTGGCATGAATAGTAAGGTTGTTTATCCCCCATTGTCTAAGATAGCGGTCATATCAGAGTGATGGTGGTGGTTAATTGTTGAAGCCAAGGGATACGCATGAAGCATCGATTACCTGGAAGAGTGGGTAATCCTAAATGGGTAGCCGTGGTATAGGAGCCGGTCATTTGAAAGAGGTAGATGGAAAGAGAGTCAAAAAAACACCGAACAAAATGATTAATAACATGTCAAAGCAAATATATCAACAAATCAAAATCATCAACTTACCATCTTTGCTTGGACAAGTTTGCAAATGTGGCCCTCCATTTGGCTTAATCTATGGAAACCCTCCATCTCTCTTCAGAGACCTTCTTTCCCTTCTTTCCTTCTCCCCCTCCTTTCACCCTCCTTTGATTCAAAAGGGGGGGAGTTTGTGCCTTTAAATATTAGAGGGAAGCATGGGGGTTTGAAAAGGGAAACCTGGAGATATGTTATCTCCTGCAGCTGTACCATACCCCATGTTCCCATTGAAGGGAAAAGCCAAAGGTTCCAATCAAATTGACGGCATTAATCGCGTCCGCATCAGAAGACGCTATTCAGTTTTGAAAGGCGTTCGGCTGCCCAGACTCTATTTGTAAAAAAAAAAAAAAAAAAAAAAAACAACGTCCCCACTGGACGCGGATAGAGGGTCTTCACATAACTCATTTTCTTTCACTTCATGAAGGCTAAGAAAGTTCAAATTGGCACTCCAACTTCATGATAAGCAAGAGGGACTCAAGGCCTAGCAATTTATGTGATAAATCATCCTAAACTTCGCAAGTTCAAGTTCTTCAGGGTGTTGCTTCCTGGCTTCGCCACTAATTGGCTATGCCACAGAGGCTCACCATATACTTCATCAGAGAGAATTGACACACCACGTCACACTCATGGATCCTCTCTGTAGAGCTTGAAATACCAAGGTTAGTGATGATGGCAGAAATGTGTGCTTTGATGAAGTTGGGTCTTGGTGCCTCTTGGTGTTCAAGAGTGTGGGCGGTCTGGCTTTTCATGTAACCATCTTTGACAAAATTTCATGAAGTGCAAGAATGGTTACAATTCTTGGCAATGATGGTGATGGTCAAACCTTCCCACACTCGGAAGCAGCCTTTATAAGCGCGTCCAAGCTAGTGGCCACGATTCTCTACTTATAGGCGTCCAGATTGCTCGCCGCGTTTTTACAAGTAGCACTATTTGTCATTCTATCATTTGTTACTTGTCAATACTAATCAATCTTTGAGCACAGGGTCTGGATGTCTCTTGCCGTACAATACATGATCATCCTCGGCAACCACTACCTCGGTATTATAAATATTGCATCTTACTATATGGTATATTTTATTAGAACACATCAAGGACTTCGAGGCTCTGAAAAAACTGAAGTTTGAGTTCCCCTCCCCCGCCAAAAACAATGATAATTCCATAGGAGTCTTATGACTTGAGGATAGGCCGTTGCGCTGTGGAGAGATGATGGTTCCGTCTGGTATCCTGACTTCTGCAATGTAATAATATTATCCTTGATTATTTTATACTTCCCTTTGCTTTATGTTTTTTTTCTTTTAACCCAGCATGCATCATATTGGACCCTTTTTTAGCATAACTCCGACAGGTCACTCTTGATTTTAACTAAAAAGAGCCACTTGTTCCTCAATCCCAAATGACATGAAATATTCCACTCCGGTCAAGTACTCAGTCCATCATGTTGTTATTTGAAGATCGTCACTTGAGAAACTCACTGCCTTGGATTTCCTTCAATTATGTTATTCTCCCAAAAGATCCATCTGCGGCAGTGGCAGACGCCCCCAAGGTGAAACCTAACGGATTGTGTCGTTAGGTCTTTCCCGACGCTGGAAGTTGATCTTTCTCCTTTTCCGTGCCTACGTGCACCCCCCCCCCCCCCGCCGAAGCATTGAGTTCTCTCCTAAGATTGTCAGCAAACCACTTCATTCTAAACTGAGGAACAGCTCCTATCATGTGCTGATAAGGCGTGCCTCATCACACCTTGGCGTCTACTTTTCAGTCATTCCACTTCGTTCCACTCAATTCACGCCACTCCATTTCTTTCATTTCACATCACTTCGCCTCATTTCCTTGCAAAGCAAACGCCCAAGCGAGGCAGCTGTAGACACGCCAATTTGGCAACACATCGAGCAAATTCATGTTTATACCGCGATGCCTTGAAGTGGCTCTTCTCCATTAAACTCGTGAGTGACCTTCCTATTTTTCTAGGGTTTTTTGAGATCTCTTTCCAAAAGGTCTGTGGACCTTCATATATTCGCGGCCAACGCAGCGGACGCCCTGTCCCAGAGTCGATTCGCGTCCTAATGATTAGACGTAATTAATGCACGTCCTGTCGACTCACCGCAATTTAAAGTCAAAGATTCTGACCACACCTTGTCAGCTCCATTTATTGACGCCATGTTAGCAATCATGATGTCTGTTTGAAGCGCGTCTGGGTGGCACACCACATTTTATAAGTATCAAATCAATGATCGGATTTTGTCAATGAATCAATTTGCCTAAGAAAACGTGGCCAGCCACCCAGACGCATCTCCTCCTTCCCCTCCACACTTCGTCATCGGGCTACGCCACCATTCTGCCTCTTCCTCTTCTTCAAATTCCCTTTTTTTTTTTTTTAGCACATGCATCGCACACCTCCACACACACACATAGCATTTCTTTCACCCACCCACTCCCTAGGGGTTTAACACCACCTCCACGAGGTGTGTTACTATTCATTTACAAGTTTTTCCCTACTTCATTCCACTTACATTTACTACGCTTCATAGTCTAACCTCCCCTTTCACTTGTTTCTTGTTGTTTTCCCATTTTGCAAGGTAACCGACATCGAATCTTCTCCGTCGGCTGGCCGGCGTAAGAAGGAAGAGAATCCACCGCACATTCCCGCACTTTTCTTCGGGTGAAGGTAAGTACATCGCGTCATTTCCTTTCTGCCCATTACATTCGGTGCCCACGCGCACCTGGCGATCGCGACACATTCCTCGTGCACACACGCACGTTCTTTTTATTTTTACATCCTCATCCCCCCCCCCTCCCCATTTTCACCTTTATCCAATCTCTCTCCCTTTTAAATCCCATATTTCCCGTCGTAGGACGAGTGTTTTCCGAAAAGTCGAGGAAAAATGCCGTCTACACTAGCCAGCAGCCACCTGCCACCTGCCACTTCGCCCCCCTCCTACGACTCCGACATGTGACGAATGCCACTCCCAACATCGGAGATTTAAAAGTTTGCAAGAAGACGCTCTTGCAACAGATGCCTCTCCCTCCCTCCTATCTTCTCCCTCTCTCTCTCTCTATGTCTCCTCTCCTTCTCACACTCTCTGTCTCTCAACCGATCTCCTTTCGTCCGACCACCAGTTCACCTCGATCATATGTGCCTCGACCGTCCATTCCCTCCTTTGTCTTTCCCATCTCGTTGAGCATTGGCCTCACTAGTCAGAGCGCCCCTCCCCCCCCCCCCCCCCCCCCCCCCCCCCCCCCCCCCCGCTTCTATTGAGAGTTGGTCTCCCCAACCGGCACCACACCGCCTCTGTTGGCCTCCCCACCAGCAACAACCCACCTCCATTGGCCTCCCCATCCCCTCCTCCAAATCTACTCCCCAGCTAGCCTCTGTTGGCCTCTCCAACCCTCTCCATCCCCTCCTTCGAATCTAGTCCCTAGCCAGCCTCTATTGGCCTCCCAGCCCTCCCCATCCCCTCCTTCGACTGTGTAAAGATTACTTGACTATGTTTTCTCTTTGTGTTTGTATGCATCTCGCAGTGAAACTCTTGTTTGAAGAAGCCACAAGGTGCTACAGAACAAACTATAACTAAGTATGTATGGCTCATATGAATGATCATTATACATGTAGAAATCATTTTTGGGGGACTTGAAATATGTTTTTTGAAATTTATTTTTGTCAATGAGTATATGATGATATTTATTTTTTTGTTAGAGTAAAGCAGTCATTAAGAAAATGGATTGGAGTTGGATGGACAAGCCAAAGCACTCAAAGGAATATCTAGATGGAGTGGACTTGTTCATCGATTTTGCATGTGGGTATTCTGATCCGTCGTCAAGTATCAAGTGCCCTTGCGTGAATTATGCATGTATGTGTAAATGGGATAAGAACATAGTTAGGGAACATTTATACTTCAATGGAGTCATGAAAGACAAAATGTTTTGGGACTTTCATGGGCCTAATTCATCTTGCAGTAGGTCGACATCCCTAGATTCTGCATGTGAAGATCTCCCAAAGGATGGTGGTATGTGTTCAATGTTGCGAGATGTATTTGGCTTGGAAAATAAAATATATATGGAAAACATCTCTGCCAATCAGAATAAAGGGGACTATGGTACATTCCAAAATTGCAGGAAGATGTTGAACAACCATTATACCCAGGTTGCAAGACTTTCAACAAATTATGATTTATAATCCTACTGTTCAACATAAAATGTATGGGTAAAATGAGTAACAAATCCTTCAACATGCTATTGAAGTTGTTGAAAGAGGCTCTTCCTGAAGGTGAGGTATTGCCAAGTACATTTTATGAATTGAAAAAAATCATTAGTAAGTTGGGATACGATTATCATAAAATTGATGCATGCCCAAATGATTGCATTTTATATTGGAAAGACTATGACTCTCATGAGCAATGTCCCAAATGTGGAGAATCTAGATGGACTACAAGGGAAAAGAGTGGGTATATAAAAAAAAAAAGATAGCTAAGAAGGTTCTTCGACACTTTCCCTTAATTCCAAGGTTGAAAATATTATATATGTGTAGCAAATTTTCAGCAAACATGAGATGACATAGTGATGAGCGGCAAGAAGATGGTATATTGAGACATCCAGATGATTCCCCTTGTTGGAAAGCTTTAGATGCCATAGATAAGTTTGGTTTAGAATCTTGCAATGTACGTTTAGGTTTAGCCAGTGATGATTTCAATCCTTTTGGGACAATGAGTATGAGTCATAGTACATGTCCTATAGTTGTAGTATTGACACCATACAACCTTCCTCCATGGCAGTGTATAAAGCCATAAAATATTTTTGTATCTTTAATCATTCCTTGCCCTAATGGACCTAGAAATGATATTGATGTCTATCTTCAACCACTTGTAGAAGAATTGCAAATACTATGGCATGGAGTTGAACATATGATACTTCTAAAGGTGAAACCTTTTGTATGTGTGTTGCATTATTGTAAACCTTTAATGATTTTCCTACATATGCTTATCTATCTAGTTGGAGCACTAAGGACCAACTAACTTATCCTACATGTAATGTAGAGACAAGTTCACAATGGTTGAAAGCAAGTGGGAAGTTCTGTTACACAAATCATCGTCGATGGCTGAAAGAGGATCACAATTTCATTCTTTAAAACGACGGTTTGATGGAAAAGAAGAAATGAGTAGTAGAGCAATTCTGTTGTCTGGGATTGATATATTAGAGCAGTTACATGGACTGGCCTTTACTTTTGGTAAGGTTCCTAAATCTAAAACAAAGGTAAAGAGAAAACATAAGAAGAAAGACACATCTATGAGTAATGTTGAGGGTCCTACCAACTATTTATCATGGAAGAAAAATATTTTTTTTTTGAATTGCCATATTGGAAGTTGTTAATTCTCCGACATAATCTTGATTTGATGCATATCGAAAAAAATATTTGTGATAGTATTGTTGGTACTCTTTTGGACAGTGATGGAAAAACTAAGGATGGCTTGAAAGGTCATTATGATCTACAACATTTGGGTATAAGGACTACACTTCAACCACAAACTTTGAGCTCTAATAGATTTTTATTGCCACTTGCCATATTTACATTGAGCAACATTGAGAGACAAACTATTTGTAAAGTCTTCAAAAATGTGAAAGTTTCAGATGGTTATGCTTCTAACATATCAAGGCATGTCAACCCCAATGATCGCAAGAAGATTTAGGGTTTGAAAAGTCATGATTGTCATGTGCTCATCCAACAATGACTTCCTGTCTCAATGAGGGGAGTGACACAAAAGGAATTGAGGTCTGTAATTACTGATCTTTGCAAGTTTTTTTCACAAGTATGTTCAAAGACATCATCTTCAAATGATTTCTATACTCTACGGCAACAAGTTGTAAACATTTTGTGTCACTTGGAGATGATTTTCCAACCAAGTTTCTTTGATATCATGGTACATCTTCTCATCTACTTACCTAATGAAGCAAGACTTGCTGGCACTATACATTATAGGTGGATGTACCCCATTGAAAGATATGTATCTAGCCTAAATTTATAAAATATTTATTTTTATTAATAATCTGATTTTTTTCTAATATTAATTTGTTAGGTTTTTAGTGAGACTTATTCCTATGTTTGAAATAGGGCATGCCCAGAAGGTTCAATGGCCGAAGTCTATATCGTGGAGGAGACACTTACATTTTCTGCTACGTATTTAGATGATGATGTTCAGACATGGCTTAATCAACCCTTAAGAAATGAAGATGATGGTAACATTCCAATTAAAAAAGGATGGGAGATTTTTTCTGAAGGAGGCCGACCTTTAGGCGCCAGCACCAATTGTTATCTTAGCAATGAAGAGTTGAACCAAGCTCATCAATATGTATTGTTCAATTGTGAGGCAATATCTCCTTACAACGAGTAAGTAAGATGGTAACCTGCATATTATATATTATCTAATTGTACATTTTTATACGTGTATCTCATAACAAGTGTTTTATATAGTATACACCTTAGTTTTATACGAAGTGGACTACAATCAACAAAGTGGAGATCGAGAGGTATCATACATTAGAATTTTAGCAATGGTTTAAATGTAAAGTGAGTGATGAAGACCATTCTCATTTTAATATAGGTTTTCACCCACATGTAATAATTTTCATGATGATAACCCACATGCATCATCTTATGTAGGTTAACACTTTGCAAGCACAATGTGGAGATGGGTTGGATACAAATATACGTTGCATAAAGGATTGACCATTAAATATGGTGAAGAAGTTTGACTCTTGCTTAGTAAATGGGTTTCACTTTCAAACTCAAAATGTGGAATGAAATAGGGTCACACAAAATAGTGGAGTTGTCATGTCTGCAAAAACCTCAAGTTTTTCAAGTTTAAAAGATAAATCTCCTATTTGAGGGGATGTATTACAGCATGTTAGATGAAATTCTAGAGTTGAACTATTATGCTACAAGAAAGGTGTTACACTTCAAATGTGAGGGGGTTGATATTCAGCAAAGAGTGAGAGAAGAAGAAGACTTCACAATGGTCAACTTTAGATATAAGTTACGTACAACTGAGCCATATGTTTTTGCCTCTCAAGTGGAGCAAGTATGGTACATAGATGATCCAAAAGAGCAAGGATGGTGTGTGGTGAGGAAGACAAAGCCAAGAAATTATTTTGATTTGAAAAATGAGGAGAGCATTGAGATAATTTAGATGATATTCATGTGACATGGGAAGGGGGATGGGCAAGAGATTTATATTTGAAATGCTTATGTATGGTTTTTTAATACAATTTTGGTGATGATATAGATGTTATATGCTTTTTGTGTAATCTAATGGATGTAAGTGTTTTTTTTTTTTTTTTTTGAAAGAGAAAATTTGTGTAGATCTTAACCATTTTTCAATTTTGATCTCAATTTCAGATATTGCCGATAAAGAGACATGTAAGTTTAATTTCTTTCTTGATGTTAATGATGAGAAAGAGGATTAAATTGTGCCTATAATGTTTAGTATCATATTGTTGGCATGTAACAGGGGGAGAAAAAGAAGTGTCGAATATGTAGAACCCAATGAAGGTGAAGATGATAAAAGTCAGAATGTAACAAAGATGAGCAAGCCTTCTGGCCTTATTGCAAGTGCAAATATTCTGAAGGCAAAGAAGAAAGACTTTTCAGAATGTTATGGGGTTTCCAAAGAAGAAAGACAAAGCCAAGAAACTGCAGCATCTGAAAAATTAGATACAAATAGCTTCCAACAACATATTGAGTGAGTTTCCAATTAAATTTTTTAACTTGAAGCCTTCCATTATAATTGATGGAATTTCTAACAATAAAAGAAATAGTAGTTATCTATGGAGTATTCTCTCAGCTGAGTATTTGAAAACCTATGACTGTTGACATTGTTTATGGTTTCCATACTATAAATCCAATGTTTCTCAACAGAAAAAGATGCTGACATGGGTCAATGATAAAGAGGTATTTCTAAAGAAGTACTCATTCGTGCCCATATGCATGTGGTAAGTTCACATAAAAAATAGCTTGTCTTTACAAATGTTTCTATAAAAAGATAGGTGTTAGGCCTTACAATTTTTCTGTTATGTAGGGTGATGACCAAACTTTCCCCATATAAATTACTTCACTTATTTATATACATTAATTTTGATGATTAACAAAATAGTACTAATGAATTACTTGAGCTTTGAGAACAGGAATAAAAGAAAAATGAAAGTTCAAGACAATCAGGTAAGTCTCATTTCATGCTTGTCCAAGTCTTTGTATCGACTTCTATTGCTAAGAAGAACGATTTCCTTTCTGACCAAAAAGTTCAATCAAATCGATACCGTAACGATTTCTAAAAATGTCGCAACGATTTCTTTAGTTCTCGTAACGATTTCTTTAGAACTCACAACGACTTTCTAGCCATAACGATTTCGTAAGTTCTTGTAACGATTTCTTTAGAACTCATAACGACTTGGTAGCCGTAACGATTTCTTTAGTTCTCATAACGATTTCTTTGAAACTCGTAACGACTTGGTAGCCGTAACGATTTCTTTAGTTCTCGTAACGATTTCTTTGAAATTCGTACGACTTGGTAGCCGTACGATTTCTTTAGTTCTCGTAACGATTTTTTAGTTCTCGTAACGATTTCTTTGAACTCGTAATGACTTGTAGCCGTAACGATTTCTTTAGTTCTCGTAACGATTTCTTTGAAACTCGTAATGACTTGGTAGCCGTAACGATTTCTTTGAAACTCGTAACGACTTAGTAGCCGTAACAATTTCTTTAGTTCTCGTAACGATTTCTTTGAAGTTCGTAACGACTTGGTAGCCTTAACGATTTCTTTAGTTCTCGTAACGATTTCTTTAGTTCTCGTAACGATTTCTTTGAAACTCGTAACGACTTGGTAGCCGTAACGATTTCTTTAGGTCTCGTAACGATTTCTTTGAAATTCATAACGACTTGATAAGTGTTCATAACGATTTGCTTTGCGCAACGATTTCTTTAGAGTTCATAACGACTTAATAAGTGTTCATAACGATTTGCTTTGCGCAATGATTTCTTTAGAGTTCATAACGACTTGATAAGTGTTCATAACGATTTGCTATGACTCATAACGATTTCATAAGTCATACAGACATCGATTTCATATCTTGATATCTTATTCATCTTAAAGTATTGACCAGTCAAAGTCCACGTAGACATCTCTCTGACGCTTTTGCATTTATGAGATCTGAATATATCTCTGCATGCATGCAGACCATATCATCCTTTATCGTGCCTACTCTGATAACGTCCTTTAGACTTAAGCTATTTGGCATTACTATTTTCTTGACTATTGCTACTGACGTTGACTGACATCAGAGATAGCTTATCTATCTAATATTTGAGATTGACATCTGTGCAGACCTCTGAACTAGCTTCATGGTACAACGTTAAACAAATAGAAGCCATCGGATATCTTTGAAGATCTCATCTCTTTGCGTGCTCAAGTAATCAAAAGACTGTTGACAGGAAGCTTCCAAGACTCCAGATGTCATTCTGTCTAACGACTACTCAAAAGAGAGACAACAGACTCTTTAACGTCTAGATTTCAAATTGAAGATATATATACAAGTCAGAAGAATAGAAGAAAAAGCACGTTCAAGAAAAACATTCAAATTCTTCTGAAGAAAGTTTAGAGCAGAAAACTTCATTCCTCTTAGCTTTTGCTCTTTTGCTCTCTACTAGCTAGTGAAAGATCTTTTGAAGAGAGCTTATGTAGTTCTGAGAGTGAGCCTAGATTTAGATTTTTTGCTCTCAGTGCTAGGTCCTTCAGATCATTGCTTGTTGCAGTTTGATCTAGGGGCTTGTCTTTCAAACCTCTCTTTGTGGTGTTCCCTTCTGGTGTGAAGGAAGACCTGGTGGGATCCAGGGTGGTGTTCCCTTCTGGTGTGAAGGAAGACCTCGTGGTATCCAGGGTGTTGTTCCCTTCGGGTGTGAAGGAAGACCAGCTGAGCTGGGTGTTGTTGTGTCCTTAAGGGGGACTGTACCCTTGATTAGTGAAATCCTGAGGTATTACTCAGGAACTGGACATAGGTCTCCTGTGGAAAGGAGTTCCGAACCAGGATAAAAATCCTACTGTCATGTGGTTGTATTTTGTGTGATTGCTATCTCATTTCCTCTAACTCTAACCTTCATTTAAGTTGTTGTGTAATCCTTTTAGTGAACAGGTATTAATCGAAGATCAAATTTTTAATAACCCATTCACCCCCCCTCTGGGCTAGCTAGATGGGCAACAAGTGGTATCAGAGCGAGTCTCTTCGACAAAGAAGAAGATCCAACGATCTGAAGAGCAAAGATCAATGGCAGCCCAAGGCAACTTCGAAGGTCAGTCAGTCAACAGACCCCCTTTGTTCGATGGTGAAGATTATCCGTATTAGAAAACCAGAATGGAATATTTTCTACAAGGCCACGACTATCAAATCTAGTCGATAGTTGAAGAAGGTGACCTGGTTGTTGAAACGCGCACATTGTTGATTGTGCAATTCCGTTGTCTAGAGTTCCTTGCACATATCAACAAGCTCACCTCCTCTAAACTGTCTCACAGAATTAAATCACAAAAAGGAACTAGCACAATGGTGAGAGCAGGTCATATCCACGGAGAGGCAGAATAAAGCTTGAATTAAACTACTTTGACTTGAAGTTTCTATCGACAATGTATTAAAAATGAATGTGTAAACAACACCGATCAAATCCCACACAATCTTGACAGATCAAACTTAATGAAAGAACAAGTGGAATTAAAAATAGAAGAGATATGATAACAATGTACCCTCTCAATTGAGGGATCAAAAAGATAAGCAAAGATCTGGAATAGGAATTCTCAAATAACTAGATGAACAGACTTGAATAAAAAGTAGACAAAGAACACGTTCACCTCTCCCAATGTTCAATCCAAACTAAAAATTATGCATAAATGCAAGTTCTAATTCTGAATTAATCTGGAATTTAGAGAGTTAGAAGGATGACAGAACAAAAAAAAACTCAAAAAAAAATAGCAAGCCAATGTACCCTCACAGCTCGAGAGATGAACAATCAGATCTCTCCACAAACACCACATCAACTATACTCACAACTCAAGAAGTAAACAAAGAATAAGAACAAAGCTTATTGTTGCTAAATCAAACTCTTACTGCCATTTATGAGAACATGAATAAGAGCAAAGTTAATAACACTAAGAAACTCTGAAAGTTTTCTGGACGCCGTCAACCTCCCCAAACACCAGACATCTACAGACATGAGGAAGAAGCAGTGGAACTCTCCACAGCAAAAGAACGCCAATAAAACAAAGTCTACTGAATTGATTTCACCAACACAGAGAGAAGGAAAATGTAGAAGTCACTTGGATCATCTTCGTCTAAACATAAGAAATAGAAAGAAGAAGAAATTCAAAACAATTCCAGTTGCCCTCCCCTTGGTTCGAATGATCTCAAAAATTGAGGAACATAGAAGAAAACCAATAAATGTGCAATCGCCCTCCGGATGAACAGAGGAAATCACCGGCAATCGCCCTCTTCACAGCAGCCTAAATAAAGAAAGAAAGAAGAACACTCCACAAGAACAGGAACTGAGAACTATTTGATCCAAGATGAACACAGCAGAAACAAGGAACCCGGGATGCTGAACCAAAAACCAAAATTTTTTTTTGCAGAACTACTCAATTCTCCAACCAACAGCAAGAACACTCCATAAAACCCCGTACAGAACTGAAGAAAACCCAAAATAACACTGTGCTCAAAATCCCCAACAATAGCAGAAGCGAAACCCTCTCTCAGCTCTGATCTCTCCAAGAACAGGAATTAAGAAAACCCCTACATGCCGAATTGGCGAATCCCCAGATCCCTAACCCCTGCTCTGCTAAACAGAAAATACAAGAAGTGAAAAACTAAAAAAATTCCTCCCCCTCGAACCAGAGCCCTGGAGATGAGGACCTCGGGTCCTTTTATAGATGTCCGGGCTCCATCGCACAGCTTCAGCTCCTCACGGCCATCTCAGCACTGCCCCAGCCATCGCTGCCACCTCAGCAGGTCCAGACCACTGCTTCCAGCCGCTTGATCGCCTTCATCACACGTGCTCCACACGGGCCAGCGCCAGGCGCCATCGCCAGCCATGGACGCACCATCAAGCCCTGGCCGCTTCCACCTGGCCGCTTGCCCCATCTGTCCTCCTCAGCCATCAGCAGCCATCGCCCCTGCCCAGCAGCCATCTGCATCTGCTTCACACCGCGCCGCGCCACACCGCCAGCAGGCCTGGCCGCACTGCGCCTCCATCGCGCCGTCTGCATCCATGGCCCATCCGAGCTCCGGCCCAGCTGGCCAACCCAGCCCGCCTCAGCAGGGGCGCCTCCATCACCTTCCCGCCATGCCTCCGCCAGATCACCTGGGCGCTGGCCGCTTCCACATCGCCAGCTTCTTCAGGAAGCTTCCAACGGATAAGAACATGTAATGGAAAAAAAAATGGTTAGATTAGTATCGGGTTGTGGTAAAAAATGTTTAAATGGGAGTGGGGTTGTGGCATCATGTGATTAAAAGGATAATATTGGAATATTAAAATATTTTGTTTAATGGGATTGGGTGGGGGTAGATTTAAAATTTGATTTATTAATGTTGGTAAGAATTAAAAGATGCTTAGAAGAAAATTCAAAGATTTATGTACAATGTATTTGTAAAAAGAAAATACTTTTTATTAATCAAATTATTCACAAAATGAAAAATCTAACTATATGTTGTACCCGAAAATTTAACTAATATGTTCAAAATTTTATTTATGGATGCAATGGTAATTAAAATCAAATGTACGTTATTTATGGACAATTGATGTCTAAAATCAACTAAGTGCATGAAATTTAACACGAAAAATCATGTTGTTATCACTCCCCCCTACTTGAACATTGCTAGTCCCTTAGCAATGAAAATTATTCCAAATGGAGGACTAGAAGATACAATATCTCATGCTAACCAACCATCATGCAAAAGATTAATGTAGAGATATGTCTTTCCTAATTGTAAGGGCTTATGGCGAGAAATTAGTGCACGAGTGGTAGCTCACTTAAGAGTTCACATCAGCCCTTCTGAAGCTCCTCTGTCTCAGTTAGTATTTGAGATTATATTGATTCAATGGAGAAGAAAAGAATTGTGGAGTAAGATCCTTGCTCAGTCAGATCAGGTTATTTCTCTCAGTTCCATTCTGCCCAACTTCCTTGAGGATTATTTCTCTGAGCTGGAGACTTTGCCTCTTTATTTGCACTTTGTGCACTCAAATTTTTTTTCTTTCTTTTTCATCCATAATGCTGCACAACCCATCACTTTTCAAGAGTAGCGAGTCCAACTTTACTCAGATCCGGGGCATTTTTCATGGACGATTTTTTTCTTTTTGCTTTTGCTTTTTCTTTTCTTTTCTTTTCTTTTCCTCTTAAGGAAGGATGGACAGTCAGGTTCCTTGATCACACACTTTCACTTCCTTCACAATTCACTTAAGGGGAAGGGAGTAAACCAATCACCTCTCTCCTACTAGCCTTGACAAATTTGCTACATTCGGGTTCAGCTAATCTAAGTGGCTGCGTAGTGTGTGTATGAAACTTCTTGCCATAAATCCTTACATAAGATAGACAAGAAGTACATGTAATCTTTTACTAGAGGCTATTTAACATGGATGCTTGCAAGGGAATGTGACAACTACAAAATTTTAATGGTTAAAGATCAGACACATAGTCTGGATGGCGCAATGCTACGCATTATTATTCAAAGATGAAACATTGTGAATTTTTTTGTTTTTATTTGCATATGTACAAGCTAAAAAGAAAGAAAATGAAGCATTGGTTAGGGGTGGGGACTATGCATGCTTTATTCTACCTCTCCCCCCTACTTATTTTCAAGAAAAGAAAGCAAGATAGAAAATTACCTGATAAGGAAAATCTGTACACTTGGGTTGCCTCCCAAGAAGCGCTAAGTTTATTTCGTCTTCAGCCGGACACAATTAGACTTCGTGTGGATCAGCTAGCTTGGTAGAATCCGTTTTTAAGAAAAGTGGGCTTTCATAGGAATGCTTTAATCTTTGCCTATTAGCAATGAATGATTGTCTAGTTTTTGGGTCAACAATGATAGCACCATTATCACAAGCTTCGACGACACTATAAGGACCATCCTGTCGAGACTTCAATTTTCCCGAAAACAGACTAAGCCGAGAATTAAATAACCAGACCTTATCTTGCATTTGAAAAGTTTTCCCATGATTTTTCAAGACTTCAATTAGTTTCTTCTCCTGCCCTTCATCAAGATCGCTAGCAATTATGATGGGCCAAGTCTCGTCCTTTCCTAGAAAGATGTATTTTAAATTAGCAGGGAGTGGTTTTAGCTCAACCTTAGGAGGACACTCAGATGGATTTGATGGATCACTATTTTGAAATAAGGAATTAAATTGTCCTTCCTCTCCCTCAAACCCTAGAGCACAGGGTTGGTCTACTGCTTTTTCCTCACAAGATTCTTCCAAGAGTTCTTCATTACCAGTTGATTTATTTTCAGATTTTGGCTTTAAAACTTCAGAAAAATGGACTCTTGGAATGTAATGACTTCGGTCTTCATTTATTTTGATTATGTCTAGAGGCTCTTCAAATATTTTCTCTTTTTCCTTGAATTTTTCAACATTCTCTTCAACCTCTTCTTCAATTTCATTCTCAATTTCATTTTCCTTATCCTCATGCAATGTTGACATATGTGAGTGAGGATTTGTTATGATGTTTTCACTTCTTAAAGTAGACACTGTTTCTATATTTTCCACTTGGGGGCCCCTAGCTTGGGCAGAATGATGGTCCTGTTGTATAAGTTGATTTTGAATTTGTGGTGCTGAAATGTTTTGGACAAAAGTTTGATGTGGGTTTTGTGGTAGAGGTACATTTGGTTTGACAAGTGGTCTGTACCCCTGACCTTGATAGTATTGCTGGTCCTGATAAAATCCAGAAGAGTTGTTCCTTGGGTTTGTTATAGTTTGACTTGGTAACTGACCCAATTCCTCCCTACACACCTCAACAATCTGAGACTCTATCCTATCCAAATTTTGCTGAATATTTTGCTTTTGATTTTGATATTGATTTTGTTGTTCTTGCACAGTTTGGCAAAGAGTCATCATCATGTTTTGAAGTTGATTCATTTTATCTTCCCAATTGGGCTGAAAAGATGGTGGTTGATTGTATGAAGTTTGCTGAAAATTGGTATGAGCAAATTGATCGAAGTTTTGATTTCCATTGAATTGTGGAGGTCTGAAATAAAAAGATTGGTCAAATCCTGAATTCTGATTGGGATAGGATTGACCATACATGGATTGCTTGAAAGAAGTTTGAGACACTTCTTCATATTGATTTCTCCAAGAAAAGTTTGAGTGGTTTCTCCAACCAGGATTGTATGTGTTAGAATATGGATCATGAGGGGGTTGGTAGAAACCTTGGAAAGTTTCGACTTGTTCTTGATAGGCCATGGGTTGAAAGAATCTCTCAATTGATAGGTTGAGCCAAATCTAAGTGTCTACCAAGCATGCAAAGATGAAAAGTCTTCTGTTTTTGATGTTTGAATTTTTTTAAGATTTTTATTGATTTTTGATGAATTTTTTAAACAAACACAAACAAACAAACACTTTCAAATCAAATTAACCTAGACACTAAGTGTTCATTGGACTTATGTTATTTTCTCAAAATCAGATTTATACTTGCTTAAATCCAATTCTAACTCTTCTTGTACCGGCCAGGTAAGAGGTGGAGTAGAGGGAGGCCCCCCCTTGCTTTCGCAAGGACCCAATTAAGTAACCTCTAGCTCGCTTAAGCGTAAACTTTTTAACCTCTAATCCTAGACACCAGACTTAAAGAGAAGTTTTAGAATTAAGAAAGAACAAATCTAATTATGAACCCTAGGGCCAAGTCTACTGATTTTTATTGAAAGTTTAGGCAAATGCAAAGATGTGAAAATTTTTGTGATTTTTGGGCAAAGGAAAGGGTGATGAAATCCCTCACCTTATCTTTTTATCTAATGGGTTAAGCCCTTAAACAGTCCCTTTTTCAAATATGAAATGCAAATATCAAATTCAAACAATGGATTTTCTAATGCTAAGTCTAATGCATGAAACAAGTGGTGGAAGTCTTACCTTTCCCCCGCTCTCTTCAATGCAAGAAAAAAAATGAAATGACAATTAAAATGATGAATGTCCTAAAACATGTGTTTCTAATCTTGAGATGATGGAAATTTTATTTACAAACAAACGGCTAACATGAAAGAGCGATTTGGAAAAAATTTTAGATTTTAGAATTTTTTGAATTTTTATTTAGTTTTTAAACTGAATGAAATAAAATTTAACTAAGAAAATATGAAGTGGTACTATAGACTAATGCCGAACCAATCAAACCACCAAGAGGCCAATTATTACATGCCAACGAGAAAGAAATCTCTGTACATGCACAGAGAGTACATGAAAGCCTCACTACAAAGTTCACTCACACTCTTTCTATCTAAAATTCAGAATTAAAAGCAATTAAAAAAAAATTCAGCAAGCTTCTCTCCTCCAATGGGCCTTAAATGCCAAGCCCAATCTCCATGGTCCACTCCTTATGCAAATTTGAAATGAAAGCCCACAAACAAGTCAATGTAAAACCAATAGAAATGAAATCAAATCAAAATAGATCTAAATCAAACTCTAATGCCTCCCCGGCAACGGCGCCAAGATGAAACGCGCGCATTGTTGATTGTGCAATTCCGTTGTCTAGAGTTCCTTGCACATATCAACAAGCTCACCTCCTCTAAACTGTCTCACAAAATTAAATCACAAAAAGGAACTAGCACAATGGTGAGAGCAGGTCATATCCACGGAGAGGCAGAATAAAGCTTGAATTAAACTACTTTAACTTGAAGTTTCTATCGACAATGTATTAAAAATGAATGTGTAAACAACACCGATCAAATCCCACACAATCTTGACAGATCAAACTTAATGAAAGAACAAGTGGAATTAAAAATAGAAGAGATATGATAACAATGTACCCTCTCAATTGAGGGATCAAAAAGATAAGCAAAGATCTGGAATAGGAATTCTCAAATAACTAGATGAACAGACTTGAATAAAAGTAGACAAAGAACACGTTCACCTCTCCCAATGTTCAATCCAACTAAAAATTATGCATAAATGCAAGTTCTAATTCTGAATTAATCTGGAATTTAGAGAGTTAGAAGGATGACAGAACAAAAAAAAACTCAAAAAAAAATAGCAAGCCATGTACCCTCACAGCTCGAGAGATGAACATCAGATCTCTCCACAAACACCACATCAACTATACTCACAACTCAAGAAGTAAACAAGAATAAGAACAAAGCTTATTGTTGTTAAATCAAACTCTTACTGCCATTTATGAGAACATGAATAAGAGCAAAGTTAATAACACTAAGAAACTCTGAAAGTTTTCTGGACGCCGTCAACCTCCCCAAACACCAGACGTCTACAGACATGAGGAAGAAGCAGTGGAACTCTCCACAGCAAAAGAATGCCAATAAAACAAAGTCTACTGAATTGATTTCACCAACACAGAGAGAAGGAAAAAGTAGAAGTCACTTGGATCATCTTCGTCTAAACA
Organism: Colocasia esculenta; assembly: GCA_014218235.1. Classification (NCBI taxonomy): domain Eukaryota; kingdom Viridiplantae; phylum Streptophyta; class Magnoliopsida; order Alismatales; family Araceae; genus Colocasia; species Colocasia esculenta. Next base: position 65,939,337 of record CM024753.1, on the reverse strand, counting down.
GAAGAAATAGAAAGAAGAAGAAATTCAAACAATTCCAGTTGCCCTCCCCTTGGTTCGAATGATCTCAAAAATTGAGGAACACAGAAGAAACAATAAATGTGCAATCGCCCTCCGGATGAACAGAGGAAATCACCGGCAATCGCCCTCTTCACAGCAGCCTAAATAAAGAAAGAAAGAAGAACACTCCACAAGAACAGGAACTGAGAACTATTTGATCCAGATGAACACAGCAGAAACAAGGAACCGGGATGCTGAACCAAAACCCAAAATTTTTTTTGCAGAACTACTCAATTCTCCAACCAACAGCAAGAACACTCCATAAAACCCCGTACAGAACTGAAGAAAACCCAAAATAACACTGTGCTCAAAATCCCCAACAATAGCAGAAGCGAAACCCTCTCTCAGCTCTGATCTCTCCAAGAACAGGAATTAAGAAAACCCCTACATGCCGAATTGGCGAATCCCCAGATCCCTAACCCCTGCTCTGCTAAACAGAAAATACAAGAAGTGAAAAACTAAAAAAATTCCTCCCCCTCGAACCAGAGCCCTGGAGATGAGGACCTCGGGTCCTTTTATAGATGTCCGGGCTCCATCGCACAGCTTCAGCTCCTCACGGCCATCTCAGCACCGCCCCAGCCATCGCTGCCACCTCAGCAGGTCCAGACCACTGCTTCTAGCCGCTTGATCGCCTTCATCACACGTGCTCCACACGGGCAGCTCCAGGCGCCATCGCCAGCCATGGACGCACCATCAAGCCCTGGCCGCTTCCACCTGGCCGCTTGCCCATCTGTCCTCCTCAGCCATCAGCAGCCATCGCCCCTGCCCAGCAGCCATCTGCATCCGCTTCACACCGCGCCGCGCCACAACCGCCAGCAGGCCTGGCCGCACTGTGCCTCCATCGCGCCGTCTGCATCCATGGCCCATCCGAGCTCCGGCCCAGCTGGCCAACCTAGCCCGCCTCAGCAGGGGCGCCTCCATCACCTTCCCGCCATGCCTCCGCCAGATCACTGGGCTGGCCGCTTCCACATCGCCAGCTTCTTCAGGAAGCTTCCAACGGATAAGACATGTAATGGAAAAAAAAATGGTTAGATTAGTATCGGTTGTGGTAAAAAATGTTTAAATGGGAGTGGGGTTGTGGCATCATGTGATAAAAGGATAATATTGGAATATTAAAATATTTTGTTTAATGGGATTGGGTGGGGTTAGATTTAAAATTTGATTTATTAATGTTGGTAAGAATTAAAAGATGCTTAGAAGAAAATTCAAAGATTTTGTACAATGTATTTGTAAAAAGAGAATACTTTTTATTAATCAAATTATTCACAAAATGAAAAATCTAACTATATGTGTGTACCCGAAAATTTAACTAATATGTTCAAAATTTTATTTATGGATGCAATGGTAATTAAAATCAAATGTACATTATTTATGGACAATTGATGTCTAAAATCAACTAAGTGCATGAAATTTAACACGAAAAATCATGTTGTTATCAGTTGTCACAAATGAAAAGCACAATGGACAGATGAAGATAGAAAGAAAATCTCCTTGAACTGTAAAGCCAAGAGCATTTTATTTGTGCTCTAAGCAAGAAGGAGTTTAACAGAGTCTCAGCCTGCAAATCCTCCGGAAATGTGGGAAAAGCTAAGGATCACATACGAAGGTACAGACAAAGTAAAGGAGACAAGAATCGACATTCTTGTCACTCAGTATGAGAGATTTCAGATACAGTCAGGTGAGTCAATCACCCAGATGTTCAGTCGATTCACTGACATCACCAATGGTTTTAGCAGTCTAGGAAAGTCCTATGAGATTGCAGATATGGTAAGAAAGATTCTCAGATCCTTGCCATCTTCATGGCACCAAAGGTTACAGCTATCGAAGAAGCTAATGACCTTAAGAGATGTCAGTAGAAAAGCTCATCGGTCCCTCATGGCCCATGAGATCAACATGGAAAGGCTAGGAGAATCATCTAGCAGAAAGAAGCACTCCAATGCTTTGAAAGCAGAAGAAGAGTCATCAGAAGCAAGCTCTAGCGGGAGTGAAGTAGACAGCGAAAATGAAAAGCAATGCTCTCTAAGAGATTGCAGCGCATCCTGGCCAAGAAGAAAAAATTTCAATCCGGCAGAAGGTACTTTAAGAAAAATAAAGACTTCAAAAGATCAGATGGCAAAGAAATGAAGAAAGGAGAGACCATCTGTTATGAATGTAAGAAGCCTGGACATATCAAGGCAGATTATCCAATGCTAAAGAAAAATGATCACAAGAAGAAGGATAGCTCCAAGAAGTTCAGAAGATACAAGAAAAAGGCAATGGCAGTTGCTTGGGAGAACAGCAATGACTCAGACAGTGAGTCAAGCTCAAGCAGTGATGAAGAAGAAGCCAACCTGGCTCTCATGGCCAACATCGAAGAAAAGGTAACCTCTGACTCTTCTTTCGATTCTTGTAATAATCTGATTCAGATTCTGACAATTTGGAAAGTGCCTTTATGAACTTTACGACAAATATAAAGAGTTGTCTAAATTACTTAAGATTAGTAAGAAGAATAATACATGCTTAGAAAACACTAACTCAGACATAAAAATAGAAAATGAAGAACTAGAAAAGCAATTAATCGAACTAAAAAGAAGAATGAATTGTTGTGTGAAGACTTAAAAGTTAAGAATAAACAAATAACAAAATTAGAAAAACAAGAAAGTGTAGATGAATTAAGTAAAGAGATTAAAAATCTAAATGAAGAAAATGAGAAATTAGCAGCACATTAGAAAAATTTACAAATGGTAAGAATCCCTTAATATTAAAGGAGCTAGACGCTCAGGTAGAGAAAAGACGGTGTAGGCTACACACCACCTGAAAATGCAGAACTATAATTCCACCTAAGGTGTATCCAACTCCAAGATTTGTTCCTGAGGAAAATACAGCCTATAAAGCTAATTTTAAGTATATTGAAAGAGTAACAATATCATGTTGTAGTCACTGTAATAAGCTAGGTCATTTAAAATCCACCTGTCCAACAAGACATAAGAAGTGGATAATGAAAGTAAAAAATAATGATATTGACCCATCAGGACCCAAAAGAACTTGGGTACCTAAAGCTTGATGTCTTAATTTCAGGTTAATCCTTGAGCATCCAAATGGTATTTGGATAGTGGGTTTCAAGGCACATGACAGGAACCCTGAAGCTGTTTTCCCATCTCCAAGCTGAAAAAGGAACAGTCACTTATGGAGATAATGGGAAAGGAACTATAGTAGGCAGTGGATCAGTAAATAGCAAAGGAAAAATAGTCATAGAAGATGTGCTTTTAGTCAAAGGATTAAAGCACAACCTCATCAGTATAAGTCAACTGTGTGATAGAGGTCATCAAATCAAGTTTCAAGAATCAAAGTGCAGCATACTAAAGGATGAGCAGTAATCTTTGAAGCAAATAGAGAGAAGAATCTGTACGTGCTCTACCTTGAAGAACTCAAAGAGCAAAATGTGTGTCTGGCAGCCAGCAAAGACAAATCACTGAGTTGTGGCACAGAAGACTAGGCCACTGCAGCTTGGACGGATTGAACAAGCTCAGAAAGAGGAATCTTGTGGAAGGTCTACCAAAGTCAATGGAAAATTGGAAAGTGTTTGTAGACCCTGTGCTAAGGGAAAGCACACAAAGAGTTCCTTCAAGTCAAAGATAGTGGTGACTACCTTAAAACCTTTAGAGCTCCTACACATGGATCTATTTGAACCAATGAGGACTACCAGTCTTGGAGGAAAGAATTTTGGATTTGTTATAGTAGATGATTACTCAAGATTCACATGGGTATCATTCTTAGAGCATAAAGATGATAGGTTTGATAATTTTGTCAGTTTCAGTAAGAAGGTCCAGAAAGATCAGAAGTTCAGTATTGTGTCCATTCGATCAGACCATGGTGGTGAGTTCCAAAATGAAAAGTTTGCTAGATTCTGTGATGATCAAGGAATTCAGCACAATTTCTCAGCACCAAGGACACCACAACAAAATGGTATAGCTGAGAGGAAGAACATAACTCTCTTGGATATGGCAAGAACCATGCTCTCTGAATATGAGCTACCAAGATATTTTTGGGTTGAAGCAGTCAACACAGCCAGTTACATTGTCAACCGAGTAATGATCAGGCCAATACTGAAGAAGACTGCATATGAGTTGTTCAAAGGAAAGAAGCCAAGGTAAGTCATTTCAGAATCTTTGGATGTCCTTGCTTTATTCACAACAACGGAAAAAGGGACATTGGTAAGTGGATGCCAAATCAGATGAAGGCATCTTTATGGGGTATACTTCTAAACCAGAGGCTATAGAGTCTTCAATAAACGCTCACTATTAATTGAACAAACTGTGCATGTTATTTTTGATGAAACTAACCCTTCCTTGAGAAAGGAAGTAGATAGTGATAATGATGATACAGATGGACTGTCCAAAAAGCTTAAAGATACATCAATTGAGGACAAGGATGATCCACCTCTGGAAGAATTACAACAAGAAGAAATTACTCATGAAAATCTTCCAAAGGATGGAGATACAAGAAAGATCACCCACTTGAGAATATCATTGTGATCCATCCATAGGGGTAAGAACAAGAGGTAATGTAATCCCTTGTGATTATTTAGCCTTTGTTTCTCAGATAGAGCCTAAGACAGTCAATGAAGCTTTAACTGATGAATCTTGGATAATAGCCATGCAAGATGAATTAAATCAATTCAAGAGAAACCAAGTATGGTCACTTGTTCCTAGACCATCAGATCATCCAGTTATTGGCACAAATGGGTTTTCAGAAACAAATTGGATGAAACTGGTGTAATCCTAAGACAAGGCCAGATTGGTAGCTCAGGGCTATTCTCAAGAGGAAGGCATAGATTTCGATGAAACCTATGCACCTGTAGCTAGACTTGAGGCTATTAGAATCTTACTTGCATATGCATCAGCTCTAAACTTGACACTATTTCAAATGGATGTTAAATCAGCATTCTTAAATGGTTTTATAAAAGAGGAAGTATGTTGAACAACCTCCAGGTTTTGATGACACCGAATTTCCTAATCATGTTTTCAAACTCCATAAGGCATTATACGGTTTAAAACAAGCACCTAGAGCCTGGTATGAAGGCTTAGCTCTTTTCTGTTAAATCATGGTTTCAATAGAGGCAAAGTAGATAGCACATTATTCATAAGTCAAAGGTCAATCACATACTATTAGTTCAAATCTATGTAGATGATATCATTTTTGGTTCTACTGACAAATCTCTTTGCAAGTATTTTGAGAAGCTTATGCAGGGAGAATTTGAAATGAGTATGATGGGGTAGCTAAACTACTTCCTTGGATTGCAAGTCAAGCAAGGGAAGGAAGGCACCCACATCTGTCAAGCCAAATACACCAAGGAACTCCTGAAGAAGTTTGGATTCGATAATGCCAAACCACTGTCAACTCCAATGAGCACATCAACCAGAATGGACAGTGATCAAAATGGTAAAAGGTAGATCAAAGAACTATAGAGTATGATAGGGTCTTTACTTTATTTAACAGCAAGTAGACCAGACATCTTGTTTAGTGTATGCATGTGTGCTAGGTATCAAGCAGACCCTAGAGAATCACACCTAATTTCTGTAAAAAGAATATTTAGATATTTAGCTAGAACTCATGATTTAGGTCTTTGGTATCCAAAATCATGTGAAATAGATTTAGTAGGATATTCTGATGCTGACTATGCTGGATGCAAGATAGATAGAAAGAGCACCAGTGGTTGTTGTCAATTTCTTGCAGGATGTTGATATCATGGTCTTCAAAGAAACAAAACTCAGTGGCACTATCAACAGCTGAAGCTGAATATGTAGCTACTGGAAGTTGCTGTACACAACTCCTTTGGATAAAGCAACAACTTGAAGACTTTGATTAAATATCAAATCAATTCCCTTGCGTGTGACAACACCAGTGCCATTAATCTGACCAAGAATCCAGTTCAGCACTCAAGGACAAAACATATTGAGGTTAGATATCATTTTATTCGTGATCATGTTGCAAATGGAAATATAGAATATCCTTTATTGATACAAATAGCCAACTAGCAGATATCTTCACAAAAGCCCTACCTGAAGAGAGATTTACATCTCTTAGAAGGAATTAGGGATGTGCAATTTGTGAAAAGATTCCTGTATTTAAAATGGCATATAAATTTTCAGAATAAATGAAAATTTTCTCTCTCTCTCACTTTAAGCAAAAACTCAGTTTATTTACTCTTCCTTGACCGCTATTGTGTTAAAAGCAGTTTGACTCGTCAAACCCCTTTGTCGCCTTGTGCCGTTACCGCCTTTTGGCGCTTCTTGTTTTGATAAAATAATTCTAATTAGTCAAATCATTCTGGGAACGACTCATCTTCTACCTTTACCCTTTCTCCTTTATCTATTCACCCAAAGTCGATGCCCTAACGATTCTGGCATCGACTCTCTGCAAGATTTGAAGCTTTCCCCTCTTCCCGCGAAGAATCCCTCGAAAGCTTCCATCTCTTCCATCATCTCCCTTCTCCAGATCAGTTCTTCTCCTTTCTACCCATGGCCACTCCGATGATCTCCGGAAGTGTAGGGGGCTACAGTGCTGAGTACCTGACCGCAGAACAGCAGGAAAGGTTCACCTTCGTGAAGACAAAGGTATGCGGAAACAAGGCAGTGGATGTTCCAAATATCGAGAAGAATGGCATGGGAAGTATAGCAGAAACTCTGAGAAGGATGCAGTGGATGGAAATTGCCACTTTCACTGAGGTAAGCTATCCCGACCTGGTGAAAGCGTTTTATGTGTGCTTAAGGTTAGAGGCAGATGGGTCCCTTGTATCATCGGTAAAGGGAATCCAAATTAAAGTCGATCATGAGTTGTTGCACATGTTGTTTGGAGTGAAGACGTCTGGATTCAGTGGGGTTCATGCAGTGAATGATGAAGCAAAAGGCCTTGGCATTATAGGTCCAGGGTTTAGGCTAAGAGACGGAAAATTGGATATTAATCAGATGAATGCATACAACCGTCTTCTTCATTTCATTATTGTCAAATTTTGGTTCCTCGTAGTGCCACCTTCTCAACGTGCACTAGGGCAGATTCTGATATGATGTTTTGGCGATTCAACAAAAGGAGATTAATATGGCGCAAGTCATGTTGGAAAGGATGAAATTTGCCAGAGATCAAATATGGGATACAAAAAGTAAGTTAAATGTCTCATTGCCCTATGCTCATCTACTTACAAAGATTTTTAATCACTTTGGAATAGATTTATCTGGGGCAGTTGTGGAGAAGATGGGCCAGTGTATAAGGTCCAGAAATCTCAAGAAAAGTGGTTTCTCTGTAATTGAAGGTGTATGGTCTAAGACCACTGTGGCTGAGGGAGAGGCCATAATTGGTGATGTAGAAATTCCTGATGTTCAAGAAATGGCAGTAGTAACACCATCAGAAGACTAGCAATCAGTAGCAAGCAGAAGAGTCAGTAGCAGAGCAGCAAGCAGCTCAGTCAGCAGCAGAGCAGCAGGCAGTAGCACCAGCATTTCAGCCAGAATCCTTTACAGCTTCTGTAGTTGAGGAGGAAGTGGCAGATAAAGGCAGTGATTCGCCTACCTCAATAATTGGCTCAATTCTTAGGAATCTAGTTGAATCAGCTCTCACCACTCGAATCGACTCACAGTCTGGTGAAATTGAAATGGAAGAAGCTGTGGCAGAAGGCCACATTGAAGAATCAATTCATGTTGAGCAGTACAGTGCTCCAGTAGATCCAGTTGAAGAGGAAGCTCCTGCTCAGGGGGAGCAAATGGAAGTTGAAGAGGAAGCTCCTGCTCAGGGGGAGCAGTCTATTGAAGAACCAGCACCTCAAGGAAAGGCAAAAGGATAGTTCACAGAAAACTCAGAAAGAGCCACAGGAAAGTCAATCTGAACCCGGTTTGGAATTGTTGAAGGCTCAGGGAGAGATTCTGTCAGCAGTGCAGTCCAGTGTGCAAGGGATACTTGCTAGTCAAGCTTCGACCACCTCTGAGCTCTCTTCAGTCAGAAATGCAATGAATGGTTTAATAAAGAAATGTCTGATATGAAGTCGATGCTAGCAGTTCTTTCAAGGTCAAGTGGAGTTTCTCCTGCAGCTACTCAGAGCAGACCAGCTGCTGTTCCCGGCCACCAGGGCCTCCAGCTCAAGAGTCTCGGCCGCAGGGCCATCAGCTCAAGCATCAGGGCCACCAGGGCCACCAGTGCCAGCTTCAGGGTCATCAGGACCCTCTTCAGTTGTCAGAGAAGGTCAAGACAAAGGGAAAGAGCCCATGACAACTACTAAGGCCCCTGACACTTCTACCCTTGCAACTCCACCCTCTCTTCACCTTCATCTCCTTCTACAGCCCCTCCTGCACCACCAACTGTAAAACACCCTGTGCCTCGCACCCAACCATCTTCCTCTCTCATTTCATCTCAACCCTCCTTCTCTCCCACTCCTCTCACACCTAGCTCCATCATCATTCAATCCCAAACCTTCACCACCTTCTTCCTTCAATCCAAACACCTTTTTATCCTCCTACTCCTCCTTCCTCTGTCACTATCATTCCGGAAAAACCTTCACTACTTGGTGTCTTTGACACAAATCTGCCGGATGATTTTGAGAGAAATATCCTTATCACCATTCTCTCCACTGCCACTCATATCCACAGGACTGATCCTCCTAGTCCTGCCAAGAAAAAGAGGAAACAATCATCCTCTGTCAGCATCCCCTCCTCACCATTATTTCCTCCTCTTTGGTACTCTCTTACCCTCGAACCTCAGAGAAGATCCTCTATAAGGAATATGTTCAAAAGTGCATCCTCTCCACCATCTATGGTATTCCTTTCCTCAACCTCTCTGAGCATCTAAACATTGTTCTTCCTCTTACCCAGCTGTCCCACCCTCAAAAATCCAAAATCTTTGAGGGCACTGAGTTCAAGAGTGAAGATCAGTGGGCCAATGTCAAGGGCAACAAAGCTCAATCCAGCAAATATTTGACTGCCAGGGAAGAATCTCTTACCCATCGACCTCACCCACTCACTCTTTCTGAGTGGTTCATTATTTAGCATAAGAACTCTGGGGACCCTTTATTTTGAAAGAGATTCGTATTGCCAAGAATTTCAGCTGTACAGTGATTTTTGCTATTTGAACAAGCTGCCTGAAGTACAGTTCTATCAATTTCATTCAGCCTTAGTGATGTTGAGATCAGAACGTCCAGTAAATCTTCCCCTCACAGTGGACTTTGTCGATCTCAAAGTTGACTCTCCAGTTCTTCTGCCAAAGCTACACTCTTAGTGTTTGACTCAGATGCTGATCCCATGCACTGGATATGTTTGCTAGGCAGATGGGCCGTTTGTCAGCCAAGTTGGGCAGATTACCCTCCTTCTTGCGGTTCATTTTCAGAGAATATCACTCTGGCCGCATTTCTTCCCAAACCTTGGCCCCACTCATTTCTGAATGTGAAAGGCTTACTCCCACCATATGGGAAACACTCTACAAGGAACCCCATCTTCAGTTACAGGCCATCAACTGTTCCTTGGTTCGTCATAATAAGCCCATTCTCTCAGCCGAAGCCTTCATGGATCTCAACTCCATAAATCCAATTCAAGAGATCTATGTTCAGTGGGCAGCCAGATATACTGCCTTCCATGCTCTGAAGCAGGATCTGCTTGATCAAAAGATTTTCTATCCAATCTCTCTGGATAGATTTCTCCATCGTGCCAACTTTGGAAAGAGCACCTACTTCAGATTCATCTTGGACCCACATCAGTATGAAGAATTCCTGGAAAAGCAACGACAACTTTACATTCAAAGGGCCATTCCATCCATGGGTTCAATTTTTCAGTTGCTTCTGGAGTTTTCCAACAGACTTTTGAAGACCTTGAGATCAAGGCATGGGCTGTCATCTCACAGCATGCCTCTTTGTTGTCTCCTATGTACTATCTTCCTCCCACTTAATACAATGATTTCTCTCTTCTTTGTCTCATAGACTATCTTTTTGCTTATTGACAAAATGGGGGGAGAAAACTAAAGCTATTCTGAAAAACATGTTTGTGTTGTATAATGTTTAGTATATTTTGTCATCATCAAAAAGGGGGAGATTGATGACCAAACTTTCCCCATATAAATTAATTCACTTATTTATATACATTAATTTTGATGATTAACAAAATAGTACTAATGAATTACTTGAGCTTTGAGAACAGGAAATAAAAGAAAAATGAAAGTTCAAGACAATCAGGTAAGTCTCATTTCATGCTTTGTCCAAGTCTTTGTATCAACTTCTATTGATAAGCAGAACGATTTCCTTTCTGACCGAAAAGTTCAATCAAATAGATACCGTAACGATTTCTTCAAGATGTCGCAACGATTTCTTTAGTTCTCGTAACGATTTCTTTAGAACTCACAACGACTTTCTAGCCATAACGATTTCGTAAGTTCTCGTAACAATTTCTTTAGAACTCATAACGACTTGGTAGCCGTAACGATTTCTTTAGTTCTCGTAACGATTTCTTTGAAACTCGTAACGACTTGGTAGCCGTAACGATTTCTTTAGTTCTCGTAACGATTTCTTTGAAATTCGTAACGACTTGGTAGCCGTAACGATTTCTTTAGTTCTCGTAACGATTTCTTTAGTTCTCGTAACAATTTCTTTGAAACTCGTAACGACTTAGTAGCCGTAACGATTTCTTTAGTTCTCGTAACAATTTCTTTGAAACTCGTAACAACTTGGTAGCCGTAACGATTTCTTTAGTTCTTGTAACGATTTCTTTGAAACTCGTAACGACTTGGTAGCCGTAACGATTTTTTAGTTCTCGTAACGATTTCTTTAGTTCTCGTAACGATTTCTTTGAAACTCGTAACGACTTGGTAGCCGTAATGATTCTTTAGGTCTCGTAACGATTTCTTTGAAATCATAACGACTTGATAAGTGTTCATAACATTTGCTTTGCGCAACGTTTTCTTTAGAGTTCATAACGACTTGATAAGTGTTCATAACGATTTGCTTTGCACAACGATTTCTTTAGAGTTCATAACGACTTGATAAGTGTTCATAACGATTTGCTATGACTCATAACGATTTCATAAGTCATACAGTCATGATTTCATATCTTGATATCTTATTCATCTTAAAGCATTGACCAGTCAAAGTCCACGTAGACATCTCTCTGACGCTTTTGCATTTATGAGATCTGAACATATCTTGCATGCATGCAGACCATATCATCCTTTATCGTGCCTACTCTGATAATGTCCTTTAGACTTAAGCTATTTGGCATTACTATTTTCTTGACTATTGCTACTGACGTTGACTGACATCAGAGACAGCTTATCTGTCTGCTATTGAGATTGACATCTGTGCAGACCTCTGAACTAGCTTCATGGTACAACGTTAAACAAATAGAAGCCATCGGATATCTTTGAAGATCTCATCTCTTTGCGTGCTCAAGTAATCAAAAGACTGTTGACAGGAAGCTTCCAAGACTCCAGATGTCATTCATCTAACGACTACTCAAAAGAGAGACAACGGACTCTTTAACGTCTAGATTTCAAATTGAAGATATATATACAAGTCAGAAGAATAGAAGAAAAAGCACGTTCAAGAAAAACATTCAAATTCTTCTGAAGAATTTTTAGAGCAGAAAACTTCATTCCTCTTAGCTTTTGCTCTCTACTAGCTAGTGAAAGATCTTTTGAAGAGAGCTTGTGTAGTTCTGAGAGTGAGCCTAGATTTAGATTCTTTGCTCTCAGTGCTAGGTCCTTCAGATCATTGCTTGTTGTAGTTTGATCTAGGGGCTTGTCTTTCAAACCTCTCTTTGTGGTGTTCCTTCTGGTGTGAAGGAAGACCTGGTGGTATCCAGGGTGGTGTTCCTTCTGGTGTGAAGGAAGACCTGGTGGTATCCAGGGTGTTGTTCCCTTCGGGTGTGAAGGAAGACCAGCTGAGCTGGGTGTTGTTGTGTCCTTAAGGGGGACTGTACCCTTGATTAGTGAAATCCTGAGGTATTGCTCAGGAACTGGACGTAGGTCTCCTGTGGAAAGGAGTTCCGAACCAGGATAAAAATCCTATGTCTTGTGGTTGTATTTTGTGTGATTGCTATCTCATTTCCTCTAACTCTAACCTTCATTTAAGTTGTTGTGTAATCCTTTTAGTGAACAGGTATAATCGAAGATCAAATTTTTAATAACCCATTCACCCTCCCTCTGGGCTTGCTAGCTGGGCAACATAGGGGGCATTGGAGCCTTGTAATTTTGTGTCATGAGAAAGAAGATGATTTGTCATTCATCATGCTTCTTGATTCCCACCATAGTATTGACCCAAAAAACTTGTTCGGCCAATTCAAAGGTTGGTGCTACATTATCTCTACGATTCATAGGTAATATATTGGTTCCCTATCTCTAATATATTGACAATTTTTTTTTAGATTTGTGAAGGACATATATGCTACAAAGAATAAGACAGTGATTGCTGATGCAATGTCTTCTATAGATATTTCAGTTCCATTGGTAAATGATTAGAGACATGCTACATGATCTAACTGCTATTTTATGCTTTTGAAACTTGTTTATATGTCATTCTTTTTTTTATAGGTTCCACAATAAAGCAATGGCACTAAGTGTGGGTTTTTTGTATTATACTACATCTACCATTTCATACAGAATGATCCACCCTCATTCTTTGGATGATTACCCATCATTTGTGAGTTATGCTTCTCATTAAAATTAATATAATCAATTACATGTCTGGGTTTTGATCCAACAAACTAATTGAGTGTATTTTTTAGCTTAAATTTGATTGGTTCAGTAGAGCAGAATTTGAGAAATTCGTAGATGACTTAATCTTAAGAAAAATAGAGGTGCAAGAGGTGGTGGTGGAAGTTTCTAAAAGAAGCATAGAGGACCAACAAAACTAACTTTTGTGCATGGTTTAGATAATGGTAAACAAATTGTTATCCAGATAAATGAACTTGGACAACTAGTTGGAGAGGGTGGCCATTCTTTGAAATTATTTTTAGGAACAATTGTCCGTCTTGGTGATAAAATGCCAATTGATACTCCAACTTGGAAGGCAATGTCTGCCACTTATAAGAATGATGTGTGGGAGTATGTCTAGGTGATTTCACTTACTTTAGATTAATACATCTGTTTCTTTTCTATTTATAATGTATTATATATTAATTATATGAATGTGTGTTGTAGAGAAAATATGATATTCCAGCATATTTGAAAGAGTGGGTGATGAAGGACTTGGATCAAAAGTGGAGGTCTTGGAAATATGAATTGAGAAACAAATACCTCAACCCAACTTTGAAGCAAAATGAGCAAGAAATACCCCCTGATCCAAGAGTTAATGTGGAACAATGGAAAAGAGTTGTTCAAACATGGTCTTCTAATAGTTGGAAGGTAAATATAATTCTTGCTTATATAAATTAAATATAATTGAGTCAATGAGGATATATAGCAAGTAAATGTAATTTTTTCTTATAGAAGGTAAATTTTATTTTTGTTGTAGACATGTCATGATGTTTTTTTGCTAAAAGTTATCTTTGTGTTTTATAGAGGTATAGTGACATAAACAAAAAAAGTAAAAGTCATCATAAGTACTTTCATTGTGTTGGGACAAAGAGCTTTGCAAACATCAATGAGGAGGAGGTAATCCAAACCCTTTTTTTGGCCAACACTTGTTTTCTGTTCTCATTTTTTTCTAACAACCATTCTCATTAGTGGTCTACAATTTGTCTTCTAGTTTGTAAAAAATGGGGTAAAACTTGACCACGGGGACCTGTTTATAAGGACCCGTGTGAAAAAAGTGGGCAACCTGTTAATGAAGAGACTGTTGCAATGATTGTATGACATATAGATTGTTGGTTGTTTTCCAATTTTATGTTATGTTTATTATGTGTTTATTTTATTAATACTATGTGTTTATTGTAGACAAAACTTCAGGATGTAAAAATCACACAACCATCATCATCCTCTAGTTAATCAATTGCAACTGCAAATGATATTTATTCACAAGTATTTGTGAAAGATAGGCCTGGCCGAGTACGTGGAGTTGGCACAGGCCCGACACCAACGAGTTTGTGGGGTACATCAAGCCAATGTCAAGCCCATTTAAAAGCAGAAAATGCTCATCTCAATGCTATGGTTAAAGAATTGGCAGAGAGATTGGGTAAAGTTGAGTCTATCGTTGTTGAGGTAACTCTAAAAATGTTTCATTTGATTTGTGTAATGATGTTGTTCATGGCTTATGAAGTCTTCTTTGTTCTAATTGAGGTCTAGCAGTAGTAGAAAAAAAAATTGAAGCCACAGAATCTAGACAGAAGCTAGGAAGACCACCTCCTGGCTTGTGATTATGAAGTCTTCTTTGTGAAATATTTTTGTCTTACTAGTATTCTTTATTGACAGTCAAAATAGGTGGAAAGTACTCCCAATATGGAAAGATGTGTGCAATCATCTGCAAGTGTAATAGAACCTAAAGGAAAAGAGGTAAATATGTTCATGTGTCATTATGTTCTATATTCTCGTTAGAAACTCATTTGTCTCTTGATGTGTGATCTATAAAATGAATAACAGAGTTTGATGTTGGGCAAGAAAGTGAAGTTGTGTGACATGGAAGGACACCCGGTAGCCAATGCCATAATCATGTCGTTAGATAAATCTAAGATGCTTATGGGTAAAAGTTTGGGTGAGGAGTATTTTGAGGTAGCTGTTTTGTTTGCTTACAAACCCAATGCACCACTATTCGTGAAAGATAATAAACGAAAAACCATCCAAGATATTGTTGGAAGTCACATTGTGTGGTTTAGAGACTTTGTAAGTTTATGATAAAAAATAATTCTTTCATGTTATCTTTCATAAGTTCCTAAATACTAATTGAATGATTTTTATTTTGCAGGTTGAGTTAGATGACACTTGAAAAGTTGAGGTTTTTATTGTGCCAAAATCAGAACAGCTCTCCCTTAAGTAGAGAACTAACATTGACCACACTCACCTTATGAAACAATTATGGTCATTGGATTTATGTTATGACCAAAACAATTATGTTTGTCTTATCTTCGGGACAAACAATGATGTGTATATGATGTTTAAATTTTATGTTGTAGATTTGTGGTGTGATATAAATCAATGCTATATGCACTTTTTTTGGTGGTGCAATGTGAATGTTTCATTTCAAATAGTGTATGTCATGTGTAATGTAAATTTGAGAAAGTTGGTTGTATTAAATGTCATATATTGATGATGTGTAAAAAATTTGTGTGCTATGTGTATGTGAATAAATATGTAGGTTATAGTTTTAGTCGAATTGCGTATTATATTTATTTGCACTGGGAGTTTTCTTACAGTTCGAAAATGCGTAACTACAGATAACAACTACGGTTTCTAATGTAGCGGTTAAATTGTCGAATTTCATCTTTTAATGGGTTAGTTCTTACGGTCTTCCATATGTATACTTACGCTTTATAAAAGTAGGTCAAGTATATATTATTACAATTGATAAACGAATGTATTTATTACGTATTGTAACTGTAATATCCTGAATTTTCGGATCATAGTTTACTGGGTTTGGGGGCCAATGTGTGGCCCATTAGTTGAGGTTTTGGGTGTACATGTGTGTTTGTTGGTGTGTGTAGCAGGGTGTGAGGCTGGAGGGTTGGAAATCGCAGCCCAAACAGACTTCTGGCGGGTTCATTAAGAACGCAACCAACACAGTCGTCACAATCTTACATGAACGCGACCACTTGCTACGTCGATTTAATCACTACCTTAAGTGTGCACGTCTGCATGCGCGCTGTGTGTCCTATGCAGGGGCGTCGGGGCTTAATTGCGACGGCAGGGCACGTCGCATTTTTAAACGCAACGACTCGATACGTTGCAATTTAGCCTCTGTGTGTTTTGGGCTTCTGCCCCTGGCCGAATAGTGCAGTTGCACTGATCAGCTGAGGGAGAGAGCTGTGGAGGTTCTGCTAGTGATTTGGGCTTGTTCGTGTGTTTTTCGGCGAGCTTCCGACGTGAGGAGGAGCTTCAGAGCATGGGAAACGCTGAGACGATGTTGTTTCTGTGTTCTTCATACTAGTAGGGGAACTTTCTCCTGTTTTCACCGTTGTGGGTTGTGTAGGTTAGGGTTTGTGGATTTTGATTGAGAAATTACATATACTTGATAGAAAGCTTGCCTAGGATATTATGTGTATGGTTATTTCATGTTTAATCAGCTTGTCTAGCCGTTTGGTGTAATTTTCGGATTGAAAGAATTGGATAGGTTTCTTCTGTCTGAAAGGTGACAGAACCAGACGTCATGTTTTGAGAATGCGATGACTTGTCCGGTCGCGATTTAGACTTAAGGCGACGGGTTGGTCCGTCATGATTCAAGCTTCAATTAGCATCCACTATGTTGGTCGCGATTTAGAATGTGGCCACCCAAGCTCTAGGGTTTTGTGGCTAGTTTAACAGTTTTCTGTTGTACACTACTCGGGCAGTGTTGGTTAAGCAAAGTGGTATGCAAGGGGTGTGTTGGTTTATATCGTGATTGGAAACAACAGGTTTTACATGGAAATGTATGCATAGCGAGTTGGGTTGTTAACGCCTTCCGTGGTTACCTCTTAAGTCGGATACCCCAGGTTCATTGTGAGCCAAGCACCGGGTGCTCGGGGTTTGTCCCGGTACGGTGTGTACTGTCAAGGTTTCTGTCATTTTTCTAGACACCCTCACTCCTAAGTTTGAGTTGTACGTCTAGCTGAGGGAAAGACGACAGTGGGCAGTGACTTGTGTTTGTGGGTGTGAAGTCGCTTGTAGCGCGCTCGTGGTTGGGGGATGGACACTAGTAGACATACTTGTCCCCAGCTAGTCCAATTTTCCAGTGCCTCACTTTATGGAGCTTAGGCCGGAGTCCCTTAAGGTGTCAGGCTTGGGCCTACAGCTATGTGGTCTGCAGGAGTGGTGTTTGTTGGTCTCCACAATTTCTTGACCTTGTTGAGGTGGAGCGGCAGTTGGACCTTTCGTCCGTGGCTGCGAGGCTACATTATTTGTGGTACATTGTTCTCTCGGCTTTTGGAGAGTTGCCCTAAAAGCCAGTGACTTGTGAGGCTCACCCCTTCTTCTCCAGGTGAAGGAGAGCCAGAGGGTTCCCGTCCCTCTTGTAGTTCGGGATCGCACCGTAGCGGAGTCGGGCCTATGCCACCAATAGAGTAATTTTCTACTTATTGTGCCTTGGGGGTTTTGTCCCAGGCTTTTGTACTCTGTTCTTTGACTTTGGTTCAGAACTGAATATGTACATTTCATATGGATATGTATAAGATATGGAAACTTATATATGTTCAGTATGTTCTTTTATATTTTCACGGACATGTGTGTGTTGATATCCCTTGTGAGGCTTCGGCCTGTTCGCGGGAGGCGGAGTCGTGTCGGGCACGTTATTGAGTTAACGAGCTTGAATGGCGAGGACTGTTACAGTTGATATCAAAGCAAGGTCTGTGTAAATATGAAGGAACAAGAAATGTACATAGTCTGTTCATTACTATAGTAAACTGCTGGTAGTTGGCCCTATTTTTGTAATGATATGTTTGTGTGTTACGTGGTTGGAATGTTGTATGTGCAGGATCAGAAATAGCTGATAGGAGAGATTGGGAAGGTGGTGGAGATGAGCCTTACGAGTCTATACATCAGATGATAGAAAGGTTATGGGAGAGTATCACGTAGATTCGGACACAGTTGGATCAGCAGCCACCGGTTCAGCCAGCTATTACAACACCGCTAGTTGAGGAAGAGACAGTATCGGTACCTCTAGTACCACTGTTGGAGTTGAGGTACCACCTATAGTACCTTTATCCCTAGTTGTACCAGTGCGGCCAGCTAGCGTGGAGGAGTCTACGGTACTAGTGGAGAGGTTCCTATGGTTGCAGCCACCTACATATTCGGGAGGTCTGAATCCGGGCATGGTGGAACATTGGGTGCATGAAATAGAAAGAGTCTTTGTTAAAATGAGGTGTCCACAGGCCGATAGAGTGATCTTGGCTACTTACCAGTTGCTGGGGTTTACACAAGAGTAGTGGAGGCTCAAAATGCAAACGGTGTTTGCAGGTCGGGTGGAGGATACAATTACTTGGCCAGAATTCCTAGAAGCGTTTAACAATACATTCTTTTCGGTGAAAATTCAGCAAGCTAAGAGAGAGCAGTTTAGGACACTACAACAAGGGAATTTGACAGTGCTGGAGTATTAAATGAGATTCGTGGTCATGAGTAGATATGCACCTTATATGGTAACTAATAATGCTATGATGGTGGAGTACTTTATTCGAGGGTTGAGGTCCAAGTTGCAAGATGTAGTGATTCCTCTTATGTGTAGGACGGTGGAGGAGGCAGCCCAAAGAGCAGCAATTCTTAAGAGGACTGTGCACCTTCAGAAGGAGCGTCCACATCAGGTTTTGGAAAGTGGGGAAACAAGTTAAAGAAGATATGTAGAGGACAAGGAGGTGGCAGGCAGCAGGGTTTCAGCAGGGCCGAGGTTATAGGTTGGAGATGGAGGAATCACAACAAAGCATAGCTAGGTAGCGCGTAGAATATAGATTCTACAATTGTGATCAGCCAGGGCACTTGGCAAGAAATTGTCCATATCCTAGAAGAGGCAGCTATGGTAGAAGGACACCACAGCAGCACAGCAACAGCCATTCCAGCAGCCACCAGCTATGTCACGCCCCGACTCGGAATATCAGAATGCGAGGCAGTTGCAAGTAAAGGGTATAGAGTGAGTGCTAGGCATCAAACCATTGCACAGTGAATAATACTAAAGCGAATTCATTTCTTTAATAACTTTCCGATGTCTAGTTACAACCACTAATATCAGAGCCAATCTATGGGGCCTGATTACAATGGAATAAAGCAAAAGACTAAACTTCAAACCTAACTACTACAATGCTAAACATAACAATAGGACACTAGGGTACTCATGACATCACTCCAGGTCGTTCCCGTCCTCTTGAGTGTATGGTTCATCCTCAGTCTCACCTGAGAACACAACGACAAATAACGTAGGGTGAGCGAACATCGCCCAGTAGGACTTAAATCTCAGGCTCAAGCAGGCTTTAAGTAATTAATGCATTAAAGGCAGAGTAACTAATGACAGAACGGAAAAAAGTGTCAAGTAAAAATATAGCAAGACAGTACGTGAACGAAATAGCAAGACTTTCCAAATATAAACTTTCCAAGAATAGTACATGTGACGGCCCTCATTATACCGGTACGGTTATACCAACCCACGTCGGTATAGCGAGAGTCCTCACAGTGGGACATTTACCCAAACGATATATACAGCTGAGATACACGCGAATATACAACAGAGTAGCGGAAGTAAAAGACAATTGTCTCCATTCATTCATCATCCACATTTAACATACATGAAGTTTGCAATTAACAATAAAGAACTAAAAGTTCACATAATTTAAATTCCTGAAATAGAAATACATAATGTCCACACTTATACATTCTTTTCATGATACTCTAATACAATGTTCAAATTACATACTATGAAATACACAAATCACAAAGAACTCTAAAGTCTAATCTCCGCGCTCGGAGTCCGTCTCCACTGTCTCCTCCAACGGTGCCACGTCACCAACTACACCTGTACGCCGAAGCAAGGAGTGAGTCCAAAGACTAGGAAGCAACACTACTCATAACATACACGTATAAGTCATAGGGGTTTCTACATGCACATTCAAAATTTACAACACATGGCATGCTAATCATTTGAAGGTTTCAACCTATCATGAGAGTTTTACAAATTGATACATGGATCATGCTTTCAGATTCCTAAGAATAAAACTTTAACTATCACATGCTCTCTATTCAATTTACTCATGAAATTTTGTCTTTAAAGGACCAAGACATGAGAACTACCAATATGAACATTGTGCATATATGAAAGGAAACACAACTAGCATGAGTTTTTACATGTTCTTAAGCATATACATAGATATTTTCACATGCTTTAAGTTGCTGGTTTCACATGGTTTAATGGCTGTAAACCTACACATGAAAGCTACCATGTTGCTTAAAACATATCATATGAACAACCAATCATGTTATTTTGTACCTGTGCTCATCAATTATCCCTAACATGGATTCTAGACATTTTTGCACATATAAACATGATGACAACAACATAAGATCACTGATTTCACATGGTTTCAGATTTGTCTCACATGGATTAAACTATTATATCCTCACATTTAAAATTTCACATTTTCTTTACACAAGTTTCCTCTTTCACATGGTTACACTTTGTACATACACATTCACATTGTTCACTTACACATTTACACATGAACACATACACATTACACATTTCACATTACACATTTTAGGTGCCGTGACACATAGTCCAAACCACCAAAGAAGGACATATACACATCACATTACACATAGACGCCATCTATGCATTCCAATGGCGACTCTTGGACTGCGCAGACTGGGAGAACAAGTCTCCACCCTAACCAGTGGTACTTGTCCACCTCCAGGATTTCCCCCTAATGCCCTTAGGGTCACTTACACACTGAACTTTCTCAGGGGGACTTTTCCCTGATACAGCTCCACTGCCCTCTACGGAGCAGTGTCACATTGGCACAGTTACACATTTACACATTTTACCGGTTTTACACATGGTTTTACTCATCACTATTCATCTCATTCACTTTCTCACTCATATGCATTTCTCTGCTTTTCTTGACATGGCACTACAGATTTCAGGAGTTAACACACAGTCAATTTCACCAATCAAGTTGGGTTTAAGCAATATCTAATCACATTACGATAACATACATAGATTACTATATTTTACATGGAAAATACATAACTTCTTATGTACTGGTCCAAATGACCTGAAATTTTAACCACATGCTATTTTCGGGTTCTAGATCATACATTCAATTTTTCAGATTTTTCTGAGCTAATTGGGATTTACAGTAAATAAAACACCTATTTAGCATGCCATTCATAATTTAAGTTGATATGGACTTATACACAAGTCAAAATCTAGAAAGCTACTGTCTGAACAGAGATTACTATTATATGCATGATTTGAGAATACATAATTACCCTAAATCATACAGCCATAGATCAATCATCACAATCTTTCTTGCATGCCTTCTTATTTACCGAACCGAATTTATTAGCAACTCATGCAAGCATGGACAAATTATCAAAAATTTAGTATACATACACAGACCCACTAATCCTCATGATCTGACCAAAACTGAGGCATTCAGATTAGTCCTAACCACAAAGCATGGATTGGCAAGACTATCAACAATTCATGCTTACACATTCATGGGATACAATATTCTAACATTCACCACCACACATCACACTCATCCACACACCACAATTGACAGTACACATAGTGTATAGGGTTACCATATATCCTCATCACGGAAACCATACCGAAAATAGTGTATAGGAAGGGCAGAACAGGTCACTGTTCTGTCCAGAGGAACTTGGCGGTAGTCTCTGGCCGCTGACTCAGGGTCAGCGGCATGGTCGATGGACGCCAAGCATGATCTCAGCGTCCATTGACCTTGCCGTCAATGCAGGTCTGTGCAGAAACACAGACCCGAGCTCTCAAGTTTGGGTGAATGGGAGGGTCTAGGACTCGAGGGAAAATTCATAAAAATAGTAGAAACGACCTAGACACATACGGGGACATTATGGTTAGGTCACTTGCCTTTTAAAAATGCTCCAAAGGGTCTAGGGTGTTGGTGAAGCCCTCCTTGGGCAGTCCCAAGAAGGTGCAGAAACGCCTCCTAGATCTTCTTCCTTCGGGCTCCTGGATGATCTCCACAGCAGGGGGATGTCGGGGAAGCCTCCTCCTTTGCTCCAGCTATCTTCTTGTCGTGGAAGATGGCCGGATCTAGCTCCAGGAAGTCTGATCGTTGGGTGCAAAGGGTGGGTTTTCTCACAACTCAGAACTAGGGTTTTTCTCCTGGTTTCTCTCTTGCAAAGGTGAAGAGAGGAGTGGGGAGAGGCAGATCCGGGTTCAGACATAAGGGGAGGCCTCTCTCCCACTCACAAAGTGACATGACAGCTCTCAGAGCCGTTGGGGACAGCCCCCCAATGGCTGAGCTTTCTTGTTTTAGAGGTTTCCGGCTCTGCTGCGCATGCAGGCCAGAGAAATAGGCGTCCATATCGCTCGACGCCAGGATTAGTGTTGGCGTCCATGTCTGACGCTGACACCACCTCAACGGCTAGGGGTTGACGCCAAGGTGGCCTTCGGCCAGAACTCTAAAATATGCAGAAAACTATGCATACCTTGCATATATACATGCAATATGTATATGGTAGTGTATCCATACTATCACCATTCAATACATGCATTATTTACATATAGTATAAACACATGCACACGTAATTGTACTAAGTAATACGTACGTAAGTATGTATATACATACACAAGCACAAGTATACACACACACCAATACAAATAATGTGACGGAAATTCGAGGGCCTTATAGTACAAGTGTCGGGAATAGCACAATAATAGCAAGATAGAACAATGTCAAGTATAGCAAGATGTCCATAGTACAGATAGCACAACGAGTATAGCATAGCACTTTATTGTCAATGGACAACGAGAGAACATAGCACTTTTGATTGTCATTTAGATAGTCAAGATAGATAGCACTTGAGTGTAATGCCAAACACTCTGATCATTTAACTCCCATGGGCACTAGCACTTTCGGGCGCACATCCCAGAACCAGAACGGGCCCTTTATATTGTCAGGCATTAGTTATATGTTTATCTTTAGACAATCAGTAAATGGCCAATATAGAGTACCAAGAAGTAGATGAGAGCACTAGATGAATAGACGAGATAGTAGAGTGAATGTGAATAGATGAGCGAGTAGAGTATAGATGAGAGCTAGTGGACATTGTACATGAAACGTCGAGTAACGAGCGATAGTAACCGTTGCACAACACGCGCATATGGTTTTGGCAGTCAGGCGAAACTCACGACCCTTCCGCTGGCCATGTTAAGCACAAGTCCAAAGGTCCGACGTGGTTCAAGACGAGAGTGAACTTATAGTAGCCGTTTGGATCATATAGATCCCTAAAGGGTATCATAGGTGTTAGGGTACAACCAGCTCGTTGACCATGTGGGAATCCATGGACAGAGGAGACTTACAGAGGCCTTGAACAAAGACTTACTAGTCCGACAGAAGGAGTATCCGATGGAGAGTTCGTCCAAGTCAAGAGAGAGTGTATATAGAAACAAGTGCTCGACGTTCTAGAGGAGTTCTAGAACAGTGGAGCATCGATATCGATATTCCCAAAACATCGCGAGAATACAAGGTAATTTAAATTACCAGATGTATTATGAAATAGTTTCATGCCAATTTATGTCATAATTGGATGGTTCAATGTGTGTGTAAGTGTCATGAAATTTTTGATAGAAAAGATCATGTGCATGTATTTTAATTATACATAAATATTTAATTTATAACAAGAGTTTTTTCGGGATGTATGACTGTTAAACAAGAGTACAAACACTGTATATAATCAAGCATTGCTGAGGCAGGGGGTTTCATTCAAAAGGAACCCAGATCGCAACGTACCTTGGTGAGGGTCGCGACGGGGTCAACTGAGATCGCGACAAGTGCTTGTACGAGTCGCGACAGGCTTAGTCTGGTCGGGCAGCCGAACGCGACGATAGGCCCTGTCGCGATCAGATCGCGATAGAGGTCACTGTCACGACAGACCCTATGAACGCGGCCTATCGGGTTGTCGCATTCACAGGGTCTGTGCCCGAGTCCGACAGGGAAAGGACATTACATTGGATTGCGGGCCAGAACTTATCCTATTTGACACAGGGTGATTCAGAAAATCATAACTAATTGTATAGTCATTGAAAAATCGTGAAACCAGTTGAAAAATGACCTAGTCATGCATGGGTACTTACAATAAATAGGAATTTGAAAACAATCAGGGTTTGGATATGTTTTAGACACGGGTATTCATGATGAACCTGAAACAGTACATAGTTGAGATCAATGATTAAATTCGCAAGATAGGATGAATCAAATTTAGGGCTTTTAGGGGAAAAAGATGCCTAACATGCATCAGTTCCTACAGTAAAAATCTCGTGGCATGGGGTTGAGTATACAAGTAGATCAAGAATTAAGAAGAGGGTTCAGGGTCAGGTTAGTTGCAGAACATGAAAAATCCAGAACGACAGATATGCTCGGATGGAAAAATATGAAACCAAAGGACTTTTGTTCCTGATAGATGAGACATGCTACAAAAAACGTTTCATGGTTTATGCTTGTGAGAATGCCTACCTTTGATCGTTTTCCTCTTCCAGGGTTAAGACTTGAAGAACTCGGAGAAGAACTTGAGAGATCCTTCCTCTCCACGAGTTCTCCTCCTCTTGGCCTCTTCTTCTGGTCCAGGAAACTCTTGGCACGAGCTAGGGCCGCCATGAGGGTTTGAGAGAAGTATTTAAGCTTCTCCCTATTCCATTTCCTAGTTTAAATCTAACTCCTATTAAATTCCGAATTTCCTATTTTCCTCTCCCCTTTTTAAGCAAGAGATCTTCTATTTGGGTGGGAGAGGATTTCGTGGCCAACCCATTAGGGTAGGTTTAGGAATCTCGATCCAACTCAAACTTCTATTTTTAATGCATTAAATACCTCTTTTCTATTTTAGTATTATTTTAGTTACGAATTTTGGGTACTTCTCTATTATTCCCCTTTTAAAAATCCCTATTTTAGCCCACTAATTTCTAATGGGTCCATTTAATAAAGCCCATTACTTATTTTCATTGGATGGGTTTTATTTAATTCTCTTTTCTTTGATTTTCTAATTGCTTTTATTTTTTATTGTCATTTTTATTATTATTTTTAAAAAAAAAAAAAATCCAGGTTGCTACAAGCTGAGCGAGGTAGAGGTACGCCTTACTAGAAGGGACGAGGATGAGTAATGGCAATCACGAGGGCTCAGGCGGAGTCATCAAATCTGATTGAAGGTATAATACCTCTCCTTGAATTTTCTGCTAGAACGTTAATTGATCCAGGTGCATCACATTCCTTTATTTCTATGAACTTTATGGAGAGTATGGTACATCCTTTTGAGGAGAGGCAGTGTGAGCTTGTGGTAGAGGTCCCTTCCGGTGATTTTATGCTTACTACTTGTTACTTGGATGAGGTTCCTATAATGATACAAAGTAATCAGTTGCCAGCCAGATTATATGCACTATAGTTAAACGAATATGATGTGATTTTGGGCATGGATTGGTTAGAGGCATATGAGGCAGTGGTTGATTGCAGGAACAAAAGAGTAAAGTTCAGTCATCTTGGAGAAAATATGTTTGAATTCCAAGGTATGCCATTCTATACTCCTAAGTTCATTATTTCTGCTCTTAAGGCTAGGAGGTTGATTAATGTAGGGTGTGTAGCCTATTTAGCATCAATCAGTTTGGTTGAGGCAGGTAAGACAATAAAGATGGTACCACTAGTTAAAGAGTTTGAGGATGTGTTTCCAGAAGAGTTACCAGGGCTGGCACCGCATAGAGAGGTGGACTTTACAGTGGAGTTACAACCAGTAGTATGCCAATTCCAAAACACCCTACAGGATGGCACCTACAGAGTTGAAAGAGTTGAAGAAACAGTTGCAAGAATTGCTAGAGAAGGGTTTCATTCGGCCTAGTCACTCGCCATGGGGAGCACCAGTTTTATTTGTTACAAAGAAAGATGGCAGCCTTAGAATGTGTATTGATTATCGTCAGTTGAATCAGGTCACTATTAAGAATAGGTATCCAGTTCCTCGGATTGATGACTAGTTTGATCAACTGCTGTCGGCAAAGGTATTCTCCAAGATAGATTTGAGGTCGGGTTACCATCAGTTGAGGATCTGAGAAGAAGACATTGATAAAACAACAATTAGAACAAGGTGTGGGCATTATGAGTTTGTGGTTATGCCATTTGGGCTAACCAATGCACCTGCAGCTTTTATGAATTTGATGAACATAATTTTCCATCCATATTTAGATCGGTTCATTGTGGTGTTCATTGATGATATACTGGTATATTCTGCTTCAGAAGAGGTACATGCAGCTCACTTGAGGGTTACATTGCAGACATTGAGGGATCACCAGCTATACACTAAATTCAGCAAGTGTGAGTTTTGGCTAAGAGAAATTCAATTTTGGGGCATGTGATTTCAGGTGAAGGTGTTGCAGTTGATCCAGCTAAGGTGGAAGCCATTATGAAAATGGGTGGAACCAAGACGGTGTCAGAAATCAGAGTTTCCTTTGTTTGGCATGTTATTACATGCGGTTTATCCAAGATTTCTCCAAGATTGCAGCACTAATGACAAGACTTACTAGGAAAGGAGTACCATTTGTATGGTCATCCGATTGCAGGGGCAGCTTTATGGAATTGAAGAAGTGGCTTACTACAACACCAATATTGGAAAGGCCGTCAGGCCGAGGTGGTTTTGTATTGTACACAGATGCATCCAGGAGAGGACTTGGGGCAGTGCTAATGCAGCATGGAAAAGTGGTGGCCTACGCATCTAGGAAATTGAAGCGGCATGAAGAGAATTACCCCACACATGGCTTAGAGCTGGAAACGGTAGTGTTTGCATTGAAGCTATGGAGGCATTACTTATATGGTGAAAGATTTGAAATATTCACGATCACAAGAGCTTAAAGTTCATCTTTTCGCAAAAAGATTTGAATTTGAGGCAGCGCAGATGGATGGAGTATTTGAAGGACTATGATTTCAGCTTAGCATATCATCCGGGCAAGGCTAATGTTGTGGCAGATGCATTTAGTAGAAAGGCAGTAATGAGTCACATGATGATAAGAGAATGGAAGTTGTATGACGAAGTAGCAAAAAACTCCTTAATTGTTCTAGGTAGCCAGCGGCGAGCAGTGTTATCCAGCAGCACAGTGGAGCCATCTTTGTATTGGCATATAGTAGAAGCCTAGAAGGTAGATGAGAACTTGGCTGAAATTGTGAAGATGGAAGATGTTACCATTGATGATGATTGTGTGGTCCGATTTAGGAACAGGTTATATGTCCCAAGTGAAGCTGGTGTGAAGCAAAAAGTGTTAGAAGAAGCACATCGTTCCAAGTATACTATACATCCAGGAAGCACAAAGATGTATCAAGACTTGAAGAAATATTTCTGGTGGCCAAGCATAAAGAAAGAAATAGCATAATTTATAGATGTTTAGTGTGCCAGCAAGTTAAAGTAGAGCATCAAAGACCAGGTGGTTTATTGCAGCCATTACCTATACCACAGGGGAAGTGGGATGACATAGCCATGGATTTTGTTGCAGGTTTCCCCAGGACAGCATCAGGTCATAATGGTATATGGGTTTTTATTGACAGGTTGACAAAGGTGTGCAAGTTGGTGTTGCTCAGCTACCAAGCCTAGAGGGGGGGTGAATGAGATTCTTAAAATTTTGATCACTTTAAAACCTGTCCAGAAAAACAATCACACAACACACTTCTATGACTGTTAGTGTTAGTAAAAAGAGGATAGCAAACACAAGGCAATCAAACACACGACACACGGAATTTATCTTGGTACGGACCTCCTCTCCACAGGACTCCTATGTCTAGTCCCTGAGCAACAACTCAAGATTTCACTACCCAAGGGTACAGTCCCCCTCAAGGACACTTACACACCCAGCCGCAGCTGGTCTTCTCTTCACAACCTGAAGAGGAATTACAACACCTTGCATCCCCCAGGTCTTCCTTCTACACGAAGGGAAACAAACACCATTCAACCCACCAGGTCTTCCTTCAACACGAAGGGAAAGAACACAGGAATGTATTCAAGGGAGGATACGCCCCTAGATCAAGCTTAAGGACCAACGCTCGATCTGAAGCAACGATTGAGAGGGAGAGTTCTACGATGAGGAACACTCTCAGTTTACAAAAGCTCTTAACTAACACAATGAATGCAGAGAGCTAAGAGCTAGACAAACAACGGAGTGAGGCTTTTTTGCTCTTTCAAATGCTCGCAGGAAGCTTGTAAAAGATTGTCGTAAGTGTTGTGTGTTTCTGGAGCTTCAGTCTTCTACATATGACGTCCATTTGAAATTTAAATGTTGAAGTGTTCGTTATCTCTATGCTTTTGTTTATGTTAGACTGCATGTCACTGTAGAGCTTCTTGTTCAACAATCTTTAGCTTTCCATGCACGTAACAAGAGAGAGGATCTTCTTTGATGTCCGTTATTTTCTATATTGTCCAACATTGTATTGAGGTGCGCTGTCAGAGACCTGCACGCATTAAATGCTAAAACAATAGATAGCTAGGCTGTCTATTGTTGTCAGTCAACGTTAGAATGATTTTATATCAAAATAGAAGTTCCATTCTGTTCTTCTAAAAGGATGTTTACAGTAGAAACATGGAAATAGAAGATATCATTTGCATGCAGTGCAGTGATATGATCAGTCATAATAAATGCATGGATGTGAGAGAAAAGCGAGGGAAGACATTGACTTTTCAAACTATCTGAGAATAGGTTTGAATATCAAGTCGATATAGACAATGAAATCGATATGAGCATAACTTATGAAACCGATGTGTGGATGAGTCGTTGTTCATGTGAACCGTTATACATTCATAAACAATTCGATGTACCCACAAATCATTATGCATTAATAACCGAATCGTTATGATACTATCAGCAAATCGTTATGAGCAAATCGTTGTTTCACTTATCGAGTCGATATAGTGAACAAATCGTTGTTTAGTGTATCGAATCGTTACTACGACCAAGTCGTTGTGTAACTTATTGAATCGTTACAGTGACTGAGTCATTGTGTAACTTATTGAATCGTTATGAAACTTAACGAGTCGTTGTGAAATCGAAATCGTTGTGAGGGCAAATTGTTGTTCTCACTTATCAAATCGATGCGACGACCAAATCGTTATGAACCAAGTCGTTGTGAGAGCAAATTGTTGTTCTCACCTATCAAATCGATGTGACGACCAAATCGTTATGAGCCAAGTCGTTGTGAGAGCAAATCGTTGTTCTCACTTATCAAATCAATGCGACGATCAAATCGTTATGAGCCAAATCGTTGCGATCTCTTAGCAAATCATTATGAGAGGCAAATCGTTGCGATCTCTTAGCGAATCGTTATGAGAGGCAAATCGTTGCGATCTCTTAGCGAATCATTATGAGATAGACTTCAATAGAATAGCGATGACTTATGAAATCGTTATAGAACCAAAATCGATGTGAATGAGGAAATCGTTATGATTTTAAGGAAATCGTTATAACAACTAGAGAGTCAATGTGTACTTAGAAAATTATATGCTTTGAACTATAAATGCTGGTATGAAGAATACTTACCAGTTTAGCTTGTTTTTCTTTGTTAGATTTCATGTGCTCAAATCTTATAGAAGATATGTTAGAAATGCACATATGTTAGAAATGCACATTGTCTTAGTTTTGTTAATCATCAATCTCCCCCTTTTTGGTGATGACGAAACATAGCAACAATAAAAGATGTTCTGAAATAAATATAAATAAATTGCAAAATAAGATATAAGAGATGTATTTCAGAAATACTATATTTCTCCCCATTTTTGTCATTAAGCAAAAGGAATCATTCGGAGACAAAGAAGAGAGATAAGAGCAAAGAACTTTTCTATTTATCTTGAGGGGTTACATGAAGGTAGAAAGCAGGAGATAGAAGGGAGGCATGCCGCTGAATAATGCGCAAAGCCTTGCATTCCTGCTCTTCAAAATAGGTCTGGAAAACCCCAAAAGCAATAGAGTAAGATGACCCCATGTCTGGAAGCATCATCTTGATGTGAAGTTGGCGCTGATCTTCTAGAAAATTAGCATATTCATCTTTGCCAAGAGATTCTTTGAAGGAGAAGAAAGATCCAAAGCTGGCAAACCAAAGAAATTGATTGATCTTGACAGGGTAGTAGATCTGATGCTACAAAAGATCTTTCTTCAAGGCCAAAAACAACTTGTACCGCTCGACCCACTGAAGGTAAGGTCCTGAACTAAATTGATAGAGTTCATGTCCAAAAAGGCTTCAGCTGTAAGAGTAGGTTTCCCTTCTTTGAACAAGGAGTTGTTGATTGATTCCAGTTGAAGGGCAGATTGATTATAGTGATTTTCCCAGTCAGTAAGAGAAAGCCTTTCACATTCAGATAGCAAAGGAGCAAGAGCTTCAGAGGAAATATGACCTAGATGATATTCTCTGAAGATGAATCTTGGGAAGGAGGGGAGACGACCCTGCTGAGCTGAGATCCTACCCATGACACGAGCAAATCTATCAAAAATTACAGGACCAACTGAGGAGTCCATGACCAAGGAGTGCAGCTTAGGGAGAAACACAGTGTCTAGAAATTGCAAGGTAGCGAAATCCACTTTGAAGGAGCAATTTACTGGATTTTCAACTTTCAAGAAAGCAATGGCTACATGGAATTGACCCAACTGCACTTCAGGTAGCTTGTGAAGATACCGATAGTCATTGAAGAGCTGAAAGTACCTGATGAGCTTAACTTCCTTTTGAATAAAGGGTGCCCAGGTAGACTGATGATGGATGACTAACCACTCACAGAGAGTGAGTGGATGATCCTGGGATGGAAACCGTTCGAACTTCATAAGAAGAAACTTCCTGTAGAGAGCCTTATGCCCTTTAGCCCACTGATCTTCAGTCTTGCATTAAGCCATTTGGAAGATTTTGGATTGATCGGCCTTTGAGAAGTGATTATAGGGAAGGACAACATTGAGGTGATCGGTGAGGTTGAGAAAAGGAACACCAAAAAGGGTGGCAAAGATACATTTTTGGAGATATTCATAGTAGAATGGTTTTCTCCGATTTTCAACTGTGAGGGAAAACCAAAGAGGAGGAAATTTAGGTTCGGTGAGAAGAGCAAGAGTGTTAGAGAGTTTCCTCTTTTTAGAGACAGGACTTGAAGGGTCAGTCCTATGGACATGAGAGGCAACTACCAGAACTGAACGGATGGTGGTAATTTCCAGCTCATCCTTAACTTTATTGAGAAAGGGACCTTCTAGTTTTGTCACGTCCTAATAAAAGTCTATTTATCGGGAAATGATAGAAAACAGGCACAAAGTAAAAACATTAACGTTTATTTATTATAACGCAGTCTGCGGAAGTTTATTACATAAAGCTCTTCATTACACACTAAGTGAGGAGTAAGGATGAGTAACTACTACTCATAACATTTACAAGTACACAACTAAAATAGTAAACGGTTGGTTGACTCGTCATCAGTGTCCACTCTGCACACAGCCCATCTTATACTTCTCCCCCATCTTGGTTACTTGAAAAGGGAAGGATGGGTAAGCTAACTAGCCCAGTAGAATTCAAATCCTTAAATCAAAGGATCAGGAACACATGATAATTTAGGTAAGAACAGGAATGGTATCAAGAACAGGGTTAGATAACCAACATAACATGTCAGTGAATGTATAACAGTAGTATAAAATCACAGGCATACTCAGAAATTCATATTAAGACTCAAGTTCGGAATCATATAAATATTCACACACGAAAGGTAATAGGATGATCATAATCAGGAGATAGTGATGCAATGCCAAACATCCCGGTATCCTTATCACTCCAAGACAAGGATAGAACAGACATCAAAGAGACAATACCAGATCTCAGAATAGTAGCTTGATACAGAGATAGTAAAACTCAGGTCATGCTCAAGTATATAGCTCAAGAATTGGTTCATATATCAGTTCACACAGTACAGGAAGTATGATGACCATAATCAGGAAATAGTGATGCAATGCCAAACATCCCGGTATCCTTATCACTCCCGTACGACCCGTAATGAATTCGGGTGCTCCTCCCAGGACTGGACCAACCCTATTTGCACAGGCATATCAGTTAGGTGGGGTCCAAGGACCCAATAAATGTCATCATCATAAGTTAATCATATCTCACATGGTGTTCAAGCATATGAACTCTCAAAATATCAAGTTATATGAACTCAGTTACCGAATATAGAAGAATGGACCCAACGGAGTACCATTCGGAGTTGACAACTTCAAAGATAATTCAATGGTGATTAAGGTATCCAAAGTGGGTAATATTTATAGTAGAATGATAGTAAATATCTGTGACGACCCTCATTATACCGGTACGGTTATACCAACCCACGTCGTTATAGTAAAGGTTATCACAGTGGGACATTTACCCAAACACTATCACATGATTGAGATATACACAAATATAGACACAGAGTCGCGGAAGTAAAGGACTAACTGTCATCACATTTCATCATCCACATTTCTCATACATGATCCATATAGCAAATTAAAGGACTAAACTTTCATAATTGAAATTAAACCAAACTACATTGTCCACAAAATTAAAGTTCTACATTTAATATATAATTTGTCCACAATTACATAAATGATAACTCTAATACAAGCTACAATTTACATATGAACAAAAAAAAAGGGACACAACGTCAACTCCACAAGCTACTCTCCACGCTCGGAGTCGCTCTCCACGGTCTCCTCAAAAGTGTGTCACCAACTAAACCTGTACGCCAAAGCAAGGAGTGAGTCTAAAGACTCAGCAAGTAACTTCATACACATCATTCATGCATACATCATAGTAGGTTCTGCTATTTCAATTTGCAAGGCAACATACAGCATGCTTGAACATTAATAAGAGACAACTATCATGGTATTTCTACAAAATCAAAACACATGGTACCTGGTTTAAGATGTTTCAAATAACACTTCCTATCACATGCTTTCTACTCATTTAATCACATGAAAACTACACTTCCAGTTGACTATAACATGATGGCAATTTACATGGAATTAGAAATATCATAACATGAATTATCGTCTCATACTCTAACACATTCACTTCACATGGTTACACATTCCCATATTTCACATGGTTCATTTTTCACCCATTACACATGCACACATGTTCACATTTCACCTTTTACACATATGTACATTCACATTTCACATCTTACACATTTCACATTCACATTCACATTTTTATTTTGCCGTGACACATAGTCCAAACCACCACTAGAAGGACACATCACATAACACATAACACATAGCACATCACCTAGGCAATACAGTGATGACTCTTGGCACTGCGCAGACCGGGAGAACACGTCTCCACCCTAACCAGTGGTACTTGTCCACCTCCAGGATTTCATCCTAATGCTCTTAGGATATCTTAACACATTGAACCTTCTCATGGGGACCTTTCCATGATACAGTTCCACAGCCCTCTATGGAAGCAGTGTCACACACGACACATTTTACACATTACACATTCCGATTAACACACGTTTTACATATGATATTCACACTTTCTTATTTATGCACATGGTTCTGTTCTTCCCTAGCATGATGCCACTAATAACAGAAATCAAGCATTTAGTAGCCCTCACGGATTAATTGGAACGCACATCATTTAACCTTAATGATGGTACATGTATTTATAACTCATTTTCACATGAAAATCTCATAGTGTAGGCTACTGTCATCAAATGTTCCTGAAAATTTAACCACATACTGTTTTCGGGTATAGGAACATACATACAAATTTTCACATTTTCTGAATTCACATGCATTTATAGAAATTAAAACATTCAGTTTCATGTTCATAAACTAAGTTAACATAGAAACATGACATGGATTTCAGATTTGATCATGTACAGTCATGGAAACCACACATACATGTTGCACAAGAAATTTTCCCAATTTTATTCCCAACACACGATTTACTAAATTTTCACAAGGTCTACACATGCTTTCTATTTCTCATTGTAGGAATGAAAAAATCCACATGAATATGAAAATTCCCAATTTGCAGGCATGCTGATACCTACAAACATGTTCATAAAATTCTACAGCATTTAATTCTCAGAAATCATGGAACAAAATTTAACATGCACAACCTCTTTCCTACACATGCTTTCAATAATTCTAATAAATTATGCCATCTACAAAAAATACAGAAATTTCACACACACATCACATTATCTATTTTACATAACATAAAAATTTACATTATATCCTCATGCGTAGAAATCCGGAAATTAAATATATAGGGCAGAACATTCACTTTTTGTCAAGAAGAACTCAACACCATACTATTGACGTTGACAAAGTTTGCGGCAACATCGTTGGCCGCTGACTCAAGTCTCAACGGCAATAGATCTTGCCGTCAAGTTCGGACCTGTGTAAAACACAGTCCGAGCTCTAAAGAATGGTGAATGTAGGGATTAGACACGAGGAAAATCCTAAAAATGATAGAAACCTCCTAGACACATACATGGACAAGGTGAAGGGTCTTCTTTGGAAAACTCCTAAAGGATCAAATGGTTGGAGAAGCTCTCCTTGGGCAGTCCCAAGAAGCCTCCAAGATGTCCTACTTCCGCCTCTGTGATGCTCCCATCTGCAATCCAGGGTCGGGATGTGTAGCCGATGTTTGTCTCCCTCCTTATCGAAGTAGATCTCCAGATGAAGTCTTGGATCTCCGGATCAAAGCCTCCAAACTCCAATTTTCTCACAGCTCACTAGGGTTTTCTCTTATCCTTGCAAGAGCCAAGAGAGCTCTTCGGGGGTTGTCAAAGGGCCATTTTAGAGGAGAACCTCTCACCCACGCAGAGGTCGTTGGGAAGTCGTCGGGTAGCCGTTGGGTGATTGGCATCCTCAATCAAGGAGGCACACCATGCTGCTGCAGACTGGTCTGTCAGGACATAGACGTCCACCGATATGGCCGTCGACTTAATAATCGCGTCCACCTATAGGACGTTAAAATAACAATAGGTGAACGTCCATTCATGTTGACGTCGACTAACCCGTCGGCCAGAACCCAAAACCATGCAAAACCCTAATTTTTTTCTCCTAAGTCCATGCATGCAATACATGGGTGTATGCACACACTCACTATGTCACGAAATCACCGATATTATTAACAACTAAGTAGATACATACCATTCATAGTCCACCAAATATGTATACATAATACTTACACGATATGCATATACTACACAAGCATAAAATTGCACATAATAAAATAATAAGGACAAATTCGAGGGCCTTACAATATCAATGTAAATAAGAGGGTAACTTGGTAGGTTATTAAGATGAACTTTGAGCAAGGATTCGTACATGAAAAAGTGCTGAAATCCAAGGCAGGGCAATAGCCGTCGACATCTAGGAAGGGGCTGTCGACAGATGGCTACAGACAGAGCTCAGGTTTGCTGGCTCTGTATGTATCTATCGACAGAAATAAGGGGGATGTCGACAGCTATACACAGTCCTAGTTATTCCTGAGTTCAGGAAGGCTAGCCTGTCGACAGATGTAAGATGCATTTCGACAGCCGCCTGCTCTTCACTCATAAGGGACTTTGAATTCACTCTAAACACTCTATAAATGTAACCTATGAATTAAGACATGATTTATATCCAATAGAAGAGTCCAATTATAGTTCTCATAGTGGTTTATAAACTGAACAACAGCGAGATGAAATGAAAGGTTTGCAATTCAAGCTTGTCTAGCTAGAAATTAGACATAGTATAGTGTGGAAGTGTGGTCTTGATAGCAATGGTTTATTAGAAGATTCCTACAAGATAAATACTAAAACTCAAAGTGTTTCATGGATTTAATCAAGTCATGAAGTACCAAACATCTGAACAGAAGTTAGTCACAAGTTCTAATGGTATTGTGACTTCTATCAAACTTCTATAACATATATAAGATCAAGGGTGGAAGAAGAAGAAGAAGAGATGATCTGGAAGTAAAACAAATATCTTCTCCTCAACAACGTAGAATTGTCATCAAATTAGAGGAAAAAACAATAGGATTACAGATATATCAGCTTGACTACTCAACCCGAGTTATTTATCATGTGTGGAGAACATGATTAAGGAAAAGGAGATGAATCCTATCTGATTTTGAATTCTTCCTTTGGTATAGAAATCTACAATCCACAACATATAGTAGATGGAGAGATGACCACAAGCAAAGGAGGAAGCAGTGGAAGCAGTAACAACTACTAAAGTTTGCTTCACTGGCTTCCCGACTACACCCAGCTACAGCTCCAGTAGTAACTCGAATAGGACCAAGAGATGCACAAAGTGTAAAGTAACCACTCCAGCTACACACCCACTCTAAAGTCTCGTGAATCATAGCAGCAGCATAGCAGGGAAGGAGTCAGAATGATGGGTTTGAAGAATGAGGGGTGTATTTATAGCCAATTGGTCTTGCCATGCACAACGGCACGTCAGTTTCTAGGTGTTGGGGTAAAACCCCATTTAACCACCCATAGCCACCTAGCTCATGCACACAATCACACACCCACACATCGGCCATCAACGTGTAAGGACCTCAACCTATCATGACATGGGCTTGCGTAGCTCATGCTACGTCAGCAAGACAAATTCCCCAAAAACCTATCCCGTAATTAAACCATAACTCAACTGGCCAAATAATCTTTGTGTAAATGTATTCAAACAACGTCCGTTTGTATTGAAATTTCAACCATAGACTAATGTCATGGTTTTACAAATTATGGTGATTTTATTTTAATTTTTGAAATTTATTTTACACTAGGTGAAAAATCACCCGAAAAATAGTCGCGTCGACTTAATCTCGAAATCCGTACGTCGAAAAATTTGGATATTTATATTTCTGATATCTCCACATTTTTCTAGAAATTATGGTGTTCTCAAATTTTATTTTCGTTACAATTTTTCAGTGTCGCCCTGTGGAAGCGCGCTACGACACTGGGATAATGTTCATTAGTGCTAATCCTTCCCAAATATCAATTATTTTATTCTAATAATAATGGTTAGGTCCAATAATCTTATTGTTCATATTTTTCAATAAATAAAAATTTTTCGAGGTGTTACAAGTTGTGCACCTTCAGGTATAAAGGTGACAAAGGAAGGAGTAGGAGGATGGAGAAATGATTGATGGGTAGAAGGAGGTGTGAGGACGCTCCATCTAAAGAAGGACTAGAGGAAGAGGAGGCTCCAGCTGATGATGAGACTGGAGGGTCTTCAAGAATAGGAGGAGGTGGTGGAATTGATGTAGAAATGGCAGGAGATGAGGAAGGTTCTCAAGAAAAAGGTGTTGGAGATGAGATGGTTCTAGGTATAGGTTGTTTGAAGGTAGGTGGAGCTGGAGGTGCTGTGGAGGAGGATGGTGGTGAGGAAGGAGCTGGTGTCTGAATGGGAGAAGGAGCTGGGGGCTCAGGAGCTATAGCTTCTTCTTCTGTCCTGACATGATCAGCTTCAGTAACCACTGTCCCGGTTGGCCCTGACAGATCCTCAGTTGGCCCTGTTGGCCCAGATTCCACAGCTGCCACCTGATCAACAACTACTGGCCCTGATGGCCCAACCACAGTCTCAGATGGCCCTGATGGCCCTACCACATTCTTAGATGGCTCTGATGGCCCTGCTGGCTTCTCTAGAGGTGGCCTTGATGGCCCAGAAGGAGTATGAGGGGTAGAAATTTCAGTCACAAGCTTTTTGGTACTGCCAAACTCACTTCTCATCCATATGAAAACTTGCTTGACCATTCCAAAATCATTTTTCAAATATTGGATCTCAGATGTCAAGGCTCCAATCTCCTTGGCTGCTGAACTCTGGCTAAGAAAGATTGACTGGATATCCGATTGCATTGAGCATAATAATTTTGCCTTGCTCATCTAGTCTTTTGATAACAGGCTTCATATTTATCTTCAGCTTCGTCTTCTTCTGATGTGGCCGCCATGTAGGAGAGAGTTTCCTGAGCCACTTCTTTTCCCTTGACTTCTCTTGCCCTTTCAATGGGCCCCATAGAGTTTCACTGTTATCTGAGGCACTTTCCACAATGCCTTCTCTGAACTCATCAACATTGGTGACATTGGCTGTGTGCTCCCCTTGAGAAGCTTCTTGTTCTTCAACAACTTGCTCTTCTTGAATAGGAGTGGTTACTCCTTGCACATTTTCGCTCACAATCTCCTGCTCCCCCTGAATGGGAGCATCCTCCATCACCACATCTGTAGTGTGGCTTGATGCCACAACTTTTTCTTCAAGAGCAGCCTCTGGCACACTTTGAGTGCTTAGAATGGAGTCTAGCACTCTTCTGAGGACTGACCCTACCATAGAAGTTGGAGGGGAAATCACTTGCGATTGCTCAACAGGTTCAAGGTGCTCAGGAGGAATATACTCTATTCTGCTGCCTACTACTTCTTCTGTTGGTGCTGCTGCTGGTGCTTCTGCCCTGGTGTCTATTTGCTCAATTTCCTCTTCCTGAACTGCTGTGGCTGCTACTGCTTGCTGAACCTCTTGGGCTTCGCCGATGATGGCTTCACCTTCAGCCACTGAAGTCTTGGTCCATATACCATTAACCAGAGAAAATCCGCTCTTCTTCAAATTTCTGTTACAGATTGCTTGCCCCATCTTCTCTAGAACTGCTCCAGATAAATTTATACCACAATGTTGAAAAACCTTCGTGAGTAGGTGAGCATATGGAAGGGACACATTTAATTTATTCTTTTTGTCCAAAATATGAGCAGATGCAAACTTCATCCTTTGCAGAATAACTTCTGCCATGTTTATTTCTTGGTTCTGGATGGTCCAGAACATCATATCTGAATCTGCCTTGGTACAAGTTGAGAAAGTGGCGCTTCTGGGGACCAAAATCTGACAAACCATAAAGTGCAAGAGGCGGTTGAAGGCCTTCATCTGGTTGATATCCAACTTCCCATCCTTAAGCTTAAACTCGGGACCAATAATCCCTAATCCTTTATCCTGGGTGTCCACAATGTGACCCCACTGTGACCGGTGGTGCAAACTCCAAATAGAGACTCCAAAAGAGTATATGAGATTCTAATCTAGGTTCCTTTGACAGATGATGTCAAGGACCCGTCTTCCTCAGTCTTCAGGCACACATAGAAAGGTGTAGCAGAAATCCTCAAGAATTTCTCGCGGGAAGGAGTTAGAAACTTGAAATCATAGAGAGTTGATGCCGAGTCGATAGGGTATCGCCTCAGGCAGATAGAGGGAGATGAAGGTGGTATGTGAATCGTTGCCACACAGATTTCGGATGTAAGAATTAGGATAAAGTGACTTTTCGAAATCTGAGGCACCATAAAAGGCAGAAAATGACAAACTGACTAGTTTGAGAGAGATAAAATCTTATAAAATAACGAACCGTCAGGATATTAACAACCAGGCAATATTTGTGGAATTTTTCTTAAATTTTAGGAGAAAAAGTAATTGATTTTCTGAAAATTAATATTTCAGTTTTCATACAGATAAATCTTTCACAATTTACACATGCCTAGTTCCCTTCTAAGAGATGTAAATCTCAATTCAGGTAAGACCTTTGTGAAGATATCTGCTAACTGATTATTAGTATCAATGAAAGAAATATCTATGTTACCATTTGCTGCATGATCACGAATGAAATGATATCTAACCCCAATGTGTTTAGTTCTTGAGTATTGTACTGGATTTTTGGTTAGATTTATTGCACTTGTGTTGTCGCACAATAGTGGAATTGTCTTGATCTGGAGTGCATAATCCTCAAGTTGTTGCTTAATCCATAGAAGTTGTGTACAGCAACTTCCAGCAGCCACGTACTCAGCTTCAGCTATAGACAGTGCCACTGAATTTTGTTTCTTTGAAGACCACGAGATTAGACATCCTGCAAGAAATTGACAACATCCACTGGTGCTTTTCCTATCTACCTTGCATCCAGCGCAGTCAGCATCAGAATAACCTACTAAGTTGATTTCACATGACTTTGGATACCATAAACCTAAATCATGGGTTTTTGCTAAATATCTAAAAATTCTTTTGACAGTAATTAATATGATTCTTTTAGGGTCTACTTGATACCTAGCACACATGCAAACACTAAATAAATATCAGTCTACTTGCTGTTAAATAAAGCAAAGAGCCTATCATACCTCTATAAAGCTTCTGATCTACTTTCTTACCATCTTTATCACTGTCTAATCTTGTTGATGTACTCATTGGTGTAGACAGTGGCTTGGCATTTTCAAACCGAATTCTTTAGCATCTTTTGTGTATTTGGCTTGACAAATATGAGCCTTCTTTTCCTTGTTTGATTTGCAATCTGAGGAAGTAGTTAAGCTCCCCCATCATGCTCATTTCAAATTCTCCCTGCATTAGCTTCTCAAAATACTTGCAAAGAGATTCATCAGTAGATCCAAATATTATATCATCAACATATATTGAAAAGTAACACATTTTTGAGTTTGGACATAATGAATAATGTGCTATCTACTTTTCCTCTAATAAAATCATGATCTAATAGAAATACACTTAATCGTTCATACCATGTTCTTGGTGCTTGTTTTAAACCATATAAAGCTTTATGCAATCTAAATACATGATCTGGAAAATCCATGTCATCAAACCAGGCGGTTGTTTCCACATACACTTCTTCTTTTATAAAACTGTTTAAAAATGCTGATTTCACTTCCATTGAAAGAGTTTTAAATTTAATGTAGATGTATAGCAAGTAAAATCTAATAGCCTCAAGTCTAGCTACTGGTGCATAGGTTTCAATCAAACTGTGCCTTCCTCTGAGAATAGCCTTGAGCTACCAGTTTGGCCTTGTTTCTTATGATCCCACTAGCTTCATCCAATTTGTTCCTGAACACCCACTTGGTGCCAATCACTGGATGTCTGATGGTCTAGAACAAGTGACCACACATGGTTTCTCTTGAACTGATTCAGTTCATCTTGCATGCTAAAATCCAAGATTCATCAGTAAGAGCTTCATTTACTGTCTTAGCTCTATTTGTGAAACAAAGCTGATAGTCACAAGGAATTACATTACCTCTGGTTTTACCTCAACTGCCGGATCACTAATGATGTTGTCTAGAAGGTGATCTTTCTTATACCTCCATTCTTTTGGAAGATTATCATGAAATTTGTCCTTTTGTTGTAGGTCTTCCAAAGGTGGATTTTTCTTGTCCTCAATGGATGTATCCTTTAATTTCTTAGATAAATTTTCTGCATCATCAACATCACTTCTTCTTCCTCTTTCAAGAAGGGTTAGTTTCATCAAAATATGTGCACTAATTGTTCAATTAACAGGTACGCTTATTAAATACTCTATATCATTTAGGTTTAGAGGCATACCCCATGAAGAACCTTCATCTGATTTAGCATCTACTTACCGAGGTCTCTCTGCCGTTGTTGTGGATGAAACATGGACATCCAAATGTCCTGAAATGACTATCTTCGGCTTCTTTTCTTTGTATAGCTCATATGAAGTCTTCTTCAAGATTGGCCTGATCATGACTCGGTTGATGATATAACATGCTGTATTAACTGCTTCGGCCCAAAATAATCTTGGCAAATCATATTCTACCAGCATTGTCCTGCCATGTCCAATAAGTTCTGTTCTTTCTTTCAGCAACTTCATTTTGTTGAGGCGTTCCTTGGTGCTGAAAAATTGTGCTCTATGCCTTGATCATCACAAAACTTAGCAAATCTCTCATTCTGGAATTCTCCTCCATGGTCTGATCGAATGCTGATAATACTATACTTCTTATCCTTTTGTACCTTCTTGCTGAAGCTTACAAAACGTCAAAGTATCATCTTTATTCTAGGAAGACCCATGTGAACCTGAGTAATCATCTACTATAAAAAACCCAAATTCTTCCTCAACACTTGTGGTTCTCATGCCCAATAAATCTATGTATTTTCTAAGGGTTTGAGGTTGTTACCACAGTCTTCGACTTGAAGGATGACTTGGTGGTGCTTTCCTTTTGCACATGGCCACAGACACCATCCATTCTGTGCTAACTTTGGGTAGGCCTTCCACCAAGCTTCTCTTAATAAACTTTTCTCATGCCATCCAGACTGCAGTGGCCCAATCTTCTGGCAAGTTCAGTTGACTGCTCTTTGCTTGCGCCAGAAAATATCTTGATCTTTTAGTTCTTCTAGGTAATTACATACAGTTCTTTTCTTGGTTGGCTTCAAAGATGACTACTTCCTCATAATGCTGCTACTTGACTCTGAAATTTGATTTGATGTCCTTTGTCGCACAGCTGGCTGATACTGATAGGTTATGCTTTAGTCCTTTGACGCATACTACATCTTCAATAACTACTTTCCCTTTGCTTCTCACTGATCCACTGCCTTCACAGTCCTTTCCATTTCTCCATAGTGACTGTGCCTTCCTCAACTTTGAGATGAGAAAATAGCTTCCTATTTCCTGACATGTGCTTGAGCACCTGTCTAAATACCATTTGATCTCGAAGGTACCTGCAATGAAAACACTAAGCTTTAGTACCCAAGTTTCTTTGGGTACTGTTGGGTAGTACCATCTTCTTTCTTTTGATTAGTGAAACATCACGTAACATCACCTATCTTAGTGAAACAAAAGCTGATAGTCACAAGGAATTACATTACCTCTGGTTCTTACCTCAACTGCCGATCACTAATGATGTTTTCTAGAAGGTGATCTTTCTTATACCTCCATTCTTTTGGAAGATTATCATGAAATTTGTCTTTTGTTGTAGGTCTTCCAAAGTGATTTTTCTTGCCTCATGGATGTATCCTTTAATTTCTTAGATAAATTTTCTGCATCATCAACATCACTTCTTTTCCTCTTTCAAGGAAGGGTTAGTTTCATCAAAAATAATGTCCTAATTGTTCATTAACAAGGTACGCTTATTAAATACTCTATATTCATTAGGTTTAGAGGCATACCCCATGAAGATACCTTCATCTGATTTAGCATCTAACTTACCGAGGTCTCTCTTGCCGTGTTGTGGATGAAACATGGACATCCAAATGTCCTGAAATGACTGATCTTCGTCTTCTTTTCTCTTGTATAGCTCATATGAAGTCTTCTTCAAGATTGGCCTGATCATGACTCGGTTGATGATATAACATCTATATTAACTGCTTCGGCCCAAAAATATCTTGGCAAATCAGATTCTAACAGCATTGTCCTTGCCATGTCCATAGAGTTCTGTTCTTTCTTTCAGCAACTTCATTTTTTTGTTGAGGCTTCCTTGGTGCTGAAAAATTGTGCTCTATGCCTTGATCATCACAAAACTTAGCAAATCTCTCATTCTGGAATTCTCCTCCATGGTCTGATCGAATGCTGATAATACTATACTTCTTATCCTTTTGTACCTTCTTGCTGAAGCTTACAAAACTGTCAAAAGTATCATCTTTGTATTCTAGGAAAGAAACCCATGTGAACCTGGAGTAATCATCTACTATAAAAAACCCAAAATTCTTTCCTCAAACACTTGTGGTTCTCATTGGCCCAAATAAATCTATATGTAAGATTTCTAAGGGTTTTGAGGTTGTTACCACAGTCTTCGACTTGAAGGATGACTTGGTGTGCTTTCCTTTTGCACATGGCCCACAGACCCCATCCATTCTTGTGCTAACTTTGGGTAGGCCTTCCACCAACTTCTCTTAATAAACTTTCTCATGCCATCCAGACTGCAGTGGCCCAATCTTCTGTGCCACAGTTCAGTTGACTCTCTTTGCTTGCGGCCAGAAAAATATCTTGATCTTTTAGTTCTTCTAGGTAATGTACATACAAGTTCTTTTCTTTGTTGGCTTCAAAGATGACTACACCATCCTTCATAATGCTGCACTTTGACTCTTGAAATTTGATTTGATGTCCTTTGTCGCACAGCTGGCTGATACTGATGAGGTTATGCTTTAGTCCTTTGACGCATAATACATCTTCAATAACTACTTTCCCTTTGCTTCTCACTGATCCACTGCCTATCACAGTCCATTTTCCATTATCTCCATAGGTGACTGTGCCTTCCTCAACTTTGAGATGAGAAAATAGCTTCCTATTTCCTGACATGTGCCTTGAGCATCCACTGTCTAATACCATTTTGATGCTCGAAGGTTTACCTGCAATGAAAACACTAAGCTTTAGGTACCCAATTCTTTGGGTACTGGTTGGTTAGTATCATCATTTTTTCTTTTGATTATCATATTTTATATTTAGTTGGATATGATACTTTGATATGACCTAACTTGTTGCAATGGCTACAGCAGACATCTTAGTTACCTTTTCAGTTGGAATGTATTTAAAATTGATTATATGTTGT
The DNA here is from genome assembly GCA_014218235.1 of Colocasia esculenta. Classification (NCBI taxonomy): domain Eukaryota; kingdom Viridiplantae; phylum Streptophyta; class Magnoliopsida; order Alismatales; family Araceae; genus Colocasia; species Colocasia esculenta. Next base: position 65,895,219 of record CM024753.1, on the reverse strand, counting down.
GTCTTGTTCAGCTATAAACTTTGTGTTGGATATGTTTTAGGATGTATTACTGTTTCTTCATTGTCTGGAGGTGTGTATCCTAATCCATGTTCTTTCTACCTGACCGTCTAGCTCCCTTTAGTATTAGTGATGGTTTTCCATTTGTGAATTTATCTAATGTACTTAATAGCTTTTCATTTTCTTCAGTTAGTGTGTTAATCTCTTTTTAAGTTCATCTGGTGTTTCTTGTTTTTCTAGTTAACTATCTGTTCATTTTTATTTTTCAGATCTTCACATAACAATCGTTTCTTCTTTTTTAGTTCCATAATTTGTTTGTCCATTTGCTCATTTTCATATTTTAAATTGAGTTAGTATTTTCTAATCATGCGATGTTTTTCTTACTTATTTTTAGTAAATTACATACGTCTTTGTATTTACAATATAGTTCATTAAAAGCTTCTTCCAAATTATCGGAATCTGATTCATTACATGAAGAAAAAGATGAGTCTGATGTTACCTTATCTTCGATGTTGGCCATGAATGCCAAGTTTGCTTCTTCTTCTTCTTCATTGCTTGAGCTTGGCTCGCTGTCTGAGTCGCTACTGTTGTCCCAGGCAACTGTCATAGCTTTCTTTTTATACCTTCTCATTTTCCTGGAACTATCTTCTTTCTGAATTCAGCTTTCTTGAGTTTCGACATTCTGCCTTGATATGTCCGGGCTTCTTACATTCATAATAGATTGGTTCATTTTTCTTTGATCTTGACTTCAGACCTTTTGGGTCTTTCCCTTTCTTGAAGTATCTTCTTTCGGACAGATACTTCTTTTTCTTGGCTAGTATTCATTGTAATCTTCTGGACAACATTCCTCTTTATCTTCACTGTTGTTTATGCTTTCTTGGATGTATAAGCCTTCTTTTGATTCGTCTTCTTCTGCCTTGAGTGCGTTGGAGTGCTTCTTTCTGCTAGAAGATTCTCCCAATCTTTCCATATTGATCTCATGAGCCATGAGTGACCCAATGAGTTTCTTTAGCGACATTCTCTTCAAGTCATTTGCCTCTTCTATTGTTGTCACTTTTGGAGTCCACGAGGCTGGTAGGGATCTTAAGATCTTCCTGACCATATCTCTCATTTCATAGCTTTTTCCTAGACCAGCCAACCCGTTTGTGATATCTGTAAATCTGCTGAACATCTGAGTTATTGACTTTCCTGCTGCATCTGAATCTCTCTATTGTGTCACCAGAATGTCTATTCTGGTCTCTTTTACTTTATCTATACCTTTCATACGTAATCCTAAGCTTCTCCCACATTTCCATTGCTGATTTGTAGGCTGAAACTCTATTAAACCCTTCTTGCTAAGTGCACAACAAGTATGCTCTTAGCTTTGCAGTTGAGAGAAATCTTCTTTCTGTCATCTTCTGTCCAATGTTCTCTGTTGTTTAGAACAACTAGATCGCCTTCTTCTATTATAGACCATATTTGAAAATCGAATCCTTGTAGGAAGTATTCCATCCTTGTTTTCCAATATGTGTAATCTTCACCATCAAACAGTGGTGGCCTGTTTATTGACTGACCTTCGAAGTGACATTGGGCTGCCATTTGATCTTTTCTCTTCAGGTCGTTGGATCTTCTTCTTTGTCGAAGAGACTAGCTCTGATACCACTTGTTGCCCAGCTAACAAGCCCAGAGGGGGGGTGAATGAGATTATTAAAATTTTGATCACTTTAAAACCTGTCCAGAAAAATAATCACACAACACACTTCGATGATTGTTAGTGTTAGTAAAAAGAGGATAGCAAACACAAGGCAATCAGACACACAACACACCGAATTTATCCTGGATCGGACCTCCTCTCCACAGGAGTCCTACGTCCAGTCCCTGAGCAACAACTCAAGATTTCACTACCCAAGAGTACAGTCCCCCTCAAGGACACTTACAAACCCAGCCGCATCTGGTCTTCTCTTCACAACTCGAAGAGGAATTACAACACCCTGGATCCCACCAGGTCTTCCTTCTACACGAAGGGAAACAAATACCCTGGAACCCACCAGGTTTTCCTTCAACACAAAGGGAAAGAACACAAGAATGTATTCAAGGGAGGATACGCCCCTAGATCAAGCTTAAGGACCAACGCTTGATCTGAAGCAATGACTGAGAGGAAGAGTTCTACGATGAGGAACACTCTCAGTTTACAGAAGCTCTCAAGACTAACACAATGAATGCAGAGAGCTAAGAGCTAGACAAACAACGAAGTGAGGCTTTTTTGCTCTTTCAAACGCTCGCAGAAAGCTTGTAAAAGATTGTCGTAAGTGTTGTGTGTTTCTGGAGCTTCAGTCTTCTATATATGACTTCCATTTGAAATTTGAACGTTGTAGTGTCCGTTATCTCTAAACTTTTGTTTATGTTAGACTGCATGTCACTGTAGAGCTTCTTGTTCATCAGTCTTTAGCTTTCCATGCACACAACAAGAGAGAGGAACTTCTTTGATGTTCATTATTTTCCATATTGTCCAACATTGTATTGTGGTGCGCTGTCAGAGACCTGCACGCATTAAATACTAAAACAATAGACAGCTAGGCTATCTCTTGTTGTTAGTCAACGTTAGAATGATTTTATATCAAAATAGAAGTTCCATTATGTTCTTCTAAAAGGATGTTTATAGTAGAAACATGGAAATAGAAGATATCATTTGCATGTAGTGCAGTGATATGATCAGTCATAATAAATGCATGGATGTAAGAGAAAAGTGAGGGAAGACATTGACTTTTCAAACTATCTGAGAATAGGTTTGAATATCAAGACGATATAGACAATGAAATCGATATGAGCATAACTTATGAAACCGATGTGTGGATGAGTCGTTGTTCATGTGAATCGTTATACATTCATAAACAATTCGATGTACACACAAATTGTTATGCATTAATAACCGAATCGTTATGATACTATCAGCAAATCGTTGTTTCACTTATCGAGTCGATATAGTGAACAAATCGTTGTTTAATGTATCAAATCGTTAATGTGACCAAGTCGTTGTGTAACTTAATGAATCGTTACAGTAACTGAGTCGTTGTGTAACTTATCGAATCGTTATGAAACTTAACGAGTCGTTGTGAAACCGAAATCGTTGTGAGAGCAAATCGTTGTTCTCACTTATCAAATCGATGCGACTACCAAATCATTATGAACCAAGTCGTTGTGAGAGCAAATCGTTGTTCTCACTTATCAAATCGATGCGACGACCAAATCGTTATGAGCCAAGTCGTTGTGAGAGCAAATCGTTGTTCTCACTTATCAAATCGATGTGATGATCAAATCATTATGAGCTAAATCATTGCGATCTCTTAGAGAATCGTTATGAGAGGCAAATCGTTGCGATCTCTTAGCGAATCGTTATGAGAGGCAAATCGTTGCGATCTCTTAGCGAATCGTTATGAGAGGCAAATCGTTACGATCTCTTAGCGAATCGTTATGAGAGGCAAATCGCTGCGATCTCTTAGCGAATCGTTATGAGATAGACTTCAATAGAATAGTGATGACTTATGAAATCGTTATTGAACCAAAATCGATGTGAATGAGGAAATCGTTATGATTCTAAGGAAATCGTTATAATAACTAGAGAGTCGATGTGTACTTAAAAAATTATATGCTTTGAACTGTAAATATTGGTATAAAGAATACTTACCAGTTTAGCTTATTTTTCTTTTTGTCTTAGTTTTGTTAATCACCAAAATAGATATTTAATTCATTTAAATTACATGGGGAAAATATGATCATCAATGGGTAGTGGACAGATTGGCAAGGTTGTATGTGGATAGAATTGTGTCGTTGCATGGAATACCAGTAACTATTGTTTTAGATAGGGATCCTAGGTTTACTTCAGGTTTTTGGAAGAGTTTGTAAAGAGTTGTTGGTACACAGTTGAGGTACAGTTCAGCATATCATCCCCAAACTGATGGACAGATGGAAAGAACAGTTAAGACTATTGAAGATATGCTACGAGCGTGTTGCTTAGTTTGGGGAGGAGGATGGGAGCAGCATCTAGGTATGGTTGAATTTGCTTACAACAACAGTTATCACACAAGTATTGGAATGGCACCATATGAAGCTCTTTATGGAAGACCTTGTAGAACACCATTGAATTGGCATGAGGTAGGTGAAAGGCAAGTAATGGGACCAGAATTGGTGCAGCAGTGTGCAGAAATGGTCAAGTTCATCAAGGAGAAGCTTCAAACAACTCAAAGCAGGCAAAAGAGTTATGCAGATACACAGAGCAGGCCACTATAGTTTGAAGTGGGCGACTACGTGTTCTTGAGAGTTTCTCGAACAAAAGGTGTATTGAGGTAGGAAAGACATTGAGTCCCAGGTATGTGGGTCCATTTCAAATTTTGGAATGGATTGGTGAGACAACATATAAGTTGGAGCCTCCAGTAGATTTCACCGATGCTCATGATGTATTCCATGTTTCAATGTTAAGAAGATACATCCGAGATCCTTCACAGATTGTCAGCTACACTCTGGATGATTTGAAACCAGATATATCCATGCCAGAGTATCCAGTAATGATTACAAGCCGACGAACACAAAGGCTGAGGAATAAAGACATTGAGCTAGTAAAGACCAGATGGGAAAACAAGTAGGGTGGAGAAGACACTTGGGAATTGGCCTATGACATGTACAAGACGTATCCATACTTGTTTGAGTAAGCATTAAATTTCTTTTAGGTGATAGTCTTATATGTGTTGAATTATTGATTGAACTTACTTCTTAAATTTTGAGGATGAAAGTTCTTTTAGGTGATAGTAATGTAATATCCTGAATTTTCGGATCATGGTTTACCAGGTTTGGGGGCCAGTGTGTGGCCCATTAGTTGAGGTTTTGGGTGTACATGTGTGTTTGTTGGTGTGTGTCACAGGGTGTGAGGCTGAAGGGTTGGAAATCCCAGCCCAAATAGACCTTTGGAGGGTTCATTAAGAACGCGACCAACACAGTCATCGTGATTCTTACATGAATGCGACCACCTGCTATGTCGTGATTTGATCACTGCCTTCAGTGTGCACGTCTGCATGCGCGCCGCGTGTCGCATGCAAGGGCATCAGGGCGATACGTCGCAATTTAGCCTTTGTGTGTTTTGGGCTTCTACCCCTGGCCGAACAATGCAGTTGCACTATTCAGCTGAGGGGGAGAGCTGTGGAGGTTCTGCTGGTGATTTGGGCTTGTTCGTGTGTTTTTCGGCGAGCTTCCGACGCGAGGAGGAGCTTCGAAGCATGGGAAACGCCGAGACAGTGCCGTTTCTGTGTTCTTCATACCAGTAGGGGAACTTTCTCCTGTTTTCACCGGTGTGGGTTGTGTAGGTTAGGGTTTGTGGATTTTGGTTGAGAAATCACATATGCTTGATAGAAAGCATGCCTAGGATATTATGTGTATGGTTATTTCATGTTTAATAAGCTTGTATAGCCGTTTGGTGTAATTTCTGGAATGAAAGAATAGGATAGGTTTCTTCTGTCTGAAAGGCGATGGAACCAGACGTCGCATTTTGAGAATGCGATGACTTGTCCAGTCGCGATTCAGACTTTAAGGCGACGGGTTGGTCTGTCGTGATTCAAGCTTCAATTGGCATCCACTATGTTGGTCGTGGTTTAGAATATGGCCACCTGAGCTTTGGGGTTCTGTGGCCAGTTTAACAGTTTTCTATTGTACACAACTTGGGCAGTGTTGGTTAAGCAATGTAGGGTATGCAAGGGGTGTTTTGGTTTGTATCGTGATTGGAAACGACGGGTTTTACTTGGAAATGTATGCATAGCAAGTTGGGTTGTTAACGCCTTTTGTGGTTACCTCTCAAGTCGGAGAGCCAGGTTCATTGTGAGCCAAGCATCGGGTGCTTGGGGTTTGTCCCGGTACGGTGTATACTGTCAAGGTTTCTATCGTCTTCCTCGGCACCCTCACTCCTAAGTTTGAGTTGTACATTCAACTGAGGGAAAGACGACAGTGGGCAACGACTTGTGTTTGTGGGTGTGCGGTCGCTTGTAGGGCGCTCGTGGTTAGAGGACGGACACCAGTACAAGTACTGGTCCCCAGTTAGTCAAGTTTTCCAGTGCCTCACTTTAGGGAGCTCGGGCCAGAGTCCCTAAAGGTGTCAGGCTTTGGCTTGCAGCTGTGTGGTCTGCAGGAGTGGTGTTGGTTGGTCTCCATAGTTTCTTGACCTTGTTGAGGTGGAGCGGCAACTAGACCTTTCGTCCGAGGCTGCGAGGCTGAGAGGTAGTTTGTAGCTGATGTCGCGAACCAGTTCTCATGACTCGTGTGGGACGTGCCCTTCTTTAGCTTGTACATGCGTACGTGATTTGCCATTATTTAATTACAACTATAGTATCATGTGTAGGCAGTGTTATATTTTAAATGCTTATTAGCCATGTTTACAATATTTGTGGTACATTATTCTCTCAGCTTTTATGGAGTTGCCCTACTAAGCCAGTGACTTGTGAGGCTCACCCCATCTTCTTCCAGGAGAAGGAGAGCAAGAGGGTTCCCGTCCCTCTTGTAGTTCAGGACTGCACCGTAGCGGAGTCGGGCGTACGCCACTAGCAAAGTAATTTTCTACTTGTTGTGCCTTGGGAGTTTTGTCCCAGGATTTTGTACTCAGTTCTTTGACTTTGGTTCAGAACTGAATATGTACATTTCATATGGATATGGATAAGATATGGAAACTTATATATGTTTAGTGTGTTCTTTTATATTTTCACGGACATGTGTGTGTTGATATCCCTTACGAGGCTTCGACCTGTTCGCAGGAGGCGGAGTCGTGTCGGGCACGTTATTGGGTTAACGGGCCTGAACGGCGAGGACCATCACAGTAACCGTAAGTAAGGCTATAGCCACGCTTGCTGTAGTTATGCAAACAAACCATAGGATGTTTCGTAATTATACGTCTGTCCTTACAGTTTTGACAATTACACTTATGGTTTTTGGACATAAGCAAATTTGTTGTAGTGAGGGTTAGAAGAATAGTTGAGATAAACAATGAATTCAAATAACTATAACAAGATGTTCGTACATTAAACAATAGAATTATATATAACATATCCTAAATAAAAGTACAGGTATAGGAAGAAATGCGTAGTTCTTAAGGGGCATACCCCGAGGAGTTGCAAAAACACAGCTCTCAACTCACACTAGTACAAGAGTACTCAAGCTCACACACTCACACTGCTAGTAGCACTCAGTGCAACTAACCATCACCTCAACTATCCGACACCAAACTTCTGCGACAGCGCGCCCTTACTTGAAGGAAGTAGGTGGGGTGAGCCTCATGAACATGTCCCAGTAGGGATAACTAGTCCCTTACCGGCTAGCGCAGCATGAACTCTAGAAAGAATTAAACAACTACGACTAGAGAGCAGTAACTAGGAAAACGTGCAATGCCCTAGTGTAGCAACCCAGAAAATTTAATAATTAAAAATTCCAAAATAATAATTTCTTTAAATCTAAATAAAAGAAACATACGTACCATTATTGTATGTGCAAGAACAGATCTAAAAATTCCTTAAAATTATTAATCAACCCCAAATATTATCCCTAAGTGTTCCACAAAGAAATGCGTGCAACGAAAAATATGATTGGCAAAGCGTACGTCACAATGTGACTAATTATCCAAATTTGGAAACTAAGTCGGAAAATCGTTAACACGGAAAGATCAAGCACCCATAAATTAAACGAACATGTCGGAGAAACTTCCAACATCATAAAATGATTACCCATTATCGGAATTAGACCAATGGATCTCTCATAGACCATAAATAAAATCAAGTAAGAAAAATATAATAAAATCCTTAACTCTATTATTCCTAATTAAAAAGGGAAATCCCATAAGATAAATTCTAATAAATAATGGACTTTGTTAAATAGTCCATATAAAATTTATTAGGCCAAAATAAGGATTTTAAAAAGGAGAATAATGGGAAACTACCCTAAATTCGCAACTTAAATATTACTTAAATAGAAAAGAGGCATTTAGTGTATTAAATAAGCAATTTGAGTTAGAATTGGATTCCTAAACTTACCCTAGTTACTTGGCCACAAATTTGGCTCCCATCCTAACCCAATTAGGAGTTGGCAAGCTTGGAAGGAGGAGGGAAAATAGGAAACCTCGTAATTAAAGGGGAATTAGAGTTAAACTAGGAAAAGGAAAGCAAAGAAGCATAAATACTCTCTTAATCGCCCAAGGCCGGCCCTAGCTCATTGCTAGGACTTGCTGAAGGTGGGGAAGAAGCCAAGGAGAGGAGGAATTCATGGGGAGAAGGCTTCATCAAGCTTTATCTCGAGTTCTTCATGTTCCAGCCCTAGAAGAGTAAAATGACTAAAGGTAGGCATTCTCACGAGCAAAACCTAATTAATTTCGTCTGTAGATTGTTCCATGTACTAGTTACAAAACCCTCAAGTTTCATATTTTTGTATGAAGCCAATCTTTTATGGTTGATTTTAAAATTCTGCAAAAACCATGAACCTGACCCTTCTTCTTTATTCTTGATCTCCATGTATACTCAACCTCGTGCTCTCAAATTTTAACTGGAGTTACTGATGGATGTTAGGCATCTTTTGCCCCTAAAAGCCCTAATTTTCATCCATCCTACGTCACGAATTAAATCTTGCATGATCTTGATGATGTACTGTCATAATTTAACCTTGACTTGTGTTGCAAGTTCCATACCTCTTTGTGGAGTTGTTTTGAGACCAAGTGTTCAACATAGAACTTGTTACCCTATGGGTCTATTTTCATTTGGCACTAGTTTCTCCAATTTTTGTTGACAGTGCTGAGAGTATTAATCCGAGCATGAACACTGTGTCAGATTCATGTAGTCAGATATAATACATCTTATTACATAGTTAAACGATCTTTATCTGTCGATTATTTGCTACTGTACAAAGTATTAGTTGTGTTCTAACTAATAAAGGTGGTTTCACCTGATTTGGATCACCCTAGCATTTGTTTTGATTTTTCAAACCCATAGGTGTCAAACCCAATCCAAGTCGGAGTTGGAAATAGGTAGAAAAAGCAACCCAAACGTCATTTTTAGGTAGCGATAGGTCGACACGTCACTACCATAAAGCGACAACATCATGGTCGCGACCCATACCAAAAATTAGACAATTTTGTGGTCTTCTTCAGAAGGCGACAAGATGATGGTCGCCTTCACTTTCAGAAGGCGACAGGTAATGTGTCGCGTTCTGCCTATGTCCACTTAATCCGCCATAACTTTTTATATAGACCTCGAATTGACGAGCCGTTTTCTTTTCTGGTCTCTTCATTCAAAGGGCTTCAATATGGTTTATTCATGTGTGAGATTTGAATAAAAAATCAATGAGTTATGACCTAAGGAAGTGAAGGGATGGGACTACATTGGCCTTCTAAAAGGCATACGTCTTGGTTTCCATTGTTTTGTGTCGTTCCTTGCATGTGTGAGTTTTATCTGTTCCAGGAAGGTTCTAGAAAGTATTATCATGCATTTAACAACCCATATGAAAGTTAAAACATGTTCACATAATTTTTAATTGATCTTAAGTTCATGATCATGCTCTCTACCTACCGATTATTCACTTTCTTGCCTTGTTAACGAACTTGCGAAAAACACATAGTTACTTGCTAAAATTGGTCATGCATATTTTAGTACTCATGATACTTCCCATATACAGAGTTTCCAAAAATAAAGTTTCTATAAACGGAGTTTTTATAACTAGAGTTTCCATAATCGGATTCACATATGCACTTGAGCGATTCTCACATGCGGTATGCGCATACACTCTAGCACGATAGAAAAGCCCCTTCTTGGCTTGTGGTGAACTCTCCGTCGGATATTTCTTTCTCCGAACTAGTGACCCCTTGACCAAGGCCTCTATAAGTCTCCTCTGTCCATGGGTTCCCACATGGTCGACGAGCTGGTTGTACCCTAACACCTATGATACACTCTAGAGATCAGCAAGATCTAAACGGCCTTAGTTGCTCTCGCTCTTATCTTGAATCACGCCGGACCTCTGGACCTGTTAATAATGAGGCCAGCGGAAGGGTTGTGTATTCCACCTGACTGCCAACGCCGTACGCGTGTGTTGTGCAACTGTTACTATCGCTCTTTACTCGACGTTTCTTGTGCAATGGCCATAAGATCTCATCTATACTCTACTCGCTCGTCCATTCACGTTCACTCTACTATCTCGTCTCTCTCGTCTATTCATCTAATACTTTCTTGGTACTCTTTGAGTTGTGTGGCTCCTATTGTTTTGTACTGTTAATGACTGTCTGACGCTATAATATGGGTCTTGTGACTCTACTGTATCCAATGCATACTGTGCAGGGCACAGAGAGTGTCCGAGGGGCTCCAATCTAGTCCTGGGGGTAGAGAGCCACCCAAAAATACGTGCAGGGGCTATTGACGGTGTTCTGCATTGCAGCGGTTCTGACTATACTGTATTGGCTAGACATCTGACTACTATCCTTTTAGTCTGAGGAGTTCAGACGTACTGTGATATTATTGTGCTATCACAAACTGTTATACTATTAGTCTGAAGAGTTCAGACGTACTGTGCGATTACTGTGCTATCGCAGAGTGTTACTGAACGACTGCTGTCTTAAAAGTGACTACTGTTGTATTCTACTAGTGCACCATTGTGCAACCATACACGCTATCTCATTGTTGGGTTGAGTGTGTTTTGAAATTTCCTAAAGTTGTATTTTAATGATGACCAATGAACATCACTCATACTTTGATTTTGATGATGACATATTGTGATTTTGATGATGATATGTTGAACATGTTATACATTTTATACATATCACAATAATGCTTAAACAACATATTTTTGATGTTTAATATCTCATATTTTAATGATAATATCTTGTACAAATGATTTATGTGTTAAATTTGCAGGAATATCCAGATTTTGTCATGGTAGTGTCGACACACCCATTGATGGTTTCGACACTGGGTCAGAGTCCCTGAATCTTTTTCATGAAAACAGGGTCAAGTGTGTCGACAGAGTCCATAGTCGTGTCGACACTAGACCCAGATTCCAGGAGATCCATTTGTCTGACTGGGACAGTGTGTCGACACAGTCTGTGGTCGTGTCGACACAGTCTGTGGTCGTGTCAACACTAGACCCAGCATCCAGAAGACCCTTTTTGGACAAATGGGACAGTGTGTCGACACACTCAGTGGTAGTGTCGACACACTCTGGCTGAAACTCAAAAACGTGAATTTCTCTAGACACGTGGCTGCTTGGGAATTAAGGGATTTGACCTAGGTTTTTGTGCCCACGTACCCCAAGGCTCATTATGGACATATGGGGCTATAAATACCCATGTTTCTTGTACTCCAAGGGATCCCACGAGGAGAGAGACCAGACATCTCCAGAAAAGGGTGTGGCGGCTACAGAAAGGGAAAAAGGGAGCAGAGCAGTGCTGTTTGGAAGGAGAACGTGAAGAAGAAGAAAAGAGAAGAGGAGAGAGGATAAAGTATCAGCATCCAGAAAGGGAGCAGAGCAGCGCCATCAGATTGAGAAGCAGAAGAGCAGCAAAGGATCGTGGATTGAAGAAGATCTCTAACGAATTGAAGAAGAGCATCGTGGATTGAAGAATATCTCCAACGAATTCCTTCAAGCATCTTCAATCCAAGCTTCTACAAGTCTTCTTCATCAATGAACATCCAAGTCACATCTATTTCATTTATTTTCTTGGAGTGTTCATCCAGATTTTCATTGTGTGATCTGTGCAAGTGTTCTACACAGATCACTTAATTCTGTTTGTTCGATTTTTATCATTATATTGAGATAGATAGGGCTAGAGGATCTATTCTCTAATTGAGCTTGTTCTAGCAGAACTTGGATCTTTCGTGGTCCAAAGGTTTGGAGCCGTAGTGCTCCAGTTTTGAGCCATTATGCTCAAGTGCTTGTGAGTCGTCGTACTCATAAGTGGTTTGTGGAGTAGGTCGTCATACCTATCTCCTGGGTTTTCTTTGAGTCATTGTACTCAAAGGGTTTGGAGTCATCGTGCTCCGGTTGTTTCTTGAGTCGTCATGCTTAAGGGTGTTTGGAGTCGTCGTGGTCCGGTGTGAGTTGTACTCTTTTGAGTAGCGGAGCCTTACTGTGTGAGGGGTGGACGTATGAGTCACTGGAGGTGATTTTTGAACCACCTAAAAATCCTCTGTGCAGTGGTTTGAATTGTGGTTTGACTTTGTATTACGCTAGATGCATGCATAGGGATTTCGTTCACACTTCTAATTGATTTGCTCACACACACTAATCACACATATTGCATCTGTTCAGTGGGGTTTCATTTGAATAGATATCTTAATTCGAAGTAATTTTTAAATTGCTTTAGTTTCCACTGCAAATCTATTCAACCCCCCTTCTAGCTTTGCCATTATCCACTTATCCGATCCTACACTCATTACATGTTATCTCATTACACGCTATCTTGTCATACGCTCTACTTGCTCTACTTGATACTTGCTATCTTGACTTATTGCATTCTATCGTGACCAGATCGCATTCAAAGTGCTATACTCTCTCATTGTCTATTGACAATAAAAGTGCTATATTTTCTCTCGGCTATCTACGGATAACCAAAGTGCCATTACTATTTTGATTGACGAAAGTTAATCAAAAGTGCTATACTATCTCGATTGATGAGAATCAATCAAAGTGAAATTTACTCTTTACATGACCATCTACTATCATCTCTTCTTGCTATATATGTTGCTTGCTATTCTTGACAATATCGTTACTTGCTATTCTTGTTATCATTTTCTATCGTGACTTGACTTTAGTCATTGTGCTATACTAGATTCATCTGCTATTTGAACCATGTTACTTGTGCTATTACTTTCTCAACTTTACATGACTCTCTCTATCATTAGTTACTCTGCCATTTAATGCATTAATTATTTAAAGCCTGCTTGAGCCTGAGATTTAAGTCCTACTGGGCGTTATCGCTCACCCTTCGTTATTTGTTATTGTGCCTCAAGTAAGACAGACAATGACGTCACACACACCAATGGGACGGGACCAGTGTGATAAGCGACTTGGTGTCAGTTAATGAAGTTGCCTGGTACTATGGAGTCTAATAGTTATTGCTTTAGATTTCTTTTCAATATAATGATGTCATTGAGCCCTAGGTATTGGCTCCGAATTAGTGGTTGTAATAGTTTTAGTGATGTTATAATGAAATGAAGAATTTATTTTAATTATTGTTCGTTAGATGCTCTGATGTTTGCGTCTGTATGCGCAATTCACGTTACCATACGTGTTGCTCACGTTTTCCTCTGATTTATTCCGCTACTAAATTGGAGGCGCGTGACAGTTGGTATCAGAGCCTAGGATGTCCTTATTAGGATATTTTAAGTCTAGGGATGTTCTAGGTGAACTGCCATAACCGTGTCTAAGTCAACCACCATACCTATGTAAGAGATTGGGTAAAGCTTGGGGTTATGCTTGGAGCTTAACTATATGTATAAGTACCCTAAGTATTAAGAAAGAAATTAATAAGTATTATTGCTCGCAGGAACTAGAGGAGATGGCTGGCGAGCATGCACCAATGCACGAATTACAACAGACCGTACAGGGGTTAACTCAAGCCCTTAACAACGTAATTCAAGCAGGAGCAAGAAATGGGGCTGGAGACTTATATGGGAACTTTCAACGAATAAATCCCCCTAGGTTTAATGGAACTCTGGATCCCGATGAAGTTGAAAATTGGGTGAAGGTAATGGAACGGATCTTTAGGGTTATGCAATGTTCAGAGCAGGAGAAAGTCCTTCTGGCAACCTTCCAGTTAGACCGCGATGCTAGAACCTGGTGGGAAGCTGTCAGTCGACAATTACCCAACATCAACATAGAGTGGGATAAATTTTTAGAACTCTTCAACACCAAATACTTTTCCGAGAGGATTCGTGAGAAGAAGGCAAATGAATTCGCCAATTTAAAACAACGAATGATGTCTGTAGCAGAATATGAAGTGCAATTTGAAAGACTAGCACAGTACGCACCACATTTGGTGAGTACGGAGAAGATGAAGGCGAAGAGATTCCTAGAAGGGTTGAGACCTGTGATCTGGAAAAAAATGGCTCCACTAGACATTGAAGTATATTCAGTCATGGTATTGAGAGCTCAATTAATAGAAGATAGCATGGAACTTCTTGAAATGATTCATAAGAAGAAGGTGTTGAAAAGGGAACGTGCTACTCATTCCAATGATAATAAAGGGAGAAATACCATAGGTAGCAAGAGAATGAAAGGGGAAGTGAAGCAGAAGGAATTCTATAAATTTTGTAAGAAACCAGGGCATCAGATTGATAACTGTTGGAAGAAATTGGATAGATGCTTGCGATGTAGAAGTCAACAACATCGAGTCATCGATTGTCCAACAAAGAAGAACCAAACTCCACGCCAAGGATGATTACAGGCCCTTGTAGATATGAATCATACCAATGAAGGCGGACAAGGTACCATCACTAAACCCTTAGTTTGTTTCCATATTATTTTCGCAATAGCAAAGCCCTAAGTGGGGGAGGTGATGGAATGAAATATCCATAGCAAATTGGTAGTCGTATCATATCATATGAATTTGGGGACCAAATTCTTTTAAGTGGGGGAGGATGTAGCAACCCGAAAAATTTAATAGTTAAAAAAATCCAAAAAAATAATTTCTTTAAATTGAAATAATAGAAACATACGTACCATTATTGTATGTGCAAGAACACATCTAAAAATACCTTAAAATTATCAATCAACCCCAAATATTATCCCTAAGTGTTCCACGAAGAAATGCGTGCAACGAAAAATATGATTGGCAAAGCATACGTCACAATGTGACTAATTATCCAAATTTGAAAACTAAGTCGGAAAATCGCTAACACGGAAAGATCACGCGCCCATAAATTAAACGAACATGTCGGAGAGACTTCCAACATCATAAAATGATTATCCATTATCGGAATTGGACCAATGGATCTCTCATAGACCATAAATAAAATCAAGTAAGAAAAATATAATAAAATCCTTAACTCTATTATTCCCTAATTAAAAAGGGAAATCCAATAAGATAAATTTCAATAAATAATGGGCTTTGTTAAATAGTCCATATAAAATTTATTAGGCCAAAATAAGGATTTTAAAAAGGAGAATAACGGGAAAATACCCAAAATTCACAACTTAAATATTACTTAAATGGAAAAGATGCATTTAATGTATTAAATAATCAATTTGAGTTAGAATTGGATTCCTAAACCTACCCTAGTTACTTGGCCACGAATTTGGCTCCCATCCTAACCCAATTAGGAGTTGGCAAGCGAGGGAAAAAAGGAAACCTCGTAATTAAAGGGGAATTAGAGTTAAACTAGGAAAAGGAAAGCAAAGAAGCATAAATACTCTCTTAATCACCCAAGGCCGGCCCTAGCGCGTTGCTGGGACTTGCTGAAGGTGGAGAAGAAGCCAAGGAGAGGAGGAATTCGTGGGGAGAAGGCTTCATCAAGCTTTATCCCGAGTTCTTCAAGTTCTAGCCCTAGAAGAGTAAAATGACTAAAGGTAGGCATTCTCACGAGCAAAACCTAATTAATTTCGTCTGTAGATTGTTCCATGTACTAGGAACAAAACTCTCAAGTTTCATACTTTTCTATCAAGCCAATCTTTTATGGTTGATTTTTAAAATTCTGCAAAAACCATGACCCCGACCCTTCTTCTTTATTCTTGATCTCCATGTATACTCAACCTCGTGCTCTCAAATTTTAACTGGAGTTACTGATGGATTTTAGGCATCTTTTGCCCCTAAAAGCCCTAATTTTCATCCATCCTACATCACGAATTAAATCTTGCATGATCTTGACAATGTACTATTGCTATTTAACTTTGACTTGTGTTGCAAGTTCCATACCTCTTTGTGGAGTCGTTTTGAGACCAAGTGTTCAACATAGAACTTGTTACCCTATGGGTCTATTTTCATTTGGCACTAGTTTCTCCAATTTTTGTTAACCGTGCTGAGAGTATTAATCCGAACATGAACACTGTATCAGATTCACGTAGTCAGTGACAATACATCTTATTACATAGTCAAACAATCTTTGTCTCTCGATTATTTGCTACTGTAGAAAATATTAGTTTTGTTCTAACTAATAAAGGTGGTTTCACCCGATTTGGATCACCCTAGCATTTGTTTTGATTTTTCAAACCCACAGGTGTCAAACCCAATCCAAGTCGGAGTTGGAAATAGGTAGAAAAAGCAACCCAAACGTCATTTTTAGGTAGCAACAGGTCGACACGTCGCTACCATAAAGTGACAACATCATGGTCACGACCCATACCAAAAATTAGACAGTTTTGTGGTCTTCTTCAGAAGGCAACAAGATGATGGTCGCCTTCACTTTCAGAAGGCGACAGGCAATGTGTTGTGTTCTGCCTATGTCCACTTAATCGGCCATAACTTTTTATATAGACCTCGGATTGACGAGCCGTTTTCTTTGCTGGTCTCTTCATTCAAAGAGCTTCAATATGGTATATTCATGTGTGATATTTGAATAAAAAATCAATGAGTTATGACCTAAGGATGTGAAGGGATGGGACTGCATTGGCCTTCAAAAAGGCATACGTCTTGGTTTCCATCGTTTTGTGTCGTTCCTTGCTTGTGTGAGTTTGATCTATTCCAGGAAGGTTTTAGATAGTATTATCATGCATTTAACAACCCATATGAATGTTAAAACATGATTACATGATTTTTAATTGATCTTAAGTTCATGATCATGCTCTCTACCTACAGATTATTCACTTTCTTGCCTTGTTAAAGAACTTGCTAAAAACACATAGTTACTTGCTAAAATTGGTCATGCATGTTTTAGTACTCATGATACTTTCCATATACAGAGTTTCCAAAAATAAAGTTTCCATAAACGAAGTTTTTATAACTAGAGTTTCCATAATCGGATTCACATACGCACTTGAGCAATTCTCACACGCAGTATGCGCATACACTCTAGCACGATAGAAAAGCCCCTTCTTGGCTTGTGGTGAACTCTCCGTCGGATATTCCTTTTGTTGGGTTCTCATGTGGGAGAATGTTGGGTTTACACAAGAATGTTAAGTTGACATAATGGTATGTTTGTTTTTTATGATGAGATTTCATGAACAATACAAATTGATGTGATGTGAATATGTGAAACATAATGAGAATGTTAAGTCAAGAAAATGTTAATCAAGAAAAGCAAACGCTAATCAAGAAAAACATGTTTAACTTGTTCTTTTATATGTTCATTATATCTCACTAATAATGTTCTTAAATGTAGGTGAGATTCCATGCAAGACAAAGCCCAAAATCCAAGTGCAAAAGAACAAGACAAGTTGTTGAAATAGTGCACCTGTCAACAGATGAATAGTGACATCAATTGTGAGATTCCATGCAAGACAAAGCCCAAAATCCAAGCGCAAAAGAACAAGACAAGTTGCTGAAATAGTGCACATGTCAACAGATGAATAGTGCATCTGTCAACAGATGAATAACACATCTGTCGACAGATGATTTTCGCCTGTCGACAGATACACACAGAAAATGGTTTCCCGGAAGGCCAGTCTTCTGGATTTTGCAAACCTGTCAGCACCTGTCGATAGCAGCAAGTTGGCTGTCGACAGACGGAGTTTTGGGAAGATCTTATGGCCAGGATATGATCTATATTTGAGTGTTTCCTTTTAGCACGACTCTCTATGTTTGGACACCATTATATAAGGGTCATATGAGGCTATTTTCGCAGCAAGAAGCCACCATACCAAAACCCTAAGCAAAGGTCAAGAAGAAGGCTCTCTTCATGCTGCTCTGCTTCAATTCTCTACCCAAAACAAAGAAGAACAACCTTCCAAGCAAAGTTGAAGCCATTTCGTCTTCAAGTCAAGCTTCTCCATCATCACGTGGTCTTCAAGGACGTGAAGCTAGAAGTCTTCTGGACGACCACCACGAAGAGTTCTTCATCAGGATATACTTCTACATCTCTGAACTCTTCTTCTTCTACACTTTTCATATCTTTGTGTGTGTGGTAGTGGTTCAAGCCTTCCTTGTGCTTGATCCACGTGTGGATTGTTGTTCTGATTGCGTGTTTGCATCAGACAACGTGTGTGGTGTGTTGGTCAGATCAAGGCTAGATGATCTGATCTATTGTGGACTTGATCTAGCGTGTGTGTGTGTGGTTGAGCCGGTGTGCTCTTGTGTGTGTTGTACTCAATTCTTGAGTAGTGTGTCCTCACTGTGTGAGGGGTGGATGTAGGAGTCACGTGGTGTGATCTCCGAACGACCTAAAAATCCCTTGTGCACTGTGGTTTGACTTGTGGTTTGCATTGTGTTGCGCTAGATGCATGCCTAGGGATTTCGTATACACACTACTTGTTATTTTGCTCACACACATTGCATCAGATCAAAGGGGTTTTGATTGAGTAGATCTTTTAATCCGAAGTAATTTTCAAATTGCTTAAGTTTCCGCTGCAAATCTATTCAACCCCCCCCCCCCTCTAGCTTTGCCATTACCAAATAACTGATCCTAACAATTGGTATCAAAGCAGGTTCTCTGTTCATCGGTTGTATTTTGGGAGATCTGTCCTTGTGTGCTTTACCACTCTGATTCCTAACAATTGATTCTAAATCTGACTTGATTTGCTTGAACTGATTGATTGCCTTTTGATCTCACTCAATATTTTGTTGATTGGTCTAATCAACTGAAACATATTCAGAAATATGGCTAAGTTCTCAAGCATCATAAATAGACCTATGATAATTGAGTTTGATGACAAGGTTGATGAAATGCAGGTCTCCTCTATGAAAACATGCATGTCTAGAAAGGGAACGGAAGAAAAATGCTACATGGCTCATGGCAGCTCAAGAGGATCTTCCCGTTCAGACGAATCTGAAGGATCACATTTGTCAGAGAAGTCAAAAAACTCTCAAAGGTCAGGTAAATCCAATTCAGATCCATTTGATGCATCAATATCTAATTCTGATTCAGAGGATGATATATCCTATGATGAATTGATAGAATGCTATGAGCACTTGTCCAATCAATTTAAGAAGGTAAAAGCTTAAAACAAGAAGCTAAAAGAAAAATTGGAGAAGAATGAAATGATAATTGATAATGCTCAATCATTCTATGAAGAAAATGAAAAATTGAAAATGGAGAATGAAAAATTGGAAAATGAAGTCAAAAAATATGGAATCATGTTTTCTAAATTGAAAGAAGATCATGATCATCATGAATCTGAAAATTTTGATTTGAAAAATGAAAATGAAAAATTGATTGATCATAATGAGAATCTTAAATTTGATAATGATCAATTGAACAAACAAATCTCAAACATGGCTCATGATCACCAAATAAAAGAACATTGCAATCAACTGGTTGAGGAAAATAATCATCTCAAAAAGAAGATTGAAAGTTTGTATCATGACAGACCATTAAATGATGAATGGAACAATTTTAAGAAGACAATTGCTGACTTGGAAAATCAAGTTGTTCAAGGTGAAATTGAAAAGAATAAAATTCAAAATGGTCTGGATGTCATGAAAAACCAACTTCTAACTTCTGAAAAAGAAATTGTTGCATTGAAAGCTGAAAAGAAAAAATTGAACAAAAGTGCTGCAAAAAGGAAGAATCATGTTTCGATTGAAAACCAGAAAAAGAAAATGGAAAAGAAACAAAAGTCTACAAGGTCTCCACACCTCCTCCAGCAGCCCAGAATGTTTCAAGGAAATCTCCAACTCCACATCATTCCAAGAGATACCAAAGGGTACCATCTCCTTCTTCTCAACCCAAGGATAATCAAAGGTACTCTAAAGGACCTCAGAGATTCCAGCAAATGCAATCACACTATGGTAAGCTCCAAGTAAGTACTCAACCCATTTGCTGCAAATGCAATAGACTTGGTCATCTTGCTAAATTCTATTGGTATAAAAATCAACACTCTCATAAAAATGTCAAGTTTGTCCAATGCTTTACATGTCATGAACATGGACATTTGTCTAAGAACTATTGGCATAAGAATCATGATTTTGTGCATGTTCCCAAGCTCCATGCTCATAATTTCATTAATGAAAGAAATACAGCTATTCAAAAAATAAAATCACTTTGGATTCAGAAATCATTGTTGAATTCTAACATTGACGTCATTGCAGGACCCAAGCAAGTGTGGGTCCCAAAATCAGCTTAATGAACAAGCTGAGATGTCTTGCAGCCAAAAATTAGAAATGGATTCATGACATTGGCTGTGCAAGGCAAGAAATGATGGAGAACAAAGGTAAATTTTTTTTTTCAGACTGTGATTGAAGACTATTCAGGTAAAATCTCTTTATCACTTCAGTTTTGAACTGCAAGAATTGAAATGGATCTTTACCTTTATCTGAGCAATGAAAATGTGTCTTAATGCTACCCCTACATAACAATGCCTCTTAGCAGTTGGAATCAGGTCATCTTGCTTGCATAACTGTGCACATGATCTCTTGGTATATCAAATGATGACATGTGGAAAAACAAGTTATATTTGTTTGGAAACTATCATTATGCATGAGTAAAATACTCTGCCAAGTACCAAAAGTCATGTTATGCATAAGGCTAATTATGTGCTACTTTTTATGCATGTGTTATGGGGGAGTAAATTTTGAACAAGCTTATGGATGCTCTTTTGTGTGCAAATGCTTGAATGATGAGTTATCATATGCACACTCTATGGGGGAGTAAGTTAAGGCTAGGTGAGTGAAATTCATAAGGGATACCCTTCATACTCAATGTGTATTTATCCCTCAATCTTACAGTTCAAGTCACTCTCAATTCAAAGCCTTAAAGCTGAAGTTTTCAAAGCTCCTGTCAACAGCCCTGAACCACACTGTCGACAGATATGACTTCACAAAAACCAGTTTTTGAACTCTGAGTGTTTCTGTCGACAAACGAATTCCATCTGTCGACAGCCGAGCACAGTTCTTGACCTCCCAGAACCAAGTCTTTCAGGTCTGTGTGCATCTGTCGACAGGCACTCCCTTGCTGTCGACAGATAGACATTTCAATGATAAATCTTTATCTTCTCTAATCCTTACCTTATGAGTATGTTCATATTATTGATGCAAGGGGAGAATTTGGACTTAATATTCATTGCAACCTTTCATATTCACATAGTATCAAAGACATTGAATTAATCACAATGATTTTGATATAATATTTTGTACTTGAGTCTAGGTTGTGTCATATAGAAAACATTGATCAAATCTAATGATTTTAACCTAACTCACTTGAATAACTCCCTTGTGGATTATCATGTTTTCTAAAATGGTTTGATAAGTAAGAAGGTTTTTGAACTTAATGTTTTACATTAACCATTGACATTAAATAACCATTGACCTTGATTGTTAAAAAAAAAAGGAAAAAAGAAGAAAAGCTACCTATTTCAAACACTCAAAAGTTCATAAAATGTATTTGAAATGGAACAAAGGCAGAGCAATGATGAGTATCACTGAGTAATCGGGGACATGGGCATCACAAATGTCTATCTTCGGGTAAAAAAATTCTTTTCATTATCTCTAAACAATGGTATAATGGTCACTCACACTGAGTAACTGGGGGTACGGGCATCCCTCATGTCTACCTTCACGTCAAAAGGTGAAAGTTATCCTAATTACTACTTTTCCCACATTAACTTGACAAAAGAAATTGTTCAAATGCTTGAAATAGAGTGGAGCCTCCAAGATTTAAATCAAGGGCAATGGGTTGTCAATTGTCAAATGTTTAGGTGGACATTACCTTCCTTTACCAACTAAAAATCACCACTAAGGTATGTGATTTTCTTTAATGGTTTTATTCAAGGGGTTATCTTACTTTCATATGTTTTTGGACGATGTATCCTAAATGCTATAACTTGAGATTCCCGAGTATTATCTCTTAACCATTGTAGAATTTTTACGTGCCTTAAAACTAGTGTCTATGACATCTTGCAATGGGTATAAACCGGTTCTCAACCTTAAGATTCTAATTGAACACTCATTCCCCACTCATATCTTTCACAATTCAGTTATGTGGTCACACAATTCTTTGCGTCATTCTTATCCAATTGTGCATGACTTTTCTTTTTAGATGTTGCCAAAAGGGGGAGAAACATCAATTGTAAGTTTTGTCATCATCAAAAAGGGGGAGAATGTTGGGTTCTCATGTGGGAGAATGTTGGGTTTACATGAGAATGTTAAGTTGACATAATGGTATGTTTGTTTTTTATGATGAGATTTCATGAACAATACATATTGATGTGATGTGAATATATGAAACATAATGAGAATGTTAAGTCAAGAAAATGTTAATCAAGAAAAGCAAATGCTAATCAAGAAAAACATGTTTAACTTGTTCTTTTATATATTCATTATATCTCACTAATAATGTTCTTAAATGTAGGTGAGATTCCATGCAAGACAAAGCCCAAAATCCAAGTGCAAAAGAACAAGACAAGTTGCTGAAATAGTGCACCTATCAACAGATGAATAGTGACATCAATTGTGAGATTCCATGCAAGACAAAGCCCAAAATCCAAGTGCAAAAGAACAAGACAAGTTGCTGAAATAGTGCACCTGTCAACAGATGAATAGTGCATCTGTCAACAGATGAATAGTGCATCTGTCGACAGATAATTTTCGCCTGTCGAAAGATACACACAGAAAATGGTTTCCCAGAAGGCCAGTCTTCTGGATTTTACAAACCTGTCAGCACCTGTCGACAGCAACAAGTCGGCTGTTGACAGACGGAGTTTTGGGAAGATCTTATGGCCAGGATATGATCTATATTTGGGTGTTTCCTTTTAGCACGAATCTCTATGTTTGGACACCATTATATAAGGATCATAGGAGGCTATTTTCGCAGCAAGAAGCCACCATACCAAAACCCTAAGCAAAGGTCAAGAAGAAGGCTCTCTTCATGCTGCTCTGCTTCAATTCTCTACCCAAAACAAAGAAGAACAACCTTCCAAGCGGAGTTGAAGCCGGTTCATCTTCAAGTCAAGATTCTCCATCATCACGTGGTCTTCAAGGACGTGAAGCTTGAAGTCTTCTGGACGACCACCACGAAGAGTTCTTCATCAGGATATACTTCTACATCTCTGAACTCTTCTTCTTCTACAATTTTCATATCCTTGTGTGTGTGGTAGTGGTTCAAGCATTCCTTGTGCTTGATCCACGTGTGGATTGTTGTTCTGATTGCGTGTTTGCATCAGACAACGTGTGTGGTGTGTTGGTCAGATCAAGGCTAGAGGATCTGATCTATTGTGGACTTGATCTAGCGTGTGTGTGTATGGTTGAGCCGGTGTGCTCGTGTGTGTGTTGTACTCAATTCTTGAGTAGTGTGTCCTCACTGTATGAGGGGTGGACGAAAGAGTCACGTGGTGTGATCTACGAACCACCTAAAAATCCCTTGTGCACTGTGGTTTGACTTGTGGTTTGCATTGTGTTGCGCTAGATGCATGCCTAGGGATTTCATCTACACACTACTTGTTATTTTGCTCACACAAATTGCATCAGATCAAAGGGGTTTTGATTGAGTAGATCTTTTAATCCGAAGTAATTTTCAAATTTCTTAAGTTTCTGCTGCAAATCTATTCAACCCCCCCTTCTAGCTTTGCCATTACCGAATAACCGATCCTAAAACCTTTCGCTGGACTAGTGACCCCTTGACCAAGGCCTCCGTAAGTCTCCTCTGTCCATGGGTTCCCACATGGTCGACGAGCTGGTTGTACCCTAACACCTATGATACACTCTAGGGATCATCAAGATCCAAACGGCCTTAGTTGCTCTCGCTCTTATCTTGAATCACGCCGGACCTCTGGACCTGTGCATAACGAGGCCAACGGAAGGGTTGTGTATTCCACTGACTGCCAACACCGTACGCGTGTGTTGTGCAACTGTTACTATCACTCTTTACTCGACGTTTCTTGTGCAATGACCATAAGATCTCATCTATACTCTACTCGCTCGTCCATTCACGTTCACTCTACTATCTCCTCTCTCTCGCCTATTCATCTAGTACTCTCTTGGTACTCTTTGAGCTGTGTGGCTCCAACTGTTTTGTACTGTTCATGACTGTCTGGCGCTATAATATGGGTCTTGTGACTCTACTGTATCCAATGCATACTGTGCAAGGCACGGAGAGTGTCCGAGGGGCTCCAATCTAGTCCTGGTGGTAGAGAGCCACCCGAAAATACCTGCAGGGGCTATTGACGGTGTTCTGCATTGCAGCGGTTCTGACTATACTGTATTGGTTAGACATCTGACTACTATCCTTTTAGTCTGAGGAGTTCAGATGTACTGTGATATTATTGTGCTATCACAAACTGTTATACTATTAGTCTGAAGAGTTCAGACGTACTGTGCGATTACTGTGCTATCGTAGACTGTTACTGAGCGGTTGCTGTCTTAGAAGTGACTACTACCGTATTCTACTAGTGCACCGTTGTGAAACCATACACGCTATCTCATTACATGCTATCTCGTTACACGCTATCTTGTCATACGCTCTACTTGCTCTACTTGATACTTGCTATCTTGAGTTATTGCATTCTATCGTGACCAGATCGCATTCAAAGTGCTATACTCTCTCATTGTCTATTGACAATAAAAGTGCTATATTTTCTCTCGGCTATCTACGGATAACCAAAGTGTCATTACTATTTCGATTGACGAAAGTTAATCAAAAGTGCTATACTATCTCGATTGATGAGAATCAATCAAAGTGAAATTTACTCTTTACATGACCATCTACTATCATCTCTTCTTGCCATACATGTTGCTTGCTATTCTTGACAATATCGTTACTTGCTATTGTTGTTATCGTTTTCTATCATGACTTGACTTTAGTCATTGTGCTATACTTGATTCATCTGCTATTTGAACCATGTTACTTGTGCTATTACTTTCTCGACTTTACATGACTCTCTCTATCATTAGTTACTTTGACATTTAATGCATTAATTATTTAAAGCCTGCTTGAGCCTGAGATTTAAGTCCTACTGGGCGTTATCGCTCACCCTTCGTTATTTATTATTGTGCCTCAGGTAAGTCAGACAATGACGTCACACACACCAATGGGACGGGACTAGTGTGATGAGCGACCTGGAGTCAGTTGATGAAGTTGCCCTAGTACTATGGAGTCTAATAGTTATTGCTTTAGATTTCTTTTCAATGTAATGATGTCATTGAGCCCTAGGTATTGGCTCTGAATTAGTGGTTGTAATAGTTTTAGTGATGTTATAATGAAATGAAGAATTTATTTTAATTATTGTTCATTAGATGCTCTGATGTTTGCGTCCGTATGCGCAATTCACGTTACCATACTTGTTGCTCACATTTTCCTCCGATTTATTCCGCTGCTAAATTGGAGGGGCGTGACACCTAGATTTATGTATGCAATTTTACATGAATTTTTTTTGCCTTCTATCGGCATCACCATACTCATCGGTTCAGGATTTTCATCGCTGCAGTAAAACTGTACGTATCTCTCCATAATATAATTACTTAACTTCTTATTTTTTTAGGAGAAGTGTCTTCATAGGATAGTCAAAATGTTGATGGCTATGGCGTTGACAAGTGTGGGGTTGGTGGCCTCTTGGATATGCTTGGAGGAGATGGTGATAAGTGTCACCATCTTGACCATAGGAAGCTTCTAGAAGCCAATGAGGTGGCATAATCCTAGGGGCCCTAGAGGCCTATAAATAGGAGGGGGGTTCTCTCCTCTCTTCCCACCATTCCACCACTCCATGTCAAGGAAGGGAGAGAGAGAGAGGGGGTGGCCAAGATCTAGAGAGAGAGAGCATGAGGTTTTCCTCTTCATACTAAGGAGGAGGTTCTGCTCGTAGGAATCCGTCGGGCGTATGATGGTGATCTAATAGAAGAAGCACATTATATTAAAGGCGAGCTTCAACTTAACTAGTTATTGGTTTGACATGCAAGAGGCAAGTTGTGACGGCCCTCGATATTTATGCCCAAAAAGGCTCCATATCCAGATCCGTCTCCCACGAACGGACCAAAGTCTCGCAAGGGATAGCTCATACAAGTGTCTAGTAAGAATATAAAAGACAACTACACAGTATAAGACACAAGAAAGTACATGTGCTCATACCTGCATATAACAATTTACAACTGTCCCATTACATTATTACATGTCCAATTAAAAAGTACAACTACCTAGGGCATACCCCGAGGGAGCACAAGTTCACACAGAAACTAACTACAACTCAACTGCTGGTGGTACAAGTCTGCCACAACGCCCCTACAAGCCAAGCACACGGCAAGCCCTGAAAAGAACTGTAGGGAAGTGAGCCTCAACAAGTCACACGCTCAGTAGGGGCTACCCAAAACAACACGTAACCGCAGACACCTCAACCCCAAAGGGTCTCAATAGCAGCACCAATATCCAAACCATTTCATGCTCACAACAATTAAATTTAAATTGCAATTAAGTATAAACAAATTAACTATTCACAACCTCGGAAAGTATGAGGGAACAACAGGACTAGCTCCACACCACTAGTCCACTCAACAATAGTAACGCCTAGGCCTCAAGCCTCACAGGTAAACCACAGTCACATCCAATCATTTAAGCTATAAGCCGCACAAGCAAACCACTGCCTAGGCTATAAGCTTCACAGACAAGTGTCAAGTACGTGGGTAACAAGACTGCTAACCAAAAGATGGCCCTTTATACCCCAAACCACAATATGTCGGAAGCCACACACAAAATGGCAGGGCTGGCTACAACGGCCAATCCTTCACACACGAAAACCATATACGGAAGCTTTCTCGAGGAAGGGTAAAGCACATTGAGTGGAAGGTCACACCACACGACCTCCACGAAACACAGTTCCACGTCAACACTAGAAAAGACTTGTATACGACGTACCACCACAAACCATTACCCACACGGGGTGCAGGTACCTATTACTACAGGGTACCAGCACGGAAACCGCAAGTAAACTAGTGCTGTAACAGGGCACACCATAGCGAGCTAAACCACGTTTGGTGAGTCAACACTCACCAACCATAACCAAAACTGTGCCACCACTCGGGCACATCACAAGCTACAACCGCAGTCACAACTGTGCCAACACCAGGGCACACCTCGAACGGGTCAAACCTCGACTACGAGTCACAAACTCACGAGCCACAGCCAGTGGCAAAGCACGAGTCGAAAAGGAACGACGCCACCACACCGGAATGGACTACTGGCTGATCAGGCCAATATCCAACCCGGAGAACACAACATAAGAACAACCTCTCAGTCTCGCAGTCATGGACGAAAGGTCCAACTGCCGCTCCACGAGAACAAGTCAAACAACTGTGGAGACCAACCAATACCACACCTGCAGACACACAGCTGCAGGTCCATGCCTGGCACCTTTAGGGTCTCTGGCCAGAGCACCTAAAGTGCGGCACTGGAACAGGACTAGCTGGGGCCCAGTATGTCTACTGGTGTCTGTACTCCCAACCACGAGCGCGCTACAAGCGACTGCACACCCACAAACACAAGCCACTGCCCTACTGTCGTCTTTCCCTCAGCCGGACATACAACTCAAACACAGAAGTGAGGGTGTCCAGGAAGACGACACAGACCTCGACGGTACCACACTGTACCGGGACAAACCCCGAGCACAACAAACACACGTGCCTGGCTTACAAAGAACCTGGGGTACCCGACTAGAAAGGCATTCCGGAATAGGCACCGGACCACCACAATCGGCAATACACAAACCACGACACTTACATGTTCCATCTTTATTACAAACCATGGTACATATGTGAGGAATAGCTTGTCCTGGTCACTCGTGACTCACAAGCTAACCTACACCATAACACATATAAACCATATTAATAATAACACCACGGCCTGTCATCGGTCACCTTGTGACCTCCACTGCCACACTAAACACAGTACACAATAATCACGTAATAATCATACTTATACTTTACTAATTATCCATCGAGGATAACTTATAAAAGATCCTAAAGGATCAAGGCTAGGTTCAAACGTGAACCTCACTGCCACAACACCATGGACTAACCACAATAATTAAGATACAATAAACACGATGACGTACGACGTGCCATGTACACAAACCATATGCACGGCTTCCAAATCATGTAGACACCACGTGTATAATACACCAGCCAGGTGCACCACACGTCATTCACATAAACAACATGTCCAACACATGGACAGCATGCTCTAAGGGCGCTACAAGTGCCAACGCACCACACATACTACGTAAACACCAAGCCGATTACGTACATAACATATTAACCATGTAAAACATGCCCACCTTGTGACCAATACGCTCCATGAGCGTAACAAGTGCACTGGCTCCACCTATCATTGCCATGCACAACAAATACCACTAACCAGATATTCAAAATATAGAAAACATGCATAACGGGACCTCTCAACTGAGGTCGCGACAAGGGGCCAGGTCGCCTTCAGAACGCGACACCCCGACATGCCGCCACAGAAAACCACAACGCGACGAGTAAGGCTGTCACAACCTTGTCGCGACAGAACCCTTGGTCACCATCCGTTCGCGACCCTTTAATGTGTCACTTTCCAAACCGGAACGTGACGCATCGGGCTGTCATGTTAAGAACGCGACACCCAGGGTCGTCGCCTTAGTTTGCGTGAACCCTAATCCGGAAGCAACTCCACGGACCACCATTCTGGACCATTCAAGCCATACTTAATTCACGTATTTCACGCTTTAATGGATACCCTAGCATGGTATCTATTGTTCTTTAAGCTTTAAATGAATCAAATCCACATCACGAGCATTCCACACAATCAAACGAGGTAGAAACACCCTACCTTCGCGAAGAACACGAAAACCAAAGATCCCTCGGCGTTTCCCCAGCTCCACACGACATCCTCGCGGTGAGAACACGCCCCACGCACCTCCAGAACCTTGAACTGCTCAGAGAAACCCCATAGCAGCTCCCCCTGGCCGAGAAGAGCTTCCCCTCCTCTGTTCGGTGAAAACCTCTTTAAAAACGCACAGCGGATGGGATCGCGACGTGCACCCCCGTCGCGACCTGATCGCGACTTAGGTGACCGTCGCCTTCCAAAGGCCAACGTCAGCTGACTGCCCGGCGAGCGACACACGGCAGCCATGCAGATGACGTCTGCCATACATCGGTAACAGGAACGCGACCCTAAGAGTCGTCGCGTTCATATCGTGACGCAAGCCTCCGTCGCGTTCACAGCCACAACACCTGTGAGCACTTTGGGCTCAACGGCCGGCCCACCAAGCCTCACAACTCGCGCGAACGCCTGAAACATGCACTAATGGGCCACACATTGGCCACCAAACCCGCTAAACCTGGATCCACGGGGATCCAGAAAACGCACGACGTTACATTATTATCACCTAAAAAAGAATGTCGTCCTCGACATGCAAAGCAAATCACAACAAACCGGATTATCACCTAAAAGAAACAAAACCGTATATAGAGCAAGTAGGATACGCTTCTTTTGTATCTTTCTCTTCAATCATTTGCGCTGACTGATCCATCTGTTCATTCCCATGTTTCTTCTGTCTTTCCTTTCTTTTCAATTCAATCCACAACTACCTTACTTGTAATTTCAATCTTCTATTTCCTTACCTTTTATCCGTAGGAGATTCTACCTTGCTGGTGGCGCTTTATCTCCTTAGACTGAACCTACTTTCACATTTTTCCGGCTGTGTTTGGAACCTTTCTTTCGGGACTGTTTTACCTTTCTCAAGTATCTTACACTATAATACTTTACCATGCTATAATCTTCCCAAATTCTTGAATTTTCTGGTGCCATTTTCTTTTTCTATTTATCATTGCTTACTGTTACCCTGCCTTATCTGTATTTACATTTGCAACTGTCATTTTTTTTTTAAAGAAAACCAATCACCATCTTTGAATTTCTTGCCCTTTTCATATTATTATGCCCATACCGCTTTGAATCATTCTGATTAAAAACCATAATAACCTCTGTTCCTTTATTCGCTACATAAAACTTTATACTTTCTCCTTATTCAAGCAAACCTTAAACAATCTGCGAATATTAAATCTTTCTTGCTTCAGCTTCCGCTGCGCTGCTCTGATCACACTGAACAATTTTGCAAAATATTCCACAATTTCTGTTCTCATTATTACTTTCAATTACTTTCTTCTGGCTTCAACTGTATTCATTTCTAACTTTAACTGCTTCTCAAATCATCTTATTTAATTAATTCATGCTGAAAATATTACTGTAATTTCTGACCTGCCAAACAGCTATTGACATGTTGTACTTTTCATATACCTTTCTTGCTTTACAGAAATTCTCTGGCTATTCTCATAATTTTATTGCATAACCTTTCCAAATATTCTTTAATTAGTTTGTTCCTGCTCCTGCATGAAACTCTGGAATATCTTAATAACAGTTCATTTCTGCTCTATTGAATCATTTCTTTGCACCGATATACAAACTTTAACTAACATTTCCTGACTCATCTAATTTTATTCACTTCATCATTTGCTAAATTCTTCTTTTCTCTGGTCCATATTTCTTTTTTTATCTAAACTGCCAATCATTCTAATCATAACATCTTTTCCGCAAAATACTTCTCTTATTCATTTTGTTGTCTAGCTAATCTTGCTGTACTATTCATACTATAAATCTTTCTGGTATCTAATCATCCTTCTTTAAAATACAGCAAAAACTCAAATTTGAATACCAATTTCTTTAAATATATCAATTTGCTCTGTCTGCTTCCCTTATTCCATTAAATGCTCTTTTTTCAAATAACATAAATATCACAATCTGACTTGTTGTTTCTCTCAACTCAATATTTATTAACTGCTTCTCCATTAATGTACTTCTTTCCATTCTATTTCATTTGCCTTAAACTCATTCCAATATACTTAACTTTAATTTTGATTTTCCTCAAACTGCTCATAGTTACTAACTTTTACTGCTCTTATCTTTAGCACATCAATCTTTGCTAACTCTCTCTGAAGAATTCCTCATAATCTGCCATTCACCAACTAAATATTTTAATCTGCCATTCACCAACTAAATATTTCTCTTATGCGATTCTTAGAAAATCCCTTTGCACACTAATTCTTCTTTTCTCTCTCTTTATTCAACTGATCCTTTCTGTACTTATTTATACATTGTTCATATCACACTTCCTATTACCATCATCATTCATAACAACACTTTTCCTCAAATTTTTGATCTCAGACATATTTAATCTATCTGCCATAAACCACTGCTCCCTTCTGTACTAGTACTTTTATTTTTAAAGCTGATCTGCCTTACTTAATCATGCCAAATTTTTCATAACACAAATCACATTCTCAGTCATACTGTTTCTTGATATCATCTGACTCAGATCTCTGATGCCACAATACCTCTGCTGAGGTTCTCAACTATATTTTGAATATTTAATCACTTCCAACACACACACTGACCTGTTCCTCATCACCTTGTTACCATATACCTGTCTCTGCTAACTCTGTATTTCATTATAACTTACTTACTGAATTCCATATCCAAACTTGTTAATCTCCTCAATTCCTTTAACTGCAAATCTTTAACAACCAAACTAATCTATCACAAATCAGCACGCTGGTATAATCACATAGATTATACCACCTCTAATCACATCAACTTTCAATAACTAGTAACAACTAAATGTCTCAACAAAGAAACAGGTTTTATAGAACAAAAACTCAGATAAATACTACCTTAACCAACACAATACCTCAGACTTACTACCAGCAGTGGACATTAAACCATGTATTGGGACATTGTACTCTCAATGTCTTTTCATATTCTAACTGGACATTGCTCTGATACCAACTATGACGGCCCTGGATATTTATGCCCAATAAGGCTCCATATCCAGATCCGTCTCCCGCGAACGGACCGAAGTCTCACAAGGGATAGCTTACACAAGTGTCCAGTAAGAATATAAAAGACAACTACACAGTATAAGACACAAGAAAGTACATGTGCTCATACCTTCATATAACAATTTACAACTGTCCCATTACATTATTACATGTCCAATTAAAAAGTATAACTACCTGAGTAATACCCCGAGGAAGCACAAGTTCACACAGAAACTAACTACAACTCAACTGCTGGTGGTACAAGTCTGCCACAATGCCACTGCAAGCCAAGCACACGGCAAGCCCTGAAAAGAACTGTAAGGCCCTCGAATTTCCGTTGTATTATTTGTATTTGTGTGTGTGTATACTTGTGCTTGTGTATGTATATACATACTTACGTATGTATTACTTAGTACAATTACGTGTGCATGTGTTTATACTATATGTAAATAATGCATGTATTGAATGGTGATAGTATGGATACACTACCATATACATATTGCATGTATATATGCATGGTATGCATGGTTTTCTGCATATTTTAGAGTTCTGGCCGAAGGCCACCTTGGCGTCAACCCCTAGCCGTTGAGGTGGTGTCAGCGTCCAGACATGGACGCCAACACTAATCCTGGCGTCTAGCAATATGGACGCCTATTTCTCTGACCTGCATGCGCAGCAGAGCCAGAAATTTCGGAAACAAGAAAGCTCAGCCATTGGGGAGCTATCCCCAACGGCTCTGAGAGCTATCTTGTCAGCTTGTGAGTAGGAGAGAGGTCTCTCCCACATGTTAAACCCGGATCTGCCTCTCCCCAGCCCTCTCTTCACCTTTGCAAGAGGAGAAAAGAGAGAAAGAAAAACCCTAGAAGAAAAACTGAGAAAACCCACCCTTTTGCACCCAAAGATCAGACTTCCTGGAGCTAGATCCGGCCATCTTCCACGACAAGAAGATAGCTGGAGCAAAGGAGGAGGCATCCCCGACATCTCCTTGGTGTGAAGATCATCCAGGAGCCCGGAGGAAGAAGATCTAGGAGGGAGTTCTGCACCTTCTTGGGACTGCCCAAGGAGAGCTTCACCGAGCACCTTTGATCCATTTGAGCATTTTCTAAAAGGCAAGTGACCTAATCATAATGTCCCCGTATGTGTCTATGTTGATTCTACAATTTTTGTATATTTTTCCCTCGAGTCCTAGACCCTCACATTCACCCAACTTGAGAGCTCGGGTCTGTGTTTCTGCACAGACCTGCATTGAAGGCAAGGTCAATGGACGCTGGGATCATGCTTGGCGTCCATCGACCATGCCGCGGACCCTGAGTCAGCGGCCAGAGACTGCCGCCAAGTTCCTCTGGACAGAACAGTGACCTGCTCTGCCCTTCCTATATAACTATTTTCGGTATGGTTTCCGTGATGAGGATATATGGTAACCCTATACACAATGTATATTGTGAAATGTGGTGTGTGGATGAGTGTGATGTGTGGTGATGGATGTTAGAAGATTGTATTCCATGAATTGTAAGTATGACTTGTTGATGATCTTGCCAATTTATGCTTTATGATTAGGACTAGTCTGAATGCCTCAGTTTTGTCAGATCATGAGGATTAGTGGGTCAGTGTATGTATACTCAAATTTTGATGATTTGTCCATGCTTGCATGAGTTGCTAATAAATTCGGTTCGGTAAATAAAAAGGCATGCAAGAAAGATTGTGATGATTGATCTATGACTGTATGATTTAGGGTAATTTTGTATTCTCAAATCATGCATATAATAGTAATCTCTGTTCAGACAGTAGCTTGCTAAAATTTTGACTTGTGAGTATAAGTCCATATCAACTTAAATTATGAAAGGCATGCTAAATAGGTGTTTTATTTACTGTAAATCCCAATTAGCTCAGAAAAATCTGAAAATTTGAATGTAGGATCTAGAACCCGAAAATAGCATGTGGTTAAAATTTCAGGTCATTTGGACTAGTACATAAGAAGTTATGTATTTTCCATGTGAAATATAGTAATCTATGTATGTTATCGTAATGTGATTAGATATTGCATAAACCCAACTTGATTGGTGGAATTGACTGTGTGTTAAACTCCTGAAATCTGTAGTGCCATGTCAGGAAAAACAGAGAAATGCATATGAGTGAGAAAGTGAATGAGATGAAAAGTGCTATGTGTAAAACCATGTGCAAACCGGTAAAATGTGTAAATGTGTAACTGTGCCAATGAGACACTGCTTCCGTAGAGGGCAGTGGAGCTGTATCAGGGAAAAGTCCCCCTGAGAAAGTTCAGTGTGTAAGTGACCCTAAGGGCATTAGGGGGAAATCCTGGAGGTGGACAAGTACCACTGGTTAGGGTTGAGACTTGTTCTCCCGGTCTGCGCAGTCCAAGAGTCGCCATTGGAATGCCTAGATGGCGTCTATGTGTAATGTGATGTGTATATGTCCTTCTTTGGTGGTTTGGACTATGTGTCACGGCACCTAAAATGTGTAATGTGTAATGTGTAATGTGTATGTGTTCATGTGTAAATGTGTAAGTGAATAGTGTAAATTGTGTATGTGTAAAGTGCAACCATGTGAAATGGGAAACTTGTGTAAAGAAAATGTGAAACTAAAGATGTGAGAATATGTTGTTGAAATCCATGTGAGACAAATCTGAAACCATGTGAAATCAGTAATTCATGTCGTTATCATCATGTTTATATGTGCAAAAATGTCTAGAATCCATGTTAGGGATAATTGATGAGCACGTATGCAAGTAGCATGATTGGTTGTTCACATGATTTGTTTTAAGCAATATTGTAGTTCTCATGTGTAGGTTTACAGCCATTAAACCATGTGAAACCATCAACTTAAAGCATGTGAAAATGTCTATGTATGTGTTTAAAAACATGTAAGATCCATGCTAGTCGTGTTTTCCTTTCATATATGCACAATGTTCATGTTGGTAGCTCTCATGTCTTGGTTCTTTAAAGGCAAAATTTCACGAGTAAATTGAATAGAGAGCAAGTGATAGGAAAGTTTTATTCTTAGAAATCTGAAAGCATGATCCATGTATAAATTTGTAAAACTTTCATGGTAGGTTGAAACCTTCAAACGATTAGCATGCCATGTGTTGAAAATTTTGAATGTGCATGTAGAAACCACTATGACTTATACGTGTATGTTATGAGTAGTGTTGCTTGCTGAGTCTTTGGACTCACTCCTTGCTTCGGCGTACAGGTGTAGTTGGTGACGTGGCACCGTTGGAGGAGACAGTGGAGACGGACTCCGAGCGCGGAGATTAGACTTTGGAGTTTCCTTGTGACTTGTGCATTTCATAGTATGTAATATGAACATCGTATTAGAGTTATCATGAAAAGGATGTATAAATGTGGACATTATGTATTTAAATTTCAGCAATTTAAATTATGTGAACTTTAGTTCCTTGTGGTTAATTGCAAACTTCATGTATGTTAAATGTGGATGATGAATGAATGGAGACAGTTGTCTTTTACTTCCGCTACTCTGTTGTATATTCGCTTATATCTCAGCTGTTAGTATCATTTGGGTAAATGTCCCACTGTGAGGACTCTTGCTATACCGACGTGGGTTGGTATAACCATACCGGTATAATAAGGGCCGTCACAGAGATTGGTATCAGAGCAACCGGTTGAGATTGCACATGAATATACCTAAGTCATCATCCCCATTGCATGCTAAGTATGTCCACATGTGTAGAAAACACCAATAAGAAGTGAAAGATAGATAAGAAAATGGTTAGAAAACTTAGTAACCTAACTCTAATGTTGGCTGAAATTTATTACAGCCATAGCTTCGAGAGGTAGATGTGGTGGAGCGTCGGCCCGTGAGGACGAGCCGCGACGTGATGAGCAGGCGGAGCAACAGGCCCCGGCACCGCGAGGCCCTGTACTTCCCCCACCGCCGCCTGTGGACTATGGAGTATTCATGCAAGGTCTGGTGCAAGCCATGCAGACGCAGGCTCATACCCAGGCAGCACTCCAGGCACAGTTGGAGACCCAGGTAGAATAATGAAACAACTAGTAGTTTGCTATTTAAATTGCATGATATTGTGTTTATTGTGTATTGTTATTGATTAATGTAGCAGGCTCAGGCACCAGCTCAGGACCATGGTGGACCTTCCATCATGGAGCGATTCAAGAGGATGACCCCACCCTCTTTTAAGGGGGAGAGTGATCCATTAATGGCAGAAAGCTGGTTGAGGGAGACGGAGAAAATCTTCCGAGCCATCAGGTGCCTTGATGAGGATAAGGTGACATTAGCCACCTACATGCTACAGGTAGACTTTTAATTTTGTATGTTTGTGTGTTCTTCTTAAGTTAGAATTGTTAGTTGGTACTTATGAAGGTGTATTCAGGAGAGAGCGGATGTATGGTGGTCCTCCCAATTTCGTACACGCTTTGAGGACGGAGCAGTAGACGTGATGTGGGACGCGTTCGTGAGGCTCTTTCGAGCCAAGTTCGTCCCAGAGCATATCCAGGACAAAATGGAGCAGGAATTTCTCTCCCTGACGCAAGGCTCCATGACCGTGCTGGAATACGAGGCAAGGTTTTCTGAACTTTCTAAATATGCACCGCATATCGTAGAGGATGAGCGCAGGAAGACCAAGAAGTTCGTGATGGTACTCAAGCCATCACTGCGGACGAGACTCGTGGCGTTTGACCACCGCACGCTGGACGAGGCCCTCAGTGCTGCCTGCAGGCAGGAGGGAGAAATGGAGCAATATCTGAAGGAAAAGAAGGCTTCGCAGAAGAGGCCGGCAGCGTCATTCCAGCGACAGGATAAGAAGAAGACGGTGTACCAGACACCGCAGAAACCAGTGGCAGTTAGCAACTCTCAGGTACCTTCTGTACGTTCCCCACTGCAGGAAGACACACGGTGGTTCCGAGTGTTGGTTGGTAGCGGGTAGATGCTTGAAGTGTGGGAGCAGCGACCATAAGATTAAAGATTGCCCAAGACTTCAGCAAGGAGCTCAGCGTGGAGCGCCAGCACCAGCAGTAGCGGCAGCCGCGCCAGCTACAGGAAGACCAGGAAGGCCTCGAGCCCCAGCTCGAGTGTTTGCTTTGGCACGCGAGGACGCCGAGCAGGCGGAGCATGTCACCGAAGGTACGGTTTTGCTTTTAGGTGTGCACGCTCGGGTTTTGTTTGATATGGGTGCACTCACTCGTCATTCCGAGCGGTTCGCTAGGCAGTTAGCCCTAGAGTTAGGCGTAGAGTCTGAGGAGTTAGAGGTCCCTTTGTCTGTGCACACCCCTGCGGGTACAGTATCGACTAGGAAGTGCATTCCGTCGTTACCTGTGTGCATTGAGGATAGAATCCTAGATGGGTGTTTCTTCTTGCTAAGATGAAGGACTATGATGCTATTCTTGGTCTGGATTGGCTAGAGGAGCACTATGCGTTAGTGGATTGTCGTCGGAAGAGGATTGTTTTCCGCATTCCTGGTGAGGACGAGTTCTCTCTCATCCCTTGCCAAAGAACTTAGCGGGAAAGTTAGTTATCTCTGCCATGAAGGCGATGCGCATGGTGAACAAGGGTTGTGACGCATTTCTTGCCAGCGTTATGCTAGTACCCGATGGGTTCGTCACTGACTCTTGCGGAGATCGATGTGGTGCAGGATTTTCCAGATGTCTTCCCGATGACTTGTCTGGATTGCCACCGATATAGGGAGATAGAGTTCACTATAGAGTTGCTTCCAGGCACCTCTCCTATCTCGAAGGCCCCATATCGGATTGCCCCTGCAGAGTTAGCCGAGTTGAGGAAGCAATTGCAAGAATTGCTTGATAAGGGATTCATTCGCCCTAGTGTTTCCCCTTGGGGCGCACCTGTATTGTTCGTCAAGAAGAAAGATGGGTCACTTAGGTTGTGTATTGATTATAGAAAGCTAACCAAGTGACTGTGAAGAACAGGTACCCTTACCTCATTGATGATCTGTTTGACCAGTTGCAGGATGCATCAGTCTTTTCTAAGATTGACTTGCGATCTGGTTATCATCAGCTGCGGATTAGGAGTGAGGATGTGTCCAAGACGGCATTTAGATCCCGTTATGGACATTATGAGTTTTTGGTCCTTCCTTTCGGATTGACCAACGCCCCTGCAGCGTTCATGGATCTCATGAACCGGGTGTTTAGTCCGTATTTAGATAGCTTTGTTGTTGTGTTCATTGATGACGTGTTGATCTATTCTCCGGATGAGGCCACGCACCGTCAGCATTTGAGGTTAGTCTTAGAGGTTCTCCGTGAGCACAAGCTATATGCAAAGTTCAGCAAGTGCGAGTTCTGGTTGCGCGAGGTTCACTTTCTCGGGCATGTGATCTCCGGCGCTGGTGTTGCAGTTGATCCAGCAAAGGTCCAGGCAGTATTAGGATTGGGAGATTCCCCAGACTCCTTCGGAGATTAGTAGTTTCATTGGGTTAGCTGTTATTATCGGCGATTCATTGAGGGTTCTCTCATCCATCGCCGCCCTTGACAAAGCTGACCAGGAAGGGTGAGAAGTTCGTATGGTCTGAGGCATGTGAGCGTAGCTTTCAGCTATTGAAGGCTAAGCTTACTTCTGCTCCGGTATTGGTATTGCCTAGTGGTCCAGAAGGTTTTGCCATTTATACGGATGCATCTCAGATTGGTTAGGCTGTGTACTCATGCAGCGAGAGAGGGTAGTGGCTTATGCTTCTCGTCAGTTGAAGGAGCATGAGAGGAACTATCCGACTCATGATTTGGAGCTCGCAGCGGTGGTTCATGCACTAAAGATCTGGAGGCACTATCTTTATGGTGTCAGATTTGAGGTGTTTACCGACCACAAGAGCTTGAAGTATCTTTTCTC
Organism: Colocasia esculenta; assembly: GCA_014218235.1. Classification (NCBI taxonomy): domain Eukaryota; kingdom Viridiplantae; phylum Streptophyta; class Magnoliopsida; order Alismatales; family Araceae; genus Colocasia; species Colocasia esculenta. The sequence continues at coordinate 65,856,500 of CM024753.1, read as the reverse complement.
CCAAAAGGAATTAACCTGAGGCAGAGGAGATGGATTGAGTTCTTGAAGGACTATGACTTCGACCTTCAGTATCATCCTGGAAAGGCGAACGTCGTAGCAGATGCTCTTAGTAGAAAAGGTCTTCGCTCCAGCAGGATTGGAAGATGTTGGAGGATGCAGCGTGCTCTATGACCGAGTTAGAGCCATCACTGTGTCAGGCTTTTGTAGCTCAGCTATCCCTTAGATCCTCAGTCTTGGATGAGGTGATTGAGCAGCAGAAAGCCGACCCTAGATGTTAGAGTTAGTGGGTAAGGCGGGCATTGCTCGTGATGAGGACGGTGTGATTAGATTTCAGCACCGTGTTTGTGTCCCTGATGTAGTAGATGTTCGTGAGCATGTGTTAGCGGAGGCTCATAGGTCGCGATTCTCTATTCATCCGGGTAACACTAAGATGTATCAAGACCTGAAGAGATCATTTTGGTGGTCCGGTATGAAGAAGGATGTTGCGGATTATGTGTCTAGATGTCTAGTATGTCAGCAAGTGAAAGCCGAGCGGCTGCGACCATCCGGCCTTATGCAGAGGATGGATATCCCCGTATGGAAGTGGGAAGCTGTCACTATGGACTTCGTTTCGGGTTTGCCTCGATCTAGAAGGGGCAATGACTCGATTTGGGTTGTTGTAGATAGATTCTCGAAGACTGCTCATTCTTGCTCATGAAGAAGAAGCAGTCAGTAGAGAGTTTGGCTAGATTGTATGTTAGCGGTATCATTAGATTGCATGGTGTGCCGAAGTCGATCATTTCGGATCGAGATCCGAGATTTACTTCGAGATTGTGGAAGGGTCTTCAGGATGCGTTAGGTTCGGAGCTTAAGCTCAGTTCAGCGTTTCATCCCCAGACCGATGGACAGTCTGAGAGGACTATCCAGACGCTCGAGGATATGTTGAGAGATTGGAAGGATGATTGGGAGCGTCATTTACCTCTTGTGGAGTTCGCATACAACAACAGCTTTCATGCTAGTATTGGTATGGCTCCATTCGAGGCGTTGTATGGTAGGCCCTGCAGGTCTCCTTTATGTTGGGAGGAGACTGGTGATAGGCAATTGATCGGACCGGAGTTAGTTCAAGAAACTTTGGATAAGATCCAGCTTATCAGGAAAAGGCTTGTTGCGGCATAGGATAGGCAGAAGAGTTATGCCGACAACAGGAGAAAGGATTTGGAGTTTGAGGTTGGCGATCATGTCTTCTTGAAGATATCGCCTACTCGTGGTGTCGTCAGATTTGGCAGGCATAGCAAGCTAAGCCCCAGATTCATTGGCCCATATGAGATTCTAAGACGTTTGGGCAGCGTGGCATATGAGCTAGCATTACCCCAGCTTTGGCTAGCGTTCACCCTGTATTCCACGTATCTATGCTCAGGAAGTATGTCCGAGATCCGTCTCATGTGATTAGTCATGAGCCAGTGGAGATCCAGCCAGATCTTTCGTATGTCGAGCAACCGGTAGCCATTCTTGACCGGAAGGTCCAGCATCTCCGAAACAAGAGTATTACGTCGGTGAAAGTTCTATGGCGGAACTTCACACGAGAGGAGGCTACGTGGGAGCTTGAGGATGCGATGAAGAAGAAGTATCCCCTTTTGTTTGAGTAGTGTCGTTCTAACTTCGAGGACGAAGTTTCTTTAAGGGGGAGAGGGTGTAAGGCCCTCGAATTTCCGTCGCATTATTTGTATTTGTGTGTGTGTATACTTGTGCTTGTGTATGTATATACATACTTACGTACGTATTACTTAGTACAATTACGTGTGCATGTGTTTATACTATATGTAAATATGCATGTATTGAATGGTGATAGTATGGATACACTACCATATACATATTGCATGTATATATGCATGGTATGCATGGTTTTCTGCATATTTTAGAGTTCTGGCCGAAGGCCACCTTGGCGTCAACCCCTAGCCGTTGAGGTGGTGTCAGCGTCCAGACATGGATGCCAACACTAATCCTGGCGTCTAGCGATATGGACGCCTATTTCTCTGGCCTGCATGCGCAGCAGAGCCAGAAATTCCGGAAACAAGAAAGCTCAGCCATTGGGGAGCTATCCCCAACGGCTCTGAGAGCTGTCTTGTCACCTTGTGAGTGGGAGAGAGGTCTCTCCCACATGTTAAACCCGGATCTACCTCTCCCCAGCCCTCTCTTCACCTTTGCAAGAGGAGAAAAGAGAGAAAGAAAAACCCTAGAAGAAAAACTAAGAAAACCCACCCTTTTGCACCCAAAGATCAGACTTCCTGGAGCTAGATCCGGCCATCTTCCACGACTAGAAGATAGCTGGAGAAAAGGAGGAGGCTTCCCCGACATCCCCTTGGTGTGAAGATCATCCAGGAGCCCGGAGGAAGAAGATCTAGGAGGGAGTTCTGCACCTTCTTGGGACTGCCCAAGGAGGGCTTCACCGAGCACCTTTGATCCATTTGAGCATTTTCTAAAAGGCAAGTGACCTAATCATAATGTCCCCGTATGTGTCTATGTTGATTCTACAATTTTTGTATATTTTCCCTCGAGTCCTAGACCCTCACATTCACCCAACTTGAGAGCTCGGGTCTGTGTTTCTGCACAGACATGCATTGACGGCAAGGTCAATGGACGCTGGGATCATGCTTGGCGTCCATCGACCATGCCGCAGAACATGAGTCAGCGGCCAGAGACTGCCGCCAAGTTCCTCTGGACAGAACAGTGACCTGCTCTGCCCTTCCTATAAACTATTTTCGGTATGGTTTCCGTGATGAGGATATATGGTAACCCTATACACTATGTATATTGTAAATGTGGTGTGTGGATGAGTGTGATGTTGGTGATGGATGTTAGAAGATTGTATTCCATGAATTGTAAGCATGACTTGTTGATGATCTTGCCAATTATGCTTTATGATTAGGACTAGTCTGAATGCCTCAGTTTGTCAGATCATGAGGATTAGTGGGTCAGTGTATGTATACTCAAATTTTGATGATTTGTCCATGCTTGCATGAGTTGCTAATAAATTCGGTTCGGTAATAAAAAGGCATGCGCAAGAAAGATTGTGATGATTGATCTATGACTGTATGATTTAGGGTAATTTTGTATTCTCAAATCATGCATATAATAGTAATCTCTGTTCAGACAATAGCTTGCTAAAATTTGACTTGTGAGTATAAGTCCATATCAACTTAAATTATGAAAGGCATGCTAAATAGGTGTTTTATTACTGTAAATCCCAATTAGCTCAGAAAAATCTGAAAAATTGAATGTAGGATCTAGAACCCGAAAATAGCATGTGGTTAAAATTTCAGGTCATTTGGAACAGTACATAAGAAGTTATGTATTTTCCATGTGAAATATAGTAATCTATGTATGTTATCGTAATGTGATTAGATATTGCATAAACCCAACTTGATTGGTGGAATTGACTGTGTGTTAAACACCTGAAATCTGTAGTGCCATGTCAGGAAAAACAGAGAAATGCATATGAGTGAGAAAGTGAATGAGATGAAAAGTGCTATGTGTAAAACCATGTGCAAACCGGTAAGTGTAAAATGTGTAAGTAACTGTGCCAATGTGACACTGCTTCCGTAGAGGGCAGTGGAGCTGTATCAGGGAAAAGTCCCCCTGAGAAAGTTCAGTGTGTAAGTGACCCTAAGGGCATTAGGGGAAATCCTGGAGGTGGACAAGTACCACTGGTTAGGGTGGAGACTTGTTCTCCCAGTCTGCGCAGTCCAAGAGTCGCCATTGGAATGCCTAGATGGCGTCTATGTGTAATGTGATGTGTATATGTCCTTCTTTGGTGGTTTGGACTATGTGTCACGGCACCTAAAATGTGTAATGTGTAATGTGTAATGTGTGTGTCATGTGTAAATGTGTAAGTGAACAGTGTAAATTGTGTATGTGTAAAGTGCAACCATGTGAAATGGGAAACTTGTGTAAAGAAAATGTGAAACTAAAGATGTGAGAATATGTTGTTGAAATCCATGTGAGACAAATCTGAAACCATGTGAAATCAGTAAATTCATGTCGTTATCATCATGTTTATATGTGCAAAAATGTCTAGAATCCATGTTAGGGATAATTGATGAGCACGTATGCAAGTAGCATGATTGGTTGTTCACATGATTGTTTTAAGCAATATTGTAGTTCTCATGTGTAGGTTTACAGCCATTAAACCATGTGAAACCATCAACTTAAAGCATGTGAAAATGTCTATGTATGTGTTTAAAAACATGTAAGATCCATGCTAGTCGTGTTTCCTTTCATATTGCACAATGTTCATGTTGGTAGCTCTCATGTCTGGTTCTTTAAAGGCAAAATTTCACGAGTAAATTGAATAGAGAGCAAGTGATAGGAAAGTTTTATTCTTAGAAATCTGAAAGCATGATCCATGTATAAATTTGTAAAACTTTCATGATAGGTTGAAACTTCAAACGATTAGCATGCCATGTGTTGAAAATTTTAAATGTGCATGTAGAAACCACTATGACTTATACGGGTTATGAGTAGTGTTGCTTGCTGAGTCTTTGGACTCACTCCTTGCTTCAGCATACAGGTGTAGTTGGTGACGTGGCACCATTGGAGGAGACAGTGGAGACGGACTCCGAGCGCGGAGATTAGACTTTGGAGTTTCCTTGTGACTTGTGCATTTCATAGTATGTAATATGAACATCGTATTAGAGTTATCATAAAAATGATGTATAAATGTAGACATTATGTATTTAAATTTCAGAAATTTAAATTATGTGAACTTTAGTTTCTTGTGGTTAATTGCAAACTTCATGTATGCTAAATGTGGATGATGAATGAATGGAGACAGTTGTCTTTTACTTCCGCTACTCTGTTGTATATTTCTGTGTATCTCAGCTGCTAGTATCGTTTGGGTAAATGTCCTACTGTGAGGACTCTTGCTATACCGACATGGGTTGGTATAACCGTACCGGTATATTGAGGGTCGTCACAAGAACTGTAGGGAAGTGAGCCTCAACAAGTCATAGGCTCAGTAGGGGCTACCCAAAACAACACCGTAACCACGAACACCTCAACCCCAAAGGGTCTCACTCGCAGCACCAATAGCCAAACCATTTCAAGCTCACAACAATTAAATTTAAATTGCAATTAAGTATAAACACATTAACTATTCACAACCTCGGAAAGTAAGAGGGAACAACAGGACTAGCTCCACACCACTAGTCCACTCAACAATAGTAATGCCTAGGCCTCAAGCCTCACAGGTAAACCATAGTCACAACCAATCATTTAAGCTATGACCTGCACAAGCAAACCACTACCTAGGCTATAAGCTTCACATGCAAGTCTCAAGTACGTGGGTAATAAGACTGCTAACCAAAAGCTGGCCCTTTATACCCCAAACCACAATATGTCGGAAGCCACACACAAAATGGCAGGGCTTGCTACAACGGCCAATGCTTCAAACATGAAAACCATATACGGAAGCTTTCTCGAGGAAGGGTAAAGCACATTGAGTGGAAGGTCACACCACACGACCTCCACGAAACACAGTTCCACGTGAACACTAGAAAAGACTGGTATATGATGTACCACCACAAACCATTACCCACATGGGGTACAGGTACCTATTACCACAAGGTACCAGCACGGAAACCGCAAGTAAACCAGTGCTGTAATAGGGCACACCATAGCGAGCTAAACCACGTTTGGTGAGTGAACACTCACCAACCATAACCAAAATTGTGCCACCACTCGGGCACATCACAAGCTACAACCACAGTCACAACTGTGCCAACACCAGGGCACACCTCGAACGGGTCAAACCTCGACTACGAGTCACAAACTCACGAGCCACAACCAGTAGCAAAGCACGAGCCAGAAAGGAACGACGCCACCACATGGGAACGGATTACTGGCTGATCAGGCCAATATCCAACCCGGACAACACAACACAAGAACAACCTCTCAGTCTCGCAGTCACAGACGAAAGGTCCAACTGCCGCTCCACGAGAACAAGTCAAGCAACTTTGGAGACCAACCAACACCACACCTGCAGACACATAGCTGCAGGTCCATGTCTGACACCTTTAGGGTCTTTGACCGGAGCACCCTAAAGTGAGGCACTGGAACCAGACTAGCTGGGGCCCATTACGTCTACTGGTGTCCGTACCCCCAACCACGAGTGCGCTACAAGCGACTGCACACCCACAAACACAAGCCGCTGCCCTACTGTCGTCTTTCCCTCAGCCGGACGTACAACTCAAACACAGGACTGAAGGTGTCTAGGAAGATGACACAGACCTCGACGGTACCACACTGTACCGGGACAAACCCCGAGCACAACAAACACACGTGCCAGGCTCACAAAGAACCTGGGGTACCCGACTAGAGAGGCATTCCGGAATAGGCGTCGGACCACCACTCTTTATTACAAAGCACAGTACATATGTGAGGAATAGCTTGTCCTGGTCACTCGTGACTCACAAGCTAACCTACACCATAACACATATAAACCATATTAATAATAACACCACGGCCTGTCATCGGTCACCTTGTGACCTCCACTGCCACACTAAACACAGTACACAATAATCACGTAATAATCATACTTATACTTTACTAATTATCCATTGACGATAACTTATAAAAGATCCTAAAGGATCAAGGCTAGGTTCAAACGTGAACCTCACTGCCACAACACCACGGACTAACCACAATCATTAAGATACAATAAACACGATGACGTACGATGTGCCATGTACACAAACCATATGCACGGCTTCCAAATCATGTAGACACCACGTGTATAATACACCATCCAGGTGCACCACACGTCATTCACATAAACAACATGTCCAACACATGGACAGCACGCTCCAAGGGCGCTACAGGTGCCAACGCACCACACATACTACGTAAACACCAAGCCGATTACGTACATAACATATTAACCATGTAAAACATGCCCACCTTGTGAGCAATACGCTCCATGAGCGTAACAAGTGCACTGGCTCCATCTATCATTTCCATGCACAACAAATACCACTAACCGGATATTCAAAATGCAGAAAACATGCATAACGGGACCTCTCAGCTGAGGTCGCGACAAGGGGCCAGGTCGCCTTCAGAACGTGACACCCCGACATACCGCCACAGAAAACCACAACGCGACGAGTAAGGCTGTCACAACCTTGTCGCGATAGAATCCTTGGTCGCCATCCGGTCGCGACACTTTAATGTGTCACTTTCCAAATCAGAACGCGATGCATCGGGCTGTCACATTAAGAACGCGACGCCCAGGGTCGTCGCCTTAGCAGGTGCGAACCCTAATCCTGAAGCAACTCCACGGACCACCATTCCGGACCATTCAAACCATACTTAATTCACGTATTTAATGCTTTAATGGATACCCTAGCATGGTGTCTATTGTTCTTTAAGCTTTAAACGAATCAAATCCACATCATGAGCATTCCACACAATCAAACGAGGTAGAAACACCCTACCTTCGTGAAGAACATGAAAACCGAAGATCCCTCAGCGTTTCCCCCACTACACACGACGTCCTCGTGGCGAGAACACGCCCCACGCACCTCCAGAACCTCAAACCTCTCAGAGAAACCCCGCAGCAGCTCCCCCTGGCCGAGCAGAGCTTCCCCTGCTCTGTTCGGAGAAAACCTCTTAAAAAACGCACAGCGGTTGGGATCACGACGTGCACCCCCGTCGCGACCTGATTGCGACTTAGGTGACCATTTCCTTCCCAAGGCCGACGTTAGCAGACTGCCCGGTGAGCGACACGTGGCAGCCATGCAGATGACGTCTGCCAAACAGCGGTAACAGGAACACGACCCCAAGAGCCGTCGCGTTCAGATCGCGATGCAAGCCTCCATCGCGTTCACAGCCACAAGACCTGTGAGTACTTTGGGCCCAACGGACGGCCCACCAAGCCTCACAACTCGCGCGAACGCCTGAAACACGCATTAATGGGCCACACATTGGCAACCAAACCCGCTAAACCTGGATCCACGGGGATCCGGAAAACGCGCGACGTTACACAAGTGAATAGGACTTTGTGATTCACAATCATATTTTATTGATTTTTATATGTTTTACACATATAAAAATTAAGTGTGGTCTACCGTTATTCATACTGTCTTTGTTTATGTCTATCGTCACCGTTTTTGTTACCGATGTGCTATTGCTACAATTTACTGTCATCGTAACTGTTATTGTTATCATACAGTTATTGCCATTATGCTGTTGTTAGACTAATTGACACTGCTATCATAGGGGTTCTACTAGAACCGTACTGTAGAAATGCCTCTACAGAAAAGTTCATTATATGTACAAGGCTCCGAGGGCAACAAGGTGAAGTCCTAGAGGTGGACAAGTACCCCTGGTTAAGGTGGAGAGGGCTCTCCCGATTATGTACAATAACCAAGAACTATCACTCATTTGCCTAGGTGATAGTGTATTGTATCGATTGACTAACTGGCCTTCTATGATAGAGAGGGCAATATGTCTGGCTTAACACAGATGCAGGCACCGCTTTTGCTACTGCTACTGTTACAGCTATCGTTACCATTACCACCGCTATTTCTATCGTTGTTTCAACCATTTGTTAAGGTGGTGAGGGCTTCTCTCGGTTCTGCGCAGTAACTAAAACCTATCACTCATTTGCCTAGGTGATAGCGTACTGTACTAAATGACTGGCCTTCTATTGATAGTTAGGCCAATGTGTCCAGCTTAACACTACTACTGCTACTGACACTACCACTGCCACTACTACTGTCACTGTTACTGCCACTGCTACTGTCATTACTACTGCTATTGCCACCGCTACTACTACTGACACTGCCACTATTATCGACACAACCATTGCTTCTGTCACTATTACCATTACCATTACCGTTACCATCGTTGTTTATATTCCTATTGTTATTACTGCTTCCCACCATTAATTCTACTGCCATTTCTATTACTACTATTGTTACTACCATTGTTTCTACCATTATTACTTCTATTACTATTATCGTCATTGTTACCAATACTATTTCAGTTATTATAATTATTAATATTACTATCCCTATTATCGTTACCTTTACCGCTACTGATTCTACCACCGTCTATATGTGTATATTACCATGTTTTCCAAAAATATGCATAGCGTAGATTGTGAATTTGGAATTCTTAATTACTTGTTGGGTCTATTCTATAGACTCATTCTTGCTATATTCAAGTGAAGATGAGGTTCTAGAGGAGGAAATGGTGAGACTTGGTTCGGATTGTGAGGAGTAGAGATTGCTCGGATTATGAAACTAGTGATATTAATGCTAGAAAGAATTAATGTAATATTGAACCTTATGTAATTGTGCTGGCTTTGATATGGGCAATGTTCATTTTATTATATACTTTTCTTTATCTATTCTTATGATTATAAGAAGTGAATGTAAAGGTTGATGGTGATTGCTTCCACTCTATTTCTATTCGTCATGAAAGATTCCACCCTAATGTTTGACATTGTTGGGGTCTTTTCCCCTATATCATCTCCCTCTTCTCCGATGTGGGTCAATATGGCCGTACCAAGCTGGAGCAGGGTGTTATAAAACGACTACACTAACTACCATAAACAACAAAAATAGAACAACACCACAACCACCCACCAGGGTCAGGCCACACACAACTTCCATAGAATCAGTAGAGTCAGGAACTATGCGGAACTAGCCCTCGACACGTAAGTCGAGATAAGGAGCTCACGGAAGCCACAGAACAACCATGTGAGAACAATGTCTCACTACTAGCATGACCAACTCGGACCTCCACAAGGTCGAGAAGTCACACATAGAAACAACCCAAGCCTCAGGCACTCCACGAGGTCGGGAAAACACACATAGGTACCACCACGAATGGGCACCACATAATGAGATATGGAACGGAGGTCAAGGCCCACGCAAGGCACATTGAGAGAACATTTGAGTCAGAAACCACCAGAGGCACACCTGAGCTAGGAAAACACTTTACACCATCTTTTGGTACAACAACTAAGGATGAGAGCACACTCGCTCCAGCCCTCAAAACAACAATGAGGTTGGAGGCCCAACTTAGCACCGGGCAAGAAGCATAGGCCAACAAGCATGACCCACAAGAACGGCTGAATGGAAAGCACAGGGCACCAAGACTAAGTTCCAAACCAATAATGCTCACAGAAGCACGACATAGATCGGTTACAACCATCGTGTAGGCACTACAACAAATTGGGTCTACACCCACAGATTTTACCTACAGCAGAGTAATACGTAGGTATTGACGACAATTACATATGAAAAAAGCATTCGTTACTAGGTTACACATACGATTATTTTAACCATGTGTATATAAGGAGATATAATTATGGTTTTCTACAACAATGTGTAAAGGTAGTTATTTTGGTCACGATTTACTAAAAAATGTAAGAAAAAATTTGAGTATTCTTATCAAAATTTTAAAGTATATGTAATGGTTAATAAATAACATCTCAAAAAATTAGAACCGTAAGAAATAGAAGATGGCGCCGTTACTTTTCATTTCCCACTGGTTACTGTAAGGCCCTCAAACTTTGTTCTTTTATTTAGATTTTGTCATATGATGATTAGTTGCTTTTGTGTATATAGTTATGTGCATGTATATATATATATATATATATATATATTATATATATATATATATATATATATATATGTATGTATATATATGTATGTATGTATGTAAATGTTTAATTCCGTACATATTGTATTCAAATGATGTTGTACATATGTATGTATGTGTTTATTTATGTACATATTGTTTTATTTACATTGCACATATTGTATTTAAATAATATGATGTATAGAGTATGTAAATTATAAGGTGAATGCATGTTTATCTATTTTCTGTGTTCTAGCCGAAAGGCTATTTGACGTCAACATGTGTGGACGTTTATGGGGAGTCGACGTCCAGATCGATGGATGCCAATTCCCAGTAAATGGAAACCATATGGCCGTTTATTTCCCAAAAATTGTTATGATTTTAGATCTGGAAATGGCTGCATTTTCTCCACTTCTTATTTTGGAAACTACCTCCCAACAGTAGGAAATCCTATCTAATGCGTACCTAACCACCTTGGCCTTATAAAAACACCTTGATTCGGCCGAGTTAGGTCTTTTCGCCCAAGAGAGAACCTAGGGTTTTCTGTGGTGAAAATTGGGTTTTGTGCGATCTTGATCCGACGACTGGGTGTCTCTTCCGACAATCTTCATCGACTGGGAGGTGCACTTGACTTCGAGGAAGCGTCCTCGACTTCGGTGTGCGACCTACATCGACACAAAGACCGATCTGGGAGGATTTGGAGCACCTTCTTGGCTTGGCCGAGGAGGGCATCTTTGGCTAATTAATCTCATTCATCAATTTTTTAAAGGCAAGTAATCGAGGGATCTCATTCCTACTCATGTCTCCTAGGTCTTAGGAATTTTATGGGATTTTTCCTCGTGTCCTGGAACCCCCATTCGTCAAGATTTATGCATTCAGTCTGCATTTCTGCAGATAGGAACTTAACAGCCAACATGCTGCCATTAAGATCCAGAGTTAGCGGCAACATCTTGTGTCGTTAACCCTTGTTGGCGGCAACCCCTGTGTCGTCAAGTTCTTCAGGATTTGCAGAATGGTTGTTTTGATCTATATGGTGTGGTTTTTCAGATTTTTGGGTATATGTGCATGCTGTGAAAGTCTTATTTGGTTAAGAATAGTCATTAGCTCATATCATGAGGAAGTGTTGAATTTTTGTAATTAATTTTATTTATTGAAATTTTTGTATTAGGACTATGAGCATGATTGGACCATGATTAATCTTATATAAATAGATCCGTTGTGATTTAGGGTTTCATAAATTTTCCATGTTCGTATTATGACTATTTTCAGGATTTGAAACTGTTAGGTATGACTATCTTACTGTGTACCATGTGTAATTGGATTTGTCAATAAAAATACCTGGAATCTGTTTTAATTATTATAATTAGTTTATCGATCCAAAAAATCTGAAAAATTGAGCATGTGACATGTTATCTGTTTAGAACCTGTGATAAAAATCTCGTTCTATTTTGACAACAGTAAGCATTGTTATTAGTTTAATAAGTCATATGACCCTAATAAAAATGGTTAAGTTAATCATTTAGATTTTAGAAATTAGCAGCATGATTAGGACGTTGTTTTAAATTAATTGTTACTACAAACAGTAATATTGTGTTATATAAACTGAAGCATGTGTAATGAATTGAAAGTGTATGTAAATGTGCTAAATAGTGAATGTGTATAATGTGAATACGTGATTAAGTGAATGTGTAAATTATGTCGATATTGACACTGCTACCATAGAGGGCTGTGGAGCCATACTATAGTAAAGTCTTTATGGGAAGGCTCATGTGTTGTGATATCCTATTGGTATTAGGATGAAATCCTGGAGGTGGACAAGTAACACTGGTTAGGGTGGAGAGTGCTTCTCCCGGTTCTGCGCAGTTAACCAAGATCTGTCATTGTGTTGCCTAGGTGATGGGTATGTGTATGTGTTATGTGTGTCCTTCTATATGGTGGTTTGGACTATGTGTCACGGCAATTAAATGTAAAAGTGTAAACATGTGAATGGGAATATGTGAATTGTGTTAATGTGAAAGATGAGCATGTGTGTAAGACCTGGCCCCCTTGGGCCCTTTGGCCCCGTCCTCAGGGTCGCGGCAGGTGCCCTGCTCACGACATGGTCACGCCAGATAGGCCTGCCACGACAGGTTTGGGTTGCGACGAACCTGGTCGTCGCCTTCTTGATGCGACGGGGGTGGCCGTTGTGTCCTTGTCACGGCGTTTGACGGCGTCGCGACTGCTTTTTTGACAAACGTGACCACTGTCCTTTCTGTCAGAACGGCCTTGTCGGGTGTTAGGCGCGTGCAATGTTGACCCGACCTGGTCAGCCGTCGCATTTGCTCTTCCGATCATCGAGGTTTGATCACTTTTTGGGGTCGCGCCGCGGGCAGACGTCACAACATGGTCGCGACGCCTAGGGGCATCGCAACACGTTAGTTGTCGCGCCGGGTCGGCTCATCATGTTCTGGGGGCCGTTGGTTTAAAACCGAACACCGCGTCCCATTCTCCCCCTCTCCCCTTTCTCTCCTTCTTCTTCCCCTCTTCTTCCCTCCGAGCGCTCCTTGTGTTTCTTGGTGGTTCTTCGTGCTCGAGGTGTTCGTGCTGAGGCGGTGTCACCTTGGTCGTGCAGGGGCTGTGTTCGTGTTGCGTGGAGCGAGGAGGAGGTGGTCATTCCTACGTGAAGGCCCCAACGGGTCGGCTCTACACATGGAGGTAGGGACTCTTGATCCTCTCGCTCTAAGCATGCTCCCTTCCCCCTTTAGATTGTGTTTTCCCGGTGGTTTGGGGCTTGGGAGTGTGAGGAATCCATGCTCGAGGTTGAGTGAGGTTTTCCTTGGAGTGTAGATTCATGTGAATCCATGGTTGTGGGGCTCTAAGGGTGGTTTGGAGGGATTTACAACTTTCATACATGTTGCACATGCTCCCCTCCCCCTGTGGAATGTTTATTTCGTTTTTTGGGGTGATTCCCGAGGGGACTGCTCCGAAACCCCCCTCTGCTGAAGACGCAACAACTATAGAGGTCGCGATCTTGTCGCGATAGCCTGGCTGGTTGCGACATGATCACGACGCTCTTGGGTGTCGCGACCTGGTTGCGACGGCAAGGGCCGCCGCGATAGTGTCGCGACAGGGAAGGGCGTCGCGACAAGGTCGCGACGGCCCAATGCGTCGCGACTATAGTCGAGAGACAAGTTTGGTCTTCGCTGTTTCCGTTTCGTTTACTGTACCCGTGGCACCTGTGCTAGTTTCCTAGTACTTTCCTACACTAGACATTCACCCGGTGCTCGACACTTGAGGGCTTGTCCCATGTGAGAGGTTGTTACCGTTGCCTAGGACCCCCGTCCTCGGAAGCCTGTTGAGGGAGTACTCTGGGCTACGAGCGTGCTCGAGTTGGCAGCCCAGCAGGTGGACTCTGGAGTTGAGGGGAAAACGGTGGTTAGGATAGCGGCGTTGAGTCATTTGCAGAGCTCTCGTGGTTGGTCTGGGATGCCAAGGACGGTTAGGAGTTCTACCCAGCGCAGGCCAACTAGTCATGTTTCTCACTGCCTCGCTCGTTGTAGCCCCGGAACCACTTGGAGAGGCCAGGCGTGGGACCGTAGTCCGGCCAGACTACAGCGGTTACTGTTATGTGCTTTGTGTCCTACCTCACTCTAACGAGATGTGAGGGTTAGGACCTGGGTCGAGGATAAGATGTCAGCGGGCGCACTTGACCTTTGACTAGTGGTAGTGTCTTCCATAGCTAGTGTACCTTGTCCAGGTGGGGTATCCCCCTGTCTGTGTTTGCTAGCCTTGTGGTGATCACGACGAGCAGTCGTACGGAGTTTCCGACTGTGTTGTGTTTTTGTACCGCGCTAGTTGTAGCTTCGCTTCCGCACTTCCGGTTGTAGGTAGAAGATATAACCTGCTATTAATTATTTGTTATATATATTCTTCTGCCTGTTAGAGCCAGTAGGAGATTGGTAGTCCTACTGAGCTTCTGTTGTGATGCTCATCCCTTTCTTTCCAAGGTGAGACTTCTCAGCAACATTAGGGCGCGCACCAGGCGGACGAGACGGGGCGGTAGTGGAGGCCCCCGTAGTGAGCAGTGGTTCTCCTTTCTCTGTGTACGTCACCCTCGGAGTATGCCCCTAAGGGATTTGTTCTTCCCTTGCCTTTTACTTATACTAGCGTGCGTGCGTTGGAACTATACTTAGAGCGGTACGCAGCGGTCTCGCTCTCTTTCCTGTTTCCACTTGTACGCTTCTAGTTCAGCAGTTGACGTTTACTTCCGTTACATATCCTGTTAGATATATATTATAGCTTTTCTGGGTCTTCAGATCCGTGGGCGGCGACCGCGAAAATCGGGTCCTCGGCGTAGGTCGAGTCTCAGGTTCTCAGGGTCGTTACAGTGTGAAAGTGTTAAATGAATGTGTTAGCATGCAAATAGATGTGAACTTGTGTACATGTGATTTATTTATATGAAAACAGCAAACTAAACATGTGATTAAGTGTAGTGACTACATGTGAAAATGCTTAGATACCATGCTAGGTTTGTTATTTACCTTGTACATAACTTCATGTTCTAATTTAGTAGAATCATGCAATAATATAAATAGTGTTTGAATTATAAAGCATGTTACATGTTATGTGCAGGAAGCATGTGTAGGATGATTATGTTATATTGCCAAATGTTATAAGCATGAACCATGTGTTTCACCTTATTGATAAAGGACTATCATGTGTGTGTGATGTGTGTATGGATGCCATCCTTGGTTGCTTACTGGGTCTTTTTAGACTCATACTTGCTTTAGCGTACAGGTGTGACAGGTGTCCCCACACTTGAGGAGGACATAGAGAGGAGCGACTCCGAGTGCGAGGAGTAGCTTCACGTGTGGACCTTGTTACTACATTGTTACTCTCTTTTCATTAGTATGTAAACCTTGAAATTGTAAAATTCATATGGACAATGTACTTTATTTGGAATTGTAATAATGTGGACATTAATATTTCTTTTATTGCTATATAGACTGTGGATATGATGTTGATGATGGAATAAGAATAATCATTTCTTTTAATTCCGCTATAGTCTTTTGTTATTCATGTGCATATCAACCTATCGTTTAGTGTTGGGTCAATGTGCCACTGTGACGACACTCATTATATCGACATGGATTGGTATAATCGTACCGGTATAAGAAGGGTCATTACAGAGATTAGTATCAGAGAAACCCAGGTTGAGATTGTACATGAATATACCATCATCTTCACAATATGCTAAGTCTTTATAGAATTGTCCATATATGTAGAAAATGTCTAATAATGAATGAAAGATAGTTAAGAAAATGGTTAGGGCTAATCACTTAGTTTCTAACTAGATTAATTGTTTTACAAGCTATGGCTTCTCGTGGTAGACGTGGTGCCCAGGCTCGAGATGATGAGCAGAGGCGTGAGGACAGGGGTGAGCAGCATGCCCCAGCACCACAGGGTCCTACAGTACTTCCTCCACCACTGTCTATGGATTATGGAGTGTATATGCAAGGCCTGTTAGAGCCAGTAGGAGATTGGTAGTCCCTACTGAGCTTCTGTTGTGAAGCTCATCCCTTTCTTTCCCAGGTGAGACTTGTCAGTAGTAGCAGGGCGCGCGCCGGGTGGACGAGATGGGGCAGTAGTGGAGGACCCCGTAGCTAGTAGTGGTTCCCCTTTCTCAGTGTATGTCACCCTCGGGGTATGCCCCTAAGGGATTTGTTTTTCCTCTGCCTTTTACTTGTACTAGCGTGCGTGCGTTGGGACTATACTTAGAGCGGTACGCAGCAGTCTCACTCTCTTTCTTGTTTCCGCTTGTACGCTTCTAGTTTAGAAGTTGACGTTTACTTCCATTACATATCCTGTTAGATATATATTATAGCCCTTCCGGGTCTTCGGATCTGTGGGCGACGATCGTGAAAATCGGGTCCTCGTCATAGGCCGAGGGTCGGGTTCTCCGGGTCGTTACAGTGGTATCAGAGCTAGAGTCTGACAGAACTTGTAGTGGATTTAAACTGCGACAGAAAGTCTGAACAGTAGTAAAAGTACACTGCTAGCCGCCCGAGTGGTATTGTCAACCTTTGTTGGTTGTGTTGCCGTGTAGGATATGGCTCCGCGTAGGTGCAGGTAGGCCAGAGAGCTGATTGAGCGATAGGATGAGTCTGATATGCCCACGCACTGGCGGGTCCAGGAGGAGGTGTCTGTAGAGGAGTCAGTGGCACAGCCTCAGGGTGCAGCGGCAGCAGCAGCGGCAGGCGGGCAGCAACAGCAGGAGTACCAGCCTCAGCCGCAGTAGTACGCAGGTTGGTTCCCCATAGTCGAGCAGTTCTTCAGAGCCATGTACCAGGGAGCGTGGCAACCAAGGAAAGCAGCAGCAGGTGGTCAGCCTTCGATACCTCCCCCAGCGGTGCCTGAGCAACAAGCAGAGCCAGAGGTGGAGCAGCCAACACGTCAAGAGCCATCGGGTACTGGGAGTACCTGGGCGCCGAAGGAGGACGACGGCAACGGAGGACAAGTCCGCTCTCCTTGAGAGGTTCTTGCGTCTCCGGCCACCGATGTTCTCCGGTGAGTATGATCCGGACAAGGCAGAGAGCTGGACGCACGAGTTGGAGTGCACGTTCGAGACCATGGAGTGTGCCGAGGAGGATCAGGTTAGACTGGCGGTGTACTAGCTCAAGGGAGCAGCCCATGAGTGGTGGAGAGTTTAGAGGTAGACTCACTTCTAGGGGCCGGTTAGATTAGATTACTTGGCAGTGGTTCTTGGAGATCTTTCACGGCGAGTACTTCCCCGACTGCGCTCAACGTGAGAGACGAGACATGTTCCACGAGTTGGTGTAGGGCGATCTCACTATTTCTCAGTACCATTAGATGTTCGTTCGATTGTTGAGGCATGTGCCTCATGTTGCAGGCAGTGAGTAGGCTTGTGCAAAGCGGTTCATCGCAGGACTGAGACCAGACCTGAGGTGGGGTGTGACGGCTCACATGTGTACCACCTTAGGAGAGGCCGTGGCTAAGGCCACCACCTTGGAGAGGGAGACTTGGTAGCCCCAACAGCACTAGTAGTAGCAGCAGCAACAAGGAGGAGCCTCTTCCAGGTCCTCACCGTACCAGCATCCCGCCGGGAGCCGCGGTAGCACGACTTCCTCTTCCTCAGGCTCGGGCAGTTCCGATAGCTTTGGAATTTGCTCAAAGATCAGGTAGTTGTCTACTCACAGGGGTGGTCGGAGCCCGAAGCAGAGGCGTCAGTCCAGGTTTGCAGAGCAGTCGGTCTAGCAAGGAGTTGAGCAGGGCAGATAGGAGGCAGTTTGCTACACTTGTGGGTTGTCGGGCCACTTCTGGAGGGATTGCCCAATAGGGGAAATTCCATAGTAGCAGCAGCCAGTACAGTACGCGTAGAAGCTTCCTCAGTACCAGTACCCTCCCCAGCAGCAGGCACCCTGTCAGCAGTAGCAGGGGTAGTACCAGTAGTAGGCCCAGTAGTTTCCACAGTTTCAGCAGCCACAGCAGTACCAGCTGCACCAGCAGCAGCAGCAGTTCCTCAGCGCTAGCAGCTGCCGCAGCAGCGGCAACCCCAGCAGGCGCCACAGCGTGGGCGTGGTCACGGCCGTGTGATGGCACTCACCAGGGAGCAGGCCGAGGCGTCGAACCTGGATATAAGTACCCTGCTTATCATTGGTAGAGCTGCTTGTGTTTTGGTTGACCCCGGTGCTTTATTGTGTTTTGCTTCTGAGGAGTTTTACGAGTCTCAGGTTCGTCACACACCTGAGAGGCAGTGTGACGTGGTGGTCGATCTCCCATCTGGTGACTATATGTGTTCTTTCGGTTATTTAGAGGGCGTCTCAGTTGAGGTTGAGGGGCACCAGTTGCCGGCCAGGTTGTACGCGTTGCAGCTTCGTGACTTTGACGTCATCCTAGGCATGGACTGGTTGGAGGCTCACTCAGCTGTGGTTGATTATCAGCGAAAGACCATTCGCTTTGAGATACCTGGAGTGCCCTTGCTCTGCTTCCAAGGTATCCGGTCTACCCGTCGGCCATTTATTTCCTTGTGTAGAGCTCGTCGTTTGATCCGTGATGGCTATGTGGCGTACCTTGCTTCTATTTGTTCTTTGGAGCCTAGCGGATCATCAGTTTTTGATGTGTCAGTTGTTTCTGAGTTTTCTGATGCCTTCTCGGAGGATCTACCTGGTTTGCCGCCTAAGTGGGAGGTAGAGTTCTCCATTGAGCTTTTGCCCGGTACGATGCCTTTGTCCAAGGCACCATACTGGATGGATCCAACGGAGTTGGGAAAGTTGAAGCGCCAGCTATAGGAGTTGCTTGAGCTGGGATTCATTCATCCGAGTCATTCGCCATGGGGAGCGCCCATTTTGTTTGTGAGAAAGAAGGATGGTAGTCTGTGTTTGTGCATCAATTATCGGCAGTTGAACCAGGTTACTGTGAAGAACAAGTACCCGCTACCGAGGATTGATGATTTGTTTGACCAGTTGCAGTCATCCAGAGTTTTCTCGAAGATTGACTTGAGATCCGGTTACTATCAGATGAGGATCAGAGAGTCAGATGTTGGCCTGACAGCTTTCCGTTCCAGGTACGGTCACTTCGAGTTCGTCGTGATGTCGTTTGGGCTGACGAACGCACCTGCAACATTCATGGATTTGATGCATAGGGTGTTCAGTGAGTACCTAAATCATTTTGTGGTCATCTTTGTTGATGATATTTTGGTCTACTCGGCTTCTGAGGAGGAGCACGAGGAGCACATGAGGATCGTGCTGGAGACCCTGCGAAGTCACCGCCTTTATGCCAAGTTCGACAAGTGCGAATTTTGGCTGAGGGAGGTGCACTTTCTCGGGCACATGATCTCGGGTTCTGGTGTGGCAGTGGATCCTGCCAAGGTGGAGGCAGTGTTGTCGTGGGAGCAGCCCACATCAACGTCAGAGGTCCGCAGTTTTCTGGGCTTGGCAGGTTACTACCGGAGGTTCATTCAGGATTTTGCCAAGATATAGCGCCGTTGACCAGGTTGACGAGGCTGGACGTCAGGTTTGTTTGGTCAGAGGACTGTGAGCAGAGCTTTCGAGAGCTGAAGATGAGGTTGACTTCAGCGCCAATGTTGATCTTTCCGTCGGGTAGTGGAGGCTTCGTGGTCTACACCGATGCGTCGAGATCTGGTTTGGGTGCCGTGCTGATGCAGCATGGTGGGGTCATTGCCTATGGTTCTCGGCAGCTCAAGAAGCATGAGGAGAACTACCCCACCCATGACTTGGAGTTGGCAGCAGTGGTGTTCGCTCTCAAGTTGTGGAGGCACTATTTGTATGGAGAAGCGTTCGAGATCATCACCGACCATCAGAGTTTGCAGTATATATTCACCCAGAAGGATCTGAACTTGAGGCAGTGCAGATGGATGGAGTATTTGAAGGACTACGACCTTACGCTCTCCTATCACCCAGGAAGGGATAACGTCGTGGCCGATGCTTTGAGCAGGCGCGTTCACTTGAGTTCGCTGATGGTCAGAGAGTGGAGGCTGTTCGAGGAGCTATCCCAGGGGGTGTTCTACCCGTTGAGGCGCAGAGACCGTGCTGTAGCATCCAGTTTGTCAATTCGGCCGTCAATGTTCAGGAAGGTGTTGCAGGCACAGTAGGCAGACTCACAGTTGGCAGACATTTTGCAGATGCCAGATGTTGAGCACAGCTAGGACAGCGAGGTTAGGTTCAGAGGCCGCTTGTACGTTCCCGAGGAGGCGCGCCAGGCGCTTTTGTCAGAGGCTCACAGATAGAGGTATGTTGTTCATCTTGGCTCCACCAATATGTACCATTGCTTAAGGAGGTTCTTCTAGTGGCCAGGGATGATGAGGGGTGTGGCAGAGTTTGTCGCTCGGTGCCTTACCTGTCAGCAGGTGAAGGCTGGGCATCAGTGTCCTAGTGGTGAGCTGCAACCGTTGCCCATTCCCGTGTGGAAGTGGGACGACATCACCATGGACTTTGTAGTTAGTTTTCCCCACACTCCGCAAAGGCAGGACTGTATCTGGGTGATCGTGGATCGTTTGACCAAGTCAACGCACTTTTTTCCAGTCAGGATGTCTTGGTCAGTGGATAGGTTAGTCAGGCGGTACGTGGACAGAGTTATTCCATTGCATGGTACTCCAGTTTCGATCATCTCTCATAGAGATATGAGGTTCACGTCAGGGTTTTGGCGCAGTCTGCAGAGAGCACTTGGCACAAAGTTGAGGTTGAGCACAGCGTATCATCTGCAGTCAGACGGGTAGTCACAGAGAGGACCATTCAGACTTTGGAGGACATGCTGAGAGCGTGCTGCTTGGACTGGAGTGGCACTTGAGAGTCGCACCTTCCGATGGTAGAGTTCTCCTGCAGCAACAGCTATCACTCGAGCATCGAAATGGCGCCATACGAAGCTTTGTATGGTCTCCTGTGCAGGACACCTCTTCACTGGTTCGAGGTTGGAGAGAGGCAGCTTTTGGGACCAGAGTTAGTGTAGTAGTGTGCAGATATAGTCAAGCTGATCAGGCAGAGGCTTCAGACAGCACAGAGCCGGCAGAAGAGCTACACAGATAGCCTTAGGAGACCGTTATAGTTCAGTGTAGGTGACCTTGTTTTCTTGTGGGTCTCGCCGACCAAGGTGTTATGAGGTTTGGCAAGAAGGGAAAGCTTAGTCCCAGGTACATTGGGCCTTTCCCTATCTTGTAGAGGGTCGGCGAGGTGGCTTACAGGTTGAGTCTTCCGGTAGAGTTGGCAGGCGTCCACTGCATTTTCCACGTTTTGCAGCTCAGGGAGTATGTCGCAGATCCTTCACACGTGTTGGACTACTCACAGCTTGAGGTAGCAACAGATTTGTCAGTGCCAGAGTACCCAGTTAGAGTTGTCGACTGCAGAGTGCAGCAGTTGCGCCGGAGGCAGATCCCACTGGTTAAGGTTGTTTGGCAGAACCGCGTTGGTGGCGAGGCCACCTGGGAGCGCGAGGATGAGATGCAAGAGCAGTTCCCCTTTTTGTTTGATTGATTGGTATGTTATCTTTTGTACTACTTTTCAGGTTGAGACCGAGTTGTTTTCATTTCGAGGACGAAATGTCTTAAGGTGGGTGGGATGTAAGACCCAGCCTCCTTGGGACCTTTGGCCCCGTCCTCAGTCCTGTCATGAAGGCACCTTGGTCACGACATGGTCACGCTAGAGAGGCCTGCCGTGACAGGTTCGGGTCGCGACGAACCCGGCCGTCGCCTTCTTGATGCGACGAGGGTGGCCGTCGCGTCCTTGTCACGGCATCTGACGGCGTCGCGAATGCTTTTATAAAAGACGTGACCGCTGTCCTTTCTGTCAAAACGGCCTTGTTAGGTGTCAGGCACGCATAGCGTTGACGCGACCTGGTCAGCCGTCATGTTTGCTTTTCCAGTCTTCGAGGTTTGACCACTTTTTGGGGTGGCACCGGGGGCGGACGTCGCGACATGGTCGCGATGCCTCGGGGCGTCGTGACACATTAGTTGTCACGCCGATTCGGCCCGTCATGTTCTGGGGGCCGTCAGTTTAAAACCGAAAGGCGTCGCGACACATTAGTTGTCACGCCGAGTCGGCCCGTCGCGTTCTGGGGGCCATCGGTTTAAAACCGAACACCGTGCCCCATTCTCCCCCTCTCCCCTTTCTCTCCTTCTTCTTCCCCTCTCCTTCCCTCCGAGCTCTCCTTGTGTTTCTTGGTGGTTCTTCGTGCTCGAGGTGTTCGTGCTGAGGCGGTGTCGCCTTGGTCGTGCAAGGGCTGTGTTCGTGTTGCGTGGAGCGAGGAGGAGGTGGTCATTCCTACGTGAAGGCCCCAACGGGTCGGCTCTACACGTGGAGGTAGGTACTCTTGATCCTCTCGCTCTAAGCATGCTCCCTTCCCCCTTTAGATCGTGTTTTCCCAGTGGTTTGGGGCTTGGGAGTGTGAGGAATCTATGCTCGAGGTTGAGGTTTTCCTTGGAGTGTAGATTCATGTGAATCCATGTTTGTGGGGCTCTAAGGGTGATTTGGAGGAATTTACAGCCTTCATACATGTTGCACAAGCTCCCCTCCCCCTTTGGAATGTTTATTTCGTGCTTTTGGAGTGATTCCTGGAGGGACTGCTCTGGAGCCCCCCTCTTTTGAAGACGCGACCACTATAGAGGTCGCAATCTTATCGCGACAGTCTGGCTGGTCGCATAATGATCGCGACGCTCTTGGGTGTCGTGACCTGGTCGTGACGGCAAGGGCCGCCGCGGCAGTGTCGTGACAAGGTCGCGACGGCCCAATGTGTCGCGACTACAGCCGAGAGACAGGTTTGGTCTTCGCCGTTCCCATTTCATTTACTGTACCCGTGGCACCTGTGCTAGTTTCCTAGTACGGTCCTACAGTAGTCATTCGCCTGGTGCTCGGCACTTGAGTGCTTGTCCCATGTGAGAGGTTGTTACCGTTGCCTGGGACCCCGTCCTCGGGAGCCTGTTGAGGGAGTACTCCGAGCTATGAGCGTGCTCGAGTTGGCAGCCCAGCAGGTGGACTCTAGAGCTGAGGGGGAAATGGTGGTTAGGACAGCGGCGTTGAGTCATTTGTAGAGCTCTCATGGTTGGTCTGGGATGCCGAGGATGGTTAGGAGTTCTACCTGGTGCAGGCCAGCTAGTCCTGTTTCTCACTGCCTCACTCCTTGTGGCCCCAGAACCACTTGGAGAGGCCAGGCGTGGGACCGTAGTCCGGCCAGACTACAGCGGTTACTATTGTGTGCTTTGTGTCCTACCTCACTCTGACGAGATGTGAGGGTTATGACCTGGGTCGAGGATAAGATGTCGGTGGGCGCACCTGACCTTTGACTAGTGGTAGTGTCTTCTGTAGCTAGTGTACCATGTCCAGGAGGGGTATCCCCCTATCTGTGTTTGCTATCCTTGTGATGGTCATGACGAGCAGTCCTACGGACTTTTCGACCGTGTTGTGTTTCCGTACCGCGCTAGTTGTAGCTTCACTTCCGCACTTCCAGTTGTAGGTAGAAGATATAAATTGCTGTTAATTATTTGTTATATATATATATATATATATATATATATATATATATATATATATAATATATATATATTCTTCTACCTGTTAGAGCCAGTAGGAGATTGGTAGTCCCTACTGAGCTTCTGTTGTGAAGCTTATCCCTTTCTTTCCCATGTGAGACTTCTCAGCAGCGGCAGGCCGCGCGCCGGGCGGACGAGATGGGGCAGTAGTGGAGGTCCCCGTAGCTAGCAGTGGTTCCCCTTTCTCAGTGTGTGTCACCCTTGGAGTATGCCCCTCAAGGATTTGTTCTTTCCCTCCCTTTTACTTGTACTAGCGTGCGTGCGTTGGGACTACACTTAGAATGGTATGCAGCGGTCTCTCTCTCATTCCTATTTCCGCTTGCACGCTTCTAGTTTAGAAGTTGACGTTTACTTTCGTTGCATATCCTGTTAAATATATATTATAGCCCTTCCGGGTCTTCGGATCCTTGGGCGGCGACCGCGAAAATCGGGTCCTCGGCGTAGGCCGAGGATCGGGTTCTCAGGGTCTTTACAGTGTGAAAGTGTTAAATGAATGTGTTAGCATGCAAATAGATGTGAACTTGTGTACATGTGATTTATTTATATGAAAACAACAAACTAATCATGTGATTAAGTGTAGTGACTACATGTGAAAATGCTTAGATACCATGCTAGGTTTGTTATTTACCTTGTACATAACTTCATGTTCTAATTTAGTAGAATTGTGCAATAATATAAATAGAGTTTGAATTATAAAGCATGTTACATGTTATGTGTAGGAAGCATGTGTAGGATGATTATGTTATATTGCCAAATGTTATAAGCATGAACCATGTGTTTCACCTTATTGATAAAAGACTAGCATGTGTGTGTGATGTGTGTATGGATGCCATCCTTGGATTGCTTGCTGGGTCTTTTTAGACTCATACTTGCTTCGGCGTACAGGTGTGATAGGTGTCCCCACACTTGATGAGGACATAGAGAGGAGCGACTCCGAGCGCGAGGAGTAGCTTCACGTGTGGACCTTGTTACTACATTGTTACTCTCTTTTCATTAGTATGTAAACCTTGAAATTGTAAAATTCATAGGGACAATGTACTTTATTTAGAATTGTAATAATGTGGACATTAGTATTTCTTTTATTGCTATATAGACTGTGGATATGATGATGATGATGGAATGAGAATAATCATTTCTTTTAATTCCGTTGTAGTCTTTTGTTATTCATGTGCATATCAACCTATCGTTTAGTGTTGGGTCAATGTGCCACTGTGACGACACTCATTATATCGACGTGGATTGGTATAATCGTACCGGTATAAGGAGGGTCGTTATAGTTACAATTTTTTGGGTTTCATTTCCACTTCTTTGCTTCCCCACTTCAGTTCTTTTCATTTCTCACAGTTTGCCGCTTTGGTGAAGTCATCGACGCCGATCTCCACCGCCCAAGAGAGCGCATCCTTCAGGTCCACGCTACCGCACCTGGACGCTGCTTCACCCAGCCGCCATTGTCCCTTGGCCTGCTCGACATCCCCTTCTCCCCTCCCCCCCCCCCACCCCAAACCCTGCTTTTCCTCATTTTCTCTGATTTCAGCGTATGTCTAGTTTTGATCTCTGAGGGTCTGGGCTGCTTATTTGGTCTGTGCAGTACAAGGAGAAGGGACCGAGCCTTTGGAACTTCTTGCTGTTGGCGCCAGACAGCAACGCTTACATCTCGGTTGGGTTCTCCCCCATTTGGAAGATGGTGGGTTCTAGCACAATGGCAGGGGTGGATCGATGGCAATGGGGGCCCAGGAAGGCGAAGTGGTACTACCTTGGGGGTGGGGGGGAGGGCGACCTCTGACAAGTGCCTCCCAGACTAGGGGGCCCTGCAGCTGGTGAATAATGACACCATCAATGTGTCGCAGTCATCGCGGCTCTACCACGCCTTCCAGCTGAACACTACGCAATCGCTACCTTGGCTGATCAACGCAGTGGGCCAGCAGGGCAAGCTATCGAACTCTAACAACATCCTACCAGTGCACCAGGACATGGTGTCCACCACCGGTGAGCATCACTCTCCTTCCAATCGGAGATCTTAGGATCTCTCTAATAGAGGTGACCACAGACCTCATATACGGGTGAAACTGACATGATTTGTGTTCAACGAATTGCACGTCAGACATTGACGGATGGGGGCTTGGAGACGCTAAAGATGACTCACAGGGCGTTGGCCCTGACTAGTTGGGTGGTGTTGATGCCCATTAGCATGCTGGTGGCACGCTACTTTAAGCACTGGGACCCCCTCTGATTCTACACCTACATCTCCCTCCAGGGCCTCGGCTTCGGTCTAGGCCTCACCGACGTCATCACCGTATTTAGCCTCGAGGAGAAGGTCGACAAGAAAGTTGACACCCACAAGGCCCTCGACATCCTCGTCCTACTCCTGGGCTCCCTCCAGGTACACCCCAAAAGCCTCCTCCTCTGCCCCTCACGCTTCTGCTCCTGCTCCTGCTCTGAGCTTGCAAGTGGCAGTAGCAGAAAGTGGAGATCTCAGCTAAAAGGGGAGGTGGTGGGCTATGCAGGTCATGGCGTTCGTGGCGTAGCCAGACAAGTCCTCAAAGGTTAGAAAGTTCTAGAACTGGTACCATGTAAAATTTCAAACTTTACTGGAAAGTACAAAGGAGAAGCTTTCTCAATTTTGTCATGTCTTGGTAAGATCTCTTAAACAACTTGGATTGGCAAAGTCAAAGTTTCTAGATTGCTCGTTCTATTTCTTTTGATGTCTGCAGATAAATGAATTGTTTGGTAACATAGCTAGTGAGAGGCTTCTAGGCTACTTTTTAGCTGCTAGCCACCACCTCCAATGACACAAAATTCCTAGTTGCGGTGGATATATTTAGTTTATTCTTGTTCATTTGACATCAATCATGGCTTGTTCTTGTAGATTATCTTTGCATTCTTGCCATTTTCTCACTAATACTATTATTGCTTATGTACATTTTGTTTTTACATTTTAAGTGTTGTTGCACTCAGAAGTTCACCGTTGGATACCTTTTGGCAGGCATAAGCAAACTCTATAGCCGAAAATACAAAATTCTAAACCTTCTGGTTAATGCATTTGGGGTTCTTTCGGTGCCTGACATCCTGCAACCAGGCAAAAAATTTATCTTGGTTCTTTAGTTATTGTCTGCATGTCCCTCACAACAAGAAAAAGTGGGATTTCCGACGACAACTTTCCGTCAGAAAACTGTCAGAACAGCACTTTCCGACCACTTTCCGGCGACAGCTCGTCGGGAATAATCCGTCGGAAAAGAAGCGTCAGAAATTACCGACGGAAAGAAAATCCATCGGTAAATCCGTCAAAATTTCTAACAGAAATAATCGTCGAAAAATAAATCTTGTGACCAATTTACCGACAGAACAAAGTCGCCGGAAAATTCTGACAAAGTATTCAATCAACATATCCGTTGAAACTTCTGACACCTTGATCGACGGACAAGAGCGTCGGAAAGTGGGAAAACCTCTAATAGAAAATATTTGTCGATAATACGTCGAAAATTCCGACGATTTTCCCGACGGATACTTTCTGTCGAAAATTCTGTTTGCCGACGTTTTTTCCGACGGAAACATTCCGTCAAAAAATCCGTAAGAAATAATGTTTTATTATTTTTTAAAATATAATTAAATAACAAAGATAAATTAATAGAAACATCCACAATAAATAACAATTAACATAAAATCATCAATCACAACAAACATGGAACATCCACAATAATAAAGAATAAAAAATCAAGAGAGATCTACTAGATCATCCTCTCTTGCCACCTCATGATCGTTAGGTGCTGGAGGATCCTATATTATAAAAATAAACATTAGAAACATATATAAAAATAATATACACACATTATTTTTCAAATTTTAAATTCAGAATATATGAATATTCACTAAGTGTAATTAGAAATTATTTCTGATCCTTTACACTTAGATTCTTTTAAGATTGGTGGTTTGAGCGTCGAACCCAAACTAGAAATCGGATTAGGATTTCCTCAGTTCCCACACATCACTCTTACCTTGTCATGCCCCGATATTTAGCAGCGGAATAAATACCGGGGGACGTGAACGATACAGACAGATGTATCACAGTTGAATAGCGCAGAGTCACGATTGAACAAAAGAACACATTTGAGACTATAAGATGGTCATCCAAAAATATACTTTAATCAACTGAAAGAGTTCCTTATTCAATAAAACCTCTAGAAAAGTTCACTATTACATAGACTACTCAATTGTCTATTTCTAAACTATCATCTACTCATATGGTGGGTGCTCATCTCTCTTGCCCTTCCCCATCGGACTCCACTGGTTCTTCATCACTTCCTAAAAAAGGGCAGGATGATAGGGTGAGCGAACTAGCTCAGTAGGATTTACATCTCCATATTGTGCGGGCACTAGTATACATTATTAACATTTTAAAAGGCAAGATTTGAACATGATGACAATGCATGCAATACTAACAGATCGAATAGCAGAGTAGAATGGATATCATTTCAGATCAAATGTCGAGTTGCATATATACAGTGGACAGATATTTCAAGAATAGAATCGTTTCAAAAGAGATTGGCCATATTCCGACAGATATCACGCGTTCACATGACCAGACGTATCATATCAAATCATATCATATCAGATCACATCAGACTTATCATATCAAACAAAGGCACATTCACACTAATCTTGCTTATTTGTTTGTGCTATGCCAAGCACCAGAAGTCCATACTCCCGCGATTAATAAGTACGTTGGGGCGCTCCTCCCCAGGACCGGACCAGGACCCTATTGCACAGGCATTGGATTAAATTTGGACCGGAGTCCCACGTTGTGCCGAACAAACAGATTCATATTATGGCCACAGAGTTTCAATAACAAGCTCGTAGTAAAAGGAACATGATCATTCATAGAGTCAAGGTATGACAAATAGCTCAAGAGAACAAGGCAGGATAACGACGTATCTTATGTTTCATAATTCATTAATGTCTTGACATGAGGTGTTTCTAAAGACAAATCGTATACAGAACATGTGCTCTCAATTCCCCAAGAAGGGTGTGCCTATTCATGCAAAGATGTAAGTGATTAGTCACGGATCTTTCCTAACATGTATGCAATTGACAATAATTTATTGAACACCGGAAAGCATGTAACTATTGAAACTCATATGCAAATCATGACATTAACACCACTAACAAGTCCATACTACATTTATTCATCCCCACATTCATATCATATTCTTATCTTATCAATTGGCAATAAGCAAGATCACAAGATAACCCAATGGACATAAGATCAATCACAATTACACATTAGAATCGTATTCATATCATTACTATTTTCAATGGGTTGATTTATTTTAGGTCCATGCATACTATATACATCATGCACATGCTAGTAGACATCATGAAATGATCAGACCCAAAATATGCAATTTTTTTGTAAGGGTAGTGTCGACACACCCCTTACTGGTGTCAACACAATGCTTCAAACACAAGACAAAATAATGCAAAACTGGTCAAGTAGTGTCGACACTAGATCAAGTACTGTCGACACTAGAGACAGCTTCCAGAAAACCTTCTGGCCAATATGGGACAATGTGTCGACACTAGATCAGGTAGTGTCGACACTAGAGACCCTCCCAGAAAACTTTTGGGCCAATTCGGGACAGTGTGTCGACACTAGATCAGGTAGTGTCAACACTAGAGACCTTCCCAGAACACCTTTTGGGCTGTTTTGGGATAGTGTGTCGATACTAGATCAAGTAGTGTCGACACTAGTGGCCCTCCCAGAAAAAAACATATAAGTCAAGTGTAACCAGAAAACACGTCTCACGCAGCGATTCACTTACACCTCTTATAACTCTCTAATGAATGACATTTAGACAAAACGTTCAACACGAAAGATGATGAGGACAACTTTAGGAGAACTTTGATGTTGGGGGTTTGATCTAATTCGGTCTCAAATCCCGAGAAAACATGTGAAGAACATAAAGCTAAGTGCAGCCCGAAATCATAGTATCATACAGAGACGCTCTTAGCATGCTTATAACTCTCTAACGAAAGACTTTTGGATAAAACGTTCAACATAAAAGATGATCGTGACTCCAGGTAGAAGAACTTTCATTAAGGAAGTTTGGGATAATTCTGTATAAAATCACGTGAAAAATAAGAAAAATGGGAAAAGCGCTAACTGTGCCCGACTTAGGGAAAACTACGAATGCGCAATGTATACTCCATGAACTTGAGCCAAACCAAGTGCAAATGAACCTAGACTCAAAGATCTACATGATGGTGTTGGTTTTCTTTAATCTTGGCCCGAGAACATCTACCTTTGAATGCTAAGAACTCTCTACAGATTTCTGGGTTGATGCAGAGCGAAGTTGAGGAAGACCACGATTTTCCCCAGCCGTTCTCCACTTCCCCAGTGCTCCAAACTTGCTACTCTCGACCCCAACTTGTTGCTAAACCTTCCCCAAGAGTTTAAGGACGAGTTCTTATAGATTTAGGGTGTAGTTATGAGTCCTAACGGGACTAGGAAAGGAGGCTGCGAATTCTACTTCCTTCTTTCCAAAATCTGGGATTCTCACCCAAAGGAGGTAGCAACGGTTTAGGAAACCACCAATTGGGGTTGGGCTCGGTTTTGGCTTACCATACATGACTAATCACCCTTATTTTAACCCTAAATTGCCCTCCCTAATCTCTGCATAATTACATACACGAAATTTTAGGTATTTTCTTGTCCCAATTTCTATCCTTGGGCTAAGTGTGCTCCATTAACCCAATCTCGTTAATGGGTTCTTAATACATGATATTTGAATTCTCCCCAATATGTTTATTTAATTTATGGTTGGGTCATTTTTCCGTGTTAACAATTTTCCGACTTAGTTTCCTAATTCTGGTAACTTGGTCACGTGTGACATACACTCGACCAATCGGATTTTTTGTTGCACAATTCCTTTGTGGAACACTTAGAGACAATATTTGGGGTTGATTTATAATTTTTATGGAATTTTCCGATGTGTTTTCTCAGGTACAATAGTGGTACGTAAGTTCTATCATTCCGATAATACGAAAGTTATTTATTTACTAATTTCATACTTGAATTTGTTCATGTGACATAAGTTTTTCATTGATCCAATTTGTTTTATGGACTATCCCCTCATATTGTTTGGAGTCCACCATAAATTTCTCATTTAGTTTATGATCTCATTTATACACCTAATAATGGGTTGTCCAACTTATTTCCTAATTACGATAAGAAGTCACACTAACTCTTAAATATATCCCAAATGACTTTTATTGACCCAAAATTCTTGATGGATCATTAGAGGATATTATTTGAAGTCCATCTATGATTTTTATTTAATTTTTTGGCTCCTCTAGGTATGTGTGATAATGATTTCCTGACTTATTCCCTGATTACGACGCTCAGTCGTAAAACGCCTTAAACTTAGACCATCCGATTTTCCTTTACACGAATTTCTCTGTGGGTCATTAGGGAGTATTATTTAGAGTTGAACTGTAGTTTTTATGAAATTTTCTAATGGGTTTTTGTATGTTTGATAATGACACGTGCATTTTTGCTATTTCACGAATATTGATTTTATCATTTTTTATTTATTTCTAATTTTCCAATTACCGAATTTTCGGGGTGTTACATCCTCCCCCACTTAAAAGAATTTGGTCCCCAAATTCACATGTGTTTACGAGCTGGACTTACAGGGAATCAAATTGTGAATTTACTCATGACATAATGATTGATTGATGATGGCACTTCCGGGTCAAATAAAATCGAGTTAGAAATGATACCTCTCCTTTACCTCCTATTTTGGGTTGTGCTGCCATATTTCCTGAGCTTAATTTCTCCATTGGGCAATCCTTAATCTTGTGGTCTTGGCTACCACAATAGAACACTTGCCTTGAAATTTCCAGCACTCCTCAGTCCGATGATTTTTTTCTGTTGCAATGCTGGCATCTTTCTACAGGAGCGGGAATTAGTTTCTTATTGCACTTCTTGCACTTCTTTCTCTTGTGTGATCTGTTACTGTTGTCGAGCCGTTTCTCTCTGACTATAGGTTTGGAGTTTCCTGTGGTTGAAATTTGTTCTTTCTTATTAGTTTCGCCAACTCCTTTGTCATCCATAGACTTTTCATTTCCATTTGTATCTCCCTTAGCCATTATTAAGGCATCCTCTAACAGTTGAGTAGCTTGTCGTAGTGCTTTGGTTAATCTTTGGACCGATCTTTGTACGTCCATAGATGGTGTAGGTGTATCCTCCATTGCTGTTTATTTAAGTTCCTTCAAAACAAACTATCACACGGTCAGTCTTCTTTACTCCTTGTTGATGCCTTGTAACTTACAATATTTAGTTATTAATAAAATTTTGGACTAAGCCTAAGTTTCTACCCAATCTCACCAGGTAGGTACAAAGTTCTTGACACGAGCTAAGGGTTATAATGACACTTATCCTATCATTCCTAATTGCCTAGGACTTAGGGGAAGCCCGGCTCGTTCGACAGCCAATACATCCACTGACTAGGTACTCTTAATCGGTAAGAAATGAGCCGACTTAGTCAATCGATCAACTATTCCCACCTTGCACCCCATGGTGATGTGCTTGGTCGGATGAATCCCTTCTCTAACAGTTCCATCATCTGCTCTTTTAATTCCTTTAGTTTTGCGGGGGACATTCTATATGGTGCCCTAGATACTGGTGCTGCTCCAGGGACCAACTCGATGGTAAAATCGACCTCTCGCTCAGGAGGAATTCCTGGCAAGTCTTCTGGAAAAATGTCAGCGTATTCGCTGACAACATGGATGTCCTCAACTTTGACTTCCTTCATTGTGATGACAACAGCAGCAAGAAAGGCCATACAACCTTTCCTCATCATCCTTTTGACTCAAAGTGCAGAGATAAGTGACAATCTCCTGCGGTTCCTATCCCCTGTGAACACTAGTTTTGGGTAATGGCTAAAGGTTACCTGACTTCTCCTGCAGTTGATACTAGCCCCATGTCGATGCTCAGTCTGTCCCCATGTAATTTTAATTAATTACATATTTATTTTGGTGATTAACAAAATCAAACAAAAAACTCTAACACATTCTTCATAAGTCTTAAGTACAGGAATATACCAAGGTCAAATAAGCCAATATTGGTAAGTATTACTTTCTGAAGCTTTTATCTTGTCAAGATCATATTTCTCTAAGCCCACATCGACTTCTGTTGAAAGTCACAACGACTTCCTTTAGTGCAATAATGATTTGAATTCATAACATTTCTTAAGTGTCTGAACGACTTCTTTACTGTGACATCATTTGATTACAAACAAATCGTTCTCACAACAATTCTATAAGTCATTGCAACGATTTCTTTAGAACTCGTAACAACTTGCCCATCGCAACGATTTCTTAAGTTATCATAATGATTTCTTTAGAATTCGCAACGACTTGCTCGCCATAACGATTTCTTAAGTTATCATAACGATTTCTTTAGAATTCGCAACGACTTGCTCGCCGTAACGATTTCTTAAGTTATCATAACGATTTATTTAGAATTCGCAACGACTTGCTCGCCGTAACGATTTCTTAAGTCATTATAACGATTTCTTTAGAATTCGCAATGACTTGCTCGCCGTAACGATTTCTTAAGTCATCATAACGATTTCTTTAGAATTCACAACGACTTGCTCGTCGTAACGATTTCGTAAGTTATCATAACGATTTCTTTAGAATTCACAACGACTTGCTCGCCGTAACGATTTCATAAGTTATCATAACGATTTCTTTGGAATTCACAACGATTTGCTCGTCGTAACGATTTCGCAAGTTATCATAACGATTTCTTTTGGTTTCGCAACGACTTGCTCGCCGTAACGATTTCGCAAGTTATCATAACGATTTCTTTTGGTTTCGCAACGATTTCTTTAGAACTCATAACGACTTACTTTGCGCAACGATTTCTTTAGAACTCATAACGACTTGCTTTGCGCAACGATTTCTTTAGAACTCATAACGGCTTGCTTTGCACAATGATTTCTTTAGAACTCATAACGACTTACTTTGCGCAACGATTTCTTAAGAACTCATAACGACTTGTTAAGTGTTCATAACGATTTCTTTGTTGAACACATAAACTTGCTTTCTATAACGATTTGCTCTCTATAATGACTTGTTAGTATTCATAACGATTTCGTAAGTCATATAGACAACGACTTTATGGTTTATATCGACTTGACATTTATCTTATCTCTTAAAGCGTTGAATAGTCAAAGTCTTCTCTTATCTATCTGACTACTATGCATTTAATAAAGACAGAACGTATCTCTGCATGCATGCAGATGATATCCTTTTACTATTGTGCATATTCTGTCAACATCTTTTAGAACAAGCTATTTGGCATTGCTATTTTGGTGAATACTCACGTCAATGTTTACTGACAACAAGAGATAGCCTAGCTGTCTACTGTTCTAGCATTTAATGTGTGCAGGGTCCTAAAGACATTCTATCATACAACGTTGGACCATATAGACGCCAGAAGACCCTATCTCTTTGCGTGCTCAAATGGATAAAAGATTGTTGAAGCTTCCAAATGTCAAGCAGTCTAACGTCTATCAATTTAAGAGACAACGGTTACTTCAACGGCCGTATTTCAAAAGGAGATATAAATACAAGACATAAGAGAAGAATGAAAAGCAACATAGTGGAGAACAAGCATCTCGCATTCAAGCATTCAAATTCTTCTACAAGAAGTCTAGAGCCAAAAATATCATTCCTCATCATCCTTAGCTCTTCGCTCTCTGTGTTGTAACAGAATTTCTAAGAGAGCTCGTATAGCTCTGACTTCTGAGAGTGTGCCTTGTTTAGATCTTTTGCTCTCAGTACTTGTTGCTTCAGATCTTGGCTTGAAAAAGCTTGATCTAGGGGCTTGAATTCATTTTATTCTCTTTGTGGTGTTTCCCTTCGTGTGTGAAGGAAGACTTGGTGGGATCCACGGTGCTGTTTTCCTTCGGTTGTGAAGGAAGACCTGGTGAGGTATCCAGGGTGTGGTTATTCCCTGCTGATGTGAAGGAAGACCAGCCGTGCTGGGTGTTGTAGTGTCCATAGGGGGACTGTACCCTAGTTAGTGAAACTTAAGTTGTTGCTCAGGGATTGGACGTAGGACTCCTAAGGAAAGGAGGTCCGAACCAGGATAATTCCTTGCGTTGTGTAATTGATTCTTTGTGAGTTTGTTGTTCATACTAACCGTTACTAACCAACATCGAAGATTATTTTTGTGTATATTTATTTAGGTGTCACCTAGATAGATTTTTAAAGACCCATTCACCCCCCCCCCCTCTGGGCTTGTCAACTGGGCAACATATGGTATCAGAGCTAGTCTCTTCGACAAAGAAGAAGATCTAATGATCTGAAGAGTAAAGATCCATGGCAGTCCAAGGTAACATTGAAGGTCAGTCTGTCAACCGACCCCCTCTCTTCGATGGTGAAGATTATGCTTACTGGAAGACCAGAATGGAGTACTTTCTCTAAGGTCACAACTATCAGATATGGTCAATAGTAGAAGAAGGCGATCTCCTGGTCACAAATGAGAAAGCTCAGTGGACAGATGATGACAGGAAAAAGATCTCCTTAAACTGTAAGGCTAAGAGTATTCTGTACTATGCACTAAGCAAAAAGGAATTCAACAGAGTTTCAGCCTGCAAATCCGCAATGGAGATGTGGGAAAAGCTTAGAATTACCTATGAAGGCACAGACAAGGTGAAGGAGACAAGAATTGATATTCTTGTTACACAATATGAAAGATTTCAGATGCAATCAGGTGAATCCATAACCCACATGTTCAGTAGATTTACAGATATCACAAATGGGTTAGCCGGACTAGGAAAAACCTATGAGATTGGAGACATGGTGAGGAAAATTCTTAGATCCTTACCATCCTCATGGACCCCAAGGTCACAGCTATTGAAGAAGCTAATGATCTGAAAAGGATGTCTTTGGAAAAACTCATTGGGTCCCTCATGGCCCATGAGATCAATATGGAAAGGCTAGGAGAGTCCTCTAGCAGAAAGAAGCATTCAAATGCTCTTAAAGCAGAAGAAGACAAGTCAGATGAGTCATCAGCTGAAGATGGGAACTCAAGTGGCTGTGAAGATGAAGAAGCCATGCTGTCAAAAAGATTGCAATGCATTCTAGCAAAGAAGAAGAAGTTCCAATCTGGTAGAAGACACTTCAAGAGAAATAAGGACTTCAAGAAACCAGATGGAAAGGATCAAAAGAAGAGTGAGCCCATATGCTACGAGTGTAAAAGCCAGGACATATCAAAGCTGAATGTCCAAAGCTCAAGAAGCCTGAATTCAGGAAGAGAGAGAGCTCCAAGAAGTTCAAGAAATATAAGAAGAAAGCTATGGCAGCTGCATGGAGCAACAGCAGCGACTCAGACAGTGAGTCAAGCTCAACCAGTGATGAGGAAGAAGCCAACCTGGCTTTCATGGCAAATACCGAAGAAAAGGTAACCTCTGACTCATCCTTTGATTCTTGTAATGGATCAGATTCTGATAGTTTAGAAGAAGCTTTCAACAAACTATACAATAAATATAGAGAAGTAACCAAACTATTAAAAGTAAGCAAGAAAAACATAGTTTGTCTAGAAAATACAAACTCAGATGTAAAATCAGAAAAATGAACAATTAGAAAGTCAAATAACTGAACTTAAAAGAAGAAATGAACTGTTATGTGAAGATCTAAAAGCTAAGAATGAACAAATAACTAAATTAGAAAAACAAGTAAGTTCAGATGAACTGAAAACTGAAATCAAGACACTAACAGAAGAAAATATACAGTTATCTAGCACATTAGAAAAATTCACAAATGGTAAAAACTCCCCCATATTAAAAGGTGCCAGAAGATCAGGTAAGAAGAAAAATGGATTAGGATATACACCCCCAGATAATAAAGAAACCATAGTTTATCCTAAAACATATCCAACACCAAAATTTGTACCCGAACAAGATATAGCATACAAAGCTAACTTCAAATATATGGAAAAAGTAACCAAATTATCTTGCTGTAGTCACTGCAACAAGTTAGGACATATCATAACAACATGCCCAACAAAACATAAGAAATGGATAATCAAAGGTAAAATCAATGATACTAACCAATCAGGACCCAAAAGAATTTGGGTACCTAAAACTTAATGATTTTATTTCAAGGTAACACTCGAGCATCCAAATGGTATTTGGACAGTGGGTGCTCAAGGCACATGTTAGGAAATCAGAAGCTATTCACCCATCTCCAAGCTGAAGAAGGAACAGTTACCTATGGAGACAATGGGAAAGGCACAGTAATTGGCAGTGGCTCTGTGAGCAACAAAGGAACAATAGTCATTGAAGATGTATTGCTTGTCAAAGGGCTGAAGCACAACCTCATCAACATCAGCCAGCTTTGTGACAGAGGTCATCAGATTCAATTTCAAGAGTCAAAGTGCAGCATACTAAAGGATGGAGCAGTAATCTTCGAAGCCAATAGGGAGAAGCACCTGTATGCGCTTCATCTTGAAGAACTCAAGGATCAGGATGTTTGCCTGGCAGCAAATAAAAGCCAGTCAACTGAACTGTGGCATAGAAGACTGGGTCATTGCAGCATAGATGGGATGAGAAAATTGCTAAAGAAAAATCTTGTGGAAGGTCTGCCAAAGGTCAGTGCAAAAATGGAAGGCGTCTATAGATCTTGTGCTAAGGGAAAGCACACCAAGAGCTCCTTCAAGTCAAAAACGGTAGTAACCACCTCAAAACCCTTAGAGCTCCTTCATATGGATCTATTTGGGCCAATGAGAACTACCAGTCTTCGAGGAAAGAACTTTGGATTTGTCATAGTCGATGATTACTCAAGATTCACATGGGTATCATTCCTAGAGCATAAAGATGACACATTTGAAAACTTTGTTAGTTTCAGCAAGAAAGTCCAGAAGGATCAGAAGTTCAGCATTTTTTCTATCCGATCAGATCATGGTGGTGAATTTCAGAATGAAAAATTGCTAAATTCTGTGATGATCAGGGGATTGAGCATAATTTCTCAGCACCAAGGACACCACAGCAAAATGGAATTGCTAAGAGAAAGAATAGAACTCTATTGGATATGGCAAGAACAATGCTATCAGAATATGATCTGCCAAGATATTTTTGGGCTGAAGCAGTCAACACAGCAAGCTACATTATCAACAGAGTAATGATCAGGTCAATCCTAAAGAAGACTACATATGAACTGTTCAAAGGAAAGAAACCAAAGATCAGTCACTTCAGGACATTTGGATGTCCTTGCTTCATCCACAATAATGGAAAAAGGGACATTGGTAAGTTGGATGCCAAATCAAATGAAGGCATCTTCATGGGGTACACCTCTAAACCCAAAGGCTATAGAGTATTTAATAAACGTACTTTATTAATTTAACAGTCTGTACATATTATTTTTGACAAAACTAACCCTTCCCTGAGAAAGGAAGAAGATAGTGATAATGATGATGCAGATGAACTGTCCAAGAAACTAAAGAATACATCAATTGAGGACAAGGATGATCCACCTCTGGAAGACATGCAACAAAAGGAAATTACACATGAAAATATTCCAAAGGAGTGGAGATACAAGAAAGATCACCCACCTGAGAATATTATCGATGATCCATCTATTGGGGTAAGAACAAGAGGTAACATGATACCCTGTGATTATTTAGCATTTGTTTCTCAAATAGAGCCGAGGACAGTCAATGAAGCTCTTGGTGATGAATCTTGGATCTTGGCCATGCAAGATGAACTAAATCAGTTCAAGAGAAATCAAGTATGGTCACTTGTTCCTAGACCATCAGACCATCAAGTTATTGGCACCAAATGGGTGTTCAGAAACAAATTGAATGAGGCTGGTGTGATCTTAAGAAACAAGGCCAGACTGGTAGCTCAAGGCTATTCCCAAGAGGAAGGTATAGATTTCGATGAAACCTATGCACCTGTAGCTAGACTTGAGGCTATTAGAATATTACTTGCATATGCATCAGCATTAGACTTAAAACTATTTCAAATGGATGTCAAATCTGCATTCTTAAATGATTTTATAAAAGAGGAAGTTTATGTCGAACAACCCCCGGGTTTTGATGACACAGAATTTCCTAATCATGTTTTTAAACTTCATAAGGCATTATATGGTTTAAGGCAAGCACCTAGGGCCTGGTATGAAAGGCTTAGTTCTTTTCTTCTAAACCATGGTTTCAGTAGAGGTCAAGTAGATATCACTCTATTTGTAAAATCAAAAGTTAAAAGCATACTACTTGTACAGATTTATGTAGATGATATTATCTTTGGATCTACTGATGAATCTCTTTGCAAGTACTTTGAAAAGTTGATGCAGGGAGAATTTGAGATGAGCATGATGGGAGAGCTCAATTATTTCCTTGGACTACAAATCAAGCAAGGAAAAGATGGCACTCACATTTGTCAAGCAAAATACATTAAGGAGCTGTTAAAGAAATTTGGTTTTGAAAACACAAAGCCACTCTCAACTCCCATAAGTACATCTACCAGGATGGACGGTGACAAGGATGGTAAGAAAGTAGATCAAAAGATCTACAGAGGTATGATTGGCTCATTACTTTACTTAACAGCAAGTAGACCTGATATTTTATTTAGTGTATGCATGTGTGCTAGGTATCAAGCAGATCCTAGAGAATCTCATTTAATCTCTGTAAAAAGAATATTTAGGTACTTAGCTAGAACTCATGATTTAGGTCTGTGGTATCAAAAATCCTGTGAAATTAGTTTAGTAGGATACTCTGATGCTGACTATGCTGGATGCAAAGTAGATAGAAAAAGTACCAGTGGTTGTTGTCAATTTCTTGCAGGGTGTTTGATATCCTGGTCATCAAAGAAACAAAATTCAGTGGCACTGTCTACAGCTGAAGCTGAGTACGTGGCTGCTGGAAGTTGCTGTAGACAACTCCTATGGATAAAGCAACAACTTGAAGATTTTAGATTAAATATCAAATCGATTCCACTATTGTGTGACAACACCAGTGCTATCAATCTCACCAAAAATCCAGTCCAACATTCAAGGACCAAGCATATTGAGGTCAGATATCATTTTATTCGTGATCATGTAGCATATGGTAATATTGAAATTTTATTTATTGATACAAATGGTCAGCTAGCAGATATCTTCACAAAAGCCTTACCTGAAGAGAGATTTATATCTCTTAGAAGGGAATTGGGCATGTGCAATTTGTGAAAAGATTTCTGTTTAAAACTGGCATATAAATTTTCAGAATTAAGTAAATTTTTCCCTCCATGGTTTTAAGCAAAAGAAATCCAAATTATCTTTCCTGGCCACTTCTTTATTAAAGTCGGTTTGAATAGTCAAACTCTTTTGTCGCTTTCTGCCGCCTTTTGGCGCCTCACTTTCCACAAAGCATTTATTCAATTTCAAAAATCGATGTGGGGACGTTTCATCTCCCATCTTCTACCTTTTTCCCTCTTTTGTCTGGTTGCCTAAGCCGATGCCCTAACGATTCGGACATCGACTCTCTGCAAGTTTGAAGCTCCTCTCTCCTTCCCGCGACAAATTTCTTGAGGGCTTTCACTCCTTCTTCCTTCTCAACCCTCCAAAAACCCTGTTCACCTGATTCCATGGCTGCATCCATCATCTCCGGAAGTCTTGGGGGCTACGGTGCTGAGTTCCTTACTCTTGAGCAGCAGGAGGGGTTCACGTTTGTGAAGACCAAGGTTTGTGGGAATAAAGCAGTAGATGTTGCTGATCTTGAGAAGAACGTGATGCACAGTGTTGTAGCAGCCATAAGCAGGATGAAGTGGTCAGTTATTTCAACCTTCTCCGAGGTAAGCTATCCAGACCTCGTGAAGGCGTTCTATGTTTGTTTTAAATCAGAGACAGATGGGTCTGTGACATCTTCAGTCAAAGGTATCCCCATAAAGATTGATCATGCTCTTCTGAAGATGTTGTTTGATGTGAGCACAACCGGTCACAGTGGGGTTCACACCGTGGACGCCCAAGCTAAAGGTCTTGGCATTGTACACTACAAGAAAAATCGGAAATAGAGACCGAAATATTCGGTCTCTATTCGGTCCCTAAACAGCTCAGAGACCAAATAGGGACCGAATAGTGACCGAATATGTCGGTCAAAAACTTCTGGTCACAAATCTGTGACCGACTAAATTCGGTCACTAAATAGGGACCGAATAGGGACCGAATAAGATCGGTCCCTATTTAGGGACCGAAAGTATTCGGTCCCAGTTCGGTCCCAAAGATAGAGACCGAATAGGGACCGAATATTCGGTCCCTATTTAGGACCGAAAGTATTCGGTCCAGTTCGGTCCCTAAAATAGGGACTGCATAGGGACCGAATGTGCGGTCCCTATTTAGGGACCGATCTTATTCAGTCCCAATTCAGTCCCAATTCAGTCCCTACAAATAGGGACTGAATTGGGACCGAATCATTTCGGTCACTATTAGGGACCGAAATGATTCGGTCCCTATTTTAAAGATTCGGCCCCTATTCGGTCCCTATTTAATAAAATAGGGACCGAATAGGGGCCGAATCTTTTCGGTCCCTATTTAGGGACCGAATATTCGGTCCCAGTTCGGTACCTAAAATAGGGACCGAATAGGGACCGAATCATTTCGGTCCCTAATCGGTCTCTATTTTTTAAATATTTTTTTAAATATATAAAATTTTAGGAAAATAACCTGCTTAAATAAAATAAATAATATCCACAACAATAATAATTGTCCACAATAAAAATGTCTACAACACAAAAATAATAAAAATATCCACAACAAAACAATAATAAAATGTCGACAACATCAACAATAATAAAAATATCCACAACACAAGAATAATAAAATGTCCACAACATCAGAATAATAAAATGTCCACAATAAGAACAAAAATATCCACAACATCACAATAATATAATGCCAACAACAATAATAAAAATGTCTACAACAATAATAATAATGAAATGAAAATCATGATGCCTCGTCTTCGTCTTCATCCTCGTGTCCTCCCACTCCACCCGATGAAGGAACCTACAATACATATATAACAATAATAAGTTAAAATTAAATACTATTATAAGCAATAACTTATTTTAGAAGCATAAATTAAATAAAACTATAAGCAATGGAGGTCAATTAGATGAGTATTTCTAATTTTGGATCATGAAACCGAAGTTCTTCATTTTTTAAGTAAACTAACTTGGTTAAGACGACTTGGCGCGTCGCGGTCAAACCGGGAGTCCGAATTGAACTATGTTAGTTTTCACAAGTCACACTCATCGGCCCGACCGTGCTCGAACAAACCGGAGGCCAATCGGAAGAGTATTTCTAACATTGGACCCTCAAACCGAAGTTTTTCATTTTTTAACTAAACTAACTTGGTTAAGACGACTTGGAGCGTCGAGGTCAAATCGGGAGTCCGAATTGAACTCCGTTAGTTTCCACAAGTCACACTCATCAGCCCGACAGTGCTGGAACAAACCAGAGGCCAATCGGATGATTATTTCTAATTTTGGTCCCTCAAATCGAAGTTTTTCATTTTTTAACTAAACTAACTTGGTTAAGGCGACTTGGAGCGTCGAGGTCAAACCGGGAGTCCGAATTGAACTCCGTCAGTTTCCACAAGTCACACTCATCGACCCGACCGTGCTGGAACTAACCGGAGGCCAATTGAAAGAGTATTTCTAATTTTGGTCCCTCAAATCGAAGTATTTCATTTTTTAACTAAACTAACTTGGTTAAGACGACTTGGCGCGTCGCGGTCAAACCGGGAGTCCGAATTGAACTCCGTCAGTTTCCACAAGTCACACTCATCGACCCGACTGTGCTGGAACAAACCGGAGGGCAATCGGATGAGTATTTCTAATTTTGGTCCCTCAAACCGAAGTTTTTCATTTTTTAACTAAACTAACTTGGTTAAGACGACTTGGAGCGTCGAGGTCAAACCGGGAGTCCGAATTGAACTCCGTGAGTTTCCACAAGTCACACTCATCGACCCGACCGTGCTGGAACAAACCGGAGACCAATCGGATGAGTATTTCTAATTTTGGTCCCTCAAATCGAAGTTTTTCATTTTTAACTAAACTAACTTGGTTAAGATGACTTGGAGCGTCGAGGTCAAACCGGGAATCTGAATTGAACTCCGTCATTTCCACAAGTCACACTCATCGACCCGACTGTGTTGGAACAAAATCGGAGGCCAATCGATGAATATTTCTAATTTTGGTCCCTCAAATCGAGTTTTTCATTTTTTTAACTAAACTAACTTGGTTAAGACGACTTAGAGCATCGAGGTCAAACCGGGAGTCCGAATTGAACTCCGTCAGTTTCCACAAGTCACACTCACCGACCCGACCGTGCTGGAACCAAACCGGAGGCCAATCGGTGAGTATTTCTAATTTTGGTTCCTCAAACCGAAGTTTTTCATTTTTTAACTAAACTAACTTGGTTAAGACGACTTGGAGCGTCGAGGTCAAACCGGGAGTCCGAATTGAACTCCGTCAGTTTCCACAAGTCACACTCATCGACCCGACTGTGCTGGAACAAACCGGAGGCCAATTGGAAGAGTATTTCTAATTTTGGTCCCTCAAATCGAAGTATTTCATTTTTTTAACTAAACTCACTTGGTTAAGGACGACTTGGAGCGTCGAGGTCAAACCGGAGTCCGAATTGAACTCCGTCAGTTTCCACAAGTCACACTCATCGATCCGACTGTGCTGGAACAACCGGAGGGCAATCGGATGAGTATGATTTCTAATTTTGGACCCTGAAACCGAAGTTCTTCTTTTTTTACTAAACTAACTTGGTTAAGACGACTTGGCGCGTCGCGGTCAAACTGGGAGTCCGAATTGAACTATGTCAATTTCCACAAGTCACACCATATCGGCCCACCGTGCTGAAACAAACCGGAGACCAATCAGATGAGTATTTCTAATTTTGGTCCCTCAATCGAAGTTTTTTTTTCATTTTTTTAACTAACTAACTTGGTTAAGATGACTTGGAGCGTCGAGGTCAAACAAAACCGGTCCGAATTGAACTCCGTCAGTTTCCACAAGTCACAGTCATCGACCCACTGTGTTGGAACAAATCGGAGGCCAATCGGATAAATATTTCTAATTTTGGTCCCTCAAATCGAAGTTTTTCATTTTTTAACTAAACTAACTTGGTTAAGACGAA
The DNA here is from genome assembly GCA_014218235.1 of Colocasia esculenta. Taxonomy (NCBI): domain Eukaryota; kingdom Viridiplantae; phylum Streptophyta; class Magnoliopsida; order Alismatales; family Araceae; genus Colocasia; species Colocasia esculenta. The sequence continues at coordinate 65,812,648 of CM024753.1, read as the reverse complement.
TTGAAGCGTCGAGGTCAAAAACCGGGAGTCCGAATGGAACTCCGTCAGTTTCCACAAGTCACACTCATCGACCCGACCGTGCTGGAACAAACGGAGGGGCAATCGGATGAGTATTTCTAATTTTGGTCCCTCAAAACGAAGTTTTTCATTTTTTAACTAAACTAACTTGGTTTAAACGACTTGGAGCGTCGTAGTCAACCGGGAGAGTACGAATTGAACTCCGTCAGTTTCCACAAGTCACACTCATCGACCCGAACGTGCTGGAACAAACCGGAGGCCAATTGGAAGAGTATTTCTAATTTTGGTCCCCAAATCGAAGTATTTCATTTTTTAAACTAAACTAACTTGGTTAAGGACGACTTGGAGCGTCGAGGTCAAACCGGAGTCCGAATTGAACTCCGTCAGTTTCCACAAGTCACACTCATCGACCGACCGTGCTGGAACAAACCAGAGGGCAATCGGATGAGTATTTCTATTTTGGACCCTGAAACCGAAGTTCTTCATTTTTTTAACTAAACTAACTTGGTTGACGACTTGGCGCGTCGCGGTCAAACCGGGAGTCCGAATTGAACTATGTCAGTGTCCAACAAGTCACACTCATCGGCCCGACCGTGCTGGAAACACAAAACCGGAGGCCAATCGGATGAGTATTTCTAATTTTGGTCCCTCAAATCGAAGTTTTTCATTTTTAACTAAACTAACTTGGTTAAGACAAACTGGAGCGTCGAGGTCAAACCGGGAGTCCGAATTGAACTCCGTCAGTTTCCACAAGTCACCACTCATCGACCCGACCGTGCTGGAACAAACCGGAGGCCAATTGGAAGAGTATTTCTAATTTTGGACCATGAAATCGAAGTATTTCATTTTTAACTAAACTAACTTGGTTAAGACGACTTGGAGCGTCGAGGTCAAACCGGGAGTTCGAATTGAACTCCGTCAGTTTCCACAAGTCACACTCACCGACCCGACCGTGCTGGAACAAACCGGAGGCCAATCGGATGAGTATTTCTAATTTTGGTTCCTCAAACCGAAGTTTTTCATTTTTTAACTAAACTAACTTGGTTAAGACGACTTGGAGCGTCGAGGTCAAACCGGGAGTCCGAATTGAACTCCGTCAGTTTCCACAAGTCACACTCATCGACCCGACTGTGCTGGAACAAACCGGAGGCCAATTGGAAGAGTATTTCTAATTTTGGTCCCTCAAATCGAAGTATTTCATTTTTTAACTAAACTCACTTGCTTAAGACGACTTGGAGCCTCGAGGTAAACCGGGAGTCCGAATTGAACTGTCACGTTTCCACAAGTCACACTCATCGATCCGACTGTGCTGGAACAAACCGGAGGGCAATCGGATGAGTATTCTAATTTTGGACCTGAAACCAAAGTTCTTCATTTTTTAACTAAACTAACATGGTTAAGACGACTTGGCGCGTCGCGGTCAAACCGGGAGTCCGAATTGAACTATGTCAGTTTCCAAAAGTCACACTCATCGGCCCAACCGGTGCTGGAACAAACCGGAGGCCAATCGAATGAGTATTTCTAATTTTGGTTCCCTCAATCGAAAGTTTTCTTTTTTAAACTAAACTAACTTGGTTAAGACGACTTGGAATGTCGAGAGGTCAAACCGAGAGTCCGAATTGAACTCCGTCAGTTTCCACAAGTCACACTCATCGACCCGACCGTGTTGGAACAAACGGGAGGCAAATTGGAAGAGTATTTCTAATTTTGGTCCCTCAAATCGAAGTATTCATTTTTTAACTAAACTAACTTGCTTAATGTAAGTTTGAGGCGTCAACCTCAAACCGGGAGTCCGAATTGATCGACGACGGTTTCCACAAGTCACACTCATCGCCCCGACCGTTCTGAAAAAAAATCGGAGGCCAATCGGATGAGTATTTCTAATTTTGAACCCCCAAACCTACCTAAGTTCTCCCTTTTTAACTAACCTAACTCCTTAACAAGAAATTGTGCGTCGATCAACCCAAATTAAAGTTAAACTAAGTTAACTAAGTTAACTGTTAAAATTAAACCTCTGAAATAAAATAAATTTACTCACGTGAGGGGCGTGTGCTGATGTCGATGGTGCTGCCTGTGGAGGAGGAATGTTGATTTGGGAGAAGGCCTGGGAGATAACCTGGGAGAGGGACTCGGAGAGCTGGGCCTATAGTGAGTCGGTCACCTGCATCTGCATCTGGGCCAGACGAGTCTCCATCGAATCCGTCAGACGAGACTCTAAGCCCGATATCCTACTGTCAATGAAGCCCATCAGCTGTCCTGGAGAAGTACCTGGAGTACCAACTCCTGCGTGGAATGCACTGGTCTATGACCCTGAGCTAGATCCTCTAGATAACACCGGGCTCGTGTCGATGCTGTGCCCAAAACCATACACATGGCCTTTCTTTGGGGCCCCAGATGCCGCAACCCATACCTCAGGATCTAACGGCGGCTGCTCGTCCTCCCCGACGTACTTCTCTGTCATTTGTTGGTTGTATGACTCCTGCAAGAAACCAGAAAAAACGATAGTAGTTAATATTCATATTAATGTGAAAAATTAAATAGTGAATATCTTCTAAATACTTACTGCAACCACTCGGGCTCTATCGCTAATGTATACATCCGTTCCTTTTTTCTTGTGTGTTCTATCGAACACCTCGGAAAATGTCGGCTGCCTTTTTAGCTCCTTCTCCTATTCACACAAAAAAAACATGACATAAATGAGTACCTTTATAAATAAAAGAGACCAGAAATGGACAAATTACTTACCAATCTGGACTGATGGGTCGCAAAAGAGACAGACCCACCAGTATGCATGTTTGCTTCTGGATTCGCAGCCTGATTAACTTTCATTATTGAGGATGTTTGTTGCCATCTCTCTGCAGCCCAGATGTTGCAAAGAGTTTCCCAATATTCTCCCCTCATCCAACTAGGCGCCCGCTCCCTCAAAGAGTCGGGTCTGCACTCTGAGAAAGTTTCTCTGCATTTTTTCTCGCGTTATACATCAAATGCTTGAAATTTGATCTTGCGGTCATCGTCTATACAAATCGAGACCGCGCCTCGTCCGTACGACTCGTGAATCGATGCTGGCTCTATATATAAGAGTTAGTGAACTGCATGTATGAATACGATAAGAATTAAATTACAATACGAAATTACATACCATGAACATCTGATACAAGTGCTCCTGGACCTCCATCGAAAATCATTGAATCTATGAATTGGCCCAGGAAAATGTGCTTGTAACGTTCTTGTGATGAATTGAGATGCTTGAGTAGGCTCTATTTTATCACTGCAATGATGTAACTGCATAATGTCAATTTCTGAACTAAATTCACTTCATTGCCCATAAGAAATACATACATGTTGATTACGTACCTATTAATCCAGACCTCCCTCAGAGTGCTCTCATAAAAACTACCTCTGCCCTCCTGCAGACTACCAGCATCCTCTGGCACCGAACCTGGAAAATAATGATGAACAACATGAGTAATGTACAAAAATACTGAATAATGACTACAGAAATACCCTAACAGTTAAATATACAAATCTACTGGTGCATCTGGAGAATGTGTGGAGTGACCTGAGCATGTGACATTTTAATGGCATCAGAATTAATGCATACATTAAAGTATAACTTTACATATACATACCAGCTACTACAGGAGGAGACTCGGAGGATGCACCAACAGCTGTAACTAGAATAGAACGCATAAGTAATGAGGAAGATGAATGCACAATAAAAGTACATTTGTAAATATACATACCTGCAGGCACGGTAGGAGCAGAAGAACTAGAAACTGTAACAATTCTAATAACATTAATAATATATATAAATAATTACTACAAAAATACTTGAAATTGAATATACATACCTGCAGGCACGCTAGGAGATGCAGAAGAAGGACCACAACTGTAACAATTCTAATAACATTAATAATATGTGTAATAATGACTAAAAAAATATTTGAAAATTGAAATATACAAACCTAGTCCGCTAGGTAGAGGAGGTGTCCGCTCACTCGAAGGAGAAGCAGAAACTGTAACAATTTTAATGGCATTAACACTACACAAGTACACATAAATAATATACAGAGAAAAATACACAGCTGATGACTATATTAGAAAAATATACATACCAGATGCGGGGAACAAAGCCCTCCCACGAATGCCCCTCCTAGAACTGCTACCAGATCTTCCTCCACGCACCATATCTTCATAGAGAACATAAAATCATAATGTTTACTAGTCAATTGCTTATATTGAAAGTGAGCTGCTTTAAATATACTCTACAAGTGTGAAAAAATTCTACCATAGTTTAATTGATATCCATTTCCTCCTCAGATGATGACGATATGTCTAATTCAACCCCATCTTCATCATCATCTTCACATTCATCACTGGTATATTCCTCTTCCTCACCAGAACTTTCATATTCAATATCTGTACGACGAGCACTACTGTCTTTCATCTCACGTGGATCGACTTCTTCGACCTCATTTCCGTGAGACAAGGACATTGGTGCTTCGGATTCGTCTTCTCCAATATGAGTTGTCAACTCTACATCTTCAACAAAGTCTTCTTGAAAGAATTCTGCGTTGATCTCTTCAGCTGTCTGATCAGTCATGTCTAATTCATAATCAGAGAATAGTCTTGACTTAACTCTGCAAACTACCCACCAATCATTCCGTTCTTTGTTTGTACATGAAGGATAGCTTGTATAATACACTTGCTGGGCTTGTGTGGCTAAGATGAATGGCTCATAAGTATTCAATTTTGACTTATGCTTAAGCTCGACAATCCCATGTGTTGTGTCATTTCGAATGGAATTCGGATCTAACCAATGACACTTGAACAAGAATATATGATTGTCTTGTCCTAGATATTGCAATTGTAGGATCTCCTCTACAATACCATAGTAGTCATACTCACTTTCATTGTATGTACTTCCTTTTACACATACGCCACTGTTCATGGTAGATTTATTCTGCCCATAGTCTTTCGTATGAAACCTATACCCATTGACAATAAATCCAGGATAATTCTGTGCAATTTTGGATGGGCCGTAGGCTACCTGACGAACTCTTTCATCAGTAATTAACCTTCTTGCACCTGTGTGTAGAAAAGGCTAGTTATAAAGTGAAATGAATTTTGTTGAATACTCTTTGACGGTGTACACTTACGCATTGTCTTAGCCATAAGCCAATGACTTCTCTCGTTCTTTTTCAACCTCAAAATCAGTGAGTTGTGGATTTTTTTGTATTAATTCTGAATCAAATTGTCTGCAATATGAATAGCAGATCACATTGAATAGGTAGAATAAAGGCAAAAACTTACATATAAATTTAAATTGTGAGATTAGTACTTACTCAACATAGCATTCTAGCTCAGAACAATTTAAAAGAATATATATCTCTGCGGCACATAACTCTCTGTCATCCAGCATTCGAGTTGAAGAACGTCCGAAGGCACGTCCAGGATGAGTAAATATTGAGAGTCGATTTAACCGACAGATTCCCCCCCATCATCATTACGTGGAGGTTGTGTCCGACGAGTTTGAATGTCTGCTTCAAAGTACATTGCACAAAAGTTAGAGATTTCCTCCATAATGTATGCCTCAGCAATAGAACCCTCCACTTTTGCTTTTTTTCGACTTTCATTTTAAGGCCATGCATACACCTACATCCACAATGTAAGAGACAATTAGAAAAGCTATCACTTACGTAAGGTGCAATCGTACGAAGGAAATAGTTCATATTTGCATATACCTCTCAAATGGATACATCCATCTATATTGTACTGGCCCTCCGACCTTTGCTTCATATGGTAGATGTACGAGTAAATGCTCCATTGAATCGAAGAAACCAGGTGGAAATATCTTCTCCAACTTGCATACAGTGGTGACCACATTCTGTTCGATAGTTTGCACATCCTGAAGCCTGAGTTCTGATGCAGATAGAATCGTGAAAAATCGACTCAACTCAGATAACGCTCCCCATAGCTGCTTCGGCAAGATGTCACGAAATGCAATAGGTAGCAACCTTTGCATGAATACATGGCAGTCGTGACTCTTCATTCCATATATCTTTCCCTCACTGACGTTGACAGAACGAGCAATATTTGACACATAACCGTCAGGAAATCTCAGTTGTTTCAGCCACTGACACACTTGCTTTACTTGTCCTCCTCCAAGCACAGAAACTGCTTTTGGTTTACTTGATTTCCCATTTACTTCAACAATTCTAACTCTGGACGTTTACAGAGCATGGACAAGTCCAAGCGTGCATTCACATTGTCCTTTGTTTTACCTTTGATATCCATAACTGTGTTGAATACATTATCAAGACATTTTTCTCGATATGCATCACATCTAGATTGTGCCGCACAAGAAGAGTCGACCAATAAGGTAGCTCCCAGAAAATGCTTTTCTTCACCGAGTTGTGCTCCTTCCCAAAACCTGAAAGGTGTCGGGTACTGCCCATCTGTTGTGTGATATCTGGCAAATTTTCAACATGTGCTGCCATATCATGACCGGACAACCTCTCGAATATAACTTCATCTCGTTCCTTTCTGTTCTTTAGGAATGCATCTTTTTGTCTTCTAAAAGGGTGAACAGCTGGTAAAAACTGACGATGGCAATCAAACCCAGACTTCCCACCATGTTTAAGTACAAACGATTTGGTATTATCCATACAATACGGACATGCTAGCCTCCCATGTGTGCTCCAACCAGATAGCATTCCATATGCAGGAAAATCACTTATAGTCCACATCAATGCCTCCCTCATGGTGAAATTTTGCTTTCTAGATGCATCATAAGTATTGACCCCCTCAGTCCATAATAATTTCAATTCATCAATCAACGGTCTTAGATAGATGTCTATATTTTTTGTAGGACTTTTCGGACCAGGAATCAATAAGGACATGAACAAATTCTCTCGCTTCATGCACATGCTCGGAGGAAGGTTGTATAGTGTCACGAACACTGGCCAGCTGGAGTAGAAGCCACTGAACCTCCAAATGGATTAAATCCGTCAGTGCATAAACCAAGCCTCACATTACGTGACTCCCTTGAGAAGATAGGATAAACATGGTTGAAATGAATCCAAGCTTCGCCATCTGCAGGATGAGTCATAATATCCATGTCCCGACGTACTCTTTCTGCATGCCACCTCATATGTCCAGCTGTCTTTGAAGACATATACATCCGCTGCAGCCTGGGTGTAAGGGGGAAATATCGCAATGACGCATAAGGTATATCCTTTCCCCTAGAATTGACCCCTCTTTTAGGTTTAAATCTATCATGACGGCAAACTGAACAGGATACCATATCTGCATTCTCTTTGTCATACAACATACAATGATTAGGACATGCATCTATTTTCACATATCCAAGTCCTAAATCATTCACCATCTTCTTGGCACGATAAAAATTTGGAGGCAGCTTTTCATCTGGAGGTAACATGCTCTTGATGATGAGGAGGAGACGATCAAAGCAATTCTCAGAAATATGAAATTCAGATTTCAAGTTCAACAACTGTGACACCGCTGACAACCGAGTGTGCTTTTGACAACCATCCCACAATGGCTCATCAGCATCCTTAAGTAACTGATAGAATCTTTCGGCTCCCTTATTCGGCACGTCTTCAGCGTATACAGGATCCACATGTACACTGAATGCCGGACCAGCAGCATCTACAACCATATCCACGTACGTACTTGTGCCTTCCACATTACTAGGCTCGTGCGACCAGAAGTCCTCACCATGACATGTCCAATTCATATACCTTCAACAAACCCTTTTCTGTATAAATGGCGTTGAACTTCCCATGGGGAATTCCACTTCAAATTTTTACAAATCATACAAGGACATCGGATGCCACCTTGCCTGTCTACTTCTGCATTTGGATTCCCCAATGCAAACTGAACGAAATTCTCAACTCCGACCCTAAACTCCTGGGACACCACATCAACAACTATTATGCGATACATCCATGAACGGTCTGAAGCCATTGCTGTCCTACGCCAAAATAATATCAATAGACAAATAACTTTAAAATTCTAAATCACACATCCTTCGACGCAACCGAAATGAATAGGAAGGATTTATTATTTAGATTATCACTTTTTACCCATCTGTGAATATTGATCGCACTCAGATGACCATTTACTATGTGATTGTATTATTTGTTGAAAATTTCGGCAGCATCTCCCCACACCTCTCCGATATACCAAAATTATTTATTGATTAAGATATTTTCTTAAACACTTACTAATAAGTGGTTAAGAAAATATTCTAAATCAATAAAGGTATATCAGAGAGGAGTGAGTAGACACACCCGAAATTTTCAACAAATAATACAAGCACATAGTAAATGACCACCTAACTGCGATCAAACATTCACAGACTGTCCAAAACGGGACAATTCAGGACTTTGAGTTAGATATACACGTTCTCATCTTTGAAAATAAGACTCGTGCACATCATCCCAAAGTCTTGAACGGGAGGTTCATTGACACGGGCTTAACACGCTCTCGTGAAGTGTGTGCAGTGTTAAAAAGAAAATAAAACTAAAGCATGCATATAAACAAGTGCAATAATACCCACATAAATATGAAAATAAAATAAAAACAGGGAGATAGTTTATTGAGATTTTATCTCCAATGCTGATAAGTTCTAATAAAATTACCTGCATGCAGTCATAACTTTACAATTGGAGAATCCTATTAAAGAATAAGTACTAATCTGTGAGTTGGATATCAAGAAGCCTATTATATTTTTTACATGCATGTTGAATAATACATATGAAAGAGACTCAAAATCTACCCACCTGTCTGAGATTTAGAAATTCCCAATTGCATAAGTGTTATCATATTCATGGCTTTCTGTCACCAAATTGAAAATAATTGTCTTTCATCTCTAAGCTTATACATTACAGGAGGAGTTAAATGATCTATAGAAGCTGAATTTTGATAATTTTAGTATATATAAATTAAGTACGAAAAAATACCTACTGAGGCAGTTAGAAACTGGATAGAATCTAAGTAGTAACCTCCTTTCCCTGCACATATGGTTAATGAAAGGTATTATTAGTTCCTAGAACTTAAGTTAATAAAAAATTAGAGTGAATACAAAATTTAAAGAAAAAGGAAAAGATAGCACCGTAGCTACATTGCGACAGTGCTACAGCGGGAAATGAACAAAATAGAGTTGCAAACTGTGCTTAAGACTGTGCTTAAAACTATCCGAAAATTATGGCATTAATAGAGTTGCAAACTGTGCTTAAAACTCATGAATTTAGTATGAACAAAATAAAAAATAGGATATCTAATTGTAGTTAACCATGCATTTCTGTAAAAAATATAAAAGTAGAAGATAAGAACATAGATAGATTTTGGTAGCTCTGCTGATAAGGAGGCAGAATCCATGGTTCATCCTGCTTCTGAATCTGCTTAAGAGACTATGGAAAGAGAAACCTGGATCACAATGAAAATTTCAGTCACTCCTGAAATGGAAGGAATTTGACATGTAAGGGACAACATACAGATCACAGAAGCTATCCAAAACCCAGACAGAGCACCACAAGAATTTAGAAGTACAAGCTTAAACATCTCCCAACTTCTTCCAAACTCGAAGGTGATCACCAAGATCAATCACATGGCAGAAAAAGAATAGGGCTGCCGGATCCAGGGTGGCTAATTTTGACTTGCAATGGTCATCACACCTAATTCTGCATGCACAGCGCCCACCTACCCCCCCCCCCCCCCCAACTGTTCCCTCCCCACTGAAACCCCCACCCCATCATTGGAGCCCCACCCCCACTACACCCTCCCCACTGGACCCCCCCCCCCCACCCTCCTTCTGCAAAGTCCCCCCCCCCCACCTCACTGCAAAGCTCCCCCAGGTAGAACCCCCTCGCCTGTGACCCCCCCCCCCCCCCCACCCCCCTCCGGAAACCCCCCCTCCTGCACAGCCCCCACAAGCCCCTACTCCATACCAGGCTTGCCCACCCCTGCGCACTCCCCCCCACCCCCCCTGCCTGCACAGCGCCCACCCACCCCTGCCTGCACAACCCCCCTGCCTGCACAGCGCCCCCCCCCCCCCCCCCCCCAACTGTTCCCTCCCCACTGAAACCCCCAACTAGGGGTTTTCATGGTTTGGTTTGGTTTGGTTTGGAGAAGATTTTTAAAAACCAACCAAACCGTCACCAGAGCCAAACCAACCCAATCGAACCGAAATTTTTTCAAACCAAACCAAACCGAACCGATACAATTCGGTTTGGTTCGGTTTGTTCGGTTTAACCTGAAAATAAGTGGGCCTTTCACAAACAAGATTTTTGTCCTACAATTTTAACCTCCTGTTTTTCCATATGTATGTTTTGTGAGCACCAATAGCATATGCATAATCAAACAATATTTCATTCACAAAAATCTACTTATTAAATCTATCTATGTCAGCCATACATGAGAGGATGAGCTGAAAAATGAACATTGATAATGTAAGGTAACCTATAAATGTAAATATAACATTGATAATGGTTAAAACATCTACTAATAATAATATGACAATGAGAAATGAGACTACAATAATAAATAACAATTTTAGACTTAAATAATTAAATAAGGAGTGAAAGGAAACAAAATAATAATCTAACCTGCAAGTGTGCGTTGTGCAGTTGTGCTTGTGCTATGGTGAGGGCAGAAAGATGATGATGGGGGCTCTGGTCTGGTGAGCAATTGCTGTGGAGATAGACATCAATTGAAGCATTAAATATTATGATTGATGAAGATTAAAAATATTACTTGAAGACTTGAAGTTAAAGCTACTCACCAAATATATAGAACAAAAATAAAATCAGATCTGAAATGAATCGATAATTACTCAAAGACTCAATGTTATGGGAGATGCTGCTGCAGTGCTGCTCCCGATCTCCTTAATCAAATCTGGAATGAAGAAATCACTAATTATATAGTCATACACTAAAAATAAAATATGAAGATTAGAATAAAAAAATAAGGTTGACAAAGACAACAGCAACAAAAAAACCGCAGTCGCCAAACCCACACATGAGAGAATCGTTCAAATGAGAATGGGAAACTGGAGATGTTACCTGTGCTCGTCTCCCTAGACCCTGGCGTGCCGTCCACGACTCCGCGTCGTCTCCCTGGTGCGCTGTTCGGCACGTCCACGCCGTCCGCGTCGTCTCCCGGGTGTGTAGTCCGCGTAGTCTCCTAGTCCCTGATGCGCCGTCCGGCCCATCCACGCCGTCCTCGTCGTCTCCCTGGTCTGCCGTCCGCGCCGTCCACGTCGTCTACCTGGTGTGCTATCCGGCCCGTCCGCGCCGTCTCCAGTCTCACTGGTGTGCCGTCCACGCCGTCAACGTCGACGCCGTCTCCCTGCGCCTGGTGTGCCGTCGACGTTGTCTGCCTGCGCCTGGTGTCGTCAACGTCGTCTCCCTGTCCCTGCCTCCTTGGTGTGTCGTCCGTGGCGCCGCCTCCCTCAAACCCACCAAACCCTCGCCAAGAGCAGAGAACGGCTGAACGGGAGAATCGGGAGATGCAGATGCCAAGCAAGACTTGCAAGATTTGGGGCTGCGGCCAGCTTGTGTGCGACCGTGGGTATCTTTAGGGTGGTTTTTTGGGTGTTTAATGGCAGCCGTTGGATGAAAGGGTGAGATCTATAAGATGACCATAATACCCTACACAATGTGTACATTTACATATATATATATATATATATATAATATATATATATTAAAATATATTATATAAATTCGGTTTTATCGTTTTGGTTTCGGTTTAGGAGATCGCCAAACCGAATTTACAAATTCGGTTTGCTTTGAAACCGAATCGAAATTTTTTTATTTTCAAACCGATCGACCGCGGCAGTGGTGAGAGGCGACGACGACGGAGGGGCTGGGTCGCAGGGGAGATGGCGGCGACGGGTTCGACAACCACGATGGACAGCATCGGCGGCGACGAGTCCGACGACCACGATGGACAGCGTCGGTGGCGACGGGTCCGACCACCACGGCGGAGAGCGTCGGTGGCGTTGTCCGGTGGTGGCGCGAGTTCGGCGTCGAGAGAGAGAGAGAGAGAGTCGGGATGGAGAGAGAGAGGGAGCGCGAGTGGGGGGAGATATAGGGACAGCCACTGCGCGAGGAGTCGCCGCCGCCGGGGACCCGAGGGCCGGCGGCCGATGGCGAGCCGAGGATCGTCGGGGAGGAGGCAGGAGGGGTCCGAGGGCGGAGGGATTTCAGATTAGGTCGATTTGGGGGAGACTCGAGAGAGGGTTTTAAATATGTATATTTATATATTAGATATGAGCCATTAGATGTAAGATCTAATGGTCAGTATTAATCTAGTTTCGGATCGGATCTTAAACAGAGCGGATCTCTTATTTCCGCGTCCGCTCCTTTATATTCGGATAATATCCGTATCCGAATTCGCTCCGTCAGATATCTGTTAAACGGATACGGATAGACTTAATCGGATACGAATTCGGATCGGATCCGGATATTATCCGGATCCGTTTACAGCCCTAGTCAGGAGTACAACAGATTTCCACTCAAAATCGATAGAAATAAAAAAGCCAATGGCTCGGGCATTCTCGATGCTCCACTCAAAATCGATAGAATGGGGATCTCTCACCTGCAGCACCAACACGTCTGGTCTTCTTAGCCAAGAAAGCAGGCGAAAGTCTCTGCTGGTTTTAGAAGATGTCGAAGACACCGACGAAGAAGAAGACGACGTTGTCCAAGAATGTTGCACGGACAGCGACGACCACCTTGGCCGAGGAGGCTCGACTGCTCGTGCTCGGGGCGATGGGAGAGGCCGAAGAGCAGGGGCTCCGACACTCCGCTGTGTAGCAAAGAAAGAGGAGAGGCCGAACTGAGACCGGGAGGGAGAAGGGCTGCGTGACCAGATTAGGGCTTTTTAGGGTTTTCGGTTCAATCGGTTCGGCTCAATTTTAAGGAAGAAAAAATCGAACCGAACTATTTACCATTAAACCGGTTTGATTCGGTTCATTGACCCGAACTTTAGTTAGTTGAACCGAACCGATGGTTCGGTTCGGTTCGGTTCGGTTTATCGGGTTGGCCGAGAAATGAACAGTCCTAAGCATAGCATCACCAACAGCAAAGCAGTAGCAACAGTAAATCAGTAGTAACAGTAAAGCAGTTGTAGGAGTAGCAAAGCATAGCAGCAGCAGCATGTGCGGGAGGATAAGATAAGGATCATTGGCGGGGTTTAAAGATGGGGTTTATCCGCATGCGAGATTGCAACGAACAATGGCGATGAAATCTTCGAAAGGATTTCACCTGGGTTAAACACGTAATACAGTTCTTACGTAACCCAAGTTACGCAGGATGAAGTGATTACCTTACGTAATCATTGTGCCATAATTGATATATATATATATATACATATATAAATTCCATATATTTCTTTAATATAATATAATTCTATTTTAATCCTTTTCCATCAACATAATTTTAATTATTTAGGTTATTAATTTATGGGCCTCTTGTGTGTTTATTACCGAGCTTTATTTTAGTAATGGAGGTGTGCGTAATATTTGAACTAATTGGAAGGTCATCATGTATTATACACAAATGACCAAGTATTTTATAAACAAAATCAAGGTGTTACACATTTACAGCCCTAATTTCGATAGATAACAACACATACGATTAAAGTGTGAGTTCGTTGTGTGTGTAGACCTGAGAATTCAGATTAATTATTTAAAATTTTGAGAAAGGTCCATATTGTTCTCCATATTCTGGAAGAAAAAAAGAGCTTTTTATTCGACCTAGAATATGGGTGTGTCGACCTAATTAAGTCACTGGAGACATGAGTTATAAGTTGATTTGAAAATTACAGAGTGTGTCAACCTGAATAGAAGAGAGTGTTGACACTCTGAAGGAAAGTGTCAACTCTCTACAAGGTATTGGTCGATACTATGAAGGGATAGGTCGACGCTATAAGGGATAAATCGGTCAACACTACTGGATAGATAATGGTGACAGTACTACTGGATATATAGATAGTGTTGACACATGAGTACGGATAGGTCAACACTAGTACTGCATAGATAGTGTTGACACTACTGGATAGATAGTGTTAACTGACACTACTAGATAGATAGGTCAACACTACTGGATAAATGTGTTGACACTACTAGTACTATTTCCAAACACAGTCAGAAAAAAAGAAGAAGAATAAGAATCCTTCAATTCACAAGAACACTTGCCTAGCTAAGACTGAGTATTAGCTAAAACACGTAAGTATACCTAATAATCTTTTAGACATTATTTATCTTTTCTTTTATTAACACACACACACAAACACACATATAAATATATAATATATATATATATACTAATAATATATACACTTTTACACATACCTACCACTACTTACACATGTTCACATTTAGATGCATGTTAAATCTTACGTAAACAAGTTTATATAATTTTTATTTAAAATTTTCCTGAAAAAATATTTATCAAGTATAAATTATCCTAAAAGTAGATAAATCATATTTACCTCATTAACCGTGCATAAAAATTCTCAATATCCACATTTTTGTATAAACATATTTTTATGATAATTATGGTAATTTTGAACTAAATTTTATTACCAAAATTCAGTCTCAATCGGTCTAAAATGCAGTCTCAATTCGGTCCCTATTCAGGACCGAATAGGGACCGAAATTATTCGGTCTCAAATAGAGACCGAAATTATTCGGTCTCTATTTTTGGGACTAAATTTTCAGTCTCTATTCGGTCCCTATTTTGGGACCGAATAGGGACCGAAAATTTCGGTCTCTAAATCGGTCTCTATATGTGCTTTTTCTTGTAGTGGTAGGACCAGGGTCAGACTGAGAGATGGGAAAATAGATATTAATCAGTTGAATGCTTTCAACCGCCTACTTCATTTCATAGTTTGTCAGATTTTGGTTCCTAGAAGTGCAACATTCTTCTCCTTGTACCAAGGCAGATTCGATATGATTTCTGGGCCATACAGAACAGGAGATCAACATGGCCGAAGTAATGATAGAACGGATGAGGTTTGCCCGTGATCAGATTTGGGATACAAAGAGCAAGCTTAATGTCTCTCTTGCCCTATGCCCATTTGCTTACCAAGATCTTCAAACACTTTGGTGTTGCTATCTGGGGCAGTAGTTGAAAGATGGGCCAAGCAATTAGGTCCAGAAATCTGAGGAAGAGTGGGTTCATAGTTGTTGATGGAATTTGGTCTAAGACCTCTGTGGCAGAGGGAGAGGCCATTATAGGAGATATTCCAGATATTCAGGAAGAAGTGCCAGAAGCGTCAGCAGAACCAACAGCAATAGCATTAGCAGCAGAAGTTGAGGCAGCAGTTGTTGTATCAGCAGTTCAAGAGGCAGCAAGACCATCTGAATTGGCAGCTCAAGTAGCAGGGACAGCAGAGCCCTGAAGTGACAGTCGAATCTCAACCTCCAGAAGCACCAGTAGGAGAAGCAGTGGAAGGTGCAGCAGATCCTTTGCCCACCTCCATTGTTGCCTCTATTCTTAGAGAGGTGTTGGATTCTATTTATTCCGCCCCAGTCACTCCAGGGGTTGGTGGAAATTCAGAGGAAGAAGTTGTGGCAACAGGCCACATTGAGGAATCAGTCGCTCCTGAAGACATTGTTATGGAAGATGCTCCCATTCAGGGGGAGCAAGAGTCAATGGAAGAAGATGCTCCTACTGAGGGGGAGCAATTAAAGGGTGGACCAGCAGAAGCAGCACAATGTGATGAGCCTATGGGCAGTGTGTCTGCTGATGAAGTCTTTGCCAGTTCACATGATGATGGCGCTCAGGGGGAGGAACATAACAATCCCCCAAGTAATGATCCTAGAGACGGGGAGACAGCCAGCTCCTCAGAATCAGATGATGATCAGCTGCCTCCAGCTTTAGAGGCAAGGCAGAAAGGAAAAGAAGTGGTTTCCGAAGTTCCACTCTTAGCAGATACTCCTTTCGAGAGGCAGGTGAGACAGAAAATTATTATTAATTTGAAACCTGTCGTTGAAAGATTAGATGCTCAAGGAGAGATCTTGTGCTCTCTTCAATGTGATGTGAACTCCATTTTTATGAGCCAAGCATCCACCACTAAGGAAATCTCTCAAAAAAATGCCATGAAATGGTTAACAAAGAGATGGGCAGCATGAAGTCTATGCTAGATGAGATTCTGAAAGCAGTTGGAGCTCAAGCTCCTCCTCCTCCTGCACTTCCTGCAGATCAGAACTTGGATGCTGATACTTCCAGGCCACCAGGGCCATCTGGGCCGTCAGTTCCTATGTCCGGGCCATCAGGGCCGACACCACCAGCAGCAGCAGCAGAGGCAGAGGTCAATGAGCAAGGGCCATCTGGGCCAGCTAAGCAAGTTGAAGGGCCTCTAGGGCCAGCTGAGAAGGTGTTAGGGCCATCAGGGCCATTGGAGTCTGATCCTGTGCAGACAGTGGCAGAAGAAGAAGTCTTGGCACCTAAGCCCCCAACTCCTTCTTTTTCTTCTCACACACATGTTCCTCCATCTCCACCCTCAGCTTCTATAGCACCTCCTGCTCCCCAGACCTTCAAAAAGCCTCAACCCAGACCCATTTCCTCTCCAACACCATTTCCTTCTCAATCTACCTTTTCTCCTACCTCTTCCACTCATATTCCTCCACCTCCATCTATCTTTGAGGTTCCTCCAGCCTCATCATCAGCTGGAGCCTCCTCCTCTGGTCCCTCATCATCAGCTGGACCATCTCCTCACACCTCTTCTCCTCCACCATCTCTTCTTCATCCTCGTCCTCCTCCCTCCTTCATCACCATCATTCCAGAAGGAGCTCAAATTGATGGTCCGTATATGAGCCCCATCAAAGATGAATTTGAGGACACTATTCTTGGCTCTGTTCTCAAAGTTGGCCAGCATATTCTTGTCTCTGATCCCTCCTGTCCTCCCTCTAAGAAAAGAAAAACCTCTTCATCTTTTAATCCATTGTATCCTCCCTTGTGGTTTTCTCTCACAGAGGTCACTAAAAACAGGCCTCTCTACAGGGAATACCTCACAAAAGTTGTCTTTGCCACCCTCTTCAATCTACCTTTCCTAAACCTTTCTGACCATCTTCAAACCATCCTACCTTACACCTCTCTTACCAAGGTTCTCAAGGCCAAGATCTTCTCTTCTGCTCAATCCCTATCTGAAGAAGAATGGGCACGCTCAAATAAGGTCCTCTACAACAAGTTTCTCTCTGCTAGATCTGAAGTGTTTCCTCCCAGGGATCACTCTCTCACCTTGTCTGAATGGTTTCTGCTCCACCATAACAACTCATGGGCTCCCTTCATCCAGAAAGAGATCAAGATGATCAGGCAATTCAACATGTTTAATGATTATAGGTATCTTCATCGTTTACCTGAAGTCCAACTCAGTCAGTTCAGGCAAGCCATCTGATATCTTGGACCTGAGCTTGGCACTGCAGCAATTCAAGTAGACTTTGCTACTCTTCAGCTGCCAGAGCCTACATATCTTCCTCCTCTTCACTCTTCGCTCATGGATACACCAGTGGGCTCAGTTATTTTTGATCGTTTTGCGCGAGTGATGGGCAGAATCAAAGTTCAGAAGGGCAGTGTGGTAGCTTTCCCCCCAGATTTATCTTTAGGGAGTACCACCTAGGCCACATCCATGCTAGATTCTAGCCCCTGCCTTGTCAGAATGTGAAAGACTGACACCTGCAGGGTGGGCCAAGTTCTATCCCCTATCTCTGCTCAGCAATTGTCGGATACAAATGTACCTTAGCCAGGGAAGGCCGCCCTCCAATCTCAGCTGCAACCTTTTTGGATATGAATTCCCTCCACCTTGTAAATGATCCTCTTCAAATTGGGTGGAGAGGTACAAAGTCTATGTCGCCATGCGCCAGGAGTTGAAGCATAGGCAGATCTTCTATCATGTTTCCCTTATCAGTTTCTTGCGTGTGCTAGCTTTGGAAAAGTCTCCTTCTACAAGCACTCCTTGGACAGAGATCCGTACATTGATTTCCTTGAAGCTCAGTTGGTCCTTCACCTCAAAAGAATGGCTCCCTCTATGGGACCAATTATTTTGTTGGTCCTAGACCCTTCAAGACTTACTTTGAGAGGCAGGAAGAGTAGGCCTGGGAGATTATTTCTCATTTTACCTCTCTTTTATCTCCTGCTTATTACTTACCTGTACCTCCTCAAAATGAATAAACTACATTTGCTTGTCTCTGCTTTATCTTTCTCTTCATTCTTTGTCTCAGATTATCTTTTTTGCTTAATGACAAAAAGGGGAGAAAAATACTTAGCATATCTGAAATACATTCCGCAAATATTCAGATTTTTTTAGTATTATTCATGCTTATTGTTAAGGGGAGAAAAATACTTAGCATGTCTGAAATACATTCTGCAAATATTCAGATTCTTTATCATGCTTATTGTTAAGTTTTGTCATCACCAAAAAGGGGGAGATTGATGCTCAGTCTGTCCCCATGTAATTTTAATTAATTACATATTTATTTTGATGATTAACAAAATCAAACAAAAAATTCTAACACATTCTTCATAAGTCTTAGTACAGGAAATATACCAAGGTCAAATAAGCCAATATTGGTAAGTATTACCTTTCTGAAGTTTTTATCTTGTCAAGATCACATTTCTCTAAGCCCACATCGACTTCTGTTGAAAGTCACAACGACTTCCTTTAGTGCTATAACGATTTGAATTCATAACGATTTCTTAAGTGTCTGAACGACTTCTTTACTGTGACATCGTTTGATTACAAACAAATCGTTCTCACAACGATTCTATAAGTCATCACAACGATTTCTTCAGAACTCGTAACAACTTGCCCGTCGCAATGATTTCTTAAGTTATCATAACGATTTCTTTAGAATTCGCAACGACTTGCTCGCCGTAACGATTTCTTAAGTTATCATAACGATTTCTTTAGAATTCACAATGACTTGCTCGTCGTAACGATTTCTTAAGTTATCATAACGATTTCTTTAGAATTCGCAACGACTTGCTCGCCGTAACGATTTCTTAAGTCATCATAATGATTTCTTTAGAATTCGTAACGACTTGCTCGCTGTAACGATTTCTTAAGTCATCATAACGATTTCTTTAGAATTCACAATGACTTGCTCGCCGTAACGATTTCGTAAGTTATCATAACGATTTCTTTAGAATTCGCAACGACTTGCTCGCCGTAATGATTCCGTAAGTTATCATAACGATTTCTTTAGAATTCACAACGATTTGCTCGGCATAACGATTTCGCAAGTTATCATAACGATTTCTTTTAGTTTCACAACGACTTGCTCTCCATAACGATTTGCTTTACGCAACGATTTCTTTAGAACTCATAATGACTTGCTTTGCGCAATGATTTCTTTAGAACTCATAACGACTTGCTTTGCGTAACGATTTCTTTAGAACTCATAACGGCTTGCTTTGCGCAACGATTTCTTTAGAACTCATAACGACTTGCTTTGTGCAACGATTTCTTTAGAACTCATAACGACTTGTTAAGTGTTCATAACGATTTCTTTGTTGAACACATAAACTTGCTTTCTATAACGATTTGCTCTCTATAATGACTTGTTAGTATTCATAACGATTTCATAAGTCTATAGACAACGACTTTATGGTTTATCGACTTGGCATTTATCTTATCTCTTAAAGCGTTGAATAGTCAAAGTCTTCTCTTATCTATCTAACTGTTGTGCATTTAATAAAGGCAAATATCTCTGCATGCATGCGATGATATCCTTTTACTATTGTGCATATTCTGTCAACATCTTTTAGAACAAGCTATTTGGCATTGCTATTTTGGTGAATACTCACGTCAACGTTTACTGACAATAAGAGACAGCCTAGCTGTCTATTGTTCTAGCATTTAATGTGTGCAGGGTCCTAAAGACATTCTGTCATACAACGTTGGACCATATAGACGCCAGAAGACCCTATCTCTTTGCATGCTCAAATGGATAAAAGATTGTTGAAGCTTCCAAATGTCAAGCAGTCTAACGTCTATCAATTTAAGAGACAACGGTTACTTCAACGGCCGTATTTCAAAAGGAGATATAAATACAAGACAGAAGAGAAGAATAAAAAGCAACGCAGTGGAGAACAAGCATCTCGCATTCAAGCATTAATTCAAATTCTTCTGCAAGAAGTCTAGAGCCAAAATCTCATTCCTCATCATCCTTAGCTCTTCGCACTCTATGCTGTAACAGAATTTCTAAGAGAGCCCGTGTAGTTCTGACTTCTGAGAGTGTGCCTTATTTAGATGTTTTGCTCTCAGTGCTTGTTGCTTCAGATCTTGGCTTGAAAAAGCTTGATCTAGGGGCTTGAATTCATTCTATTCTCTTTGTGGTGTTTCCCTTCGTGTGTGAAGGAAGACCTGGTGGGATCCAGGGTGTTGTTTCCCTTCGGTTGTGAAGGAGGACCTGGTGAGGTATCCAGGGTGTGGTTATTCCCTTCTGGTGTGAAGGAAGACTAGTTGTGCTGGGTGTTGTAGTGTCCATAGGGGTACTGTACCCTAGTTAGTGAAAATCTAAGTTGTTGCTCAGGGACTGGACGTAGGACTCCTAAGGAAAGGAGGTCCGAACCAGGATAATTCCTTGCGTTGTGTGATTGATTCTTGGTGAGTTTGTTGTTCATACTAACCGTTACTAACCAACATCGAAGATTGTTTTTGTGTATATTTATTTAGGTGTCACCTAGATAGATTTTTAAAGACCCATTCACCCCCCCTCTGGGCTTGTCAACTGGGCAACACATGTTAGTTGCTGGCCATTCAGTGTTAATTCTACTGACTCCCACCATGCCCTGGCATCCTTTTCTAATTGGAAAGTTGCCAGCAGTACTTTGTTCTGGTCTATGCATTGCATGACCCTAAATACCCTTTCAATTTCCTTAACCCAGTGTTCAGCAACATCTGGGTCAGTACTCCCTTCAAACCTAGGCGGATCCATATTCCAAAAATTCCAATGGAGATCACCGGCTCCGCGGTTACCTCCACCCTAGGTGGCTTGCAGGATAGCCTGAATCAAGTTCTGTATTGTTTGTTGCATGCTCCTTATAGCCTGGGCACGTTCAGCGGCCATGAAAGTAATTAGTACCTTCAAGATAATAATACAAGTCAGTCATCTAAATATATCACGTGTGACCTCTATTCCCATGGTTCTACCCAAGCTCACATTAGGTACGACAGATTTTGACTCATGTCATCTAGTTTCATCCTATGTTCCTATTCCCTTGGACCCTAAAGTTTAGGGCTCTGATACCAACTGTCACGCCCCGATATTTAGCGGCGGAATAAATACCGGGGGAAGTGAACGATACAGACAGACGTATCACAGTTGAATAGCGCAGAGTCACGATTGAACAAAAGAACACATTTGAGACTATAAGATGGTCATCCAAAAATATACATTATTCTATTTCAGTCAACTAATTACAACCTTACATGGAGAGAATCAACTGAAAAGAGTTCCTTATTCAATAAAACCTCTAGAAAAGTTCACTATTACATAGACTACTCAATTGTCTATTTCTAAACTGTCATCTACTCATATGGCGGGTGCTCATCTCTCTTGCCCTGCCCCATCGGACTCCACTGGTTCTTCATCACTTCCTGAAAAAGGGCAGGATGATAGGGTGAGCGAACTAGGTCAGTAGGATTTACATCACCATATTGTGTGAGCACTAGTATACATTATTAACATTTTAAAAGGCATGATTTGAACATGATGACAATGCATGCAATACTAACAAATCGAATAGCAGAGTAGAACGGATATCATTTCAGATCAAATGTCGAGTTGCATATATACAGTGGACAGATATTTCAAGAATAGAATCGTATCAAAAGAGATTGGCCATATTCCGACAGATATCATGCGTTCACATGATCAGACGTATCATATCAAATTATATCATATCAGATCACATCAGACTTATCATATCAAACAAAGGCACATTCACACTAATCTTGCTTATTTGTTTGTGCTATGCCAAGCACTAGAAGTCCATACTCCCGCGGTTAATAAGTACGTTGGGGCGCTCCTCCCCAGGACCGGACCAGGCCCCTATTGCACAGGCATTGGATCAAATTTGGACTGGAGTCCCACGTTGTGCCGAACAAACAGATTCATATTATGGCCACAGAGTTTCAATAACAAGCTCGTAGTAAAAGGAACATGATCATTCATAGAGTCAAGGTATGACAAATAGCTCAAGAGAACAAGGCAGGATAACGACGTATCTTATGTTTCATAATTCATTAATGTCTTGACATGAGGTGTTTCTAAAGACAAATCGTATACAGAACATGTGCTCTCAATTCCCCAAGAAGGGTGTGCCTATTCATGCAAAGATGTAAGTGATTAGTCACGGATCTTTCCTAACATGTATGCAATTGACAATTAATTTATTGAACACCGGAAAGCATGTAACTATTGAAACTCATATGCAAATCATGACATTAACACCACTAACAAGTCCATACTAACATTTATTCATCCCCACATTCATATCATATTCTTATCTTATCAATTGGCAATAAGCAAGATCACAAGATAACCCAATGGACATAAGATCAATCACAATTACACATTAGAATCGTATTCATATCATTACTATTTTCAATGGGTTGATTTATTTTAGGTCCATGCATACTATATAACATCATGCACATGCTAGTAGACATCATGAAATGATCAGACCCAAAATATGCAATTTTTTTGTAAGGGTAGTGTCGACACACCCCTTACTGGTGTCAACACAATGCTTCAAACACAAGACAAAATAATGTAAAACTGGTCAAGTAGTGTCGACACTAGATCAAGTACTGTCGACACTAGAGACAGCTTCCAGAAAACCTTCTGGCCAATATGGGACAATGTGTCGACACTAGATTAGGTAGTGTCGACACTAGAGACCCTCCCAGAAAACTTCTAGGCCAATTCGGGACAGTGTGTCGACACTAGATCAGGTAGTGTCGACACTAGAGACCTTCCCAGAACACCTTTTGGGCTGTTTTGGGACAGTGTGTCGACACTAGATCAAGTAGTGTCGACACTAGTGGCCCTCCCAGAAAAAAACATATAAGTCAAGTGTAACCAGAAAACACGTCTCATGCAGTGATTCACTTACACCTCTTATAACTCTCTAACGAATGACATTTAGACAAAATGTTCAACACAAAAGATGACGAGGACAACTTTAGGAGAACTTTGATGTTGGGGGTTTGATCTAATTCGGTCTCGAATCCCGAGAAAACATGTGAAGAACATAAAGCTAAGTGCAGCCCGAAATCGTAGTATCATGCAGAGACTCTCTTACCATGCTTATAACTCTCTAACGAAAGACTTTTGGACAAAATGTCCAACATAAAAGATGATCGCGACTCCACGTAGAAGAACTTTCATGAAGGAAGTTTGGGCTAATTCGGTATAAAATCATGTGCAAAATAAGAAGAACGGGAAAAGCCCTAACTGTGTGCGACTTAGGGAAAACTACGAATACGCAATGTATACTCCATGAACTTGAGTCAAACCAAGTGAAAATGAACCTAAACTCAAAGATCTACATGATGGTGTTGGTTTTCTTTAATCTTGGCCTGAGAACACCTACCTTCGAATGCTAAGAACTCTCTACAGATTTCTGGGTTGATGCAGAGTGAAGTTGAGGAAGTCCACGATTTTCCCCAGCCGTTCTCCACTTCCCCAGTGCTCCAAACTTGCTACTCTCGACCCCAACTTCTTGTTAAACCTTCCCCAAGAGTTTAAGGACGAGTTCTTATAGATTTAGGGTGTAGTTATGAGTCCTAACGGGACTAGGAAAGGAAGCTGCGAATTCTGCTTCCTTCTTTCCAAAATCTGGGATTCTCACCCAAAGGAGGTAGCAACAGTTTAGGAAACCACCAATTGGGGTTGGGTTCGGTTTTGGCTTACCATACATGACTAATCACCCTTATTTTAACCCTAAATTGCCTTCCCTAATCACTACATAATTACATACACATTTCTAGGTATTTTCTTGTCCCAATTTCTATCCTTGGGCTAAGTATGCTCCCAATCTTGTTAATGGGTTATTAATATATGATATTGTAAGTCTCTCCAATATGTTTATTTAATTTATGGTTGGGTCATTTTTCCGTGTTAACAATTTTCCGACTTAGTTTCCTAATTCGGGTAACTTGGTCACGTGTGACGTACACTCGACCAATCGGATTTTTGTTGCACAAATTCCTTTGTGGAACACTTAGGGACAATATTTGGGGTTGATTTATAATTTTTACGGAATTTTCCAATGTGTTTTCTCACGTACAATAGTGGTACGTAAGTTCTATCATTCCGATAATACGGAAGTTATTTATTTACTAATTTCATACTTGAATTTTTTTCATGTGACATAAGTTGTTCATTGATCCAATTTCTTTTATGGACTATCCCCTCATATTGTTTGGAGTCCACCATAAATTTCTCATTTAGTTTATGATCTCATTTATACACCTAATAATGGGTTGTCCAACTTATTTCCTAATTACGATACGAGGTTACACTAACTCTTAAATTTATCCCAAATGACTTTTATTGACCCAAAATTCTTGATGGATCATTAGAGGATATTATTTGAAGTCCATCTATGATTTTTATTTAATTTTCTGGCTCCTCTAGGTATGTGTGATAATAATTTCCTGACTTATTCCCTGATTACGACACTCAGTCGTAAAACGCCTTAAACTTGGACCATCTGATTTTCCTTTACACGAATTTCTCTGTGGGTCATTAGGGAGTATTATTTTGAGTTGAACTGTGGTTTTTATGAAATTTTCTAATGGGTTTTTATATGTATGATAATGACACGTGCATTTTTGCTATTTCACGAATATTGATTTTATCATTTTCGATTTATTTCTATTTTCCAATTACCGAATTTTCGGGGTGTTACATACCCACCCGGTCATGTCGAAGTGAACGGCACGCCGATCGAATCTTTATTTCAGATTTTGGACCCCCAGCTTGCATGTTCTAACCCTTTTCATTTAGGTTTTTTTTTTAAGATTAATGGTTTGAGCGCCGAACCCAAATCGGGAATCCGATTAAGATTCTGTCAGTTCCCACACGCCACTCTCACCCACCAGGTCGTGTCGGAGCGAACGACATGCCGATCGGATCCCTATATTAGATTTTGGACCCTTGGCTTGTATGTTTTAATCCTTTTCATTTGGGTTTTCTTAAGATTGGTGGTTTGAGCGCCGAACCCAAATCGGGAATCCGATTAGGATTTCGTCAGTTCCCACACGTCACTCTTACCACCCGGTCGTGTCGGAGCGAACGGCATGCCGATCGGATCCTTATTTCAAATTTTGGACCCCCGGCTTGCGTATTCTAACCCTTTTCATTTGGATTTTCTTAAAATTAGTGGTTTGAATGCCAAACCCAAACCGGAAATCCGATTAGGATTTCGTCAGTTCCCACACATCACTCTCACCCACCTAGTCGTGTCAGAGCAAATAGCACACCAATCGGATCCCTATTTCAGATTTTGGACCCCCAGCTTGTGTGTTCTAACCCTTTTCATTTTAGTTTTTTTAAGATTAATGATTTGAGCGTTGAACCCAAACCCGGAATCCGATTAGGATTCTGTCAGTTCTCATACGTCACTCTCACCCACCCAGTCGTGTCATAGCGAACTTGCATATTCTAAACCTTTACATTTGGTTTTTTTTTTAGATTAGTGGTTTGTGTGTTCTAACAATTTAGATTAGTGGTTTGATTTCATTCAAACTATATGAAATTAAAATTAATATTGACCTACGGGCTTGCTGTGAGGTGCCTACTCCTTGGATGGCAGCCACCAGCTACTCGACCATGGCGCCAAGGTGCAGCAGTAGCTGCTGCGACAACTCTTCCTAGAAGAGGGTTCTGATGTCGTCTCCACCACTACCGGGCGTCACAGCAGACGAACTCGCGTAGGCCAGAGGAGCGACTTAACTCGCATATGAGGACAACATTAGAGTAGTATCCAGGCTGTCCCCAAAGTCATACACTCGACCCTTCCTTAGCCCTCCCCCTACGTCGTCCCAGGCCTCCAGATCCAAGTCTAGCTGGGGAGTGCCCTCTACATAGCGATTTGGCATCGTCCTATCATAGGTCTCCTACATAACAAAATAAAAATATATTATTTATTACATATTTATTTAATCTCTAAATTGTATAAAAAATTATATTTTGACTTACGGCAATCGTCCGAGCACTCTCGCTGACATAGTCATCTGTCTCCTTCCACTGATGAGTCCGATCAAATAACTTGCGAAATGTAGTGGCACGCTCGAGCTCGTGACGCTTACAATTCAACAAAAGTAGTTAGTTTCACAATAAAAATTAATGTATTAAGCAATTGAAAGTTAATATACTTACCAATTTTTGGTTGTGGGTCGCATAAGACATCGACCCACTAGTATGCACATTCTTTTTTTGGATGAGCTGCCTGATTGCATTTAGCCGCCTATGACCTCTCCTGCCATGGTCCAGTAGCCCAACGATGACAAAGGGACTCCTAATAATCCTTCCTCATCCACACAGGGCCGTAATCCATCCAACCAGTGGGATCCTGGCTGCCTACGATCTTCGCCACCTTGTCCCAGGCCTCCCACAACGACTTTCTAAAATTAGTCTGGGCAGTAAACTCCCAGATGGCTCGTGCTCGAGGGAGATCCTCCTCTCTCATAAACATGTACCTCCGCTATTTAGAAATTAAATTACTCAAGTTAGTGCACTAACAGAGAGAGATAGTAATTAAAGAAATGATTTCAAAAGAGTAAAAATTAATAATTCTGTGAACATGTCAAATAAAAAATCTCAGACGGACAGGTGAACTCTTTCGATGAGTCCACTGGTCCTGGAACGTGTGCGTGCAGCAACGATGTAATATAGCGGGAAGTAAATCCTGGATCTATCTTCCCCCTGCAATTGCACATTAATTTTCTACATGAACCATATAACGTAAATAACAAATACAATAAGTTTAAAGTGATTAAGTTTACCCAGAAATTCAGCATGGATGTCGACCAGTTGGCTGAGCCACCTCCTCCGCCATTGGATGATGATGGCTCTCTACCTCTATTGTAAAAGTTAAGTACACTATTATTAAAAAAATTGGAAGACAAGATACGTACTAAAATATGGAAACATGCATGTACTTGCTGTTGAATGGGATGGGATAGGTGATGCTACTGGGCGTAATGTGGATCGTGCAAAATTATATACACATTAGAAAATATAAAGTTAATATGAACAGTAATACATAGAGTTTTGTGTTTGGGTACATATATATATATACCAGTCGCCAGGACAACCGGCATAGTTGGGGAGGCAGACCCTGCAAAATTATATGCATGTTAGAAAATATAAAGTTAATTTACACAGTAAACTAAAAGAATTGAGTTGAGTACATATATGTCTATCGGTGTAGACCATCGACCTACAGAAGTAGAGGGTGCACCAGACGAGGTGGAACCCCTCCCACTATGTCCTTCACGCACCATATCTCTATTGATATATTTACATACATTAATATATTTAAAAAATTCAAATCAAAAAAATTTTCGTGCATGACATAGACATAGAACTAGTACAATTAAATAATAGAGAAGTGACAATATGAGTCCCACGATGTGTTAGGCCTATCAACAACGGGATGTAGACAGACCACCGACCGATTAGCTTGTGGGAGCACCCCCCCCCCCCCCAAGAAAAGAATAAAATAATAATAAAGAAAAAAAACATGTGATCAACAAGTGTGAGGTCTCCTGTCGTTCGTCAAGTAAGCACCAGATTTTTGGAGCACGTTTTCCCCTACTCGTCTTAAAAACGCCTGTGCGTCATCCATTACATCGAAACTCCAGCTAGCAATAACCTCGTGCCTAACTGTGCCAGCCGAGACTCAATCAGCAGACGATCACTGCCGTTGGTTCGGGATCCGACGACCATGGTCTACTTGATAAAACCGAGATGGGTGACGCCAGCGTTGTTTCCCGACATTAAAAGAGGAGGGAAGGCCCTCCCTTGCTTGGCACTTTGCTTCTGCAATTCTGCATCGCGCGCTGGGCAGCCTGGCTTCAAAGACGACGGAAAGAAGAAGGAAAGAGCTCCACACAAGCTGTCTTCTTTTCTCCTCCTCCTAGTTATCCTGTTCCTTCCTACTACGTACCTTTCCTCCCACAAAGGAGGCGGGGAGAAGAAAGGTTAATTCCAGAAAGAGATCAGATGTCGAAGGCTTACGTTGAGATCGATTTTTTCCGAAGGGAGACACGGAAGGACGCATCTTGCAAGCCCTCCTCTCCGGAAAGCGCCTCCTCTCCCTTCCGAGGTTTGTTTCTGTTTACAAAACTGGAATTGAGGTGGGAGAGGGGGGGGGTTAGTTAATCTCCTGTCAACATGAAGAGGAGTACTTGAGGGATTCTTGTGGAAGAGATTAAGGGGTAACGTAAGGGAGAGTTGGAAATATGAGTTTTCCCAAGGTTCACTCTCGTACAAGGCCTTCTTAATTAAGGAGTCGTACAGTGCAGTTCCATAACTCTTTGTTTTTGTGTTATATAATTAACCTATATATTTATGCGCTTCAATTCTTTATGAAATCTTGTGCAGGGATCCAGGGCGTGGTGTCCCGAATAAACCCGCAGTTGCTAAGGACGGTCGTGGCAGCCGAGCACGCGAGGTGCTTGGATACCATCCCTGCATGTCCGACGTCGTCGAACTCGCCTTCGCCGTGCCGGACGGCGTCGTTCCCGGCCCTCCCCGTCTACAAACCCGCGTCGAGGTGCCACGCCTCTCCTCCTATGGGCACGTCTCCGATGACCATCTTTTACAATGGCACAGTCACAACCTTCGACGTTCCTCATGACAAGGTCAGTATCCCTCTCCGTCTTTGTCTGCGCCCCGGCCTTCCCCCTATGACCTATCTACATATGTGTGCCTATATTTCTCTCTTCTTCCTTTTTGAAGAGATTGAAACATCTCTATGATTCAGAGTTTTGCTGTGTGTTGTTGCAGGCGGAGGTTATTATGAGGATGGCAGAGACGAGGATCGCCGGGCACCCGGCGGAGAGGTCGGAAGATTCCATGAGCGAAGGCAACCAAGTAGTAGGATGTAAGCTTCAATTTACCAAATTAATTAACGATGTCCTCTCCTCTTCTTCCACGCCAGACCGAACTTGGGCTACATTAATATTATTTCCTAGGATTCATGCATGCATGCCTTGTGAAACGTGAAGATGAACACTTTTTACATATGATCAAGAATATTATAATAGAGGTCTGCCAGAACAGCTGGTACCCAACATTATCCGCCAAAAGCGCATGCCCAATAATAAAGGTCACGTGACTCCACTGACTTAGAGAACTACCACCGATTCAACTGTTACCCCGGTGTCTCCAATCAAATTCGTACGTGTGTCTAGCTTGAATAACATCATATCTATACATACGGAGACCATCACATGCATCTAAGGTATTGTTTGGACACGAGTTTGGAAAGATTTTGCCTTGCAAAAGCGCTGACAAAATCAACTGTGATTCCAAACAGAGATAGCCGGTTATGGTTTGCGTGTAAAAGTGATTTGTGAAGGAGGAGAAAGATAGAGAGATGTCAAATTCTCTCTCCTCTATGGGGAAAAGCGGGTTTACTTACGTTTTTGAAAAATTCTTAAAAAATAGGCAGAGAGGCAGAGAGTAGGGTCGCACTGTTTGGAATTTTTCTCATGTTTTTTTTTTTACTTTTGCACACCTCGTCGCCCACGCCATGAGACGCGGGCGACAAGGCCAATTCGTAATTTTTTCGATCTTCACTTTTTAAAAATTGGTAACAAGCCTAAGTCTTCGTCCCTCACTCTACTTGCAGATCTGCCGATCGAAAGGACAAAATCGCTCCAGAGGTTCTTCGAGAAGCGCACAGAGAGGTATAAAGCTCATCTATAGTCCCTACCTCTCCTAAACTCGACCTTAACAAAAGTCTCATGCGAGCAAATTAAGGCAGTCTATCTTGCTAAAGAAAAGGTAAAGTTTCTAATATATTATGACCAACCGAAGGAGGGGAGGAGCTTCATAGGAAGCTTCCTGATCACGCTGTTGAGGGAATAAGATATCAGCTGGAAGACGTCAAACACGTGGGGATGTAAAGAAGACACGTAGAGCCTTAAATTACTAAACATTATATCTAAGTTCATGATCTTGATCACCCGCAGAATTAATCTTAACTTTATCTTCTTGTCCTGCAGGCTCGCGTCGGCATCCCCATACAGAAACAGCAAGCCCAACCCCTCTCGTCCCTTATAAGACGTGACGCAGACCCGGTTGGCGACGTCGATCGACCAACAACGGCTACAAGAGGGGGGGGAGAAGAGAGAGGGGATGTCCATTGGAGGACAGGCCATGCGTCATGGACGGCGGTTCATGCCAAACAGTGCTGGATAACACGTCCGAACATCTATCTTTAGAAGATTTCACAGCTCATAACACATCAAATGGTTGTGGAAAGTTCAACAGGATTGTGGAGGGTGGTCCGACAATGTTCCAGCTGCAACTGGTCCTTGTGTGAAGGGAACAGTAAGTCACGTGGGGGAGCGTGGGCGTGGAGCCACCGCGTCCAGTTTCTCACCGCATTCTGGTCGTACGTGGCGATCGACGGGGGTCCCGTCATTGTAAATAATATAAATCTGGGCCCAATATTATGAGTTCTCTTCGGATTTTATTATTTTTCTTCTCCATGTAATATTTTTTTTCCCTTTTTCATGCATATGAATAACAGTGCATTTGAGATTGTTATAAATGAAAGACTGGCTCGATGTTTTGTTTTACTCCATCAATCTCTAGAGACTTATAGTTAATTTATAGGAGTTGTTACCATAAGTGTAACATAGGTCGGTCCGGGTTGAGGTGACCTTGGCCGAGGCAAGAGCCGAGACAACCGAGCTAAAGAAAGTCCTCCGAGATGCGTTGTGCCGACATGAGATGCTTATTCTGAGCTCTTGATCTGACCTGCAAAGCTCGCCGAGAGGCCTCAGTGGGGAGACACTCTGACGCTCTTATCAGTCGTTAGCCGAACATAATGGCCTAGCCCATGGGGTGGAATAATGTACCTGTGTCTGTCTCTTTTATAGGGTTAGAATTCTGTGTAGCAGTTGGATGACCCCACAAATCTCGCAGGGGATCTCCATGATCGTCGCCAGATCGTGGTCATAACCGGCATGCCAGATCAACTAGATCGTGGTCTTAATAGCCGCAATTATCGGGTGCACGATCCTCGGATCGTACCTTGTTCGTTACTGCATCGTCAGTTATGCGAGTCATGCTTCGGGAAATCCGCGGACACATTGGGCTCCTAATCGGCTGCATCTGAGCTGAGTAGGTAAATCCTCGTCCTTGGCCAAGCTAAGGAAGTCGGCCCGAGGAGGTGTAAAGTGGTCGTTCTAGCCCACCTAAGTCGTCGGCCTAGATGACTCTTTCGTCTTACCCAAGCCAAGGTATGGACGTTGGCTTAGGCGCTCTAGGAGGTCAGCCGAACGAAAGACTTAACTAACATGCTGCGAACTCCCCGTATCATTGGCCCCCCAGGTTCACGTCGGACTGCGAACGTGGGCTGAGGTGAACCTATTGTTTGACATTTCTTCGTCGAAGACACGTGTCTTGTCGCGTGGCTCTGCCAGCCCACGTGGCCCGCTTTATGCCACATCACCAAGCTGTCAGCGCCAGCATGCCATCAGTCACATCATGACGCCATCAGCACCGACCTGCACCATGTCGTACCGTTAGGTCGCCTCGACTGCTATGTGGCGACGCCAACCGTCGTGTCCCCCCTCGACTCTCGTGCGCCGATGATACGAGGAGTTCCCAGCATGTCAGCTATGTCTTCAGTTTGGCCGACCTCCTAGAGCGCCTAAGCCGACGTCCATACCTTGGCTTGGGTAAGACGAAAGAGTCGTCTAGGCCGACAACTCAGGTCTGCAAGAATGACCACTTTACACCTCCTTGGGCCCTCCTCCTCAGCTCGGCCAAGGACGAGGATTTACCTACTCAGATCGGACGCAGCCGATCAGAAGCCCAATATGTCCATGGATTTCCCGGAGTGTGGCTCGCGTAACTGACTATGTAGTAACAAACAAGGTAAGGTCCGAAGATCGTGCGCCCGATAATTGCAGCCATTAAGACCACAATCTAGATAATCTGACATGCCGGTTACGACCACGATCTGACGACGATCACGAAGATCCCCTATGAGAATCGCGGGGTCATCCATCTGTTACACGGGAATCTTAACCCTATAAAATAGGCAGACACTGCACAGAGACAGGTACGTTATTTCACCCCATACGCTAGGCCATTCTACTTGGCTAGCGACTAACAAGAACGTCAGAGTGTCTCCTTGCCGAGGCCTCTCGGCGAGCTTTGCAAGTTAGATCAGGAGCTCGGATCATGCGTCTCACGTCGGCACAGCATGCCTCAAAGGACCTTCTTCAGCTCGGCTGTCTCCGCACTTGCCTCGACTTGGGCCGACTGATGTTACACTTACGGTAACATTGGCGCTGTCTGTGGAAAATCGCTACTAAAGGTTAGTACGGCTTTCCTTATTCACCCGTAGTTGATCTCGAAATTCATTGAGTGCAAGCATAGGGGACCCCTTGAGGTGTCACCCGTAATCAACAAAGGGGCCGTCCTGGAGCATACGAGTTCTTGTAGACGCGTATCTCCTAAGGACCAATAAGAGGGCCAATGACAAGTCGCTTAGAGCATTGTCATGTGACAAATGGTGAATCGGTTAATCTTTCAGTAAATTTCGAGCCCCCCTACTGGGGGTCCACGAGGCCAATCACTCGACGATTTGGTATCGACAACAACGTTTACACATGCTAGTGCTCTCGAATCCAGTTTGTGTGTGCAATCTAAACAGAGAAGGCCCATACCTTACGGTTAAGGACCTCAGACATTGGGCCGACCAATTGTTTGAGGAGTGTACATCAGCAAACGTAGAACGTCGAGCACTCTCGTTGTTATTTATTTCAATGTGTCAATAAAAGTTGAATTTTCTGTTGCATTTGTGTGATTTAACTGTGATGGAACTGTTGGAAATTGACTAATCATTTTATAGCCTTGTCATTTGTTGACATCAGCTATGAGGTCACTTCAGCGCTCGGTTGATCTGACAGTGCGAGAACACAGGTTGATTTGAATGCGAGGTCACTTCGGCACTCGTGATATACGTGGATGTCGTAGTTTGCTAAACGAGCTCGCTTCGGCACTCATCAGGAACCGAGAGACGACGTCCGACATGATTTGAATGTGAGGTCGTTTTGGCACTCATGAAATACGTGGACGTCGTAGTTCACTAGACGAGGTCGCTTCGGCACTCGCCAAGAACTGAGAGACGACATCTGACGTGATTTGAATGCGTGGTCGCTTCAGCACTCATGAGATACGTGGACGTCATAGTTCGCTGGGCGAGGTCGCGTCGGCACTCCTTAGGAACCGAGAGACGACGTCCGACGCTTCGGCACTCATCAAGAACCGAGAGACGACGTCCGATGTGATTTGAATGCGAGGTCGCTTTGGCACTCATCAAGAACCAAAAAACATTGTCCAGCGTGATATGAATGTGAGGTCGCTTCGGCACTCGTAAAGAGGTCAAATGAAAATGTGGTTGTACACAGAACGAGGAGGCCGCATTGGTATTATACAGTTCTTATGGTCATAGAGGTCAGATCTGACCTCGAGAATTGACATTTCAGGTCATAGAGGTCAGATTGACCTCGAGAAATGACAAGCTCGGGGGCCGCCTCAAGGAGGTTGCCACAACACGAAGAATACGATGTCACTATGGCATTCGACCTCTGTTTCGCATCGGCTAATATTCGTAGACGTCGGGCTAGCCATCGTGGGCTTGGCCACATCAGAAGAAGATGGCGACAGTGTTATGCATGGTCTCGATACCCTACGAACTAAACTTTCTCAAAGTTAAGTTCTTGGATGACGCCGACGACCCGAACATAACTATTGTGTTTGGGAAGAAAATTTACAAGGACAAGAAATTCCGTTGCATTAATGTCCTTGGCTTTGTGGCCGAGGTAGTAAGGTACAAAAAGGTCTCAGCGATGCACGAGACCAAGAAATAGCATAAGGACCTATGCAGGGGTTGTTTACAGTGCTCTCGGAGAAGAAGGGGCTGTTTCCTCGGGCACAGTAGCAGCTGGTGTTGGATTTCTTGTTTTGATGATGTTTATGTATGATTCATACAAATGTGGAAATCATGCTTCAATTATATTAACATTATTTTTCCATGTGTAGCTCAAAGAAATGCTCAAGCAACGACAGTGGTGTTGACACAATTCAGATAGTGTGTCGACACATAGTGCATTTTTAGTGCAATTAATCAAGAAGGCAAGCCAGTTGTGTCGACACAACTCAAGTGGTGTCGACACAGCTCATGCATCCAGCAAATCAGTAAAGGAAGAAGTGGCCAGTGGTGTCGACACAATATGTCTATGTGTCGACACTCACTGTCCCTCCCAGGAGCTTGATATGAAGCCAATGACCAGTGCTGTCGACACAGTCTGCCTGTGTGTCGACACTCACTGTCCCTCCCAGAAACCCAGTTTGAAGCCAATGCATTGTGTGTCAACACATGCTTATGTGGTGTCGACACACCTCGGATATTTTTTAGATCTGAAATGTAGGGACACGTGGATGGTTTTGGTTGAGGGCTTTTGAGTGGGAATCTTTGTGCCCCCAAACTCCAAGGAATCTCGTGGATCCATGGGACAATAAATGCCCTTTATCCACTCACACTTGGGGTACACACGCATCAGTTCTTCCAACTCCTAGAAGCTTCAGGCGATTTCAGAAGAGGACTTCATCTTGGAGAATTTCGTCCAGATCTAAAGAAATTGACGCTTCAAGCACCTTGGATGATCCATCTCAAGAGGACTCTCCGAATTTCAGAGTCTTCTTCCTGGAGTTGAAGCAGAAGAGCTGATCTCCCACCTGGAAGCAAAACAGGGAGATTCGAACCAGACATCCTCAATTTGCAATTCGATTGTCTAGTCTGGTTCTTCACCTTAATCTCATATCATTGTGTGTGTGTGTGGATGGTGGATGTAGGATACACAATTGTGTAATCCGAACCACCATAAATCACTGTGTCTCTATAGTTTGTTTGCTTGTCCGCTAGATGTTTTGGTAGGCTCATTGTTACTACATCATTTGATCAGTCTAAAGTGTTCAGAACTGTGATTGGTTGTTAGATTCGAGTCACATTTTGATTCTTCTAAGGTTCTAATCGAGTGAATTTTAAATCCAAAGAAATCTATTCAACCCCCCCCCTTCTAGATTTCTTCATAGCAGTTTTTCCGCAACATTTCATTTGGTATCAGAGCAGGTTCTCATTGCACTTGACTAGTGTTTGATCTAATGATCAAGAGTCTTTGCTATAGAAATCATAAAGGGATTTATGGCTGAGGGTCATTCAGCTAGTAGGCCTTCTTTTTCGATGGATCTGACTATTCATATTGGAAAAGCAGGATGCAGGTATTCTTGAGAGCTCAAGACTATGAGATCTGGAGGATTGTTGACAAGGGACCTGCTGAACTTCCAGAAGATGAAGATTTGTGGACCAAGGATCAAATCAAGAAGTCCACAATCAACTGGAGTGCCATGAACATGATGCAGTGAACAATTCATCCCAAAGAGTACTCCAGAGTGTCATCATGTAAGTCTGCTAAGGAGATGTGGGATAAACTCCAGCTGATATATGAGGGAACCTCTGAGTTAAGAGAAACCAAGACAAGTATCTTAGTCTCAGAGTATGAAATGTTTAGAATGAAAAGTGATGAGACCGTTTCTGAGATGTTTGCTAGATTTATGCTTATTTTGAATGGTCTTAGGGGTCTAGGAAAGGATTACTCCAATAGTGATCTTGTCAGGAAGATATTTAGGTCTCTTCCATCAACATGGCACACAAAAGCTACTGTGATTGAGGATTCAAAGAATTTGTCAATCATGCAATTAGATGAGTTGATAGGTTCACTAATGACATATGAAATTAATTTGAAAAGAAATGCATCTGTCATTACATCTAAGAAACCTATTGCTTTAAAAGCCTCATCTAGTTCAAAAGTTGTTGTTGATAAATCTGATGAAATTGATGAGTCTTCTGATGAAGAAGATGATAATGAATTGGCCTTACTGACAAGGCAATTCAAAAAGTTCTTAAGAAAGAAAGGGAAAGGTAAGTTCAAATCTTCCAATAAAAGGGATTTTTCAAAGAAAAATGATTTTAATAAGAAATTGGAACAAACAAGAAGACTGATATTATCTGTTATGAATGCAGGAAACCAGGACACATGAGAGGAAGTGTCCTGACTTGAAGAAAAAATTGAAGAATCAAATGTTTAAGAAGACAAGAGCAATGCTGGCCACATGGAGCGATGAGGATGATGAAGAGAAAGAAGAAAGTGGATTTGATGAGGAAGAAGTGACATGTCTCATGGCTAGACACGAAGAAAACAGTGAGGTAAGTTCCTCTTTTGAAGATTTCTCAACTGATGAGTGGGAAGAGCATATGTTGTACTATTTGAAAAATTGTGTGAACTGAGATCTGAGAACAAAACATTGAAAAAGAAATTTAACAGTATATTGCATAACTCACAAGAATCTGAGCAAATAAATTTGTTGAATGATGAAATTATTAACATGAAAAAGGAACAAGAATGTTTGAATGAACAGCTTGATGTCATTAAGGAAAGATGTCAGTCCACTGAAAAAGAAAAACAAATTTTGGTAGATGAAAATGAAAAACTCAAAAAAGAAAAAGAGGTAATTTAGGATGAATTAAAAATTACCCAAAAAGAACTAAATGATAAGAAAGAAACCTTGTCAAAATTTGTCAAAGGCAAAGAAAATCTAGATGCTATGTTAGGAGTTCGGATGAACACTACTAAGCATGGTTTAGGTTTTCAGCCTGAAAACAAGAAGAAAATTGGGCAAACCTTGATAACTTCATTTGTTCAAGGAAGTACCTCTCATAGTCAGTCTGAAAAGAGCATCAAAGTAAAACCACAAATAAACTCAAAACCTAAAAATCAAAATCAATTCAAAAACTCCAAAACACATTTCAAACATGAAAGAGCTCAAGGTAAAAAACAACAAAATTTGAAATCTAGTGTTAGACCAACTTCATATCCAAAGAACAATAAAAACTTTTCAGTTGGATCTAATTCTCATGTCAAAAAGAATAAAGATTTCACACTACAAAGAATCATGGCATGCACAATCTGTAAGAAATCTGGTCATACTGATGATAAATGCAGATCAAAAATAAATGCAAGAAAAATGAAACAAATCTGGATTCCAAAATAACTTGTTGTTGAGTTTAGACAACTGATGGGACCCAAAGCAATTTGGGTACCAAAATTCTCTTTCTAAATCTTTTTGCATGAATGTCTTATAGCACACAAGAAAGACAAATAGCACCTTGACAGTGGCTGTTCAAGACATATGACTAGAGATAAGGATAAATTTTCTACATTAACTGAGAAAGATAGTGGACAAGTGATTTTTAGTGGTAAAAACAAAGGACAAATCATTAGAACTGGAAGAATTGGTAAGAATCCTTCAAGCTCCATTGAGAATATTTTGCTTGTTGAAGGCCTTGATCATAACCTACTGAGCATCAGTCAACTTTATGATAAAGACCTTAAGGTAATTGTTAATTCTGATTCATGTGAAATTGTTGAAAAGGATTCTGGCAAAATAAAATTTCTTGGTCAAAGAAGTAACAATGTTTATTTAGTTGACCTAAATGATCATCAACATGAAAATCTTTGTCTAGTTGCTAGTCAGCATGATCTGTTTCAATTATGGCATCATAGATTAGGTCATGCTAGTGAAAATGTTTTGAATAAACTGATGAAACATGCTCTTGTGAATGGTTTACCAAAAATGAAGAAAAAGAAAAATACAATTGTGTGTTCTGCATGTGCTCAAGGTAAACAAACTAGGAAATCTTTCAAATCTGTTGCACCCTTAATCACTTCCAAACCCTTTGAATTGTTGCATATGGATTTATTTGGTCCTACTAGGACACTCAGTCTTAGTGGACATAGATTTGGGTTTGTGATTGTGGATGATTTCTCTAGGTTTACCTGGGTATATTTTCTGTCTCACAAGAGTGACACATTGGAAAACTTCAAAGATTTTGTTAATAAAATTAAAAATACAAAAACAAATAAAATCTACTCCATTCGTACTGATCATGGAGGAGAATTTGTCAATAACTTATTTTTTGACTTTTTCAAGAATAAAAGAATTGATCACAAATTTGCTTTCCTAAGGACCCCTGAACATAATGGAATTGTCGAAAGGAAAAATAGGACATTGGTGGAGATGGATAGAACCTTGTTGATTAAAAGTCGGCTTCTAAGGAGATTTTGGGCAGAAGCTGTCAACACCTCTTGCTATGTTCTCAATAGGGTTATGGTAAGACCTATCCTTAAGAAAACTTCCTATGAACTCTTGAAAGGTAAGAAGCCTCACATTGCATATTTTAGAGTCTTTGGAAGTAAAGTTTTCATTCATAACAATGATAAGCATGATCTAGATAAATTTGAAAAGAAAAGTGATGTAGGTTTTCTTCTAGGATATTCTAAGAATTCAAGGTCATACAGAGTTTTTAATAATGAATCAAAAACTGTGGAGGAAACTCCCCATGTCATCTTTGATGAAAATTGTGAAAAATCTAATGACCGTGACTCTTGCAGGAACCAAGAAGAAAATGCTGACATTTTTGTAAAAGAATTAGATCAATCAGTGGAGAATGAAGAACTTGTTGAACATGAGGGTGTGTCGACACAACATAACATCAGATCGACACCAGAGTAGGTAAGCACAGTGACAAGAGGTAATTTTAAATACTCCAAAGATCATCCACTTGAGAATGTTGTAGGTAATGTCAATGACAGAGTTCATACTAGATCTCATTTCAAAAATATCATTGAACAAGACCAAATGGCTTTCATATCTCAAGTGGAACCTAAAAACATAGAAGAAGCCTTAAAAGATAATTTTGGGTAGAAGCAACGCATGATGAATTGAATCAATTCAAACAGAATAATGTTTGGAGTCTAGTTCCTAGAAATCCTGAAAACTCAATAATTGGAACTAGATGGGTATTTAGGAATAAATTAAATGAGGAAGGAAAAATTGTGAGAAACAAAGCTAGACTGATTGCAAAAGGATACAATCAAGAATTTGGAGTTGATTTTGAAGAATCCTTTACACCAGTAGCTAGGTTAGAAGCTGTGAGAATTTTATTGGCATATGCATGTTCAAGAAATTTCAAATTGTTTCAAATGGATATGAAAACTGCTTTTTTGAATGGTTATATTAAAGAGAAAGTGTTTGTTGCTCAACCTCCTGGATTTGAAGATCATGATAAACCTAACCATATTTATAAACTGCACAAGGCTTTGTATAGATTGAAACAAGCTCCAAGAGCATGGTATGACAGGCTGAGCAGTTTTCTGGTTAGTAAGAATTATTCCAGAGGTAAGGTGGATCAAACTCCTTTTACAAAATTAGTCCACAATCATATCATTGTATTTCAGGTATATGTGGATGATATTATTTTTGGTTCCACCAATCCTTCACTGTGTGAAGAATTTTCTAATCACATGCACAGTGAGTTTGAAATGAGTCTTATGAGAGAATTACAATTCTTTCTTGGTTTGCAAGTCAAACAACTTGAGGATGGATTCTTCATCAACCAAGCCAAATATGTCAAAGAATTGCTCAAAAAATTCCATTTTGAACAAGTCAAGACAGCATCCACTCCCATGAGCACAAGCATCAAGTTGGACAATGATGAAAAAGGTAAATTAGTTGATGCTAAGCAATACAGAGGTATGATTGGATCTCTCTTATATCTTACTGCAAGTAGGCCAGATATTCAATTTAGTGTGTGTCTTTGTGCAAGATTTCAGTCTAGTCCAAAGGAAAGTCACTTACTTGTAGTTAAAGAGAATTTTTAGATATCTTTATGGTACTTGTGAATTGGGCTTATGGTATCCAACTGGATGTCATGCTGATTTAATTTCATATTCTGATGCTGATTATGCTGAGTGTAAACTTGATAGGAAGAGTACTAGTGAATATTGTCAATTCTTGAGAAACTGCATGATCATATGGGCATCCAAAAAGCAACACTCGGTTGCACTCTCTACTGCAGAAGCAGAATATGTTGCTGCAGGGAGTTGTGCAGCTCAAGTGTTGTGGATTAAAAGTCAACTACTTGACTATAATATTGATATTGGATGTTCATCTATCATGTGTGACAATACTAGTGCAATTAATCTCTCCAAAAACCCAATTCAACACTCCATAACAAAACACATTGAAATCAGACATCACTTTCTTAGGGATGAAGTTGCTAATAAGAACATTGAATTGGAATTCATTCCCACTGAAAAATAAATTGCTGATATTTTTACAAAACTATTGGCTGAAGAAAGATTCACATCATTAAGAAGAGAACTTGGAATTTGTAACATGCAATAAAACTGAAATCAATTGGGATTCTTATGCAAAGATCAAATTGGTATATCAAATGGGAACTATGGAAAGACAAGTCAGGCTTGTCTGGAAACTATCATTATGTGTGAGGAATAACCTCCACCAAGTACCAATGATCTACCTTGTGTAAGAATCATTAAATAAAAAAATAAAATAAAAAATCTTTTGGCTTTGTTTGGAACATGCTGGATCATGCTTGTTTGCTTGCTGAAATTGAATGCTGAGATTCAGTGTCTATGATTTGAAAGTCATATGTTTCATTAATGCACTTGTTGAGGGGGAGCATTATTGCTTGAGAAGTGAAAGTTTGTTCTGAAAGAAGGTTTCAAAGGAGTCAGATGCGCACATGAAGTATTTGAGAACAAGCTACTGTG
The DNA here is from genome assembly GCA_014218235.1 of Colocasia esculenta. Lineage (NCBI taxonomy): Eukaryota > Viridiplantae > Streptophyta > Magnoliopsida > Alismatales > Araceae > Colocasia > Colocasia esculenta. Next base: position 65,771,632 of record CM024753.1, on the reverse strand, counting down.
TTTGATCAGATTTGTTGGGAATATATGAGGTTCTGCAATGCTATCAGGTCGACACACAGTCAGTGTAGTGTCAACACCAAATCTTTGTTCTTCAACTATGTGTGATTCTTTCACAGTTTTAAGGTCAACACACCATTTCTATGGCACTCTCAAATCTTTCAACCTGATTCACATTCATTTCATTTGACTATCTTGTAAATTCTTTGAGTGGAGAAGGATTTTCTTTAATTTTGATGAAAATTTGATAAGATCAATAATTCAGGGGGAGCTAAAGGCTTCATTGCTTTTTTCTCTCATCAAACCAAAACTGATTCAGTAAGTTGATGAATATCTACTTCATGAAATGTTCATTAATTCTTCTGAAGAAAACAAGGATTGAATTCTTAGTTGTCAAAATATATTCTTTCAGTCAACATTCTTTTATTTTCTGAACTTCTAAAGTAATTTGATTTCTTTAGTTGAAAATTGTTCAATTTAGTATTGACTTTACACATCTCTTTTAAGATTGATGGAGGGTAAAGTTGTGTCAACTTCTTAATGTTCATTTACAAAGTGTTTTCTGGCAGAGCAATGACATATACATTGAGAAACTACACACCTTCACAAAAAAGTGATGAGCTATGTATGTCATGAGGTGTCATGCTATCTCTATTCTAAGGGGTCAAATAAAAAATATTAAAAAAAAACAATGTTAACTGAGTAACTGGAAATATTGGCGTCTAATAAACATATATTTTCATGCCAAAAGGTTTTCATTAACCCCTTAAAGTAAGATAATTAGTAAATCTTCAGTAACCAGGGACTCTGGTGTGTGAAAAGTATGTGTACTTGAGTGAAAAAGATTTACTACATTTGAATGCTCATTGTTTTAAATTTAAAGAAACATCAATCAAACAAAATGAACAATTTGTACCTAAATCAGATCTTTTGAGGGTGTTTAACTTCAATACAAATTGTATTAATCCTAAAGAAATCACATTATTTTGGTTTAGTGAGGTGTAAAAGAATGAAATTGTCTGAGGAGAATATTTTTATTTCAATTAAGTTGTCATCCTGGTGCTTCAGAATTTTTCAATGATCAAATCTTGATAGATATTTTTCAACTCAATGAATTTGTAATGGAATGATGATGAGAAATTGGAAATGAAATCTTTAACATATTAAAAATCCTTGAATAATTGATTTTAGATGTCTTTAATCATAATAAAGATTTTCCTTCTCATCGTTTTTAAAAATTCCACAATTTTTATCAACTTAGATCGACACACTTTCATCATGTGTCGACACACTTTTCTTGTCAGGTCGACACATCTCTATCCTGTGTCGACATTACTGGACGTAGCCGTTGGTCCCAATTTGGGTTAAATGGACCGGGGGTTCATCTTATCCCCTTCCTTCTTGTGTCGAACCCATTCATAAATGCCCAAACTCCTAGGTCGACCCTAACTCTTTCCATTTCCCAAGTGTTTCAACTTCTCCCTCCTCCAACTTCCCTGGAAACAATTCTCTGCATTTTCCAAAAATCTTCATCCAACTTCCGTGCTTCATCCTCTCTTCTCCTCTCCTGCAACCATGGCACCCAAGCAAACTCCAAAACGCGGAGCAAAGTCCAGAGCGGCTGCAAGGGGTGTAGTCATCGAGGAACCCCAATCGAAAAGACAGAGCAAGTTTTGGCATGATCCTTCCAAGAGGAAGTCTAATACTGATCCTTCTGGTACACCTTCCAAGCGGGGCAGATCATCCCCACAGAGCAAAGGCAAGTCAATTGAAAGCATATTACTCCCTCTTCTTCCTCCTCCGCCACCTTCATCTCCATGATGATTGTTTTATTTTAATGATGTCAAAGGGGGAGAAGGGTTGCTTTGTATGTAATAGATGCTCTCTATAGTTTCTTGCTTCATTTTGGTTGTTGAATTACACATAACATTTTATGCTTGATCATTTTGGAAAGTGGAAATTGAATGACATGGTTGTTTTTAATGTGATGAAATTTGGATGTTATTGTCATTTCTTTTGTATGCCATGGAATGATGTGAATGAATGCTTTAAAATCTCATGTTTGAGAAAACAAAAATTATTTAATGAATCATTGTTGCCATCATCAAAAAGGGGGAGATTGTTGGATCTCTTGTTTTGATGATGTTTAAGTATGATTCATACAAATGTGGAAATCATGCTTCAATTATATTTAACATTATTTTTCCATGTGTAGCTCAAAGCAATGCTTAAGCAATGACAGTGGTGTCGACACAATTCAGATAGTGTGTCGACACATAGTGCATTTTCAGTGTAATTAATCAAGAAGGCAAGCCAGTTGTGTCGACACAACTCAAGTGGTGTCGACACAGCTTATGCATCCATCAAATCAGTAAAGGAAGAAATGGCCAGTGGTGTCGACACAGTCTGCCTGTGTGTTGACACTCACTGTCCCTCCCAGGAGCTTGATATGAAGCCAGTGACCAGTGGTGTCGACACAGTCTGCCTGTGTGTCGACACTCATTGTCCCTCTCAAGGATCCCAGTTTGAAGCCAGTGCATTGTGTGTCGACACATGCTTGTGTGGTGTCGACACACCTCAGATATTTTTTTGATCTGAAATGCAGGGACACGTGGATGGTTTTGGTTGAGGGCTTTTGAGCGAGAATCTTTGTGCCCCCAAACCCCAAGGAATCTCATGGATCCATGGGACTATAAATGCCCCTTATCCACTCACACTTGGGGTACACACGCATCAGTTCTTCCAACTCCCAGAAGCTTCAGACGATTTCAGAAGAGGACTTCATCTTGGAGAATTTCGTCCAGATCTGAAGAAATTGAAGCTTCAAGCACCTTGGATGATCCATCTCAAGAGGACTCTCTGAATTTCAGAGTCTTCTTCCTGGAGTTGAAGCAGAAGAGCTGATCTCCCACCTGGAAGCAAAATAGGGTGATTCGAACCAGACATCCCCAATTTGCATTTCGATTGTCTAGTCTGGTTCTTCACCTTAATCTCATCTCATTGTGTGTGTGTGTGGATGGTGGATGTAGGATACACAATTGTGTAATCCGAACCACCTTAAATCACTGTGTCTTTGTGGTTTGTTTGCTTGTGCGCTAGATATTTTGATAGGCTCGTTGTTGCTACATCATCTGATCAGTCTAAAGTGTTCAGAACTGTGATTGGTTGTTAGATCATTTCGATTCTTCTAAGATTCTAATTGAGTGAATTTTAAATCCAGAGAAATCTATTCAACCCCCTCCCCTTCTAAATTTCTTCATAGTAGTTTTTTCGCAACATTTCAGCCGCCTCATTGGTAGTGGTAGCCTTGTTTGCTATGCCCTCGTCGGCGGCAGGACCATTGGCTATAGTTTCGACAGCAGTGGAAGATGGAACGACGTTGGCTGGTTCTTCGATGTCGACATCCTCATCCGGATCAGCATCTCAGAGAGGACAAGGCTCCGGTGTCGTTCCTTATGCGTCCAAGGTAGAAGTCATGCCCCTCTCGGAAGAGCTTGACTACCTCGGCCTTGAGCTCATCAGATTCACAGTACTCGGTGATGACCTTCCTTCCCTCGTCGGCCAACATCTGAGGGATGCTGGCCTTGGTCTCCTGGTGAGCCTGAAGTTTGGCTTTGTGTGCACCGATGTGTAGAAATCGTCGATGATCTACTGAGGCCTCTGAGCCAAGGCTCGCGCCTTGGCTCCGGCAGGCAGTGACTAGCACCCCCACTTGGTGGCGCTAAGTTCTGCCGACCACTCGGGTGCCTGCTTATGGAAAGATTCCAAGGTGGTGACCTCGGCTGATACTGACCCCGAGGCAGGCTGAGAATTCTTGTTCGCCCCCTTTTCTCGGGCATCTACGACTGCTTCTTAGGCGCCGAGGATGATGGGGCACGACGGGCACGTCAACCTCAGCTTGGCGAGCACGCTTTGCACCTCAGCTCGCACTATTCTTTCCCCTCGTCATGATCTCACACACAGCCAGCTTGGAGAGGGAGAGACTACCCTTCTCTTTTGCAAGCAGATCAGACGACTTGCCCTTTTTGGCCATTTCTGTAAGAGAAGAAAAGTTAGTAAAATTTTCGGATGTGATTAAACGGTGGCCGAAGATAAACGTCGGCAAGATGATCGGACCTCAGTCAGCCTCGGCAATCAGCTGGAACAAATTCTCGGAAGGCTCGAATAAGTCGGGAGGCTCCACCACCTGCAGAGACTGGAACTCTGAGAGCTTAGATGAAACAAGAGTCGGGGGGTGGAAGGCTTTGTCTCGGATGTTCACTGTCGACTAGGTGGTCGGAAAGTGACATCTGATCGGACAATAAACGAAGACGAAGTTCCTCTTCCAGTTGTGGACGGAAGAGGGCATACGGCCAAGGATTTTCCAACCTGACCGAGCTACGAAGTACAACCAATCTCCGAAGGCCTTTACAGAGAAACAATGAAAGAAAAGGTGTGTGGTTGGAAGGACCTCGGCCAGGGCACATACTGCCAAGAAGCCAACAACCGACCTCTAGGAGTTGGGGGTCAGCTGTGATGGAGTGACTCTCAGCTTGAGAAGGAGAAGAATGATAAAGGGGTGGAGAGGAAACCGAAGGCCAGCTTGGACGGCCTCGGAGTAAATATAAAGTCCACCCTCTATGGTATAGTGGGCTCGGAGTTGTTTATTTGAGTACAAGGTGGAGTTCTCGGGAAAGATGAGACCAGGATGGGTCTACATCCATTGGAAGGTCTCGGCATTGATCTCACACCGAGCGTCAGCTATGGTGTCGGCTTGCCGACAAGATCCCAAGGTGTGTATAGAAGGCTTCCTGGGAACATAGGACCTAGGACAGACCTCTAGAACATAAAACTCCTCGGCGGACCGCGACGCCTGAATGTCAGGCCGAGAAGCTTTTGGGAGAAACATACTTGTTTCGGAAGGACGGGAAGGTGAGGCCATTTCGGACGATGGCGAAGTAGAGAAGTTCACGAAAGGAGAACCTCCAGATGAAGAAACCTCTCGAAGGCGAGGGTCTGAGGAAAAAGACGTTAAAGAGCTGGACGAGGCAGAGCTCACCGTTTACCTCTAAAGGAAGCAGAGAACAAGAGACGATGACGAACGCTCGGATGTCGGAACGAAGATCATCGGCACGTCGGCTGGTAGTCTGAAGGATGCTCGCGCGCGGAAGCAAGGGTGGTTTTTCGACAGTAGACCCCACTATTTATAGTGCCGGGAACGGATAAAATCCAACGGTCGATATTCATCACCTACGACAATGGTTCAGATCTTGACACTTTGCGAAACTAGATTGGCCATCGACACTGCCTCAGATTCTGACCTGCGCGACTGGCGAGGAGCACCATGATGGCTTGCGGGAGTCGAGGGGGTGACACTACAATTGGCATCACAGCACAGCAGTCGAGGGGACCAGACGATACGGCATGGTGTAGGCCGGCACTGATGGCGTCACGATGTGACCGATGGCAGGCTGACGGTGACAGCTTGGTGATGTGGCACGGAGCAAGCCATGTGGGCTGGCAAATCCACAGACAAGACACGTGTCTTCGATGAAGAAATGCCAGACAACAGCTTCACCTCGGTCCATGTTCGCAGTCCGACGTGAACTTGGGGGGCCAATGATACGAAGAGTTCCCAACTGTAAGGAAATCTTGGATGCGCAAACGCAGCGGAAAATGAAATTTTAAAATGATTTCCTTTGCGGATCGGTTATGGGATTGCAAGAACTCGATCTGATCTAGGAGAAGAACATGTTTCTTTCACCTTGCAGAGATTTGGGATCTCCAACGACCGGTGCAGACGTTCCTTGGGATTGTCCTAGCCGCACAATCGCCCGACCTCTAGCGGTATCCACACGAGCAACGTAGATAGGGACGCCTTCTCGTACTCCACGCTTGCCCTCCACCCTTGTGGTCTCCCCTTTGTCCTCTTCTCTTCACAAGAGAGAGAGAGAGACAAGAGAGATAGTAGATGGAGAGAGAGAGAGAGAAGAGAGAGAAGAGAGAGAGAAGATGGGAGGCGGCCAAAGCTTGGCTTGGCCGCCCCCTCTCTCCACCTCCCTTTTAAAGGGATTAAAAGAAACCCTTAAATTTAATTAATTAATCCATTCAAAATGGGATTAATATTAAACCTCTATAAATATCTCATATTTATATTGATGTCCCTATCTTTTGAATTGCTCTTTTGTGTGTGACCCTCTAGGCCCAATATCATTCTGGTAGTAAGCCCAAATAATATTAGAACCCTTTCCAATATTATTAGAACTCTTCTAACTTGAATTAACTTTTAATTCATATAAATTAATTATCTCATAATTAATTTATCTTTGGCTCACAGATCATGGAACGTACCAAGCAACACGCCACGACCCCTAGATGATACAGGGGATTCTTAATCCATTGGAACCTTTTAGTCAACAGTTGCCGTGCAACTATAATCCCTCATTCAAACAATACCCCTAATCACATTTGGAGTACGACCATGCTGTCAGACTCCTACTTTTGTGATTAGATAGTTCATATCCAACAATTAAACTATAAACTCTTTTCTAATTAATTGTGTGACCCTGGCCAGGGATTTGTCTTGGATATGATTCTATAGGGCATTCTCTCTCTGTTGATACTGAGAGTGAATGATCACTTTTTAACACTCACCAGTCTTCGCACGTTTCATGACACACCTAATTATCTGACTGTACTAGATTCACATACAGTGAATCTATAAGTCAAACATCAAAGTATGTCAATCCCTGTACAAGACATCTATGGTGTCTCAGGTCGAAGGATCAGTTGTACTACTGTGACATAGAGTTTCTTGACTGACAGTCAAATATCATCACCGTCCAGAAACTCAATATCGGATCAGTTCAGTGAACTCATTCTCTAATGAGCACCTGCATACACACCTTAGTGTCTCCACACAAATGACTGTGAGACCAGTCAGCTTCATCATATGAACAGGTGTAGTGTGCACTGGTCTAACTGGTCCACTTGATGTCCCACTCAAGTGTCCTATGACCAGGAACATTTAGAACTTGTGTTTATAAATATCAGATCTCACTATCATAATCTCATTATGATTCTGACATTAATTGCACAAATTCATGGACTTCATTATGCGATAAAATATAAAACATAATGAACCAAAATGCCAATAATTCGAATGAGATAATTTAAGAAAAGTTCCATTACATAAATATAATTGGCTTGTAGGGCATACAATTCTTTCACCAACATGTCGGCTAAGTCTTCAGTTTGGCCGACCTCCTAGAGCGCCTAAGCTGATGTCCATATCTTGGATTGGGTAAGACGAAAGAGTCATCTAGGCCGACTACTCAGGTCAACTATAACGTCCACTTTACACCTCCTTGAGCTGACTTCCTCAGCTCGGCCAAGGATAGGGATTTACCTACTCAGCTCGGACGGAGCCGATCAGGAGCCCAACGTGTCTGCAGATTTACCAGAGCATGGCTCGCGTAACTAACGATGCAATAACAAAAATGTTAAGGTTCGAGGATTGTGCGCCTGGTAATTGCGGCCATTAAGACCACGATCTAGATGATTTGGCATGCCGATTACAACCACGATCTGGCGACGACCATGGAGATCCCCTGCGAGATTCGCGGGTCATCCAACTGTTACACGGGAATCCTAAACCTATAAAAGAGGCAGACGCTCCACAGACACAGATATGTTGTTCCACCCCATAGACTAGGCCATTCTGCTCGGCTAGCGACTGACATGAGCGTCGAAGTGTCTCCCCGTCGAGAGCTCTCGGCAGACTTTACAGGTCAGATCAGGAGCTCGGAACAAGCATCTCATGTCGGCACAGTGCACCTCAGAGGACCTTCTTCGGCTCGGTTGTCTCGGCTCTTGCCTCGGCCAAGGTCACCTCGGCCCGGGCTGACCTATGTTACACTTACGGTAACATGAGTAATTAATTTAACATGAATTTTGGACAGAATAACATCCAACTAGCTAGTTTACTCTTACCGAACCCAAACCCTGTACTATATAGAGTATAGACATTTAGGATCCATTAATCATTTGATTGAATATGTTTCATTATGATTGTGAAAAATATGTTACCACATATTTCAAAAAGGAATATTCTTCACTTAGATAAATGGTTGAGATAATGGACCGATTTTTATGTGGTTCTGTGATAAAAATTAAGATAATAGAGTTTATGATTGACTTTACCGTGTAATGCTCAATTATCATGTTTGCCAAGAAAAAAAAAGAAAAAAAAGAAAGAGGAACATGATAACTTTAGGAATTTATAGAGATCTATTTTTTAGTATTTTATGTTAAATAATATTAATTTCAGGAGTGCTAAAAATTATTAAAAAATTAGGCATTTAAGAAATTAATAATACAAAAATGCTTATAAGTCTTTTGGTTCCCCACAAAGCGTGAGGGAGATAATCTCTTAACAGGTTTGATAACCAAATAAGTCCTGGTATTCCCTAATAAAAGGGGTTTATCAGCCCTGATAATTATTCTGTCGCTTTGGTAAAAAAAGATAACTTATCAGACACTTATCGACACTTGTTGGTGACAAGTCCTGATAAGTCTAACTCTCATTTTTGAACTGATAAAGTTGTCAAGATTTATAAGGGGTTAAATACATTTCAAAGTAGAGATAAACCTCATTAATGACTCTGATGTGACATAAAATGACTCATTAATAGTTTTGATATGACATAAAATGATCGATGTGACATAAAATTATTATACCTCTAAATATTGTACCAAAATAAAGGGCGACTATGAGAAGTTATTTTATCAACGAATATCCGCCTTGCGAATAACTTATCTGGTTATCAAATCCATTATTAAAAAACATCACGAGACATCTCATCAGAATATTACACAAGGTCATTTGATGGACGTCTAAATGTTTCAAACGCAATATTAATTAAATATTACGTGCTTTTAAACAGGAAAAAAAACTGACAGAATTGCTTAAATATCTTCGTTAACGTTTGACTGATAGAAGCCAAACAATTTCACAAATTAACAAGTGGCGTGCGACTTGTGCATGTATAGAGAGACATTAATATATTTTTCTTGATCATCCTTGGAAATATACGCCATGGACAAATATATTTTTCTTGTTTAAGTGTCAACTTTGTCACAAGTGCATAGCTGTTTTCCTTTTCTTTTTTCCTTCTTTTTATGGAGAAGGGAATACAGACAGTACCCCAATGTGCCACATATAAAGGACATGCTGCCTCAACATTTCAGCTTTATCAATCTTTAGATCGAAAAAAAAAAAAAAGAATAGAGAGAGGCTGGTTATGGATGGGATTTCCTAATTACTGGTGCCGATGGTCATCCATCTGCTAATGGTGAAGAATGAAGCGAGAGAGGGCATGAATGGTGATGAAGCCGGTTTGAGGTCATTGCTCGGAAGGGAATGAAAAATGGGAAACAAAGTTGTTGTAGTTGGGCAGACGTAGTTTTGAGTTTGTAACAAGTGATTCTTAGAGTAGAGCTCCCGAGATCCACCCTCCAACCCTCGAATAAGGAATTGGCTTTTTGAGGGAAGCAAATGAGATATGAGGCGATAGAGAGATGGAGAGAGCGCTAAAAACTAGTACTAGAGATCGCACTAGTTCCATTCCTTTATTACCCATAACTATAGTTGAGATCTCACTAGTTCCATTCTCTTCTTGTCCGGCCATAACTTTAGTCCTGATTTTATGGGGAAAAGAGGAGGGGGAAAAGGGCCTGACCTCCGCTCGGAGATTCACAGAAGAGTTGTCACGTTCTCCCCTATGACTTACATTGATCGCCCGGAGATTCACAGAAGAGTTGTCACGTTCTTCCCTATGACTTACATTGACCACCATCGATTGCACATAATTTATCGTTTGATAAATCATTACTCGATTTATCTGTCGACCGTTGTTTGATGGATCGTCTTTTGATTTGTGTTACTTTTTATTGTGTGCCGACTGTTGGACTAACAATGGTGACTCGAAAACGCCTCTCAGTCAGACATTAATTGCCTTTGATCGTCCTGTTGTATTATGACATGCAGTTGGCTATATTGAACTCGCGTTGAACTGAGATGGGCAGACCGCATAGACCTAACAAATAGGTGAGAAGGAAGGGTATCTCGCATATGTGCACATTTTTGGACTCGATCTTAAGAGGCAGACCGCGTAGACAAATCAAACTGCCAAGTGAAATTACCCGCGGTAGGGAGCTCGGTCCACCACATCACCACATCAATTATGGAGGTGACATGCTTTGACCATACATCTTTTTGATTTGATTGGAGAACTAGTCTATTGTTTGCCCTCAGATTTGAACATAAGATCTTATATATATATATATATATATATATATATATATATATATAGTTAAGCCACTCCGGTCCCGATGTGCCATTGAATGTTATGGGCAATTCGTGTGAAGACATGCACATAAGTTGACATGATTTGCCGAGAATACAAATGTGTGCAATTTACAAGGTTGACCTTCCTCCCTCCAATTTCAAATGGCTCTTTAAAAAGGCAAAACAGGATCTCCATATGGGCTAATACTTTCTTAGACCGCAAAAATATTCTTATAATATTGGTATCACTTTTAACAATCTTGGGCCCACACAAGCTTGCTTCCTTCTGATTGAGTGGATCTGAATTATTGTCATTTTGTGAGCTTAACTTGAGTTAATTAAGACAAATTACTAGAGACTATAAGCTTACTCTTCATAGAGATGCCACTATCTCCATTCACCTTTTGATGTTGGAGTAGTAGGTGGGTTAAAACTCATGGAGACGATCAAATATTCTTATAATGATGCCACTATAAGGAGATAAAGGTCCGATGTAAAGATGATGAGTATTGGGTCCGGATTGGCTCACAAATTAAACTTAATTATGGTCCATATCTGACGTCGTTGGGCTCGTTTCATTATATTGGCCCATTATGTCGTTCAGCCTAACGACGTCGGCAGTTTTCCCAATTTCTATGAAAGATACATAAAATTGTTCGATATTGGATATTTTAAAGGACCAGAAATCTCAAAATGTGAAGATGATTAGCAAGTATTTTATAAGTTCTCTCTCTCTCTCTCTCTCCTCTCTCCTCTCTCTCTCTCCTCTCTCTCTCTCTCTCTCTCTCTCTCTCTCTCTCTCTCTCTCTTATTGACTAAGTTCAGCCATGGACGGATTTGATAATAATAAGTATTGTATACTTAGATATGCAGTGAATGTGAGACATCTTATCTCACTCCCATATGATCGATCGGCCTATGTGCATAATAACAAAAGACTCGAGATATGGTAAATTTTCATTAAGAATAAATGAGACCCATCATTACCTTAAGTCTTATCATCTTCATATATAATAATTACATATATGAGAATAAAATAAAGACATTTTATATTTACTGCATATATAACTAAGTACGCAACAAATATTACTCCAAACTCAACATCATTCATACGATCCTCCTCCCAAGTCACCCCGGGGAATCGCTCACCAACAGTTCGGCCAGATCCACCTGCCCTAGCCTTCACGGCGATCGATACGTACCGTCGGGGCCCTGCATCACGTCCATTAATGAAACCATCCGCACACCTGATCTGTTCAAATGGAGTTTGCTCTCCCTGAAAACCCAGGTGATCTCTTCGTCTAATATTCCTCTCCCCACCAGCTCAATTTGGTGGGGAGCCATATCCTTTCACCTCAGCTCGCCTTACCTCGGTCTGTCCTAGTTTGACAAGGTTATACGACCTGACTATACAACTCAACATGCTCGACAAGGTTCGCAGCAAAATATCTCATGCTTGCATCGCATGTTTTCGGAGATAACTCAGTCAGATAAGGATATAAATAAGAACTTTTAAGACGATATTTTCTCCCCGAGAAATGCTAGCTACACATATACTCGGATATAAATTTCACGTTAAAATCGTCGGGACGCGCTCGATTGGGTCGTGTGGAAAGTACCCACGTCACAACCCAGCACACGTCGCCGCTTGTGCGCGCGTCTTCTCGAGGTCCGCCATCAGGAAAACCGCCTTCATCGTAAACAACGATTATAGAGAAATTTTTAATTACTTCAAAATATATTTTTTGGACTAAAAATCAAAATTTTCCATAGAGTCACGAACTCAATTGACAAAGATGACGAATCCGGTGTCAAAAAGTCAACTTAAATAGGTAGCTTCTCGTGACAAATAACTGACTTCGTGTCTTAAGTGATTCACATGGAGTCACGAATTGAAGTGATAAATTAATTGAGTTCGGTGACAAATAGATTTCTTCTTGTGATAAATAGGTTGATTCCGGTGACAAATAAGTTTCTTTTGGTGACAAATTTGTTGATTCCGGTGACAAATAGCTGACTTCATGTCTTAAGTGATTGCCATGGAGTCACGAATTGGAGTGACAAATAGGTTGATTCCGGTGACAAATAGGTTTTTTCTGGTGACAAATATGTTGATCCCGGTGACAAATAGCTGACTTCGTGCTTTAAGTGGTTCACATAGAGTCACGAATTAGAGTGACAAATAAGTTGATTCTGATGACAAATAGGTGACCAGTGATGACAAATAAGTTGATTTCGGTGACAAATAAGTCACTTCTGGTGACAATTAAATTGATTCCGGTAACAAATAGGTCACTACTCTAATATGCCATGGTGAGTTTCCACGTGGCCCAATCGATCATCATACTTGCCCTGCAGTGGATTAATGATGGCGAGTGGTTTCATGATGATGAACCTCGGGAGGACATATGCGCACATGCGGCGATGTCTACTGGGCTACTGACGCGGGCGCTTTCCACGCGACCCAATCTAGCGCGCTCTAATGATTGCAACATCAAATTTATATCCGACTGTACGTGCACCTAGTATTTCTCTTTTCTACTACAATAGACAAGCCGAGTCTATTAATGTGTAAAAGTATATATATATATATATATAAAGTTACTGCAACGACCGTCACCACTTCAGAAACAGATTCACGGTACAGTACGTAAAAGATAAAAAGGTATGAGCGCAACAAAATTTTAAAATTTTTGCTAAAATTCTATCTTTACAGATTTATTCGTGTAATTACCTCTTTTATTTATTAACTTCGATTACACTGCATTACGTGCAAAAATCCCTTAACATTATCTTCTACTAGTGTTTAAAATCTATTATTTAACCTTAATTAGTCTTTAAACGAACTTTAAACTAGTCCAAAATTCCCTTTTCTCTTGCATGTGATTTCTTTTTTTCTCTTCATCATCCTATCCCTTTATACACGCATACTCTCTCTATAATATAAAAGATAAAAAAAATAGGGCTTCAATTTTTAAGTAGTAGGTCATATTAATCGGACATTAAATTTTATTTCTTCCTACCACAACCACCTCCCAGAAAACTCCAAATTAAACTTGACCTTGTTAGCTAGCTTTCCCTCTGGCGGTCGTATATGTAACAAACTAGACATGACAGCTAGCTTAGCACTGAAGATTTAACGCCAAAGCTCTTACCATATTCTTATCACTGTCGGCAGCCTAGGCAGGTCGGGTATTAGACTACTATTATTACATATATGTATTAATAAGAAGAAAGAAAGATCCTAACTGGCTAGGAGCAAAGGTTGACTTGTGATGTTTCAAGTGAAATATATAGGAAGGGACGGAAATTAGGAAGACGACGAGAAGGAGGAGCTTTCGAGCTTCAAAAATAACACGTGAAGAAGAAGAGAGAAGAAGATGCCACCCGGCTTCCATGCATGTCGTCTATGTTAAGATCAAGGTTGTTCATAATATGGTTCAAATCGTAAAATCAAATCGAACCGAACCGACCAGTTCGATTTGGTTTGGTTCAGATTGAGATGTCCCACGGTTCAGTTCAATTTTTCACTGGAAAATCGAATGAATCGAATATATATTAAATATATTAAATATATAATATATATCAAAGAGAAGCACATAGCCCAGTGGGCTAGCTAGCACCTCTCAATTCCCTAAGCAGACCTGAGTTTGATACTTAGATCTGCCATCTGGGCCTTTAAAATCTTTTTTTTCTTTTTCGGTTCGAACTTAATTTCGGTTCGATTTCGGTTCACTCAAAAAATGGAGTAAACCGAACCGAACCGAACCATGTTCACCCCTAATTAAAGTCAATCGGTTTCGCAGCTATGTCTTCCTTCTTCTTTCTCCTTGTCATCAGATTCCCCGCGAAGCAAGGAGTTGGCACCCATTTCTAGGGTTGGACCCACCCCTGCATGGGGGAGGGTGCCGAACAGAGGTCCAAGTCCCCGTTCCCGCCGGGCATGCTGCAGTTGTGAAATTTCTCCCTTGTGCAGTATTATGTTGTTTCTTTTCTAGCTGGTACCAGCTAGCGTGAGTGGTGGGAGCTTTAATAATATATGTATTTATATATAAGAGATCCCCGAGAGCCATGTGTAAGATGTGCTCCTTGCAGCAGTCCCCTTGGTTCTTATCATATCACTACAAGAAAAAGAGTTATTGATTGGAGCCGTCGCCAATAATAAGAAAGCCATCTTTACTGATTATTAGGGATGATTACAAGATCGTTGCTTGGCCGTCCCTAATAAATCCGTTGCTAATAGTACTGAGGACGGCTAAACAGCATCCATCCCCAATAATATTATTGGGGACGGATAATTGTCCGTCTCTAATAATTTTAATTGAGACAGATAATATCCCATCCCAATTAAATTATTGACGACGGGTTCAAAGCCGTCCCAAAAAAGGGTATTAGCGACGGACATAAAACCGTCTTTAATAATATTATTGGAGACATATAAGAAGCTGTCACCAATAACATTATTGGGGACAGCTTATTATCCATCTACAATAACTTTAATTGAGACGGATGACAAGCCGTCGCCAATACATCTATTAGAGACGGTTTCAGAGCCGTATCAAAAAAAAATATATTAGCGACGGCTATAAAGCCGTCTTGAATAACATTATTGGAGACAAGTAAGAAGCCGTTGCTAATAGAATTATTGGGGATGGATGTGCACTAGTCTCCAATGATACTATTGGAGAAGGAGTGCAATGGTCTCCAATGAGGCTATTGAGGACGGCTCCATCTGTCTTTAATAGTATTATTGGGGACGGCCCCTGCCGTCCCCAATAGTGTTATTGGAGATGGCTGCAGCCGTCCCCAATAGTCTATCACAGATTTTAAAAAAATTGTAATAAAAACTATTTTTTTCACAAAGTTACAACCTGTTATACAAAAAACTACATTAACAAAACACATTCCAAAATAACTAAAAAACTCTAAATTTAATGTACTAGTTGAAAACCCGTGCGATGCACGGTAGTTGTTTATAAAACATTAAGATAAATAAAAAAAATATATTTATAAGATATAATTTTTATTACACATAATTATATTATATAAAATATAGTAAAAAAATATGAAGATGAATAGAACATCTAAGGAAGATTGAATAGTATGAGAAAATAGGAATATACAATAGAAACTTTCTATTCGTGCAAAAGTAGTAATTCATAGGTTGGAAAAGAACATTAGATATTGAAATAAAAATGATAATGGACACTTATTTAAAAAATACAATTTTCTATGTAATACCAACATGAAATCATGGGAGAGGAAAAAAAGATAAGAAAGACTTTCAAAAGTGTTGATCATAAGTTCAGCAACCATATCTTTCACAGATGAAGTTTGATCTACCGAGAAGGATAAATACAAAGGTCATACATAGCTAAACTTTGAAGTAATCAAGGCAAATGGATTTTGACATAATCCAATATCAGACTATTGGACTTGCTTGAAAACTCTAATATCAGTGCCACCAGAAAAGATTTAGCAGAGAGAAAGATTATTTACCAAGAATCATAGTGGCTAATTCCCCCCCCCCCCCACCCATAGGTGTTATGAGCAGTTGATAAAGCTCAAGTACGAAGGGGGAAAATAGTGATATCAACACCATAAACTGTGGTCAGATGAAATGCATAGATGTAAGTAGTCCACTTGTAAAAGAAATTAAGGTCACTGAAACTACAGACAACAGAGAGTAAATGAAATTATCCACCTTGTTAGCACTAAATATATTGCTGGAATTGTATTGATACAGCAGATAAGAAAATAAAAGAATATGAAAGATGTAGAAAGTAGATAATTTTCTAGAAGCACCAACATTACATTTTGATGTGAGAATATGAAGTACTTTTGCAGATCCTGAGGTTAATTTATATTTGTGAATGGAGAGATAGAAAATCATTTAATTCTACTAAGTTAGATGACAAAGAATCAAATATTAATAAACAAGGAAGAGTGTACTATAGCTGGAGGGCCTGTTATTATGCTCTATGAAAAAAATACCCAATGAACACTTACTAATGAGATGAAAAACTAATTTTAACAGGAAAATAAATCGACCATCTGCAATTACATGAAGCAGAAGAAAATCCACATCCAACAATGTTGAGGATTCCAGTCAGTACTTTTCTATTCAGCTTATTGTTCATGATCAATGTGATATTTGATGCAAATCCTGCATGGCAAGCGTATGCATTCTAACATGATAATAACATATTCGACATCAATTAATATGTGCGAATAACATCTCAAAACAAAAATCTCTAAATACTTACCTAGAAGACCACCAACAGTTTCAGAGGAAACACATGTGAGAAAGATGTGATCAATCTGATGAAAAATGGTAGGATCAGCAGAAAAGAGCACTTTAGAAAATAACATCAATTTCTAAATAAAGAGATTGAAACCCAAAATTCTCAAAATACATAGACTAAATTAAGAACAAAAAATACGAAACCCAGAATATTTACTTGGTTGAAAGCAATAGCAAAGCAAACTATATATATGTGATACATTGAGTAGGAATCATAAAAGTACTCAAAAGAAAAAAGATGTCACTATAAATTCTTTGTCCGTGCGTGTGATGCAAAAGTATATAAATATGTCCATGCGATGCAAAACTATATAAAACACATGTTTGTTGCAATGAACTAATGCACGGATAGAAACATACCTCGTACATTTGGATCAGCACCAGAAAGATCTAAAAAATGATAAAAAGTACTGATCAGAGAAAAGATGTCATTATAAAATCTCTGGAGTTAAGAGTTCAAATGCAGATTAATTACCGCAGCAAAAGAGCACGTAAGTGCTACGAAAATCATAAAAGTACTCAAAAGAAAAAAGGTGTCACTTACTGCATGCGAGTGGAATAGAGAAAACACATATTTGTTCGTGCGTGCGATGCAAAACTATATAAACATGTCCGTGCGATCAATGCACAAATATGACTAACTTAATGGACTGTTTAGATAGTACTTATTTATAAAAGTTTCTTTTCATATAATCCTCATTAAGATAATGAGAATTGTCAATTGAGCTTTAGAAAAAAACATGAATCTACTGTGTAGTGCTACAGTAGTTTGGTAGCATTACTGTAGCAGTAACTGCTATAAAAAAATAATTTTTATGTTATTTTTTATATTAAAAAACTATAAAATAAAAAAACTAATGTTATCCAATCAACATGTAAAAACAATATTTAAACAAAAACTGAAAATTCAAAAAAACTACAATCTACTGTTACTCACTACTCACTGTACGCTACAGTATTTTTGCAGCGCTACAGTATTTTTTCATGCAGGAGAAAGATGGGGACTGGTGGAGGGGGGGGGGGGGGGGGACGCGACACAGTAGAGAGAGAGAACGGCCGGGAAGTAGGGCAGTCGACGTGTAGGGGAGAAGTTCGCACCCTCCGCCTCGGCCTCCGGACGTCGACCCCATCGTGTCCGTCCCCTGAGAAGCTTATGACGACGTCTCTGGAGTCGGGGGTGTGGGCGAAGGTACCGGCAGGGGATCGGATGTGGGAGAGGGAGGCCCTAAGCTCTTGGGCGATGAAGGGGAGGGGCTAGTCGGTGCGGTACAGGAAGAGGCACTGGACGGGGGGTTGGGTGATCCAGAGAAAACACATGTTTGCTGCAATCAACAAATGCACGGATAGAAACATACCTCGTACGTTTGGATCAGCACCAGAAAGATCTGAGTGTGGAGAATAGGAGAAGTTCACACGGTGGGGGTTGCCTCCGTATCCTAGCTAAAGAAGAATTTTTGTTTTCCGAAGAGGATCACACGGTGACGGAGAAACAACTTGCTGGAGGGACGCTAAATTAGCGGGCGTAAATTGCCAGAACTTGCTAGTGAAAACCATTGCAATCTTTCAACGGTTTCTAAATATTATATAACCTTCTTCGAATGTTTAGACAGAATAGATATTTCTTTAAAAAGAATTTATCTTTAGAAATAATTTATCTTTGGTTAGACGGGAGAGGTCGATCATGGGACGGGCATATATTATCTTTCCTTGTTATTCTATATCTAGAATAGGCTTTGACAATGTTTAGAAAGTACAGTGTTTGCATTGGTTTTCACAGAAGTTTTTGGCAGACTGTTATTTAAAAAAAAAATGTTTTCTTCCATCCCTTCCCGTCCGTTTTTGTTTGGGTGAGGTTTTTGTTTAGGAGGAGAATATTATGACAGCTAGGTGAGGATTAACCTGGTGATGCCATGTGACAGCACCAAGACTGAGAAATATATATATAGTATAGATTACATCAAAAGTTACATACATAAACCATTCACAATCCTCTTTCTAAAACAATTATAGTACTTCAAATTTAAATCCATTACATCACACTTATTTAAAATTTTAATGTATTACATCACAAAATCATGATCATAAATCAATAGTCAAGTCTCACTCATCCTCACCAAAAGAACCCTCATCCTCTCCATCTCCCTGATCTCCCTCTCTCTCATCCTCAGGTGGCACAGCTGGTGCAGCACGTCCAGACGTATGAGTAGCAAAATACTCCTGCAATCGTCGATCCATGCTTTGGAGCATCTATGTCTCTAGCATAGCAAGTCGAGCCTCCACTTGAGCCTCCACTCGAGCTTCCACTCGAACATCTATATCTGTGCTCTGTGCTACTAATCTTTGCTTCTGATCTTCAATGATTTTTTTCATTCTTTCAATCTCAGACTTCTGCTGAGATTGCTCCTCTAGGAGACGCTGATATGCAGTGTTGCTACTGCTACTACCCTTAGATGGCCTGTACCAACTCCTCAAAGTCTGTCCTCGACCACCGCATCGGATCTGTCCAGGCCTATCCCTCCCAAACACCTGATGAAAGGCCTCCTCTGGACTAAGTACGGCAAGATGAGTCGTGCCATCTGATTCATTTGAGGGAGTGAGATTCATCAACTGGGTCATCTGATCCTGTAATTAATATATGATAATTAGTACATAAATAAGTTGAACGTATGAATTAATATTAAGATTTATAATCATCATTACCTTCATGTGACGTCTTTGTTCATTGCTCCACATGACACTGCCATCCGGTGTTATCCTAGCTTGCGTCATTTAAAACATTTCCAGACGCATGGGATGACGACCTTCCTTTTGCACCTATTTAACATTTAAAAGTTATAATTAGACTATAATAATGTCAAATCAATTAATCAAATTAATAATTAAAATCAATACTTACAAATCATTTCTTAATTGATGAATATTCGTCCGCCCTCTTCGATAAGGCATTGATAAATGAGATCGATTAGACTTATTTCTTTCACTAACTCGCTGCATTCATAAGGAAATTTTTTTAGTGATATCCTAAATAATTGAATCCATCAAATAATAGGATTTGACAAAATAATACCTTACTATCTTCTCGATCCCATATCTCACACATGTGCCGCCATTGACTAGAATCACAATTTGGTGGCAAATTATTACATGCATCCTCAAGTGGTTGTCCTGCAAAATACTATCATACATAAACACAAGTTACATAAGAATGTGTGTGCAATAATACTACATAATAGTAAAAAATCTTACTTTTCTTTTCAAGTGGGACCATTGCTTCCTTTGTATTTCTCCGATATGCCGAAGAATGTCGGCGTCTATGGCTGGAGACTGCAGAAAAGTGAAATGTTGCTGCATAATCATCATATATGATCAATGTCATTATAACTATAGAAATGAACAAGTATATAACCTAAATAATTATATATATATTTTTTACCTATAGGTCCCTCAAAATAGCCTCCTTCTTTTCAGAAGGAAGGGTCATGTAGTCTTGCTAGCATAGGTTGCAATGCAATCTATTACAAACTCCAAGATATGTAGTAAACTACTGAGCATATGGACCAACTGAAGCTCCCCCTTCTAGATCTATAGGAAAAGTCTGGCCTGAAGGTAGGATCCTAATGCTGGTCGCCCTAGAAGGACCTCTCCCACGTCTAGTGCTACCAACTAAATGAAAAAAAAAAAGATGAAGTGAATGCAATTATACAAATAAAATTCAACAAATAAAAAACATTGCAAACCTAAAGCAACTGAAGATGCACTCCCAGGAGTCTGAGGACTAATGGGTACATGCTCAGAGATGTTTGCGGCATCTTGTAAGGATAGAGGTGTCTGTAGCCCTCCTGTCTGTGAAGCCCCTGCTTGTGAATGTACATGATCAGACTGTGAGACTGAAGCTCCTGCCTGTGTATGTAACCCTCCTGCCTGTGAAGCTGATGCCTGTGAATGTACATGTCCAGACTGTGAGGCTGAAGCCCCTGCCTTTGTCTATAGCCCCCCTTCCTGTGAAATTGATACGGATGAATGGGAAGCCAGTCCCTGGACGACTCCCCCAGAGTGGTCTGCTGGGCCGACCGACGAGTCTTGTTGAACTTCTTAAACATCTGTTGAATGAAGGATATTTAACAAAAATAATAATAAATATATGAGGTCTGTGAAATCACCTTTAATGTACATAAATGAAACCCTACTAGCAAAGTGCAGAAGCAAAAAAGAAATGAGGTCTGTGAAAAAGTGAAAAAGAAATGAGGTATGTGTACATGCATTTAAGAACAGTCCCCTTGCCATGACCATGTTTTCTTCTAAGGTCGACCTTAGTTGAAACATGAGGTCGACCCCATTTCCCAGAACCAAAACTGAGGAATGGAGGGTCGACCCATGAGAAACCATGGGGACGACCCCACTGTACCATGTTTTATTTTGAGGACGACTTCAGTTGAAACATGAGGTCGACCCCATTTCCCAGAACTAAAACATAGAAATAGGGTCGACCCATGAAGAACCATGGGGTCATGATAGCCCACAAATGCGTCGTTAAACATGTGGATATCAATCTTAAATAATCAGCCTACACTAAATATTTTAACAATAGTTAAGTGATGAGACCGAGTCGAATCCACGGGGAAAAAGATTTTAGAATTGAAAATCTTAGGTTTTTATTTAGGAAAATAAAATGGTGATATTAAAACTAAGTGCACAAAATAAATCGAAACCAAAGAGGGTGTTTGAGAGAGAGATAGAAAGTAGAGTAGAGAGAGATACAAAAGAAAATAATCATTTAACCACACTTACCAAATCCAAATTAAACAAAATGTAAACGAACATGATAAAGATACGGAGAGAATAGAGAGAGAGTGGGAGGAATAACTAACAAATCACAACTAACATTATTTAAATAAATATAACTATTTAACATAATACAGAAATAAACTAAACTAATCGAAGGAGAAAGAGAATGAGAGAGAAGAAATAAAGAGGGGAGGCGGTGTGCACTATAGCTACGTGGCTACAGTAGCATGCAGGCAGAGAGAGAAGAGAGATAATAGGGATGAGAGAGAATCGAGAGAAGAGAGAAAGGCGAGCGAGAGGAGAGAGAGAGAGAGGGGTCACCCGCCTCCTCTCTACGTGCATGCAAATGCATGCACGTGGAGGAGGGGAAGGCGGATGCTGGCGGGCTGCGCGGCGGAGGTGACCGGGTTCGGGTGCGGAGCGACCGGGTGTGGGTGCGGGCGCGAGCGGCCTGGCGTGGCAGGCGGGGCATGTGGGCAGATGCTAACACGTGTGGGCTAGCGCGGCGGAGGTTGTGCGTGTACGTGGGCGGCAGTGGCGTGGCGGGGCACAGGCGCGTGGAGGCGTGCGCGCGCATGCAGGTGCAGGCAGGGGTGCGTGGCACTATTGCTGCTTCTATCTGCCGAAGAGAGAGACCGGGCCAGGGAGATGGGGAGAGAAAAAGAAGAGAGGAAGAAGAAGAAGAGAAGGGGAAAGAGGAGATCGCCGGAGAGGGGGGGAGAGAGAGGAGGTAAAAGATGGAAGTCTCCCTCCACAAGGGAGAGGGATCTGTTTAAGAGGAGAAATTAGAGAGACAAGTTTTTAGAAAGTTTTTGAAAAAGAAAGGACTTCTTAAACTGAGGGAGTTATTTGAAATTTAAAAAGAGGAAGAGAGGGAAAAGAAAAGAGGTTTAAAATTGGAGTCTCTCTTCATTAACATTTGATCCAATCTTGGCCCATTGACATATCCTTGTTAATTAGCCCATGTGAAAATAGATTTTGTGATCCATCAAAAATTTTTATTATTATTATTTTAAAATAGATCTATTATCTCTTATCATGTTCTCATGTTCTCATGGCTGCATTTGCAGATCCAAGTCTCGTCGAGTGCTACTCGAGCGATGGTGATGATAGATGAACCTACAATCACAGAGCGCGGGCATGCAAGTCACGCGAGTGACAACAAGTGTTCTGCCTCCGAGAGTCGAAGGGCTTTAGGTTTCTTTTACGCACCATTTGACTTCGTCAAACGAAGATGGGTATCGGGTCTGGACCAATATCCCGTTGTTGCCTAAGCGCAACGGCGTTAATTACATCTATCTAAGAGATAAAACCCGTGATTAATCACTAGAGTAGAAGGTCTGGTGGCCTAAAACAGAGACATCCTATGAAAGCACAAAATGCATCTTAAATTTAGGCCAAAGTGCTAAAGAGCAAGATGTCTATTCAACATCGTTGAGTCTTTTGTTCATTAATTATTGGATCTCTTTGTCTATTTATTCACTTGTTTGTTTTATTATGAAATGGTTCTAGTGTGTTCTTTTGTTCTATTTAAGACATGCAAGTAATGATTCTGTTCATGATTCGGCACTACTTGGCCCTTGTATGGTCAGTCAACAGTGTAGGTACAGCCCATTCGGCAAGACACATGCATGTAGCAAGACAGATAGTGAATCGGAAAGATAAAACTGAATCGGCAAGATGCCGAAATTCTATTGAATTGATCAAACCTTGAGGATTTTTTTTTTTCTTTTGCCGATCCGATATGCACAAATAAAAAATTCGACAGCATCTCCCCTTATCTTGGTCGATGGGGGGGGGGTGGGGGGGGGGGGAGGGGGGAGCATGGTACACGTCTACCACGATGGAGACGGCACCAAAAGGTGAGGTGTATGTTGAAAAATGACATAACACCGATGGCACACGACGTTGGTCCACGAGACATGCCTACGAGGAGACCGGTTAATGCCGTGACCACAAAAGAATCCAAGCGGCAAATAGATGATATTTGAGTCCATGTATCTGGGCATAGACATCATATAGTCTAACCCAGAGCTAAATGGTTTTCTCATTCATGGCTGCATATTGCAGATCCAAGTCCCTTCGACTGCTACTCGAGCGATGGTGACGAGAGATAAACCTACAATCGCAGAGCGCGGGCTTGCCAGTCACGCGAGTGATAACAAGTGTTCTGCCTCTGAGAGTCGAAGGGCTTTAGGTCCCTTTTGCGCACCGTTTGACTTCATCAAATGAAGATGTGTGTCGAGTCTGGACCAAAATCCTGTCATTGCCTAACCGCAACGGCGTTAATTACATCTCTCTAATAGAGAAAACCCTTGATTAATCGCCAGAGTAGAAGGTCTTATGGCCTATAACGAAGACATCTGATGAAAGCAAGAAATGCATCTTAAATTTAGGCCGAAGTGCTAAAGAGCAAGATGTCTATTCAACATCGTTGAGTCTTTTGTTCATTAATTATTGGATCTCTTTGTCTATTTATTCACTCGTTTGTTTATTATGAAATGGTTCTAGTGTGTTCTTTTGTTCTATTTAAGACATGCAAGTCATGATTCTGTTCACGATACGGCACTTCTTGGCCCTTGTATGGCCAGTCGACAACGTAGGTACAACCCATTTGGCAAGACACATGCATGTAGCAAGGCAGATAGCGAATCGGCAAGATAAAACTGAATCGGCAAGATGCCGAAATGCTATTGAATTGATCAAACCTTGAGGATTTTTTTTTTATAATCTTTTACCGATCCGATATGCACGGGAAAAAAAAATCCAACAGCAGCTCCCATTATCTTGGTCGATGGGGGGGGGGGGGGGGAGAGCGCGGTACACATCTACCATGATGGAGACGGCACCAAAAGGTGAGGTGTATGTTGAAAAATGACATAACACCAATGGCACATGACGTCGGTCCCCGAGACATGCGTACGAGGAGACCGATTAATGTCGTGACCACAAAAGAATCCGAGCGGCAAATGGATGATATTTGAGTCCATATATCCGGGCATAGACATCATATCATCTAACCCAGAGTTAAATGGATTTCTCATCAGCTTGTTTCTCCTTTTTTAGCTGAACCAACATTGAGCACGATTCTGCACATGTGATTTGGCCATGGTCATGTTCCTGCCAAATCAAATCGGCAGGCTAGTCTCCAGACTGAGCGAATCTGTAGGGCTGTCTCCTATTCAGCCAAATTGGCAGCAGACCCTCATTCTTGTGGACAACAAACCAGAGTCATTCAAATCTGGGTAGACACACAGAAATGGGCTGAAACGGACTTAACAGGCTGCTGGGCTTAGTTGTTGAGCCTTGGGCATGAGTATTAATTAATTACTCAACCCACTATTAGCAAGAGGCATATCCCCCAAAAATCGAAATGCACAAGAGGTGTTGTTTAAATAGTAAAAAAAAAATATTCATGGCAAGAGAGTAGAAGAAATCTGTCCCAAATGTTTAATATGAGCAAGGCCCAATAAGCACAAAGCATAAATAAATGCAAAAGGCAAATGGGAGAGAGGGAGCCCGCGGTTCCCAAGCCTCATTTATTGAGGTATGGGGATTTATGTGCTCTCAAGCAACAGATTTGGGGGGAAGAGAGAGCCATCTCTCCACAAGGAGAGACCCTTCATCCCGTAGCTTTCCCATGCCAATAAAAAAAAAACGCAAACCTTAAACAAGGCACATCTATTCATGCACAATAAAGTACTAAGAAGCCTTAAAGAGAGGGATGTACTTGGAGTTAAACAAAATGCATCTTAAATGCAAGAGGGCTTTCACATGATAGGAAAAAGATGGAATGTACAAAGATGGGACATCTCTTGGGAAGGGGAATGAGGAGTACAAGAATTTAAAGGAAGGAAAAGAAAACCCTTCCCATCTCATCACCCACTCACCCTCTCTTCTCTTTAAGACTCCAAGACAAGACAAGAGATGGAAAGGTGACACTCTCTTCTCCTTCTCCTCTCTTCTCTTTTTCTTCTGCAGCAAAGAGCCTTCTTAGTAGGGAGAAAATGCAGCACCAGCAACCAGGGAGCTTGCTTCTTGCACAAACTTCCTCAGCCCCCTTTTCTCTCCCAAAAAAGCCTCTTCCAGAACTCTCCCCAAAAAGCCTCTTCCAAAAGTCCCTTTTTCAGCCTGCGCAGCAGACCTCTTTTAAAGGTGGTGGGGCTGTGGTCATGGGTAGCTTAGGCTCACCCCTTACCTAAGGGTGGAGCCATTGGGCCCCTTGCTAATGGGCCACCCTCTTAGCCACAAGTCTCTTCTCTTTAAGAAAAAAAAATGGGCCTCCAACAGCCCATTAACCTGAAAATAAAATACATACAAGAGACTAAATCAATTCATATTTGTAATGAGATGGCAATGGGTTTTATGAAATTAATGACTATTTGTCAATAAAATAACATGATTATCAATAACAATTGTATACTTATCACACCCTCCAACTTACTCAGTGCTAGTTCCTTAGCAATGCACACAAGTGAACAATTAGACTAACAAGCACAAGACATCATATTTCATGATAAGAAAGTATGAATGAAAATACTGACCATAAGTGTTTCAAGTTCTAGCGTTAAGTGTCAAGAGTAAGCATGTCAGTTCATGTCTTTAGATAATTCCTCAAGATACACTCAAAATTTCATGACTTTTCGCTCATTGTTTGAGCATAAATAAGAGGATGCATGAGTTTTTTACCGATCACTCAAGGATGATACCGATTCTACACATCTTAAATCCGATTCTTGAATTACAGATAGCTTTCACTCTGCCTTTTCTCTCCTTTTTTTTTTTTGTATTTTGTGAAATTTGATGCCCTTTCACTGTTTGACGCAAACTTCTACACTTCTTGAGGTGCCAAAGCCCGGTTACTAAGCTGGGGCTTTCCTTCTTCCTTTTCATTTCAATTTTTTTTTAATAACTTGTAGGTAGATAACTTTTTCCCCACGATTAGTCTTCAATAAGAGTGTAGAATATCAATCATCAACTTGAGTATTAGGGAAAGCTCTCATTACCCTCATGAATGACACATATTCATCAGTTAATTAATGTGTGTAGGTTCAATAAAATTTCAAATGTATTTTGAGGAAAATGCTAAGAACATAACCACTTAACTCACCCTTTCAACTCACTACTTTCACAAGTACACACTATGAATCAAGCTAGAAAAATTTTTCTTTCATGAAATATGAAACATGAAGCACAATGTTAGGGACAAAAATTTGAAATACAATTTGTCTCTCCCCCCAACTTGAATGACATTGTTCTCAATGGCATAAAAGTAATGAAATAGAATAAATCCAACGTAAGTTAAAATAGGAGAGATGCAACCTGATGATCACATGAGGGCGGTTGCATAATAGCTTCATCCAATGATAGTGGGACTCCAAACATCTAAGACACAAAATAGAAACTAAATCAATAGAAATCAAATTTCCTAAAAATATTGGGTTGGCTCTCAACAAGTGCTAAGTTTAATGTCTTTAGCCAGACACATGGAGGTAACAGGATCACATAACACCCTCAATCAATTGACACCTATATCTTGCTTTGTAAGGCATCACCAGCCATGGTGGGTCAAGTGGTCCAAATGTACCCTATAGATCAGTAAAGGATAGAGAAATTGGGGCATTCAGGATCATATCTTCAATTAAGAAATATTCATTTGTACACTTAAGATCTTTATATGTGTTGAGCACCTCAGTTTAGACTTTCTTATTTTTACCATTTTCACCTACAACTTCCATTTTCAGATCCTCTTTGACGATGTTGAGGTTAGATTGAGTTGAATGCTCAGAGGATTGTTTGAACTCCATAGGCTGACTTGTGTTAGAGACAATATGATGATTTGGAATGACATGGTTATGATCCTTAACTCAATGATGCTTGAAAGGTTAAAGTGGAGTTGACCAATCTACTAGTTGCAGCATGTCCATGGATATATTGGATTTGCCAAGGTCAGGGAGGGGTAAAAGATCCACATCCTCCCCTAAATCAAGAGATGCCGAGTCAGAGTTAATTTCAGTCACAATCTCCAACTCCTCTCTTAACCATGAAGAATGGTTGACAACTTCACTCAATCCCATCTCTACACCCACCTTTTCTTCATCCCTCACTTGGGTTGCAGTCACCTCAAACTCAGGAAGGGAAAATAGTAGAA
Organism: Colocasia esculenta; assembly: GCA_014218235.1. Lineage (NCBI taxonomy): Eukaryota > Viridiplantae > Streptophyta > Magnoliopsida > Alismatales > Araceae > Colocasia > Colocasia esculenta. The sequence goes on along the minus strand of CM024753.1, from coordinate 65,744,068 downwards.
TTTGATCAGCTTAAGATTAACACACTCAATACATCTCATATGAAAGGTAGGATTGGGCTTGAGTTGCTCTGTTTGCTCCTGGCTAATATTGGTTCTAACATCCCACTAATATGAATCCTCAATACCCCCCAAACTATTTGGGCAAACAATGATATGAGTGTCTTCAGGTTGGAGAATCTCAAGTTGACCACATGGGCTTGCATGATGGTCGAATCCAAGTGAATGATTTTCAGACATTGTATTAGAGTAACTAGACAATTGGCCCAATTTTATTTCCACTTGCAAGGTAGCTTTAGCAAGCTGGCTTAGTTGGGCTGTCATCTTGGAAATGGATTGATTTTGAGTCAGGATTATCTATTCCATTTGATCAAGCATTTCTTTTTGGAGATCGGTTGGTGCAGGAGATGTGTAGGTGGGCTGGGAATTAAGCTGGGATGAATAGAAATTTGGAGAATACTCAGATTGATGGTAAGGTGACTGAGAGTGTAAAGGTTGTCCTCCACATTGGACTTGATGAGAAGAATTGTTAGAATGTAAAGCCCAATTCTGAGAATTTTGAATAGGAGGGCTTTGGACTTGGGCTAGAATAGGTTGATCTTGAAGTGTCAAATGTGGAATTACTTCCCCAAGTTGTTGGAATGCTGTGCTGTATGGAGCATCTGATAAACACACAGGCAAATCAGTACCATAGAACCCTTGATCAAACCATGATATGATTTCACTAGCTAGAAAGGGTCCTTGAACCTCTCCTTGTTATCTTGGTAAAATAAACTCAAATTTTCAGGAGAGACACCCAGTTCAACTTTGGGATAGGGAGTGGGTGTGGAGAACTCTTGTGCAGTTGGGGCTTGATCATGGTTGAGAGATGGCCATTTGCTAGGAATGGAATACTCATTATCATAATGGGCATGGTCAACCCACTTGGTACTATTGTCCTGAGAGGATGGAGATGAGGTGTGAAGTGGGTCAACATATTTCCTTCATCTTGAATCATGTATGTGATCTATAATTGGGTGACCATGAAGATGATAGACTTAAGTCCATTTGGAACCATTGGCCTGGTAAGTAGGGCTGGATGAATAAGGTGGGTTAGGTTGAGAGTGAACACCATAATGGGCTGGCCTAATTTGCCCAATTGATGTGCCAATTTCATAACCATTATTATCAACCCACATAAATTCTTTTTTTTTCTTTTTAAATATTTTTATTGTTTTGAAAGATTTGAATTTTTTTTTCAAATAAGTTAGCAAACAATTAATCCTATGACACCTATGGTTCCCTAGGACATAAAAATTTGATTTCTCACTAATCAACTGAGGCCCAATTTAAATCCACTCTCAAGCCCATTAACTGGCCAGGTAAGAGGTGGGAAAGTGGGAGGTTCCCTCTGCTCTCGTAGGGACCTAATTAAGTAACCACTTGGCCACTTAGGCGTTTGCCTATGAACCTCTAACCTTAGACACCAGTCTCCAAACTTGATAGTGGGCCCAAGTGGGTCTAAGTCTCAAAGCGAACCCTAGGTCAAGTTTCTACTTTCTTTTATTGGACTTGGGTTGGTGAGTGCGTTGGTGATTATTTTTGGGCCAAGGAAGGGTGATGAAATCCCCACCTTATCTTATTAATGGGCTTGCCCTTAAGATGTTTTCACGTGGAGTGAACAACCAAGAATTAATTAAAATGTTCTAATGCAAGATTTAATTAAATATGCATGAATATGATCTTGACAAAAATTAAAGTGCTCACCTTGCCCCCGCAATCTTTAACAAAAAAGAAAATTGACAAAAAAGAAAATCTAAAGATGAAAGTTTAAATGATGCATGTCCTAAAGATGAAAGTTTCTAATCTTGACATGACATCTTCTTTATTTGGTGCAAGTGTTGATGATTTTTTTTTAAAATTAATGTATCTAACTACGACATGAGAGTTTTTTTTTAATTATCTAAATATGACAACTAAGAAAAGGAAACTAAATCAAGAGGGTTTTAATGGTACTTACCTCCAACGCAATCTCTCGTTCTTTTTGAAAATGAAAATGAATATAAAAAGTTAGAGATAAGGAAGCTTACCTCAAAATGACCATTTTTTCTGATCTTTCTGCATTTTTTTGATTTTTTCGAAAACAGAACCTTTTACCTATAGATTCTGCTTTCAACGACAGATTTCTGACAGAGGTCACCTATAAAAGGGAAGAAAATGTTAGCATGAATATATACAAAAGAAACCAAGATTATCAAAACTAAAATTCTAATTTCCCGACAACGGCGCTAAAAATTGATAGCCCACAAATGCGTCGTTAAGCACGTGAATATCAATCTTAAATAATCGGCCTACACTAAATATTTTAATAATAGTTAAGTGGTGAGACCGAGTCGAATCCACGGGGAAAAAGATTTTAGAATTGAAAATCTTAGATTTTTATTTAGAAAAATAACGTTGTGATATTAAAACTAAGTGCACAAAATAAATCTAAACCAAAGAGGGTGTTTAAGAGAGATAGAAAGTAGAGTAGAGAGAGATACAAAAGAAAATAATCATTTAACCACAATTACCGAATCCAAATTAAACAAAATGTAAAGGAACATGATAAAGATATGGAGAGAATAGAGAGAGAGTGGGAGGAATAACTAACAAATCACAACTAACATTATTTAAATAAATATAATTGTTTAACATAATACAGAAATAAACTAAACTAATCGAAGGAGAAAGAGAATGAGAGAGAAGAAATAGAGAGGGGAGGCGGTGTGCACTGTAGCTGCACGGCTACAGTAGCATGTAGGCAAAGAGAGAAATAGCAGAGAGAGAAGAAGAAGAAAAGAGAGAGAAGAGAGAGAACATGGATGAGAGAGAAGCGAGAGAAGAGAGAAAGGCGAGAGAGGGGGAGAGAGAGAGGGGTGACCCACCTCCTCTCTACGTGCATGCAAATTCATGCACGTGGAGGAGGGGAAGGCGGACGCTGGCGGGCTGCGCGGTGAAGGCGACCAAGTGCGGGCGCTGGCGAACGCAGGGGTGACAGGGTGCTAGTGCGGGCGTGGGCAGGCGGGCATGGTAGGCGGGGCGCGCAGGCGGATGATAGCACACGCGGGTTGGCACGACAGAGGCTGTGCGTGCACGTGGGCGGCAACAGCGTGGCGGGGCACAGGCGTGTGGAGGCGTGCGCGCGCAAGCGGGTGCAGGCGGGGGTGTGTGGCACTGCTACTGCTTCTGTCTGCCGAAGAGAGAGACCGGGCCAGGGAGATGGGGAGGGAGAAAGAAGAGAAAAAGAAGAAGAATAAGAGATGGGGAAAGAGGAGATCACCGGAGAGGGGGAGAGAGAGAGGAGGTAAAAGGCGGGAGTCCCCCTCCACAAGGTAGAGGGATCTTTTAAGAGGAGAAATTAGAGAGAGAAGTTTTTAGAAAGTTTTTGAAAAAGAGAGGACTTCTTAAAATGAGAGAGTTATTTGAAATTTAAAAAAGAGGGAAGAGAGGGAAAAGAAAAGAGGTTTAAAATTGAAGTCTCTCTTCATTAACATTTGATCCAATCTTGGCCCATTGACATATCCTTGTTAATTAGCCCATTAACCTGAAAATAAAACACATACAAGAGATTAAATCAATTCATATTTGTAATAAGATGGCAATGGGTTTTATGAAATTAATGATTATTTGTCAATAAAATAACATGATTATCAATAACAATTGTATACTTATCAGGTCGATCTCACTACACCATATTTTCTTTTGAGGTCGATCTCAGTTGAAACATGAGGTCAACCCCATTTCCCAGAACCAAACCACAGGAATGCAGGGTCGACCCATTAAGAACCATGGGGTCGACTCCACTAGACATGAAAAAATTAAATACTTACAGAATATCAAAAATTCACATGTATATATTCTTCACTTTGAAGTTGTACATGGATGTCTACATCATTTAACATCACAGTCACATCAGCAAGGTCTTCTTGATAGGGCTCTTCATCATCATCACTTGCACCGCTAGACATATTATAATAACTTCTAGGTGGTGACTTAACAGATATCACCCACCCTGCAGTATTGTTGTCATCTACATAGAAGACTTGCTCAACTTGTCTTGCAAGTGCAAATGGTTCATTAGTCCCAAATTTGCGATGTGTATTTAAAGATATAACTCCATGTTCATCAACTTTGAAATCTCGATCCTTATTATACACATCCCACCATTCACATTCAAATAAGACAATTTGTTTGTTTCTCTCAAAAGATATTTCAATAATATTAATTATTTATCCATAATAACCATCACATCCAGATTGAAGCTCAACATTGACAATAACACCGCAAAGTTGTGTGGATTTGGTAGAGTCAATTATTTGTACAGAATCTGAAGCCATTTATAATATATCCAGAAAATGATGTTGCAAATCTTGATGGACTGAGTGATAAAATCTCGAGTTCTTCAGTGTAGCATGGGTCATGTAAATTCTTTAGTACTTGGACATGTGATCGAAACCACATGAGAAAATTATCATTTATATTCCTTCCACTTGCAAGTGCATCTTCATGTTCTTTACGGCAATATCATCAACTTGATTTAACATATATGTATGTGCTAAATCTTTTTCAGCTTCTGACAATGTTCTGGGTACTCGTCTTCACTTTATTGGACGACCAACTACTGTAAACATAGATAGTTCTCCATCAAGAGTGTTAAATGGACCACCGTCATAATTTCTATCTTTACTATTGTGATCATCCATTTCTTGCATGTACATCAAAATAAATAAACTGCATTCTTTCACAAGATATCCTTGTGCAATTGAACCTTTCACTCGAGCTTTATTACCCACATAATCTTTCAATTTCTTCAAATATCTTTCAATTGGATACATCCATCGATATTGAACTGGACCACACATCCTTGCCTCGTATGCCAAGTGCACTGTTAGATGTATCATAACATCAAAGAACGACGGTGGAAAATTCTGCTCCAACTTGCATAAGATAATTACAATATCAGCCTCCCATCTCAACAAACTTGCTTCATCCAAAACTTTTGAACAAATAGATTTAAAATATTGACTAAGCTGAATAATTAGATTTTCCACTTCTTTAGGAATAATACCACGAAGTACTAAAGGAAGCAACACTTGCATATACAGATGACAATCATGACTTTTTAGTCCTGTGATTGTTTTGCTACCCATATCAACACATCTGGAGAGGTTTGAAGAATAGCCATCTGGAACCTTTATATTCTTGATGAAGTTACATATATGAGACTTTTGTGCATTGTTCAACTTATAAATAGCATCTAGAAAATGCACTGAATTCTCGTAAGGATGTAGTTCTGGATGAATTTTCAACACTTATAAATCTTTTCTTGAGTTGAGGTTGTCTTTCTCTGTCCCCGACAAATTGAACATGTCAAGAATATTGTCACAAACATTTTTTTCAATATGCATGACATCTAAATGATAATGAAAGATCATAGATTGCCAATATGGCAAAAATCTGAAGAAAATGCTCTTCTTCTTCCAATTTCTGTTCTTTTCTAAATTTTTTCTTAACTTCTCCAACTCTTTCTTGAAAGGCTTGCTAAACCTTACTAGGTCCATCTCTTGTTGTTGTCTCCACAATTCATAACATGTCTTCATTATTAACTTTCCTTTATCACAATGTCAACCATCAAATTTATCTTTGTATTGATTCTTTCTCCATCTGTGTGTTATTGGAAGAAAACGACGATGCCCTAAATAACTTTGTTTTTTGTTGTTAGGAAGACAGAGAGAATAAGTTTGATCATTGCAAATTGGACATGCGAGCTTCCCTTTAGTACTCCATCCAGACAAGTTTGGATAACTTGGAAAATCATTTATGGTTCATAGCAAGGCGGCTCGCAAAGTAAAGTTATGCTTCTTTGAAGCATCATATGTCTCGATCCCATTATCCCACAAGTCCTTTAACTCTTCTACTAATGGTTGTAAATAGACATCAATATCATTTCCTGGAGCTTTCGGACCGAGAATCAATAATGACATCACCATGAAAGTTGACTTCATACATATCCACGGTGGCAAATTATAAGTCATCAGTACAACTGGCCATACACTGTACTTTGAAGACATGTTCCCAAAGGGATTAAACCCATCACTGGCTAAGCCAAGTCGAACATTATGGCTTTCGGAAGCAAAATCTTGGTACAACTGATTAAAGTCCTTCCATGTCAGAGAATCTACAAGATGACACATTTCACCCTCAGACTGGTAAGGATGACTGCCATTATGCCATGTCATCCATTGAGCTGTCTTTGATGAGATAAATAGGCGTTGCAATCTATCATTTAAAGGAAAATAGTGCAACACCTTTCTCGCCACCTTCTTACTACTTTTTGAGGTATTATCTTTATATCTTGAAGTACCACACTTTGGACATTGAAATTTATCATTATTTTCTTTCCAAAATAACACACAATCATTTTTACATACATCAATCTTTTCTTAACTAAGTCCCAATTCTTTGACAATCTTCTTTGCTTCATACCAATTTTCAGGTACAAATGCATCACTAGGCAAAATTTGTTTAAACAACACAAGTATCATATTCATACATTTGGTTGTAAGACCATTCAAAGATTTCATATGTATCAACTTCAACTTAAACATATCATTGCACCCAGCACACAAAGGAGTTTATGCATCTTCTAATAACTTATAAATTTTTTATGCTTGTGGATTCGGTTCTTCCCCATCTTCTCCAACAAGCACATTGTTGCTTTGAAAATCATATAGCATGTCCATCACTTCATCGAATTCTAATTCATTTTGTGATTCAATAAGTTGTGTCTCTGGTGTTGAGGTATCATTGTGTACTTGCTCACCATGTGACATCCAAGTCCGATAATTTAACCATATTCCATCACATATTAGGTGCTCATGCATACGATCCCTTCTAAATATGAAGTCATTACAACATCTTCTACACGGACATTGAATCAACTCTTTGTCTTCTCCGTGTCTAAATCCTATTCTTTCATCATGATATGCAAACTCTAAAAAATCTTCAACTCCATTAAGATACCTAGGGTCTAGCCTATTAGGAATATCCATCCAACTCTTATCCAATTCAGCTATTCTGTGACACAAACATATTTTGCACACAAAGCAAAATGTCAATTAAGAAATAGACAACATTTCCGTATAATCATACACAATCAGAATACATAATATTTAACATACATATACACACATACATGTCACTAAAATATTCAGCAACATTCACATAACCACACAACATTTTAGTCGATATGCATTATACAAGTGAGCCACCACCCAGGCTCGCTAGATCACATTCATATAACCACACCAATTATAATGTCAATATGCATTGTAAAAGTGAGCCAGCACCCAGACTCGCTGGATCACATACCTTGGTAGCTAACGGTAAAGACAGTGGCCAATAATAACTCCAATTATGTGGGAGAAGGTCAAGCTGTGTGTAAAAAAAAAAACATAATGTGAAACATTATAATTTAAACATAAAAGTGGAATGAAGTTACAAAGGGAAGTTCAAACAAGGGCTAACTGTTACAATCTCTGGGGAGTGGGAATCATCACTGTGCTAATTGAATCTTTATTAAAATAAGTTGCTCCTATTGGAGAACATGAACCATGATCAATCAACATATCAATTGCAATAGAATCTTCTTTAACATTTTTTCGGTATCCCTATGCCAAAAGTGTTGCAGCATTTTTGGCAAGCATGGATCATGTCTCATGCAATTAGATAGCTACAACAGGGCAAGGTTGGAAGCACAAGCACATCCACAGACATGTATATGTATGTATGTAAGTTTGTGCATACATATAGAGGGAAGTGATATAGTACACTATAGTCCCTGGGGATGGTGGCAGTGGACTTCATAGCAACCACTTAATAAAGGTTTTTGAAACAAAATCAAAAGAAGAAACCATATGAGGATCTTGGATGTCCATGTAGGAAAAGGTTGAAGAAAAAAAGGAAAATGTTTTACACCAGATTCTGGGAAAAATTGATATTAATTGAATTGTCCATCTTGGCAATCCCAATTTTGCCTTGTTGCCCAAGCCGTGCAGCAGCAATGGCTGCCATGGAGGGGCAATGAAGAAATTTTTGAAAGAAAACTCCCATAGGGTTGGTTTAAAGTTGATATTGCAAGTAAAACTTGGAAAAGTTACCAAGGAAACAATGTAATCAATCAAATGATAAACATCTGAGCTTAAGTGTCTGAAGTGCACATGAAACATATATAGTATTTTTTTGTTGATCATCTCTTCCATTCATTACCTATTATAGATTGGATTTGGTTAACTTACCCACTGGAAAATTTTTGGTTTCAATAATGTCAACTTTTAACACCCATTTAACCAACAGATCAATCTCTTCTTCAGTATTTGACACCTAAGATGCATTTATCAACTATCTCAGGATGAGCAGAATAAGTTGCAGTATCATTCTTGTGGGCCTTCATTATATACCCAAGATTGTTTGTTTATAGAAAGGTTGAAATCCATAAAATAAGACAAAGAAATCACAGAACAAATTGAATTTTGATTCAC